>OZ007555.1:113398212-114598212 GCA_963931855.1 Philhelius festivus
AGATCAGAAACGTTAACTTCACCTCTTTGTGCTAGTTTTTCATCGATTTCCTGAGCTATTTGCATAACATAATTCTCTTCTATTAATTGGCCAAGCATAATTTGAATATTTTTGTTTTCAGTTGCGATTTTTAAGGCAATACACTCGATCTGAAAAAATTGTATTTGAAAATACAGGAAATAAATTCAGTGGAAAATAAAGATATACACACCTTGTTAAAATCAACATTCAGAGATTTTGATATTTCAACGAAATTAATACGTCCTCCGCTTACATAGATCTCATCTAAGATTTCTTTCTCTAAGTGGTCAGGTGTAATGTATTCCTTGCCATCATTTGTAAATACAACAGTAACAAAGTCTTTCTGAAGTAGCAAAGACACAACTTCTACACAATTTCTCTCAGATAATCTATATTATTTAAAAAATAAAAAACATTATATTATTCTATATGCTTATGAATTCATATGCAAGTTGATTACTTTTCTAAAGTAGATGTTAATTGAGCCTTTTGGAAGTCGGCAGCCAAGCGCTTGATCTCATCCCAATCAGAAGACATGTTGCAGTGAAAAGCAAAATAACTAAGAGATTCAAATTAAAATGAAATTCAACAAGAATTAAAATTTTGTAAAAAATTCGATTGTTTCAAATCTTTTGCAATTGTATTTCAGATTTCTTAAAAGAAATGTGAAACGTCAACAATTTATAAAATTATTGCCAAGACACTCTATTATAAGGATAGAAAGTTTTTACTGTCATACAGGTTTGCCAACATCAGGACTCAGGAGATATCAGATGTGAAGAAATGGCATTGCCATGTTTTATTTGGGAGAGCTTTTTTCTTGCAAATGGTGCCAGTAAGTGGGTTTATTCCCTTTTTACCTACTGAAAAAGAAAATTCAACCACTGACTTACAGCCCGATTCTCCCCAAAATCAGTGATGCCTCTCAAGTCACAAGAAGAGGTGAAATTAATTTTGTGACTTTTTCGAATTCTGCCGTTCAGTCACAACTTGTGAGAGTCACAAAAACAATCGAAACTGTGATCTCCTTCAGAGCTTGTGACTCCTCACAAGGAGTAGAATAGGGATGTTACACATAAATTGTTGTTGTAATTATGCTTCGACGAGCGTACATTCCCATGACCTGCACCATGCACCGCCTAAGCCACAGGGGGCCACACTGATAAAAGCGATAATGTGTTCACAAACAACCCCCTTCGTATGTATTGAAAATACACACATTGTTATCAGAGTTACCATTTTCAGGTTAATGCAAATCATAGTGAATTTTTCTTTGGATTTAAATGACAGCTTTCTCGACCCGAGATTTAAGCTGCTTGGATTCGTCGATTCTCATGCGGCAGAAACAACTAGGAAAAGAGTAGTTGACCTTGTTTGCCGTATGATGAATGAAAACAGGCCTATAGCGAGCGAAATTACCGAGCATAGAGAGGTCGAATCCGATGAAGAAGATGCTGAGACCTCGATTTGGGGTGCCTTTGACAAAGCACTCGCCCAAACTCAACCGACTGGAACAGCTAGATTTAAAGCCATAGCTGAGATTCAAAGGTATTTAGACCATGAACTTTTAAAAAGAAAAGAAAATTGTCTCACATGGTGGCAGGAAAACTCATACAACTTTCCATTTTTGAGCAAATTGGCGAGGGAAAGATTATGTCCGCAGGCATCTTCAGTTCCTTGTGAGAGACTATTCTCAAAATCCGGACTTATTTTATCTGAACGAAGAAGTCGTCTGTTACAGAAGAAGGTAAAACATCTTTTATTTTTAAATTATAATTCCAAACATATTGAAAATTAAAAGCCCATTTTATAAACCTTTATGTTATTGATAAAACCATGTATTTTTTGTTTGATTAAACCTTTGAGTATATATAATATGGAGGGCTCGTTCCTATCCCTAATGCATTTTGTAGTACTTGAAGTTGTGATAGGGGTCGCTGTCTCACTTTCTGTAAGTTAAGGATACAGCCGTATCCTCCGATTTGTGCTTACCTTCTCCTCGCATATAATTCTCCGTCACATGTGATATCTTTGAGTATATATAATAGGTGCGTTTTATTATCCGCAAATCTATCTGGATCCGGATCTGGATTAAGTTTTAACATGTATTACAAAAACAATTTGGGATCCTGTTTTCTATCGGGATCTATTTCAAAGATCCAAAAATTAGTTATTACAGTGGCGAGTAGATGGCTTTTTATGGTAAGGTAGTGTAAACTACAGTGTAAAGAAAAGAGACAAGAAATAATTTAAAATTTACAAATTCAAGGATAAAAAGAGACGGGCTTATAACACTGCTGTCACTAAGATCCGTATCGTTTTATTTTCAAGGGAAGATCCAGATCCGGATCCAGATAGATTTGTGAATAATAAAACGCACCTAATATGGAGGGCTCGTTTCTATTCCAAATGCGTGGCTATCATAGGGGGCGCTACTCAAATTTGTGTAAGACAAAGTTATTGCCGAGTGCTTCATATCACATGTGACGGAGAATTATATGCGAGGAGAAGGTAAGCACAAATCGGAGGATACGGCTGTATCCTTAACTTACAGAAAGTGAGACAGCGACCCCTATCACAACTTCAAGTACTACAATGCATTAGAGATAGGAACGAGCCCTCCATATTATATATACTCAAAGTGTGATATGAAGCACTCGGCAATAACTTTGTCTTACACAAATTTGAGTAGCGCCCCCTATGATAGTCACGCATTTGGAATAGAAACGAGCCCTCCATATTATATATACTCAAAGGATTAAACTAAGAAAAAAATTTATGAATTCTTTTAATATTTTTGACTTTAATATTCAAAATAACCGTTACCCAATAACTGCTAAGAATAACTGTTATCCAAAAATAACTGATAAGGCCATCACTAGTTGATCTAGCTTGATCATCGTATGCACTGTGTGCACATACGCATAGAGAGTACGATGAATCAAGTTAGTGTAGATAACAACAAATGTATATTTGACAATTATTACTCTCTTTAAACCAGGAGCGGATTTGATGCACATTACCATTTAGGCATAACACTAATGTTAATGTGTATTGAGAAGTGCAACTGATACTGAGTTTATTAATTGTTAAATTAGACTATTCGTTTGTTTTAGTTTTTCTTTTTGTTTTGTGAATATTGCAATGGTAAGTGATTTTAGGGTTGATTTTAGCAACATTCGGGGATTGCGAAAGAACTTCTGGCCACGTACGTTCATACTGTAAGGAACAGGCCAGCTGTTTTGGTACTAAGTGAAACTCAGATAGGCGAGAATACCGATCATTCGGAATTTTCTCTACATGGGTATAGCTTAGTGCCACTTTTCTTCCCACACCACGGTCTCGGAATTTTTATTAGAAATGATGTTGCGTATCAACTTCAACCCCAATATGGCAAATATTCAAATACGAATTTCAATTTTATATGAGTCGTTTTTTATTGGTAAATATATAGGCAGCTCAGTAAAATTTTACACAGTACCTAAACAACAACAAAGGAATAGTGCATATAAACTAGGCAGTAATAAGAGTGCACATAATAGTGCTGATAAAGTTTTGGAGCATCTGGATTACAGTGACGCTCAAATTGGTTGCAAAAGTTTTATTTTTCGTGAGGTTGGCAGAATGTTTTTTTTTTTTTTTTTTTTTTTTAGTTCATTTTTATTTTCATTCATCTTAAAACTATCTTAAAGCTAGACAAAAATTCATAAAAACTGGCCTAATTATCCAATAACTTAAAACTAACTTACTGGCCCTATGCGGGCGCTCTAAGCTAAACTTTATCTTAATTTTAATACCTTTTGGCCTAAAAACTATTTTTTATTTAAACTATATCTTTTTTTTGTTGTTTTCTCGAGAAAATGTAAAAAAACTCGGATTCTTTAACTTTTTTTTAATTTTATATAAAACTTATAACTAAAGTAGACTAAATAAGACTATCTAAAACTAAAGTGGACTAATTAAAACTATCTAAAACTACTTGTAATAAACTAAAACTACTTGAAACTAGAACAGCCACAGCAGCAGTGTTTGTTTTTTTTTGTTTTTTTTTTTTTTTTTTTTACACAAATGTAAATTTTTTTTGTTGGTGCCATCCCGACTGTCCCTACCTAAAAAGTACACTTAAATCTATGTAAGTCGGCCAAGACATACAAGAAGTCCTCGTCAACTTTCCCTATCATTATTACACAACCACCAAAACTGGTTCTCCTGTCTCTCCCTGTCCCTCCGGTCCCGATCGGACACAGTCCTACTGAACCGAAGGCTCCATCTTGTGCGAGGGAGTCTCGATTATAAAGGAGCCGCCTATCCACAGTCCTCCGGCTGACGTGGTAGATTAGCGGAATCGCCATTCTATCCTGGATCAGCCCTCGACTGTCTAAGTAGAGAAATGCATCGGGTGGGATAAAGCCGCTTATACGTACACTCTCATAATAATCGTTGTTAGGGTAGTAAGCCCCAAAAATTAGGCTGTTGGTCGAGGATATCGCTCTTGCAATGTGACCCCGAATCAGCTTTATCAAAAAATTATCAATTCTGTTTATATTGGCTCCGTTGTATAGAACCTCGTTGGAATAATAATATTTGTACTCCGACTCTGGTGTTCTGTGTAATCCAAGGCAACGTTTTAGGCACTGCCTCTCAAACACCCGAATCTTTCCCATTTGAGATGGGGCAACGTTGAACCACACCGGACACCCATAGGCAATTATCGGCCGGATGAGGGCCATGTAGCAAATCACCTTCACCCTGCTGTCAAGCCGGCTGCTGTAAAACAACCGTTTCGTCAAGGCAAAGGCTCCCCTAGCCCTGTTCAGAGCAGCATTTATATGTCTGTCGAAATACAAATACTGATCCAACCAGATGCCAAGGTACTTTACTACACTTTTACTCGCCAATGGCTGTCTGTGTGGCCCAACGATCACCAGCTTGCGCCAGTTCTTTCTAGTATCCCTAGGGGCTCTAGCCAGCGGAGTCCTGAACAGAATAGTTTCACATTTCTGAAAGTTGATTTTCAACTTCCAATCATCACAATATCGCTGAATCTCGTCGAAGTCACGCTGCAAGAGAATTCTGATGACCTCAACTTTTGGAGCTGTTCTGTACGCTATTAGATCATCGGCATACGCAATTGCCTGCGTTAGACTACCTATCAGATCGCTGGTGTAAATGCTGAATAGAATCGGCGAGTTCACCGCTCCTTGCTGTAGACCATTCTTAATATCGAAGATTGCGGTAGAAGTTACATTGCCACTTTTGACAACAAACGTTCTACCATTGAGCATGTCATAAAGTATATATAATAGTGGTTTACTTATGCCGAGCCTAGTCAATTTTAGATAGAGACCTTCTAACCATACGGTGTCGAAAGCCTTCTCCAAATCAACCAGGCAAGCACCAGTACACTGCCTTTTAGTTTTGTTCCATTGGATACCAGAAACGAGTTTAGACGCGGCATGAATTGTATCATGTCCTGCCTTAAAACCGAACTGAGTATTCGCTATGATATTGTTGTCCTCCGCCCACTTGGACAGCGCTCTATTAATAACTTTTTCGAATACCTTACTGATACTCGGTAGAAGACTTATCGACCGGAGATTCGCCGGATTGGAGTTGTCCTTTCCCTTTTTTGGGAGAGGATGTACCACAGCTGTCTTCCATCGCACCGGATAATATACATTATTCAATGCGTTGTTAAACAGTGTGGTATAAATGTCCACTGCTTTCGAAGGTAAATGTCGTAGCACAACGTTGGATACACCATCGATTCCTGCTGACTTCTTTTTCTTTAATGAGTCGAAGATGAGCTGGAGCTCCACCTTCGAAACTAATAGGGAACTGGGCCCGTTTCGCTCGGCGATGATGGCGTTTGCCAGATGATCATCATTGAACCCGGAAAAACCGTGGTTCTCCGATCGCCATTGCGTCATTTCGTTACGAAGGTAGAAATCATGCAGCAGAGCTCTGTTTTCCAGGTCGTGATTCGGGCGAATGCTAGCATTCACCTTGTACACTTACTGAAAAGCAGCCCCCACCGTCTCTACTCTATCCCGCGGATCTTCGACAATAAAGAGTTCGTCGTCCAAGACGGCGTCCTCCGGATCTATCCCTGCTGTCAGAAGTATGTCTCTGTTTTCTGTCGTCCTCTGAAGCTTAAGACACTGAAGATCGTTTTGATCATTCTTCCTAAGGATCTTATTAATTTGTGGAAACATACTCGGGTCGCTAGAATTAACAGCCCGAATTCTGTTATTCCAAAATAAGTTAATGGACAACCGATAGTTCTCCTTGATTAATTGATTGATGTTTTTAATTGACGACTTCAGTGTCCTAATCTCCAGATCGTGTGTGTTAGTAAACCGTCTTTATAGGCGTTTAAGTCTTGTCAATAGTCCGCTTTTTTGTCTGTGGTCGCGTTACGGTACATGTCGGTAGAGTCACGTTCTTTGTATTTGGGTATTGTTCTGTTCATTGTTCGTTTGATTGTAACGTCCATTTGTTCTAGGTATTCGTCGATCTCTGTGTTTGTCAAATTCCTGTTGTTTGGTGGGGATATATTGTTCGTACGTAGTTCTATTGCTAAGGCGTTGGTGAAGCGTGGCCATAGCATCTTACTATAATTGTAAGAATGAACAGGCACATATTCCCCCAACTCCACAAGTTCGTTTGGAAGCTGTATTGCGGCTGCAAGTCCGCAGTGGTCACTGTCGTACTCGATCGTTCGTAAGCAGTTTCTTGATTGTTGACCAACAGTGTATGTTATTGTCAGTCTTGTGTCTATTAGTAATAAATCCAGAAAGGCACCACTTCTTGGAAACGATGGCCTTTCTGTAGCAAGAAGGTCGATCCCGTATTCAACGCTGCGCTGACCCATCCAATTGTATAGATCTCTTCCGAATCTAATCGTAAACATTCAAAAAGTTTTTTAAGCTCTGTTATGAAATCAATGGGTTGAGGTAGATACCGGTGCATAAGCAGCGATCACATACATCCGTTTCCCCTGTTGGAGAGGGATGCAAATGATGCATGCCTCTAGCAATCGAAATCTACGCACATCACTATTATAAATAACTTTATGATCGATACCTTTTCGTATGAAGATTGCAACGCCACCTCCTTGAGTCGAGTTGGGCCGATCCCTTCTTACGATATTGTAATTGTTGTGAGTCAGTTTATGTTTCTGGTTCAACTTAGTCTCGTTGGCCATAAACACATCTGGACTTAGGTCTTTCAGTAATTGGGAAATATTAGCTCTTCGTTCGGTCCTAATCAATGAATTTACATTCACAGCAAGGATCTTAAAGGGCCTCTCCGGCAGCGCGCCCTTAACCTATAAGCGTTAATCTCGGCAAAACAGAGTAGAGATGGTTTACCCTAGTCGCCTGCTCCCGTATCTGGTTTTGAAGTCCTGTTAACTGGCCTTGAATAGCCAATACCATGCCTCTTATTTCTGCCTGTGCATCAGGAGCCTTTGGCAGAAGGGCCTTTGGGGCTGCCTTTTGCACAGGTTGTACCGTGCTTCCCCTTCCTGTGGCCATTTGGGCGTAGGAAATCTGGGGATTGACGGGTGTTATTGTGGGGAGCCGCGTTTGCGGGCGTTTTTCTTCCACAACTGTTTGCTTCGCTTTTTTTTTGCTTGATTTCCTGAAACTTAGGACAGCCCCGATAATTTGCAGGGTGCCCTTCGCCTCGGCAAAGTATACATTTAAGCTGGGTCCTATCTTCGACCCGTTCCTGTCCGAGCCTACACTCTCCTATTTTGTGGTTCTCACTGCACTTAACGCAGCGTGCTGCATTTCGCAGTTTGCTGCAGCGTGGCCAAACCTTTGACCGCGCATGCATTGTAGCATGTCGCCGCGTCTTTTTAATCTATCCCAAGTGACAACCTGGTAGTCAAGGACGGAGATTTTCCTCAGACTATCCAGTTTGCTGCTGGGCGAAAGCTGAACCAGGAAGAACGGTAATTTCCGTGTCTCCCGTCTTGCCTTAACCGTGGAAAATGGCTTTACTCCGATAAATTCGAGATCATCGCTCGCTTGTTGACGGAGCTCATTTAAGAGCGCCTGTGGTTCCGTGCAGGAATCTATGCCTTTCAGCAAAACCGTTTGGAGTTTATCCTGTTTTGGGGTGAAACTGAAGAATTCAGTTGTAGATGCTTTCAATAGATCTTTAATTATCTTATAGTCTTTAATAGTTGTGCACTGAATTGTGTGCCTGTCTACATTTAATCTTTTTATAGTAAAACTGTTGCCTATGGCCGACTTACATAGATTTGTGGTTTCCTTTAGTTCAATCTTATATGTGTTGATCGGTGGCACCTTCTCTTTCTTATTTGGAAGCGGCTGTGACTGCTGCTGGTGTTTCTTCTGTGTCTGCTTCTGTTGAGACTGCTGCTGTTGAATCTGCTGCTGCTGAGGCTGCTGCTGTCGAGACTACTGCTGTTGAGTCTGCTGCTGTTGTTTTTGCAATAATTGTTGCTGTTGTTGTTGCGATGGTTGTTGCTGTTGTTGTTGCTTTTGTTTCTTTGTTGTTGTTTGCTGCTGAGGTTGTTGTTTGGTTTGTTTTTGTTGTTGTTGTTGTTTAGGCTGTTTAGGCCGTTGTTCTTTTGGCTGCTGCTGCTGTGTGAGCTCTATAACTTTGGCCTGGTCTTGAGCTACTTTTTTTTGTTGTAGCGCCTTTTGTTGCTCTTGACGCATCATATCTCGCCTTGCCTCTTGTTTTGTTTTAAGAGCCTGTACCAGCGGCTCCAGTTTTGATTTAAGAAGTGCAATTTCTTCCTCGATGTCCCCGCAATATTTTTGTCACCCATACGCCTTTCTTCCCACTCGATGAAGTCTACAACCTCCCGATTATGAAAAAAAGCTGCCAAAAGTTTTGTGCCCGACTGGGACCCGAACCGGCGATCCCTCACACTGCGGTCCGCCACTACTTCCGTTGAGCTATTCTCTATATTGAAAATGCTCCGACTTTTCTTGTATATTAAAATTAAATCGCGATTTTATTTATTAACACTGTGAAAGCCGAAAACGTCTGCACACCTTCACAGTACAAGATCGACTGGTTGGCAGAATGTGTTCGGTGATATTTGTTCATTTTATGGTAAATTTTCACGAGAGCCAAAATGGTTTGAAATATTAATTTACGAGTAGACGGTAAACGTTAATAGTCAACGGTCGAAATTTTGCCTCTTAATGCGTGATGTGCATGTTCCCTATCTGTCACGTGAGAGTATGAAATTCATCGAAGGATGGCTGCGATGCCAAACGATTAAAAAGGACATGAAAATAATTTTTTTCTGACACCGAGCCTTTATTTGACTTTGTGTGCATACATGCCATTGAGATTTGATTTTATTAATAATTTTGCCAATTGTTTGACAACAAATTTGTCAGTTTTGTTAATTCAGCATAAACCACATCAAAACGTATACTTTTCCAACGCATCCCATAGCTTATTCAAAACTGTATTGTTTATTCGCAGGTACATATATATTTCATTTTTAGTTTTCGTTTCCTTTTACTTCGTTCACTTAATGAGTCTGAAATATCTACTAAATTAAGATGATTTGTTAAAAGAAACTCAGAGATTATGTATAGCCCTTTTCTGTTTTGGATCTTTATTCATTTCAATTTGTATTATTTTTTGTAAGAAATTACATATTTATTTTACTTCTTTTCCAAATCAGCTGATTTTGACACGGGTATAAATGCAAAGCATACCAACTTTTTTTTTTTTTTTTTATATTATACGCGCACTCAAGGGGTTATGAATACCCTTATAATGTTAATTACACAGTGCGAGCAATTAGGAAATTAGGATAGGATTAGAAAGGACATACCGATGCACATTGGTTTTGAATGTCTGCACATTGAAATGAGTGGGAAATACTGAGCCAGGTAAAGCATTCCACATTCGTGTAGTGCGACTAAAAAAAGAATCTCTGTATTTGACAGTACGTCCGAAGTTGGGCTCAAGGGTAAACTGATGGGCATTCCTAGAAGTTCGGGTATTACGGTTGAATTGTTTAAGGGGAGGAATGCAACTGGCTATTTCACTAGAGCACTGTTTATGAAAATAGCGGTAAAATAATGATAGACATGAAACGTTGGGGCGGTGCTCGAGAGATACAAGTGTTTCAGTTAGACAACGGTCGCCTATCATTTTTATAGCTCTCTTTTGAATTCTGTCCAAAAGACTCAAGTGGGTTTTTGGAGCACCTGCCCATATATGGGAATTGTACTCGAGCTTCGGAAGAATGAAGGCGCTATATATATAAACCAGATCAGAAGGGGTAAAATACTTCTTGCATCGGCGGAGAAAACCTAAACACTTAGCAGCATTTTTGGCAACGTCAAATATGTGATCACTCCACAAAAGATGGTCTGTGATGCACATACCTAGAACTGAAAGCTGATCAGTCTCCTCAATGCAAGTGCCACTCATAGAAAGTGGCATTAGGGGAGGGTTGCGCTTTAATGACAGTAATCAGCATTGAGTTTTTGAAGCATTAAATTCTACACGGTTTTTGATTCCCCATTGGACAATGCTGTCAAGATCAGAATTTAATGAGCTTATCATACGCTGCCGTTGGAAGTCCACATCCGAAGGACAAGGATGTGAATCTAAAAACGAATATGAGAAGCTGAGGGTACTATCATCAGCGAAACAATTAAGTGGATTAGAAGTTTCAGACAAAAGATCATTTATGAATATAAGGAAGAGTGTCGGAGACAAAACGGAGCCCTGTGGCACACCACCGTTTATTTTGTGGATATCAGACTTGAAACCGTCCAATACTACTTGAAGAGAACGGTCCGAAAGGTAATTTCTAATCCAACGAAGAAGAGATTCGTCGATACCAAATGCACGCATTTTCGATAAGAGAGCTTGATGCCAACCCTATCAAATGCCTTTGAAATATCAAGTGCAATAATCTTACTTTCTCCAAAACGATGTAAAGATTTGTTCCACTCTTCGGTGAGATATACCATCAGATCACCAGTGGACCTATTGCTACGAAAGCCATACTGCCGGTCATTAAGGAGCTTTCGTTCTTCAAGATATTTCTTAAGCTGAAAATTGATTAGCGTTTCCATGACCTTGGAAAGAAGGGACGTAAGTGCAATTGGACGATAGTTAGAGGGGGAGGAGGATTCGCCTTTTTTAGGGACTGGCTGGACAAATGCTGTTTTCCATCTACTCGGAAAGAGACCTGAAGAGTAGGACAGATGGAAAAGCTTACGCAGTGGTTTTGCCAGCGTTGAAGAACACCTCTTCAGAACAATAGCAGGGATACTATCAGGGCCAGCGGATTTGTGAATGTCAAGATCTTTTAGTACTCTAGCAACTGCACGAGTGCGAAAGAAGATTCGTCCCATATAATCGTTTACGCTAAGTACAGGAGGAGTCAAGTAAAAGTGTATATGAAGTCCAAAAAGCATTTTATTCGGACTTCCATTGCTGCACTATGTATACATTACCAATAAAATACGCCTATGGCAGTGGCGTAGCGTGAGTTTTTGCCGCCCGGGGCAGAGCCAATTTTGCCGCCCCTAGCAATTTTTTTCTGGGCCTTTAATTTTGTTTGCTGTTTTAAAAAACATCAAAGTTAAACAGCCATTGATACGCCATTTTTTAGTACTTATTAATGCGGAGTTAAAATTTAATTTTGAAAAAAACTATCCACCCATTTATGAAAAAAATATCGAATTTTCAAAAAAAAAAATTTGATTTTTTTTTAATCCAAAATTTGATTTTTTGAAAATTTTGATATGCAATATTATTCAAACAGGAGCTCTTGTTTAAAAAAAATCATTAAAATCAGTTGAGCACATAATGAGATATTCGAAAAAGAAAAATGGTTCCATGAGAGATACTTTTATTAGACGATAGAAATTTTTTTTACAATAATATTATCGTAGATCGTATTTATGTATGTTAACTCACACAAAAATTTTGATCAAAATCGTAGAAGTCGTTTTTGAGAAAAATTAGATTTTCCATGCCGGTTTTTAAACTTTTGTGGGAGGTACCGTTATTTTTGGTTATATGAAAATTTTGTATTTAAAAGCTGCTAGATAACGTCAAGAAAATGTTGCGTACCAAGTTCAGTAAAAATCGACCAACTTGTTTTCGAGATTTTTGAAAATTTTGGTATACAATACTTTTAAACTTTTAGAAAACATTCTCTGTAAAAAAAAATTGATCAAAATAAGTGGAATCGTTTTTGAGAAAATCGAAAGTCAAAGAAATGGTTCTATGGGAGGTACCATTTATAACCATTTTTGGGATTTTTTTTATAAAATAATAGCCTTTTTGTAAAAAAATTACTGAATTTTTTTTTAAAGTTGTGGGCACGTTTTTGGAAACAATAAGATTTTCATTTTTTGTTAAAAAAAATTTTACGACAGGTACCTACCGTTATTTTTAGTATTAAAATGCCCAAAAAACGCTAGGTAGCAAGATTGAAGAAAATCGACCGAGTCGTTTAGGCTACAGCCGAAAGGACAGACAGACAGAGTTGCAAGACCCACTTTTTTCAACTCACATCGAATCAGTCGAAACAAACAAAATGTTTTTGTCTCAACTTCTCGCCTTACGAGCAGAGTTCGAACCGCAGTAGTAAAATTTTGAATTTTTCAGTGTGGACAAAAAATTAGTACCTATCTAATTCTTAAAAAACTGAGTAAAGAAGTAGATCTATTGTCTTTCGTTAAATTGAAGTAAATTTACTCCGATTGGAGTAAGATTCGAACGAATGGTAGGACACACAACACATAGAATGAAACAATCATTTACTGTTCCAAATCAGAGTCGCTGTCGATCATTGTACTTCACACTTCCTTATGGCACAATACACATCTCAGACACAACATAACGATGACACAACAACAACAGAAAAAAAAAACGAGAGAAAGACTTGTATCATTGACGACAGCAAAACCGTGGCGCTAAAATCTTTTATATTATGTACCTACGTCCTACGCATACACACGGAACTTTCAGCTCAAAAGGAACAAATATATTTCCGAAAAGGACAGTATATTTTTTCACAATTAAAATTTGTTACAAAAGTAAGCTTACACTTAGCTTAGGAAAAATATAAAAACATAACATACAAAAACTATTTACTAATTTATTTATTAACGTATTTAGAAAAATTGCAGCAAAATGCCGCCCGGATGTTTTGAAATTTGCCGCCCCCAAGCAAAGTGCCACCCGAGACCTGTGCCCCCTTTGAACCCCCCTCGCTACGCCACTGGCCTATGGTTAAAATTCACGGTACAGAAGCACATCATACATACCTGTTTCATTTATCGAAGTCCAAACCTAGACAGAAATTCAACTTTTAACGAATTTGATGCCCTGTCCGATTCCATCCAAAGAATTGTTTCCCATTATCCTCACACTGAAATCGTCATTGCGAGCAATTTCAATGTACACAATTCTAGTTGGCCTCGCTTTTCTGGTCAGACAATACCCGAAGGAAAGTATGTTGAGGTCTTTGCTGCGTTAAACCATCTGACTCAGCTTGTTAATGAGCCCACTCGAATTCCTGACGTTACAGATCAAACCGCCAACACACTAGACTTGTTCCTTACCTCTGATCCTGATAAATACACCATCGGTGTATTATCGCCTCTAGGCACATCAGATCACTGTGTCATATCTGCGAATTTTTCGTGTCTAAAAACCTCAGTTAAAGAAAAAACCCCCAAGACACCGTTTGGAAATACGAGAAAGCCAACTGGGACGGTCTCAATGATTTCTTCAGTAACTTTAACTGGTCACTATGCTTCCTCGATAGTGACGTGGACTCCACTGCAGATATGATTACAAATTTAATTCTCATCGGAATGAGAGATTATATCCCGCAGAAGGAAAAATCTATCAGACAGAAAGAGAATTCATGGTTTGATTTGAGCTGTAAAGAGTTTCCGATGTTATAAGGCAAACCCTACTTAGGAAAACCGGAATAAGTTCAAACAAGCTAGAAAGACCTGTAATGACCATATTCGACAGACCACGTTTCTACATGACCAACAAATTAGGCAAAAAATACTACAATGTCCCAAGGGTAGTAAAAATTTCTGGTCATTTGTAAAAAATATTCGAAATACTACTTCGTCCTCGGTTACAACGCTCGTTATCAATGACACTCCATATGTCAGCTCTCTTGATAAAGCCAATTTGCTTGCAGCACACTTTGCTGCTAATTCGACGCTGCCAGAGAGTGTTATGACTCCTCCTGTACTTGAGAACACAAACTTTTCCATGGGACCAATCTTTTTTCGTACTCGTACAGTTGCAAGAGTCCTGAAAGATCCTGACATACATAAATCCGCTGGCCGGATAGTATCCCTCCCATTGTTCTGAAGAGGTGTTCTTCAATGCTGGCAAAACCACTGCGTAAGCTTTTCTATCTATCCTATTCCTCTGGACATCATCCAAGTAGACAAGACAAGTTTTCCACGTCAGACCTTGAAGGACGCACTCCATCAAACGCTCAAATGTTGCCGGAGTGTTGCAAAGACCAAATGGCATCACGTTGAACCGCCAAAGCCCATTCACTGTGGAGAACGCTGTCTTTTCTCGATCTTCAGGGTGAATTTCAACTTGCCAATATCCACTTTTCAAGTCCAGTGTTGAAAACCATTGTGCTCCTTCCATCGCATCTAAGGTGTCACTAATTCTTGGCAGGGGGTAGCTGTCTTTCTTGGTTACGTCATTCAACCTTCGGTAGTCAACACAAAAACCGTGTACTTCCGTCCTTCTTTTTGACTAGGACCACTGGTGACGCCCAAGTGCTCTTGGAGTTTTCAATCAAACCATCCTTCTTTATGGTGGTAATCATTTCCTCAGCTTCACCTTGTTTGGCCAGTGGCAGAAGTCTTGCGGGCTGACGAATGGGTCTTGCATCTCCGGTATTTATTCGATGCTGCACCATTTGTGTCCTTCCATATTTTCCGTTTGGTGAAGCCAAAATGTCAGCATACTCGTTCAGAAGGCTTTCTGCCGTTTTAATCTGATGTTGGTCTAGGTTAGATGAATTGAGTATCTTTGCCTTGATGGTATTGAGCTCCTCAGGGTCTAATGTCTTTTTCGGTGTTTCAGCGTCAATTTGTGTTATGGCTGCGACAGATTCGCACTTACCGATAACTTCTCCTTTCGTCAACTTAACATCGTACGGTTTGGTGTTGAGTATCCGTACGGGGACCATATTATTCTTAGGAGCCACAAGTGTCTTCCCAATGGTGACGTTTTGGGAAGAACAATCTGGGTCTGGTTCCACCATTAGGTATCGATGGCGTTCACACTCACCTTCTAATTTTGTCCAAACAAATACCTCAGAAGACATAGGAATAATCAAGCCTTCCTTGATGACAGTCCTTAGAGTTGTTGTTCCTTCGTGCCCATAGATCATTGGAATCTCTGTATTCTGGTATTTGAGTACCTGGTTGCCGATATCAAAAACTACACGATGTTTTTTCATGAAGTGCATTCCGATGATGCACTCGTCACATATATCTGCCACCAAAAATTTGTGTGAAAATTCTAGACCTGCAATTTGAATTCCAAGTCGGACTTCACTATAAACCCTAGTTGCTTCTCCTGTGGCAGTTCTTAGACGGTAACTATTGGTGTTGTGTAGCCAATTCAGGTGAACTAGGTCTTGACGCACAATGGAGGCTGTGGCACCGGTGTCGATGGTGACCACACGTTTGTTGCCATTTAAAGTTGCCTCGACAATCAGACTTCTATTGTCTCGCTTAGTTTGAGAGACCTGGATGGTGTTTCTGGGGCCATCGATACCAGAAACCAGCTTCTGCCCCTCGAAGTTGGTTCTTACTAGTTTCCCTGTTGGGAAACTGTTCGGGAAGTAACACTGATGTTATTGTTACCTTGTTCTGGGTTTGAAACTCCGTGTCCACAATGTTGACAAGCTCTTCTTGGTGGTAATCGGCATTGACGCTGTAAATCTCCGGTCTTGTTGCAATTCCAGCACTTTACAAGTCCGTTTCGTTGGTTCCTTTGGACATCAGTTCTTTGGCATGAGAATTCTTCGACGATGGCTTCTCTAAGTCGATGTCATTCCATTGTCAAAACAAACGCTAATATTTCAGAAAGCGTTCGTTTTCCAGCAGTTCGCACGGCCCTTTGAAGATTTATGTCGGAAATGGCGGGAACAAATGCCTCAACTGCAAACTGGTTACAGATTTCCTCTCCAACATCGGGATATGCAAGATGAACAAGCCTTTTAATTTTTGTTGTGGAAGCTGCCTCGAATTGCTTCTTGTATATAGACCAAGAATTTTTTCCATCAAAGGTTGGAGGTTGCATCTCCTTTTTCCTCAAGGTTTCTCCCTGCCTATTATTGTTCGCGAAGTTTCTGAATCTAAAAGCCCTAAAAACCTAAATCTATAAATATTAAATCCCAAATAAGGACAACTGCCGCCCTCACTTGTCTCTAATGTGAAACCTAGTTTTATAGTTTTACTATCACCAGCTAGTCGTCAGCAGGCGACCTAATTAATGCTGACCCAAGAGACCGTTGAGCATTTCCCGAACAACACCTGCAATCGCGTCGGGTTGTACCTACTGCCCCACAACCAAAGCATTTTCTAGGAGCAGAACAAGTATTTGCGAAATGTCCTTCCCTATTGCAGTTAAGACAACGAATGGGCCTACGAAATGGTGAATTATTAACTGCAACTGTTGCTTTCTGAACGGCCGCAACATACGCTACATCAGGCTCCAGTGCCTGCCGCGATCGATTATTTTGAGGTGGAACCTTTGAGTATATATAATATGGAGGGCTCGTTCCTATCCCTAATGCATTGTAGTACTTGAAGTTGTGATAGGGGTCGCTGTCTCACTTTCTGTAAGTTAAGGATACAGCCGTATCCTCCGATTTGTGCTTACCTTCTCCTCACATATAGTTCTCCGTCACATGTGATATGAAGCAATCGGCAATAACTTTGTCTTACACAAATTTGAGTAGCGCCCCCTATGATAGTCACGCATTTGGAATAGAAACGAGCCCTCCATATTATATATACTCAAAGGGTGGAACAAAAGATTCAACATTGGACCTTATGATCTCTAACTTTCTTCCCAAAGCAAATAGGCTGATTTAATATCAGCCAACTCCAGCTGCGTCTGATAAAATAGAGCTATGTTCTTCATGAGAATGGACAACTTCCGATTCTCATTCAGAGGCTCTGAAAATCTCTTGAATAGTCTGCATGAGTGCGCTATACATACCTATCGACTCATCTCTTCCCTGAGTATGACGCACAGTGGGGAAAATGTGGGAAAAATTCAATTTTCCGAAAGTGGTAATTTTAATAATTTATTTTTCGTTTCTCAAATTGAATTTGTTGTTAAATAAGGAAATGATAAACATTTGTCAAATAAAAAATACATATGTAAACCTTGATTTTATCGCCCGAAGTTAGAAATAGTAAAAATGTATAGATATATGTGATTTTTTGCACAATCCGTTCACAGTCAAACCTGAACTTTTTTAAATGGTTCTTTTTTAGTGGTGTTAAGATATATCCATAAGTAATATCAATACATTAATTGCTCAGAAAAAAATAAAATAAGTAGTGTTTTGAAGGAAAAACACTCAAATTAGAGTTTTTTTTTAGTCTCATAAGGTTTTAAGTACTAGCGCCATTCGGCGCTGTTAACCCGTTGTTTTCGTTGAATGGTTTAGGGTATAAGCAAGAATCTTCAGCAAAGAACGCGTCCGGAACCGTCCGGCTTCGACTTCTAGAGTAATTTGAAGTGCTCAAGTCATACACCTAAAAAAATACATAAGTATAAATTACAATATTGACATCGTGATGTGGGACCTGACATACATTTATGTTATACGTACGTTTAAAAAATATGTTTGTTTATATTTTAATTGTAATTTTACCACGATGCAGTAATTTTTATTTAGACTGCACAAATTTTTGGTTATAGTATATCTAACATTTAACATTTGTCTATCTAATTGGCTCTAGACACAATCGTGTTACCGTTACTCTTAATGATATACTAATAATTATTTCAAAGGTCAACTTGACGTGTCATTCAGCGTTTGTTAGTTAGTCCAAACAGTTGCGATGTCATGTGTTTTTTCTATGCGCCGTTCAGTATTAACCGACTTAATTTTAGAAAAAGAGGAATCATTTGAAGTATTTTTAAATAGACAATTTTCATATCTAAGTGAAAAAGAGCTATTATCCTACTTCCTACTACCCTACTAATATTATAAATGTGAATGTTAATGGATGTTTGTTACTCAATAACGCTTGAACAACTGAATGGATCTTGATCAAATTTAACACACAACAAAGTTATAGTCTGGATTACCGTATAGGCTACTTTTTTTTATTATCAGGGGAGGGGCATTGGGTGGTCGAAACATCCCAAAATTATTTATCTCTACTTCTATCTTCGTATTGCACTGAAATGTAGTACATATACATAAGTAGTTGCATTGAAATGCCATACTTTGGTGGTGCGGGCCCAGAGGAGGGGCATTGTTTGATTAATTTACCTAAGCAGTAACGATAAAAACACTCAAAAGAGTTTAAAAAAAAAAATAAAACAAAAATAAAATTCTCCGAATTAAAAAAAAAAAATGACAAATATTTGTGTGTCTTTGAATTTAAACTATTTTAAGGTAAGTTAAACTTTATGTGCCTACAGGTTTAACTACATACAGTGGATAAAAAAAGTATTGGCAATTTTATTTATTTTGGATTTCATGCCATTGTAATAGGTTTTTTTCAAAAATGTATTTTTATATTAACAATTGAACAAAACTACACCTTTTGGGTGTATTTTTGCTTTCTTCGATTAAAAGTTTAAGAAGAGAATAAGAAAAAACAGTAAAATGTTCCTAAAAAAAGTATTGGCAACACTCATTTATCTTTAAATAAGTGCCGTTATTAAAGTACCAGAGGCTAGTTCATGAACAAAAATAGTCAGTTAAAGTGCTTTGACCTATAATCAAGCTTCTCAGTTTAAAAAAATAAAAAAAATCGAAATGCCGCGAAAGTCTAAGGAGTTGAGTAGTTGTGTTAAAAACAAAGCTGTAATTTTGCGCCAAGATGGTTTTTCATACAAAGAAATCGGTGAAAAGTTAAATATAAGTTTATTCACGGTTAGAAGTATCATAAAAAAATACGAAAACACCGGGTCAACGGAAAACATGAAAAGAACAGGCCGACCTCGTATTTTTTCTGATAGGGAAAAACGTGATATTTTGAGGGAAGTGCAAAAAAACCCAAAAAAAGTGCCCCGAACCTGGCAGTGGAATTCGAAAACACTAACGGTAAACATTTTAGTGTGCAGACTCTTCGTAATGTTTTGCACGAATCAAAGTTTTACGGAAGAGCTGCCAGAAAAAAACCATTCATTTCGGAAGTGAACCGGAAAAAACGTTTGGATTTTGCCAACAAATATTTAAACAAACCCAGGGAGTTTTGGGAATCGGTTATATTTTCGGATGAATCAAAGTTTAACATTTTTGGGAGCGATGGAAGGCAATACGTTTGGAGGAGACCTAATACCGAACTGAAAAGACAAAATGTTGTGGTGAAACATGGTGGAGGGAGTGTTTTAGTTTGGGGCTGTATGGCGGCAAATGGTGTGGGCAATCTAACCTTTATCGAAGGTCATATGACAGCCATAATGTACATCGATATTTTGCGAAGGAACTTAGCGAATAGTGCTGATAAACTTGGTCTTAGGGATTCGTTTGTCTTTCAACAAGACAACGACCCTAAGCACACCGCCTTAAAAACTCGCGAGTGGTTGCTCTATAATGCTCCTAGACAACTTAAAACTCCCCCACAATCTCCGGACGTTAATCCTATAGAGAATTTGTGGAATCATTTGGGACAAGCCGTCAGAAAACATAAAATTTCATCTAAATCTGAGCTAAAAAGAATAATAACGGAAGAGTGGGCCAAAATATCGAGTGACACCACAAAAACTCTGGTTTATTCAATGGGCAGAAGATTGCAAGCTATCATTGATGCCAAAGGATTGCATACCAAGTACTAAAAATTGCATTTCAGTACTTTTAGTAATGTTTTTTTCTTTTGCTAATACTTTTTTGAGATGTGATTTTTTGTTTTTTTTTTTTATTTTTTAATATTAATGTTATTAAATTGAATTTAAATATCCTTATTTAGTTAACTTGTATTTACTGCTTTTTTTTAATTTAATTGATTTTGTAAAAAGTTGTTAAAATGGAATAAAATTGAAAAAACTATGATTGCCAATACTTTTTTTATCCACTGTACATTGTTATAGGATAGTTACATACGTATGTATGTGATTTGCTCATTGTTTGTTAGTTTTTTTTTCAAAATATCCTTGATTTGATTGGATTTATTGGTTTGCTGTTTTGTTTTAATCCAGGCACATCCATACGTTAAATAAAAATAATTATATATATCGGGAAGATTTAAAATGTATTTTGAAGGAGAAGAATTGTACTTTTAGATACAGTTATAAATTTCGTAAAAAAAATACCTCACAATTTTACGAGACCTGAAAATATATATTTTTTTTTTATTTTCAAACAGAATATCTCAAGAATTAGAGGCAATCGAATAATTCTGAGCTTGGTTTCGAGTTCACCACCCCAAAAATCTTAGAGAATGTATGTTTTTCTCCGGCAACAAAAAAAAATATTTATTTTGTTGACCAGTGTATTTAATGCTTACTCAAAATATAACAAATATTTTAAGTATTTTTTAAAGTAGGCGTGGCAGTGGGCGGAAATTAAAGGTGTGGATTTCTTTTGCTATTGATTATCATGTGTGAAAATTTCAAAAAAAAATCGGTTCAATGGTTTAGTTTTTATAGAGTTTTTTCCACTCTCCCATACAAGGTGCCCCACTGAGCGACGCCTAACCTCATCCAACAGAGGGTCATCATAGTTGGAGGGCAAAAATTTGAACTTTATTAATTATTAAACAATTCTTTCTATGTGCTAACCGAATCCCTAATCCCAGAAAAAAGATCGATGGCGGACCTGAAGAGTCTTTCCTCCGAAACCCCACACGATGCCTTCAACACTTCGACACGTTCCAAAAACGAGTTCACAGATGAGCCGCTTCGCTCACCTGAGAACTTCAGATTCCACTTCTCAATACGTTCAGTATACCGATCACTGAATACCGATTGAGATCCACTAGGACTTTGTTGCGTGTCAGGATTTAAGGCACAGGGGCAACTTCGAGTGTTGGAAAAGCGCTGCGGCACGCTTGCTCTAGGTCAGCTCAGCTCGAAGGATTGGGGTGGTTCTTGCCCTTTTCCAACAGTACTCCTACATAGCAAACAAAATATCTCGTGCATCGGAATCGCAATTGGAATAGGGAAAGGACAATAAAGGAATAATCGCACAAATTTAGTTACCCGTACCACTGCATTGATGAAAGGGAGAATCTCCACTATCAATCTAGATGGAAATTGGAATAAGTTTAAAACTAATCCTAAACTATGCTAATCTATAATATAAATTCATTAAATCAAATACTTGATATAAAACTAAAGCTAAACCTATTCCAAACTAAATCTAACATGTTAAACTTTATTCCAATTCCAGTCGAAGATTGTAGTCGAATTCACCATTGCATCAGTACAATGATTCGCCGAATCCACAAAGGTCTTGCCAGATGTTATCGGTAAATTTGGCCTACCCACCCTTGTATCGCTAAGATACAACCATCGGTATCTTCTTGGCCTGATTCTTAATAAAGACACCCCCAAAAGATCGCTTTCAGTCGCTTTTTTATTACTTTCCTAAGATAAATCAGTATGTGTGTGTAAGTGTAGTCTGTATCTGTCGAGTCCTCATATGTTAGTTAGTGGGTGGATCGTAAATTGGTGAGTGTCTATATATGTGGAATATGTCCTAGCAGAAAAGTTAATTTTGTCAGTAAGTAAGTCAGTTTTGTGGAGAGTAATGGGTAAGTATGGGTGGTTGGATGCTGTAGGAACTGGGGCTTCGAGCTGTATCTTTTCCTACACATCAAGTGCTTACAATACCTCCTCGTTGGTAACCGCCGCCGGATACTGGTCTTGGCTTTATGTCATGACTTGCTAAACTTGTAAGTGCGAGTGTTGACCAAGGAAACAATTGCAACACTAAGCCCATGGCCCTACAGATTGGAGGTTAGTTATGAGAGAGACGCGAGAAGCCTCGGATAATGGACCCCCCTCAAATGGCAACCAGACCCGGAACGAAAATGGACTACGATTTACGAGTATGCACCTGGAATGTAAGGACACTCTACACACCAGGTGCTACTCAAAAACTTGAATCTGTCCTCTCGCGGTACAAGGCAGACATTACCGCGATCCAGGAGATACGATGGATAGGATCAGGAATAGCGAAAAGAAAAGATTGCGACATTTATTACAGCTGTCATCAAAGAATGCACATGTTAGGATGCGGATTCGTCGTGGGTAATCGACTCAGATCAAAAGTCATCGATTTTAAGCCGATTAGTGATCGCCTGGCTGTGATCCGCATCAAAGCTACTTTTCAAAACATTAGCCTAATATGTGCACACGCCCCTACCGATGAAGCTGAGGAATCTAACAAGGAGGAGTTTTACGACCTCCTGCACGGAGCCTACGGAGCCTGTCCGGAGTACGATATCAAAGTCGTGCTCGGAGATTTCAATGCTAAAGTCGGGAAGGAAAATATCTTTGGCGGATTAGTTGGAAAGCACAGCCTCCACGAAATGACAACAGATAACGGCTTCCGACTAATCGACTTTGCTGCAGCTCGGAATACGGTGATAAGTAGCACTAGATTCCCCAGGCGAAGGATACACACAGCAACCTGGCGATCTCCAGATGGTCGAACCGCCAACCAAATCGACCACGTGCTAATTGGCGCAACGTGCGAACTTTCCGAGGTGCAAACGTGGATTTTGACCACTTTCTTGTTGTGACAAAGTTCAGAGCCCGACTGTCCAATGAAAAGAAAATGAGGACCGCCCAAAGGAAGAAATTCAATACTGCATGCCTTAGCACACCTGAGAAAGCCAGAGACTACAGTGAGCAATTGACCGGGAAACTCTCTGCCGTACCCCCAGCCACAAGCGTCAACAACCAGTGGAACCAGTACCGCGACATCATTAGGGAGGTATCCGAGTCCACCATAGGCTATCAACCACCTAGAAAAAAGAACCCTTGGTATGATAATGAATGCGCGGTATTGAAGCAGGAGACGGAAAATGCACGAATGCAAATGCTGCAACGGAAAACAAGAGCAGCAAAAGAGGAGTACCGTGAAAAGAGAAGGAAGGAGAAAAAAACCCTGCGCAGAAAGAAAAGAGCAGCCGCAGCTTCTCAGCTCAGGTATCTCGAGGAGTCTAGCACCGCCACAAACACCCGCCGGTTCTATAAAACAGCCAAACAACTGGCATCAGGTTATAGGACCGGCACGCAAGCTCTTCGAAACAGCGAAGGGAACCTAGTCACCGAAGCACAGGGAACTGTAGACGTGTTTAAACAGCATTTCCAGCAGCTGCTTAATGGGCATTATTTAGACGAAAACACAGGGGAGCAAAGAAGCATAAGACCAGTCAATGAAGATCCAGTCCCACTACCCAGTACTGAAGAGATTAAGAAAGCCATACACAAGCTTAAGAATAACAAATCCGCAGGCTCGGATGGCCTACCTGCGGAACTCTTTAAGTATGGAGGAGATGTCTTGATAGGGTGCATGCATCAGCTCATCAACCAAGTGTGGGAGGAGGAAAGCATGCCCGACGACTGGTCAAATAGCTCCATATGCCCAATCTACAAAAAAGGCGATCCTATGTCCTGCAAAAACTACAGGCGCATATCCCTGCTAAAACCTTTCTGCAACACTATAATCGGCACGTACCAGTGTGGCTTCAGGCCCGGCAGATCAACGATAGACCAAATCTTCACATTGAGGCAAATCCTGGAAAAGACCAACGAATTTCAAGTCGAGACCTACCATCTTTTCATCGACTTTAAAGCCGCATATGATAGCATAAGTCGCCAAGAGCTTCTATTGGCAATGTCGGAACTCGGGATCCCGAAAAAACTGATCCAGCTATGCCGCATGACGTTACAAAATACGCGGTGCATCGTGCAAATGGGTAACAGCTCATCCGAGCTATTCCAAACGTGCACAGGGTTCAGACAAGGGGATGCACTATCATGTGATTTCTTCAACCTAGTCCTAGAGCAGATAGTGCGCAAGAGTGGTGTTAACCTGGAAGGCACTATTTTCAACAGGTCTTCCCAACTGCTTGGATATGCGGACGACATCGATATCATCGGCCGCTCCAAGCGTGCTGTGCTAGAAGCGTTCACAGCTATTGATGAACAGTCGAAACGCGTTGGTCTTGAAGTTAAAGAGGACAAAACAAAGTATATGCTATCAACAAACAAAGCCGCATCTGTCCATCGCCTAGGACAAAACGTCACTGTTGGTAGCAGTAATTTCGAGGTAGTCAAGGAGTTCACCTACCTCGGAACGAACATCAATCCCACGAATGACACCTTAGTGGAAATTCGACGAAGAATTACCCTAGCAAACCGCTGCTACTTCGGTTTGGGCAAACAAATGGGTTCAAAACTCCTTTCTCGAAAGACAAAGTGCACGCTATACAAAACGCTAATTTTACCAGTTCTACTCTACGGCGCCGAGTGCTGGACGATAAGTAAAAAAGGGGAATTGATACTAGGCACTTTCGAGAGAAAAATTCTTCGGCGGATATTTGGTCCTATATACGAAGAGGGCGAATGGAGGAGAAGATTCAATCGTGAATTATACGAGCTGTACCAAGATGTGGATGTCCAAAAAGCCAAAACACGTCGACTACACTGGCTCGGTCACATCGAGCGAATGGACAACAACGCTCCAGCCAAGAAAATCTTCGAATCCAAGCCCCCAGGTTCGAGACGACGAGGAAGACCGAACCTCCGCTACAGGGACCAGGCGGTTATAGACGCAAGAGCGCTTGGTTCCGATGACTGGAGGGAGCTTGCGAGGGATCACAACCGATGGAAGACCGCAATAACTCAGGCAGAGACCCTCCATGGATCGGGAGCCGGTTAAGTAAAGTAAGTAAGTAAGTAAGTAATGGGTAAGTATGTGTGTGGCGTATGTCTGCAAAGTAAGTAGTCTGTATAGTTAAGTAATGTAGCTGCCTATGGTCAGAGCTTATCGATGTCATGTTTTGTCGATTCGTTGAATGTGCATCCAGGTCGGTGCAATATTAGTCAGTACGTAAATCTGTAATTGTGTATAAAGTTCGTTTTGTCGGTTCGCTAGTATAACATGTCGGTGGTCGGTGTCAGCCGAGCCTCCACACACCTATGAATAGGGATTTCAGCAAAACATTTTTTCTTTGTTAAATCTTGTCATATGAAATTTTAAGAAAACCAGAAAGTTCATTTATATTAATATTAATCTTTTCTTTGTTATGTTAATTCTAATGAAGTCAATTAATTATAACAATTTTTCGTGGATATATTAAATGAAATTTAAAAGAAAATGAAATTAAAAATGAAAATTTAAAATAAAAAAATAAAAATGGAAATTTAAAAATGAAAAATCAAAATGAAAATTAAAAATTAAAAATGAAAATTTAAAAAAAATGAAAATTAAATGGAAATTAAAAAAAATGCAATTAAAAAAATGAAAATGAATAAGTAATATGTCTAATTCAGTTTCACAAAGTATATTAACAGAAGAATTAAATAAAAATAAAATTTTTGAAAAAAGGAAGAGGGAAAGAAAATCAAATTTATTGTTTTTTTTTGGCTTTGTTATAATTGCCCGGAGTGTACGATTTACTTAGCGAAACCTTTTTCTCTTTACCTATTATATAAATATATATATAAATATACGTGACGATTAAAGGTCAAGACTTCTTTCGTATTTTCAACCTTTTTTCATATGAAAATAAAGAAAAAAGGAATGACTTACTTGGCTTCATCCCTCGCAGTCCTGCCGGCAAGCTTTGTAGGAATCCGCTTCTGTTGCGTATTTAAGTATTTTTGTTCTTTATAAATTATGGGCATAAGTATATGTATATGTATACTTATATATTTATAGGTTTAAGGTTAAAAAAAATTGATGAACACGGCAATTTATTTATCCTTCACCACTTTTACACTTTTCAATTATAAACTAAAATTATCAGAAATCCACAATTATTCAAAAAACAAATAAGAAAGAATTAAAAAAAAAATTTGAAGTATATTTTATACATGAAGACAAAGAAAAACTGCCGCCAAGTACAAGGCACTGTTAGGTTGTCTGCGGAACACCCAGCCAAATTGTATTTTGGTGTCCTTCAGATGTCCTCTGTGGAACTAAAGGACTTTTCTTCCAAGCACTGCCGTCGAATTCAGTAAGATCCTTGGATCTAGAGTTTTTTTCCGAATTCAGCAAAAACTGTAGAGTCTTGGATCTCTATATATCGCTTTAACATGTAAATCGGATTTAACGATCAAAACCTCAGTATATATCTATTTTTTTTATGAGGATAGGTTTCACTAAAACTTCTTGGTATTTTTTTTTGTATGTCTTAGATTTCCTTGTATTTTATTTTAATCTCAAGTTTCTTATATTTAAAACAAATTTTAACAATTTTGGAAATCACCAAAAAAAAACTATTCACTGATTTTTTTTTTTCAGTTTAAAAAAATTTTGTCCTTGTTCTTTTTTTTTCTCGCGGAAAGATTGATTTTTTTAAACGACTGTCCTAATCAGTATCCCGCTTGTAAGTCTTTTTTCTTCTTCTCTGCAGTGGTTATTGTATTTCAATTGCATTCTAAAGTTCGCAGTTCATTGCCCTATCGTCTAATTTCTTTACCTTTTTCGTTGCAGTGTGCAGACTGGAAGTTTTGAGAACGCACATATACCAATACAAAATTTTCTTTCGTTTGTTTCCTACGTCAGCCTTTCTCTCTCTAGTATGTATGGGTGTGGAATATAAGACTACTCCTAATGTTGCAGAAACACTTAAAGCTCATTTCTTAAGCCTATTGACTATAAATCTTAATACATTATTTCACAGTAACTTTGAACTTGAATAATAATCCCTACTTAATCCTATATTGCACTTATTAGACATAAAGATAAAAATAATTTAATAATTTAAACGTAACGGACACTTATTTTGATCAATTTCGGAGTGACTCCATCTTTTATTCCGAAATTTCTTTTTCCTTTCCTACCTTTTCTCTTTCTTTTCTTCCTCCCTTTTTACTTTCTTATACGTCTGCAAACTGTCAAATTTTTGACACAAGTTTTATTTCACGTGGAGTTTTTGTGAGTAAGGCCCGTATTCACCAAGCGCTCCTAAACGGCTCTTAACTTTACGAGGCTCTTAACTTGAAATTTCTGTGGGGTATTCACCAACCACTCGCAAGTGTTTTTCGAAGTTCGAAAATGAGAGCCACTCTCTCTTGTTCAGGCATATCCAAACTGTGAAATGTTGTGGAATGTTGGTCTTGACAGCAAATGGATACTCTTCTACTTGGCATTGCTCACATGGATTCGAGTCAAATGCATGCGTGGCACACGCACAAGCGAACAAACTTTCGAAGAGAGCGCTCGTAAGTTAGGAGTGGTCGGGACCACTCCTAACTTTTAAGAGCGCTCGTAGATCTTCACTAATATTGCTTGGTGAATAGGTTTATGAGCTTCTTAAGTTATGAGCGCTCGGTGAATACCGGCCTAAATGTTTATTACTTCCAAGTTTTTTTTTTTATTAATTGCACTTAAAAGAAAAAATTGTCACCAAAAGGAATTTTGCGAATATTTAGCTGATCGTGTTTCATCAGATAAATAAGTCATGGCTGTCAGAAAATTTAACATTTATGTATGTTGGATTTTTGGAACAGACTTTGGTGACAATCTCCTGCCCAAAAACAAATTTTAATAATTTTTTTTTCAGGTGACTGTTTTTTTTATGGTTTATATCTAGGCGATAAAAGGAGATGTTTGTATGAGAATGAATTGAGGTTTGTTTTTTTTTTTCACGTCATATTAAAGATCGGTAACGTCACAACTTCCACGTTGGCCGAACTGTGCAGTTGGTAACGCACCCAAAGTTGCTGTCGACATCGTTGTTTTCTCCTTTTCGCATGGGTCCTTCTCTTCTTCATTGTCCAACTTAGCCATCATAAGTAAAAGTTCACCTCTCAAGTCAGCCAACTCATTCACTTCGTCCGACGACTCTGCCTTAGCCTGCGTGATTCTGCCCAAAGCCCATTCAATTTTCGTTAAAATATTTAAATATTCCGAAGATTTCGGATTTTCCAGAGGATTCTGCAACAATTCTCTAATTTCAAAAATGTTTGCCTTAACAGCCTTCGAATCTTCATCAAAACTAAAAGGGTAATGAAGACTATCAGACGGAATCGAACCTAACCGCTCCAAATTACGAGATGCCCTGAGAGTCATCCGCATTTCATCGACTTTGATACCTTCCTTCAAACCGCGGGCCCTCAACTCATAAACAAGCTCCTCCTTACTAAGGCAATTAATATCTATTTTGAAACCAAAGTTAATCAATAGCAACAAATCCTCAAAATATGCAAAAGGAAATTGAAAAAAATAAAACGAAAGCCAAATCTAACACAGCAGTTAAAACAAAAGAAGAAAACAGCACCTTGTTTTATAGCAATGAGAGAAATATAAATATACAAATCTAAACAAAATGAAAAAAAAATAAAATGCACGACTGGATCGCACGAACTTGCTCTTATGTAAAAGTACTTTGGAATTTAAGATACATTTTATAAATATGAAACATGGATTTAATGAGATAATAATGTTCAAATGCATAAAATTGCCGTCTGTTTTTTTTTTTTTTTTTTTTTTTAATTGTCGCTCGCTGATGATGGTTCCGCAGCCGAGAACCGAAATGCATTCGTACTAATAATAAAAGTTTAAATTTCAAAAACAAAAGTCGTTGTTTTCAATTTTGTTTTATTTTGATTTTGCTTTTATTTGACGATATTTGCGTTCTATAAGGTGTTTAAATAGTTTTTCAAATAATTCTCCTCTAGGGAATCACCGAAGACCTTTAACTACCGATATTGAAAGAAATAGGTCCAGTGGTTTAGGCTTTAGTGAGAGGTACAGACATACAGACACACTGAAACATGTTTTTTGTGTACTAAATTTTCCTTAAAATTTTTATAAAAAAAATTGATATGCAAATTGTTAGTATTTAATAAAATACATTTTTAAACGTAATTTAAAAATTTAATCGTGTATCGGTTTTCAAGATATTGAATTTTCAAAAAAAAATTGTATTATTTTTTTAAAAATCTAAAAACTATTTTTTCGAAAAAATGTTTAGTTTATATTTTTTCAAATGCAAAGCAGCTCCTACATAAAAATTTTGGTTAAAATCGTTAGAGCCGTTGGTGAGAAATTCGAAAATCAAAAAAACCGTTCTATGACAGGTACCCCTAATAACATTTCCCCCCAATTTTTTTTTTTTTTTACCAAAATATAGTCCATGTCCATAATATCACACTTAATTTTTTTATCAAAATCGTTAGAGCCGTTTTCGAGATAAATAAGATTTTGCATTACGGGTGTATGGGGGGTACCCTTAGTTTTGGAGCTAAAAAAAAAAATTCAATTTCTCCTCTAGGGAATCACCGAAGACCCTTAACTACCGAGTTTGAAGAAAATACCTCCGGTAGTTTAGGCTGTAGTTCGAGGTACAGACATACAGACATACAGACATACAGACATACAGACAGACAGACAGACAGACGGAATTGTCGGACCCACTTTTTTCGTCTTCGCTATCATCGTAATGTCAACTTTGATCAAAATCTCGAGTTCGATTTTTTTTTTCCAAATGTAGAACTTGCCCTATAGTACCTATATCGCAAGTAAAAACACCAGTTATATTTGCAGATATATATTGAACTTATTTAACACCCATGAAAATAAAAGACAAAATCAAAACCCTGTTGATTGTTTTTCCTCTTAAAAAAAAACTAGTGGTAAATGTAAAATTAAAACAACAGCAATATAAAAGAAACACAAAGTATTCGAAAATTATTTCACTTTAAAAATTCTATTTGAGACAAAAAGAGAAAAAACAATAAAAATGGCAATTTTCAAAAAGGTACTTTTGCAAAGGGGAAACCCTTAAATAACACGACTGTAATTAGCACTGATAAGATAATCCTCTCAATCAACAACAACAAAAGAAACAACCGAAATGTCAACTACGTCAAAATCGGTTATAACGAACTCGACAGGACTGAAGAATTTGTTCGTTATATCCGGTGTTTCGTTATAACCGATTTTCCATTTTTTGTTCTCTATTAAATTTTCTTTGGGTTTAAACCACTTGAGCAAATCATCATCTAGGTGGGATGGTGACTGCATCTAACTTTTTTTATTTTTAAGTTGGATTATTCGAAATTCTTCTTAATTTTATCTCGGTCTTTGAAAATGGTACATTGTTGAAGCCGATACAGAAAACTTTGCTGCCAAACTTTTATTGGAATCACCAGCTTCCAGCCTTGAAATTATTGCATATTTTTCTTCAATCGTAAAAACTACGCTTTGAACTCATTTAAAAAAAAAAACCTAAAACAGTTAACCTTTCTTTATATAAAATATGACTATCCCAGTTCCTCTCAGAAACATAATGCGAAATTCGCGTATATAAAAAAAAAGTCAGGTAAATATGTAGGCTGTCGCAAGAGGAGATTACGTATGCGGTAGAATGGAGGGGATTAACAGTAGGGACAGTAGAAGAAATGCGCAAGGCACTGAGGGTTGCCTTGAAACTTGAACGTAGGAGCTCTTTTATACCTCCAGCTTATCCGTTCAACTTCGGACAGGATTTTACGGCGGTGGAGAAGAAATTGGGGGAATTAGAAAAATTTTTAGAAAATTCTCCGAAGTCGGAAACTTCGAAGGAATATTTGAAAATCATCATGAAGGTAGAGTGGGGCTTACGTAGGATGGATAGGAGTGTACCAGAGAATGAGACGGAGGAAAAGAGTAAACTTGATTACCACCATTACACAGTGTAACAATTGCCAAAAGTTTGGACATGTTGCTAGCAACTGTGGCATGAAATACCAGGAAACTGCTCTAGGTCCCCCCACAAAGTCAGTGACGATATGGTATTTTGCGTTAACTGCCAACAAACTGGGCACCCTGCCAGCTTCAGTGGATGTCCTGCAAAGGAAGAAGAAAATGGCCGAAAAAACGAAGACAGCAACACAGAAGCGTGAAAATCACCAATTTGCTGTAACATCAGCAAAAAAAGCGATTGTGAATGGCTTATCATACGCCAGCGTTGCAGCCACATCTGGAACAGCTTCAAAATCTTTGGGAGGCCCATTTAAGAAAGCAGGAAATAAGCCGGGTTGGCTACGAAATCCCGCCTCACAAAATCCCGCGTAACGAAATCCCGCGTAACGAAATCCCGCAGAACGAAATCCCGCATAACAGAATCCCGTATAACAGAATCCCGTAGCACAAAATCCCGTGTAACGAAATTGCGCCATCTAGCACTTTTGTATAATTTAGTATGATTTAGTATGACAGCGCTGTATTCATTTTAAAATTCCCATAGTGATTTTGGGGTATTCATCAATGAGAATCAACGGGAACGAAGTTTTGCTACTATTTGGAAACGGCACTGCTTCCTCATTTCGCAAGCCAACCAATGAGCATGATGTGTGGCCGTGTTTGGTGCTGTTAAGTATACGGTGGACCTCATTGTAGTTTTAACATCAATACTTTTCATGAATTGACCAATGAGAAACACGGAGGACCGCACTGTACTCATCATCGCAAACTTCAAAGTGATTAGCAAATCAGAATCAAGAACAACGAGGACGCACCTATACCCAAATAAGTTGGACAATAAAAAGTATAAAAGCGGGAGTGATTTCGGAATATTTTTCAGTCCCCCAACAACCCACCAACTGGACAACCGGGACTGAACAACCCGAGTCAAAAACCAAGGCAATTTATCATAATGCTAATTTTGAACCATGTACATTACAAATATTATAATTTTTAGAGTTTAAGTCATTTTATAAGTTAGGCCCCCTATGTGCCAACAAATTTCTACCCTATACATATCCTCAAGTTTCACAATTGTATATATTAAGTTCAATAAAAAACTTGAAACCTTGAATACTCGTATTTTTCAGTTTCGATTCAAATTCCGTGGAGGTGACACAACGTCGGTCGTTGCAATAAGTTCTGAATTAAAAAAGATTATTAAAAGGGTTATTGTTCTTGATTACATTTTGGTTGGTAGTGCAAAGACGTGACGCTTAAGTGAGTTTTAAACGTTGAAGGAATTTTCCTTCAACGCTTAAAAATCATTTTAAGCAATTGCGGACTCTAAGGAGAGTTGCTGTTTAAGCAAAATTTATTTTTTTTGGAAATTCTAGGGGATAAATGAAGGGATAGTTAGCTGAGTTCTTTTTAGAACCACAAAAAGAAAGATGATTATTAAAAGGAGTACCTATTATTCTTGTTTTGGTTGGTAGGGCAAAGACGCGACGCGACGCTTAAGCGAGCTTTAAGCGTTGAAGGAATTTTCCTTTAATGCTTAAAAATCATTTTAAGCGATTGCAGACTCTAGGGAGAGTTGCTGTTTAAGCAAAATTAATTTTTTTTTTTGAAATTCTAGGGGATTATTGAAGGGAAAGTTAGCTGAGTTCTTTTTAGAACCACAAAAAATTGAAAAAATAAAAATGTATTTTTAAAATAAAAAAAAATTCAAATTTTTCAAAAAAATTGTAGAAAAAAGTTTTTTAAAAAAATTGAAAGGTGACACTCCCTAGATCACGAATATGCAATTTTTAACTCGCTAAGATGAATAGTTTAGCCAGAAATCACGTTTGAACATGAACTTTGGGGGCTCTACGAGGCTCCGTTTAGCCGCAAATCGCGTTTAAAGATAAACATTTGTTTTTCGTTTCATGCGATACGTGGATTGAAAGGTGGCACTCCCTAGATCACGAATATGCAATTTTTAATTCTGTAGGATGAATAGTAGGGGTATTCATGTAAGCGCGGAAAACCCTCGTAAGCCTCGTAAACCAGATAATTTTATCTCCGCAGAAACGAGCTGTCAAAATTTGTATGGGAAAAAGTTTCTGCAAATCGCATAAAATTATCTCACAAATTTGCTGCGGAAAGTGCAGAAATAAACCTCGTAAGCTAAAGAAGTATGGATTCTGACTTTTAATTTGACATTTCACAAAATATTTCCCACATTTACGCAAGTATTTCTTAGGGGGTGTTCATGAAAACATGCTGCGGAAAGTTATATCTTTCTACAAAGCGGAAAATTATCTCGTTACATGAATACCCTTAGTTTATAGTTTATAGTGAATAGTTTAGCTAATCAAATCAAGTTTGAAATGTCAAATTTGGGGGGTCTACAAGGCTCCGTTTGGCCGCAAATCGCATTTAAAGATAAAAATTCGTTTCTAATACATTTTAATAGGCAAGGTGATGTAGTAACATTTTCTTGGGCAATAGTAGGTGCGTTTTATTATTCACAAATCTATCTGGATCCGGATCTGGATCTTCCCTTGAAAATAAAACGATACGGATCTTAGTGACAGCAGTGTTATAAGTCCGTCTCTTTTTATCCTTGGGTTTGTAAATTTTCAATTATTTCTTGTCTTTTTTCTTTACACTATAGCTTTCACTACCTTACCTTAAAAAGCCATCTACTCGCCAGTGTAACAACTAATTTTTGGATCTTTGAAATAGATCCCGATAGAAAACAGGATCCCAAATTGTTTTTGTAATACATGTTAAAACTTAATCCAGATCCGGATCCAGATAGATTTGTGAATAATAAAACGCACCTAGTATCTTGGGTGGACCGCTGCGCGGGTTTTCAGGATCTTAACTCCATTTTTCGGAGACACACCCGCTCACGCAACTCCGTTGCTCCGCTTAGGGTATATAAAGTCGCCAGGCAGGCGCCTGCAGCAACAGTTTTCTTGAGCAACAGTACCTTGGGTGGCCCGCTGCGCGGGTTTTCAGGATTTTAACTCCCTTTTTCGGAGACACACCCGCTCACGCAATTTCGTTGCTCCGCTTAGGGTATGTAAAGTCGCCAGGCAGGCGCCTGCAGCAACAGTTTTCTTGGGCAACAGTACCAGGCAGGCGCCTGTAGCAACAGTTTTCTTAATCAAAATACCTGCTGTTCAAGAAAATTATTTCTATTTACAATTTTCAATGTTTTTTATCTCTTAAAATAACTTTTTCTAGCTCAAAATCATTTGAACAACTTTATAAGCTAATCGGCAAGGAATATCTCAACACATATTCTTGGTATTCGCTATCATCGGCATAAAAATCAGGCCGCACTGTGCGTCGTGACTACTGCACTGTTTTCATAATTAATTAAAACAATTTCTCATACATAAATCTGAGAATCAAGGAGAACGAATGGCCAAATAAGTTGAACAATAAAAAGTATAAATACGGGAGTGACTTGGAAATATTCTTCAGTCCCACCACCAATGGCAACCGATGTCGTTCAGCAGCTACTTGCAGAAACTTGACCGTGAAGCTCCCCGATGGTTCAACGATAGCAGCCAAAAGAAATGCTAAATACCTCGGAGTAAACTTCAACGAGCTGTTAAATTTCAACCCGCACTCTAGGCAGGTTTTAAGGAAGGCCAACTTCGCGTTTCACCGTTTGCACCCGTTGCTAGCCAGAAGAACCGGAATAAGCCAGCCAGTGAAGCTATTGATATACAAACAGCTCATCAGACCCGTCATCAGCTGAAATTTTCCTGCATGGTACACCATTTCGAAGACAGCAATGCTGAAGCTCCAAATCTTCAAAAGGAAAATACTAAGGATAAGCACCGGACTTATCTTCGATCGACAGCGAAGGAAGCACTTCAGTAATAAAAGACTCTATGAAGAAGCACAAATCAAGCCACTGGACCAGTTTCTTGTGCAATTAGCAAAGAAGCTTATAGCTAGCACCACCAACCACCCAAACCCGCTGATGAGAAGGATGACCACCCAGGAATGACATCCAGAGCCTAGATACCTCACTGCTCTGGATATGATAGAAAGGATCCCAGCCGACAACGAACCAGCAGTTCGTTTCTACGCTGACGCCGAGTCAGCATATCACCGTGGCTGAAAACATCAAAAAATAACCCCCAACAACCCACCAACTGGACAATTGGATTGAACAACCCAAGACAATTTTTCATAATGCTAATATTGAACCATGTACTTTACAAATATTATAATTTTTAAAGTTTAAGTCATTTTATAAGTTAGGCCCCCTATGTGCCAACAAATTTCTACCCTATACATATTATCCTCAAGTTTCACAATTGTATATATTAAGTTCAATAAAAACCTTGAAACCTTGAAAATATTCTTCAGTTCTTATCAGAACTCCATTGAGGTAAGACCTCGAGATAAAACAATTATCCAAAGGGATATTAGCTTGGTTCACTTTGGTTGGTTGGGCGACGCCGACGCTGTAATTTTGAGCGTTTTGGAAGTTCTTAGATACGGACTTCTAAAACCGCTTAAAATGCAATTTAAGCATAAAATTAAAATGTTTTCCTCCAATTTGAGGAGCTTTTTCTTTCAAAAAATATTATTTATTTTCCACGCTTAAAATACATTTTGAGCGTTTTAGCATAATTTTTTTCTAAGTAGTCCATTCTATATTTTTTTCAAGCTAAAAATTCGTTTTTGGTGTCATTTCGAACTCCATTTACCAATGAAATTTTCTATGAAGAAGCTAAAAATTCATTTGATTTGAGGAGCGTTTTCATGGTTTTTCTTTAAAAAAAAATGTTCTTTTTTCACGCTTAAAATACATTTTGAGCGTTTTGGCAAAATTCTTTTTTTCTAAGCGAAAAATAATTTTTTCAAGCAAAAAATTAATTTTCAGTGTCATTTGGACCAAAAATCCATTTACCAATGAAATTTTCTATGAAGAAGCTAAAAATTCATTTGATTTGAGGAGCGTTTTCATGGTTTTTCTTTAAAAAAAATATTTTTTTTCACGCTTAAAATACATTTTGAGCGTTTTGGCAAAATTCTTTTTTTTCTAAGCAAAAAATAATTTTTTCAAGCAAAAAATTAATTTTCAGTGTCATTTGAACCAAAAATCCATTCACCAATGTTCACCAATGAAATTTTCATAGTATAATATTCTATGACGACATAAGCTTATATATTATTAATTCCATGCTACTACCAATCCAAAATACCAATATCTTTTATTAAGGAGCGTAAATCCTGCTAAATCGGAGCAGAAAAATCTCGCGGGATTTCGTTGCCAGAGAAGTTTCTGTTATTAAAAGATCCAGCAAAACAAAATGTTAAACGGCGGGATTTCGTTACGCGGGATTTTGTGTTGCGGGATTTCGTTATGATCCCAATAAGCCAGCTACACCAGCACCAGCTACAACGCCATTTGCCAAACCAGTAGTCCAGAAGAGGACTGCACCATCCAACGCATCAATCCAAAAAGGACAATCACAGTCTTTCAACATATTTTATGATACCGAAAGACTGTTTGGAACAGATCTTCTTTCTCTTCTCCAAAAGGCAAAGGAGGTAGTTCCAAGCAACTACGGTAGTCTCAATGATAAAGAAAAGACAGTTATATTGGGTAAATTTATTTGTTCATTATGTATATAAGAAATTACCTATCCTTTATTACATATAACGTTAATTGTATTTATTCTACAGCGAGACGTATTTCACTAAACTTTTTTTTAAAATCAAAGAAACCCGATATTATCTTTTTACAGGAAACAAACATCACAGCAAGAAACACCCTTACACCGGAAGGCTACACATGCTATAGACAGGACAAGACATCTGAAGGCAGAGGAACTGCCATCCTCTTAAAATCAGACCTCAAAAGCGAGTACGTTAGGGTACCTGTACTGCGCTGCATGGAGACTACAGACGTTGTGATCAATATGACGAATAATGAGACACTGCTTCTCGTCTCAGTATACAACAAGTTTAACGCAACAAGATGTGACATCATACATGACCTCAACGCCATCAACAATCTGGCTAGCCAACATACATACGTACTGTGTACTTGGAGGTGACTTCAATGCACGACACCCACTCTGGCTGGACAGCAGGGAATCTACACAGGGAAAAGTAATTGTGGACCGTCTGCAAGACAAGCCTGAGCTTCACTCACTGGTGGTTGTATCACAACATAGGCCCACATTTCCAAGAACTCCATCGCTCCTAGACTTCTTTTTAGTGACGTCCAATTTAACGAACATCCTTCCCGAGTTCCAAAACTTCACTTGTATTGCACACGATAGTGACTCGGACCATCTGGCGGTTGAGATGAGAGTCAAATTGAATTACAGGATTACAACTGAACGTCGTATTCTCGAATTCCAAATCTAATACAAAAAACTGATAGGATTCCATTCAGAAGTTGAAGAACGCCTACCAGAAGTCTCCAGCGTCAACAATCTCAACAACATTGAGATCGATAACACCATTGCTCAATTTGAAACAGTGGTCAACAATGCTTTGGACAGGCAGAAAACACCCCGCACCAGCAGAGATATATATGCAAACTTACCCCAACATACACAATTAATATATGCTCACCGGCAAAGACTCCGCAAAAGCCTCCAAAGAATATTCCACAGGACCTTTAACAGAGAAAGTGTCGAATACCGTCGGCTACACTCAGAACTTCAGTGCACTAACACAATGTTCAACCAGGCAATAAAACATCATCAGGAAAAGGATTTCAGGAAGAGACTCGAAGTTATCAAACCTGGACCTGACACGTTTAAAAAGATCAATATGATTGTTGGAAGAGCGAACTCAATTCCAGACACCATCCTTCACGGACAAGAAGTTTCAATAACTTCTGCTGAGAAAACTGAAGCATTTGCAAATCACTTTCATGATAGTTTCAAAGACCGCCCTCCCGTACACCTTCCTGACTTTATCGAAGATGTAGAAACTCGCTTTTCAAGAGATATCAGCAACCACCGAAACCGTGACCCTGTTCAACGAGGAAAACTCATCATCGGAGCCGACGCTGACAGATGTTTTCACTTCTCCTGAAGAAGTAGCTGACATTATCTTCACTGGAAACTCCAAAAAATCAGCAGGAAGTGACAAGATTTCTAATTACGTACTTAAAAAGTTACCAAATCTTGCTGTTCTCCTGTTGACTATAATCTTCAATAACTGCCTGCTATTTTCCTGCAGCCTGGAAAACCGCAAAAGTGGTCCCTGTCCCGAAGAAGAATAACCGCGCAAATGTGGAAGGATATCGGCCAATTTCTTTGCTCAGCTGCATTAGTAAGATACTGGAGGCATTGATATTGAAGAAACTCAACGTTTTCTGCAGAGAAAGAGATGTCATACCGGAGTTTCAGTGTGGCTTTCGAAATAAACACTCTACCCTACATCCATTACTGGGACTCCATACTGATGTTACAATTGGACTCAACAAAAAGGAAACCACTGTAGCGTGTTTGCTGGACATCGAAAAGGCTTTCGATAGTGTTTGGATAAAAGGATTACTATTCAAACTCTCCGAACTTGGACTTCCTAATTACTTGGTAAGAATAATCAAAAATTTCCTAACCCATAGACTTTTTTATGGACAGGTAGAAAAACATGTGTCATCAACCAAAACATTTAACGCTGGAGTCCCTCAAGGATCAAAACTTGGACCGCTGCTGTTCAACATTTACACTGCTGATCAACTAGCCAACATATCAGGTACAAAGACGAAGCTTTATGCAGACGACTCAATCGCATATGCCAGCGCCTTTTCACCATAAATTGCTGCCAGGAGAGTGCAAGAGCACATTAAAAACCTATGGAAATACTATGTCAAATGGGGACTGAGGATAAACAGCGAAAAGACTGAACTCATCTGCTTCCGAACACCAGTGACTGTCATTCGAAGACGAGCGTTTGCAACACGCTGTGATGCAATCAAAATAAAGTTTCCAGACAACACTGAAGTGACAGTCAAATCTTCAACGAAGTACTTGGGAATCAACTTTTCCAACAAATTCAAATTCAAAAGGCATGCAGACTTGATGTTGAAGAGAGCCAACTATTCTCTGCACTTGGTCCATCCGCTTCTCAGGAGGCGAAATGGACTAAGTAAGAAGACCAAGCTGCTTGTGTACAAACAACTTATCCGACCCGTTCTGACCTACGCCTTTCCCATCTGGTTTACTATTTCACCTACAACAATGAAAAAGATGAAGCTTTTTGAAAGAAAGATGCTCCGCATTTGCACTGGACTGTACCGTAACCCACTGACGAAGAAATATATACCAACAAGGAATCTGTATAAAGAAGCAAAGTTAATACCATTGGACATGTATTTACTGCAGCTCTCCGGAAAATCATCAGGAATCTGGAAGATCATCCCAATACAGAAGTGCAACAACTTCTCCAGCATGAACTAGAGCCTAGTGACAAGTATCTATACACACGAGCCATCACTGACGATCAATTTGAAGACATCATACATAACGACAACGCACCCTTTTATGAGAAGAACAACAATCAATACTACAGGGGATAAAACGCCCACTCATCAAAAATTACTATTTAGTTAATATTAAATAAATCATGAATTAGATTAAGAAAACATTAGGTGCGTTTTATTATTCACAAATCTATCTGGATCCGGATCTGGATTAAGTTTTAACATGTATTACAAAAACAATTTGGGATCCTGTTTTCTATCGGGATCTATTTCAAAGATCCAAAAATTAGTTATTACACTGGCGAGTAGATGGCTTTTATGATAAGGTAGTGTAATCTATAGTGTAAAGAAAAAAGACAAGAAATAATTGAAAATTTACAAACCCAAGGATAAAAAGAGTGTAACGGAACCTGTTGGTGAAGACAAGGACTCTCAGAATAAAAACTTTAAAACTTCTAATCTCCTTAAAGAGGAGGTACCATTTCCAAATATCCCAGAACAAAATGAGGGTACATTTCCTATGTAATTAAGTCTCCAAAAGTCCTTGCGAAACCTTTACCCCTTCAACTACCGTTCTGACCCCTAGGCTACAGGATCAAAAAGGCCAATCCGGGCAGCGAGGGTAAAGGGTGTTCTTAGTTACGACGGCTCGGCATGCTTGCGTTAGCCTGGGCTCTGCTCGTCGATAATGGATGGGTTCTTGCCATCGTAACCAAAAACGTTTGTTACGTATAAAAATTCATGCCGAATGAAAGATGGGTTTTCAAAAAAATCAAAATAGGTTCGAATAAAAAAAAATATCGAGACCTGAATTCATCCAATTTAAAAAGAAAAAGAATCACTATTTGAATCTCAGCAAAATGAACGCTAAACGAAAGAAAAAGAGAGTTGGCAACCCTAGAGAGTGGTAGGACAAGGTGTAAAGTCCTTAAGAGGCAAACCCTCCCTTGCATCACAGTTGAGATGCATCCTCGGTTACTGCTGCCTCGTATTATTATGCAGCAACCCCCTAACTTGCAGTTCCTCGATAACTAAATTACCTCAGATCTTACCATGATTATTCTTATCAGCTACTAGAGGTCCTCTAGCTTGGCCACATCCACCCCAAATAAAGAATTTAGCACTCCATTTTACTATTTCCTAAAATTTTTCAAAATAGATACGGACTTCCCATTCTCTACTGACGCAAAATTACAAGACGGTATTTGTTTTCGTTTTAAACGTTATAAAATTTCATTTTATTAAAAAAAAAAGTTTATAATCATAAAAAAAAATCTCAAATATAAATGTAGAGTATTCAAAATTATTTATATATATATGTATATCTGTATATAGTAAAAAGGGGCGATAAGAAAATCAAAAACGTAAACTAGAAAGGTAATTCGATATATTTTTTTTTTTTTTTTTTTTTTAATAGGTTATAAATTTGTTTTATTTTCAATGTCTGTATTCATAAAAAGTTTAATTCGAATTAATGTTCAAATTATAGACCGTTTGAAATTTTAATTTGCAGTCTATCTTTAGAAAAATAAATATACTTCCGGTTTCGGATGTGGATATGCAATAAAAAAATAACTAAATCTATTTTCGAACATGGGTTATGAATTAAAATCACTTGAAGGTATGTTTTACTTATCTGCTATCTGCAGTTGTGCAAATTGTATTGCATACCTTATTAACTTTTTGTTTTATCAAAAATTGTCTTGTCTATTTTTAATTGTTTTGGTCTATTCCTATTGTACAATTATGGCAACTATCCATAAATTATTTATGGGAAACTCAAAGGTTTATATTTATGCTACATGAAATGAATAATTTACTATAAATGTGGTTCGAAAATATCTTAAGGTTCATGTATGTACTACTCGAATTCTATAGCAGCAATTTTCGATAGTAAATGCAATCAAATCAAATCAATAAACACTTACCGAACTTTTCGATTGAAAATAAGTTTATTTTTTTTTTTCTTCTTTTTTTTCACTTGTTTTGTTATACTTGAAAATTATCGCTGATTCAGCCTTCGAGGTGGTGCACCGCTTCGATGGGATTGCTTCAGTTTTCTTCTTATTTTGGCATGTTTGTATGTAGGTATGCTGTGGGAATAATTACCTAGGAAGTAAGATTTAAATTTGAATGAATTTATCATCGAAATTAATTGCTTTACAAAATAAAACTGAAGCTAGTCTAACGCACTATGTTTGATGAGCTTTAGATTTTAACTTTAAAGTATTTTACATTACTTTTATGTACGTATGTTCTATTTTGTTCGTTTATACTCTATGTATGATAAAACTAGTAGGTAGATAGATAATATACTTAGCTTTATAATTTTATATTGATGACGGATGATTCGTGGTGTGGATGCATTTAGTAGGTAGATGTTGTTTAAAGTTGCTGTTTGTAGTTGTCTGTGTCTGTACTTGATGTTTAAAAATTTGTAGCAGGTGTTGTTGGATCTTGATGTTATTTTTGGCTGGTGTGTGGTTGTGTTGGATCTTGATGCTATTTAGGCTGGTGTATGGTTGTGTGAATCTGCTGTTATGGTTGTCCGCGTGTGTTCTAGATTTGGATTGGATGTAGTGATCGTTGTATGTTTTTGCGGTTTAAGTGGTGTGTTATGTTATGGTGGATCTTGTAGGATCTTGTTGATGGGTTATTGCAGTGGTTGTATGTTCCTGTTGTGTTTTTGTGGTGTGGCTATTGCAGTGGTTGTATGTTCCTGTTGTGTTTTGTGGTGTGGCTATTGCAGTGGTTGTATGTTCCTGTTGTGTTTTTGTGGTGTGGCTATTGCAATTACCACGGCCGAGATCGTATGATGTTATATATGTACGTTCGTTGGTCTTTTTATGACGTGGGTTTTGATGGTGATGTGTAATTTTTTGTTGCGTGCTAGTGTAAGTTGCGGTTTAAAAAAAATAAATTCACTTTTTAGGTTTTATTGATTACTTACCCAATCGGAGATATGGACGCTGGCGAATAACCACGAGTTTTGCGTGGCCTCGTACTCGCCTCTTTCCTCAGTTGTGTTTCTTTCTTCAGTTTATTTTAATTAATTTATTATTTTTGTTTCCTTTTTTTTTTTGTTTAATAGTTTTTTTTTTTCTTGCTTTTTCCCTTTTTTTTCGGAAATTCGCACTTTATTAATTTTTTTTTTCTTTGTTCTTATACCTTTATATCACTCTCGACCGGCACGCACTAAATCCAGAAACCAACTGACTTGATTCTTTCAGCATTTGGACCTCCTACTTCTTTCTTATTAGTAAAAAGTTGACGAAAGTTAGAATTTTCATCATGGAAGTTTATCCGAACTTCCGTTTCATAGGTTTTTTCCTCAGATTTTAACCACAAAAATCCAAATTTATTCTAAAAATCATTTTCTGAAATTTTCAGTAATAGATGTAATATAATTGCCAAAATTTGGTCAAAATTAGAAAAGTTTGAAAAGCGGAAAAACAATTCTTTAACTAACACCAACGCATTTTCTAGTATTAGTTATCGAATCATATTTTCTTTTAAACCTTTCCTTTAATCGTTCGATGTTTTCCTCTCCTTAAATCCACTTTTAGGTATCTATCCTTAGTCCTTAGTCACTAGATTAACATTTGTTCATCATTCTCTCATACCAAAGCGTGGTCTAGTGGTCTAGGAGATGGTCCAACCTCACCCCTTGCCGGTTCGAATCTTGCGGTCTCCAACTTTTTTTTTTTTTTTTTTATATTTTTTTTTTTTTCGTTCTTGAGCTACTTACTTTTATATATTTCTTCGTTTGTTCCTTTTTTTTTTTTTTTTTTTTGTATTTCGAAATTTTTCCATTACCGAGTAAACTACATTCCACTGTCTCCTGTACATCCTAATGGATAGTATCTATCCTATCGTCCAAACCTGAATCCACTACGATACAAATTCCCCTTCCCGATTAAACGTGAATCATTTTAGAAATGAACAGCTCGACCATCCCTAAAGTATGCTACCTTTTGCCTGTCCTAACCGCAAATTCAAATTTCGTAGTTTGAATCGGTTATACCACCTACTCAATTTCTCACAAACCTGCTTCCTTTTCCGAGTCCTCATGAGGCAAAGGAACAGGAAATCAGAAAGAGACTCATGCACAGACTGTCAGCCGGGCACAGAAAAGAAAGAAAAGAAAATTAAACATTTTTATCTACGTATGTCCTTGCTGTGATATACTCCTACCGGTTTCCCATTCATGTCCGCCAGCTCGTACAGATTGTTCCCTATAACTTTCTTAACTACCATTTTCAAAAACTTAGGAGATAATTTTGCGCTGATTTTTTTCGAGGCATCGCTGAGAACAAAATTTCTTCGGTATACTACGTCTCCTACGGAAAATTTTACAGCTTTACTCCGAGTATTGTACACCTTTTCATATTTGGAGTGTGCATTAGCTAATGACTCTTTTATGTAGGAATGCAATATATTCATCTGCGATGCCTTTGAAAGTACCTGAATTTCTGAGTTGTTTAGACCGTTAAGGTCTTTGAGCAATTTATAATCGGAACCATGCTCCACCATCGTCTGGCCAAACAGAGCTTGGTAAGGTGATACCCCCGTTGCCGAATGGACTGTCGTGCGGAGTGCGCACGCGATCGTTGAGAGATGTAAGTCCCAATTACGTTGATCTAGATCGAGATACGATCGGATCGCGGCCAAAATCGATCGATTCACCCTCTCGCTCGCATTAGCCTGAGGGGAATATGCAGCAGTCTTCACGTGGGTTATACCATATGAGGACATCAGCTTACCAAACTCTTTGCTTGTAAACTGCGTCCCATTATCTGAGAGAATGGTCTCAGGTACTCCGAACAAACATAAGACATTCTCTGTTAAAAATTTTATTACCGTTTCCGTTGTAGCCTTTCTCAAGGGTTTGATTATTACAAATTTTGTTAGTTGGTCAAGTGCAACAACTATATGTGTATTTCCTGTTTTAGAGCGAGGGTAAGGACCTAAAAAGTCAATGTACACCATCTGAAATGGTCGATCCGCCATAAAGGCCTTCCCCATCGGTGGTCGGAGGGTATTGTTAGGTGCTTTACACATTTTACAAATGTCACATTTTGCGATGAACGCTTTCACCTGAGCTGCCATGCCAGGCCAAAAGAACCGATGGCGTAGTCTGTACAATGTTTTTGATATACCCCCATGCGAAGCCCGAGGCGGCTGGTGAGCCAAAGATATTAAGCGATTAGTCAGCGATTCCGGAACCCACAACTTCCAAATAAGTTCATCCTCTATCGGATTACCTGTGCAATGTTGGACCTTCTTATAAACGAAATTGTTCGATACTTGAAGGTCCGGTAGCTGGTTCTTTTGTTCTACGACTGTGTCTATGATCTTGGAGTATTCTTCAGATTTAAAACTGGGGTCTTCAAGATCTATGTACAGCACGTCATATTCCTTCTCCACAACCGAATCATCTGGACTCAGTGCTTCAACTTCGAATACCCTAGAAAGGGCATCTGGCACCACATTCTGTGAACCCTTTCGATGTTCGATTGTGAAGTCGAAACCTTGTAGTTTCAGGCTCCATCTTGCTAACCTACCACTCAAATCTCGTTGACTCATCAGCCACCTCAAACTCGCATGGTCGGTGATTATTTTAAACGGTTGTCCTTCTATATACGCTCGGAACTTTTTAACTCCGACAACGGCCGCTAGGCACTCGCGTTCTGTAACGCTGTAATTACGTTGTGCCTTATTTAATTTCTGGGAATGGTAGTACACTGGGCGCTCATTTTGTTCATCATCCAGTTGACATAAAACACAGCCTATGCCAGTGTCAGACGCGTCACACAGGATGATGAATTCCTTTTCAAAATTAGGATTGATCAGGACTGGTGCAGAGGTCAACGTTTCTTTCAACTTTTCAAAAGACGCCATGGCTTCTTGTCCGAAGACGAATTTCGTCCCTTTCTTCAGGCAATCTGTTAGTGGACTTGCCAAAGTTGAGAAGTCCTTGACAAATCTTCTGTACCAGCCTGCCAATCCTAAGAAACGCCTCACTTGTCTTGCGGTTTTAGGGACCGGAAATTCTACTATTGCTGCCACTTTATCCTGATTAGTTTTAATACAACCATCTCCAACTACATAGCCCAAAAACTTCAGCTCTCGAAAACAAAATTTGGATTTCTGCACATTAATTGTGAGTCCTGCCAACCTAAGTTTTTCTGCTAAGATATCTAATAGCTTAACATGCTCCTCAAAAGTACCTGACACCACCAGCAAATCATCAACGTAAGGAAAGATTTGTTCTCGCAGTTCTACAGGTACCACTTTGTCAATAACTTGACACATTGTTTGCACTGCGTTCTTAAGACCAAATGGCATTACCTTAAACTGCATAAGAGGTCTGCCTGGAACCGTAAACGCCGTTTTCTCCCTTGATGATTTCTCAAGAGGGATTTGCCAGAACGCGTCCTTCAGATCTATGCTGGAAATAAAGCGCGTATCTGGCAGACGCGACAGCAAACCCTCTATATGAGTCATTGGATACGCATTTCCTTTCGTCTTGGAGTTAACCTTTCTGTAATCTAGGCAGAGCCTGTTCTTTCCTGGTTTTCGAACCAGGACTACCGGAGAGCTCCAAGCTTCTATAACTCCAAGCTCAAGCATGCGATCCAACTCCTCATACATCAGTTTCTGCACTGCCGGAGAAATTGGATAAAAACGTTGTTTAATGGGTTCGGCGTCCCCCGTATCTATTATATGTTCAATCAGCAAAGTCTTTCCAAGGCCTAATACAGCCGAGGAGGGAAACTTGCCGATGATTTTCCTTAATGTTTCTGATTGTTCAACTGTCAAAATGTGTGCGTTGGGATCAAGCTCTTGAGAAGACACGTCAAGAGAAATTTCTGAAACGAGGTGAGGAGCTACGTTGAATTCTCTCCAAAAATTTATGCCGAGGTATAAACGCTGCTGAAGAGATGGTACGATATACAAAAGTACACACTTCGTAATACCCTTATATGAAACTTTGGCCCAGATTTTGCCTACTATGGCCTGTTTCTTACCGTCTGCAGTTTTTATACTTTGGTTAAACTTATCGTATTCAAGATTGTTTTTAACCAGAAAATCAACTCCTCCCTCACCTAAACAACTAATGCTAGCCCCGCTGTCTAGCAATCCTAACATTGGCTGATCAAATATCCTAACATTAGCGTAGGGCCTAAGATCCTCAGTACCACACAATGTAGAGGCTTCTATCGACTTAAACTCTGTCTTCTTTTCTTTAAACCTTTGCCTAAGTTTAAGGACTTTCGCGGACACCGGTTTCCTCGGATCCGAAGTGCCGAAAATTCTTTCTCTTACTGCGTAATAATTTTGCAGTCGCTCATGCAAAGTTTTTCGTGGTTTGAAGGAAGTTTGAGTGTCTGCTGTTTCAGTTTTTTCAGGTTTTTCTATGGGTCTAGGTTTTAAAATCGTAATCTGTGGAATCGGCTCTTTTGTGGTTTCGGTTGCAAATATAGGTCGAACATCTTGGTAACTATCAGGTTGGTTGGTAAAATCTACTGTTTGTCCGAGCTGGGATTCTGAGAGCAGGTTCCCCTGGACATGGGACTGCTCTTCGGGAAGTTTCCCGAACAACGAGGGCACTGAGGTACGGTTGTATTTTCCCAACCACACCTGTAACAGAATAGATTTCTCTGAGGCACTTGACACTCAAAGTAGGTGTGTCCCTTTTCTTTACAGTTAAAGCACACCAGACTTCGTCCGTCTCTGCCTGTGTTAAAAGCTTCCACGCTTGGATTACTTATGAGTACTTCGATGTTATCGGAATTATCTGGCTCTATCTCGGACACATTCCTACGTATTTGTGGGGGTTGTTGAAACTGAATTCTGGACCTTTGTGAGCTAGGGTCATTATTATTGAGGTATTTTTCGATGTTCCTACAAACGTAGACCATCTCGGACAAACTGTTTGTATGGAAAGTAATCAATAACTCGCCCATCCGTCGCTTCACGTTCAGCTTCAACAACTCCACTATCTCGTTAGGTTGCTTTGGAACTCTTAACCTGCCATTTAGTTGAAGAATAGCCGTATAGAAATCGTCAAAAGATTCTGTGGGCTGTTGACGTCTGTCGAAAAGCTTCCGAGATAGTTCAGAGTCAGTCTCTAAACTGCGATACTGCTCTATCAAAGCCAGTTTTAGGGTATCCCAGTTAGCTGATTGGTTTGACTTCATATATACCCAAAACCAGTTTTCTACGGGTCCTGTCACAAAGTGATGGAAGTTTTGGACTATCTCTTCCCAGCATACGTTGTAACAATCCTTTAACCTACTCAACCTAAACAGGAAATCATCTACCGTCATCTGCCTGCCATCAAATTTCAATCCCCATTTGTGGAAGTGATGATACCTATTGGAAGACATCGCCGGGGCAGAACGAAAGGTGCTACCTAGAGGGTCATTCAAGGACAAATTGTTGAGTTGTCGCAAAAACTCATCTGCATTTGAGGTACGGCCCCGATTAGTGGGATGAGATGTCGACTCACCTTGAGGTCGTATAGTTACAGTAGGATTCTCAGAACTTGCGTTAACTAGAGCTGGATCATTTATTCGTTCTAAATTATATCGTTGTGGAGTGGCCGTTGGAGTAATCGACGCTATCGTTTGACGTACGATATTCTCTACTTGACTTTGCAAATACACCCTACTCCGCTCAGCTTCCATTCGCAAAAACTCTAAATCCTGGGCTCTGTTAAATCCAATGGCAGCTGTAACGACTTCCTCGATATAGTCTGTTAACACCTCGTCTTCATTGTCCCTTATATCATTGCGATCTATCTGACCTGTACCACTTTGAGAAGTAAAATTCCCCAAATTAGAACCTTCGTTGACTGTATTCACGCCTTGAGCTAACAAAGAAGCTACTCCTCCTTCTGTTCTCTGTTCATTCACAGAAGATTGCTCATCATCCACGGATTCATTTTGTGCAGCATTAATACTCTGCGCAATGAATGCATTATTTTCCGCAATCGCGTTTGGATTACTCCGCAATACCGTACGCTTTTTAAAATCCGCAAACGACAATCTCCGTTTTTCCATCTTGTCGATATGTACTCAAAAAAAAAAATATAACGTATTCCAAAAACAAAGCGAACTCGAAACCCAAACTAAACTTCCTTAATGCTTAAGGCTCCAACTCAAATAATAAAAAATACAATGGCAATCAATTAGAAAATTATCTCTAAGATCAAAATCCAAAAAAAAATTTTTTAAGATAATAAAAAAAACAAAACGTATCGAAACTGAATGAATAATAACAAACTTAGCCCAAACCAATTGAAAGTCTAACAAAAAACTATCTAAAACAAAAAAAAATATATCAAAGCTAACAGTAGGCTAATGAAAAAAAACTAAGTACTAAATCGATAATGCAAAAGAATTATCTTTCAGTTAAAAAAAAAAATCAAAAATAAGGTAAAAGAAAAACTCCAAAAAAAAATTAAGTAATAAAACAAAATCAGAAAATCCAGAAATCAAAACAAATTTAAATGTGTATATCATAAAAATATTAAGGTGAATGTGACCAGCTAAAACCTCTCGTACCATAAACGATAAGCAAATAATCAATTCACTAATCCACTCTCACAGGATGCCCTCTCTCTCCTCTACTCGTTTAGGCTCCAAATTACCAAAAGACAAACAATCGCCGTATAAAGAAAATCAAATTTAATTTTGTTAAAAAAATTTTAAGTTTGTTCGTTTGCTCGAAATATTCTTAATACAGGTAGTCGTTAAGTACTCGCTTCCAAATACCAATCAAAGACTTTAAGTAACTGGGTCGAGCACTTATTCCTACATCTTTTCCCATATTCGTAACTAAAAAAATAACAACGAAATTACGAATAAAACTAATCCATAATTCGGATTATCCTTTATAATCAGAATAAACTCTTGTTTTAGTAGGACCATCAAAGAAGCTAAACATTGAGCGCAACAGACTGACCAGGGACATCAACACCCAACCACTGGACGTCAAGTGATAGCTACTAAGTGTTCATTACTCGCGAAATTTCTCAAAACTGAAAATTACTATAAAGTAAAAATTATATAAAAAAAATGCTTTTCTCGTTGTTTGGCATATCCTTTTTCCTTCCAAAAAGGACGAATTCGGGCCCCACGTTGGGCGCCACCTGTAACGGAACCTGTTGGTGAAGACAAGGACTCTCAGAATAAAAACTTTAAAACTTCTAATCTCCTTAAAGAGGAGGTACCATTTCCAAATATCCCAGAACAAAATGAGGGTACATTTCCTATGTAATTAAGTCTCCAAAAGTCCTTGCGAAACCTTTACCCCTTCAACTACCGTTCTGACCCCTAGGCTACAGGATCAAAAAGGCCAATCCGGGCAGCGAGGGTAAAGGGTGTTCTTAGTTACGACGGCTCGGCATGCTTGCGTTAGCCTGGGCTCTGCTCGTCGATAATGGATGGGTTCTTGCCATCGTAACCAAAAACGTTTGTTACGTATAAAAATTCATGCCGAATGAAAGATGGGTTTTCAAAAAAATCAAAATAGGTTCGAATAAAAAAAAATATCGAGACCTGAATTCATCCAATTTAAAAAGAAAAAGAATCACTATTTGAATCTCAGCAAAATGAACGCTAAACGAAAGAAAAAGAGAGTTGGCAACCCTAGAGAGTGGTAGGACAAGGTGTAAAGTCCTTAAGAGGCAAACCCTCCCTTGCATCACAGTTGAGATGCATCCTCGGTTACTGCTGCCTCGTATTATTATGCAGCAACCCCCTAACTTGCAGTTCCTCGATAACTAAATTACCTCAGATCTTACCATGATTATTCTTATCAGCTACTAGAGGTCCTCTAGCTTGGCCACATCCACCCCAAATAAAGAATTTAGCACTCCATTTTACTATTTCCTAAAATTTTTCAAAATAGATACGGACTTCCCATTCTCTACTGACGCAAAATTACAAGACGGTATTTGTTTTCGTTTTAAACGTTATAAAATTTTATTTTATTAAAAAAAAAAGTTTATAATCATAAAAAAAAATCTCAAATATAAATGTAGAGTATTCAAAATTATTTATATATATATGTATATCTGTATATAGTATAAAGGGGCGATAAGAAAATCAAAAACGTAAACTAGAAAGGTAATTCGATATATTTTTTTTTTTTTTTTTTTTTTAATAGGTTATAAATTTGTTTTATTTTCAATGTCTGTATTCATAAAAAGTTTAATTCGAATTAATGTTCAAATTATAGACCGTTTGAAATTTTAATTTGCAGTCTATCTTTAGGAAAATAAATATACTTCCGGTTTCGGATGTGGATATGCAATAAAAAAATAACTAAATCTATTTTCGAACATGGGTTATGAATTAAAATCACTTGAAGGTATGTTTTACTTATCTGCTATCTGCAGTTGTGCAAATTGTATTGCATACCTTATTAACTTTTTGTTTTATCAAAAATTGTCTTGTCTATTTTTAATTGTTTTGGTCTATTCCTATTGTACAATTATGGCAACTATCCATAAATTATTTATGGGAAACTCAAAGGTTTATATTTATGCTACATGAAATGAATAATTTACTATAAATGTGGTTCGAAAATATCTTAAGGTTCATGTATGTACTACTCGAATTCTATAGCAGCAATTTTCGATAGTAAATGCAATCAAATCAAATCAATAAACACTTACCGAACTTTTCGATTGAAAATAAGTTTATTTTTTTTTTCTCCTTTTTTTTCACTTGTTTTGTTATACTTGAAAATTATCGCTGATTCAGCCTTCGAGGTGGTGCACCGCTTCGATGGGATTGCTTCAGTTTTCTTCTTATTTTGGCATGTTTGTATGTAGGTATGCTGTGGGAATAATTACCTAGGAAGTAAGATTTAAATTTGAATGAATTTATCATCGAAATTAATTGCTTTACAAAATAAAACTGAAGCTAGTCTAACGCACTATGTTTGATGAGCTTTAGATTTTAACTTTAAAGTATTTTACATTACTTTTATGTACGTATGTTCTATTTTGTTCGTTTATACTCTATGTATGATAAAACTAGTAGGTAGATAGATAATATACTTAGCTTTATAATTTTATATTGATGACGGATGATTCGTGGTGTGGATGCATTTAGTAGGTAGATGTTGTTTAAAGTTGCTGTTTGTAGTTGTCTGTGTCTGTACTTGATGTTTAAAAATTTGTAGCAGGTGTTGTTGGATCTTGATGTTATTTTTGGCTGGTGTGTGGTTGTGTTGGATCTTGATGCTATTTAGGCTGGTGTATGGTTGTGTGAATCTGCTGTTATGGTTGTCCGCGTGTGTTCTAGATTTGGATTGGATGTAGTGATCGTTGTATGTTTTTGCGGTTTAAGTGGTGTGTTATGTTATGGTGGATCTTGTAGGATCTTGTTGATGGGTTATTGCAGTGGTTGTATGTTCCTGTTGTGTTTTTGTGGTGTGGCTATTGCAGTGGTTGTATGTTCCTGTTGTGTTTTGTGGTGTGGCTATTGCAGTGGTTGTATGTTCCTGTTGTGTTTTTGTGGTGTGGCTATTGCAATTACCACGGCCGAGATCGTATGATGTTATATATGTACGTTCGTTGGTCTTTTTATGACGTGGGTTTTGATGGTGATGTGTAATTTTTTGTTGCGTGCTAGTGTAAGTTGCGGTTTAAAAAAAATAAATTCACTTTTTAGGTTTTATTGATTACTTACCCAATCGGAGATATGGACGCTGGCGAATAACCACGAGTTTTGCGTGGCCTCGTACTCGCCTCTTTCCTCAGTTGTGTTTCTTTCTTCAGTTTATTTTAATTAATTTATTATTTTTGTTTCCTTTTTTTTTTTGTTTAATAGTTTTTTTTTTTCTTGCTTTTTCCCTTTTTTTCGGAAATTCGCACTTTATTAATTTTTTTTTTCTTTGTTCTTATACCTTTATATCACTCTCGACCGGCACGCACTAAATCCAGAAACCAACTGACTTGATTCTTTCAGCATTTGGACCTCCTACTTCTTTCTTATTAGTAAAAAGTTGACGAAAGTTAGAATTTTCATCATGGAAGTTTATCCGAACTTCCGTTTCATAGGTTTTTTCCTCAGATTTTAACCACAAAAATCCAAATTTATTCTAAAAATCATTTTCTGAAATTTTCAGTAATAGATGTAATATAATTGCCAAAATTTGGTCAAAATTAGAAAAGTTTGAAAAGCGGAAAAACAATTCTTTAACTAACACCAACGCATTTTCTAGTATTAGTTATCGAATCATATTTTCTTTTAAACCTTTCCTTTAATCGTTCGATGTTTTCCTCTCCTTAAATCCACTTTTAGGTATCTATCCTTAGTCCTTAGTCACTAGATTAACATTTGTTCATCATTCTCTCATACCAAAGCGTGGTCTAGTGGTCTAGGAGATGGTCCAACCTCACCCCTTGCCGGTTCGAATCTTGCGGTCTCCAACTTTTTTTTTTTTTTTTTATATTTTTTTTTTTTTTCGTTCTTGAGCTACTTACTTTTATATATTTCTTCGTTTGTTCCTTTTTTTTTTTTTTTTTTTGTATTTCAAAATTTTTCCATTACCGAGTAAACTACATTCCACTGTCTCCTGTACATCCTAATGGATAGTATCTATCCTATCGTCCAAACCTGAATCCACTACGATACAAATTCCCCTTCCCGATTAAACGTGAATCATTTTAGAAATGAACAGCTCGACCATCCCTAAAGTATGCTACCTTTTGCCTGTCCTAACCGCAAATTCAAATTTCGTAGTTTGAATCGGTTATACCACCTACTCAATTTCTCACAAGAGACGGACTTATAACACTGCTGTCAGTAAGATCCGTATCGTTTTATTATCAAGGGAAGATAGGTGCGTTTTATTATTCACAAATCTATCTGGATCCGGATCTGGATTAAGTTTTAACATGTATTACAAAAACAATTTGGGAGCCTGTTTTCTATCGGGATCTATTTCAAAGATCCAAAAATTAGTTATTACACTGGCGAGAGATGGCTTTTATGATAAGGTAGTGTGAGCTATTGTGTAAAGAAAAAAGACAAGAAATAATTGAAAATTTGCAAACCCAAGGATAAAAAGAGACGGACTTATAACACTGCTGTCACTAAGATCCGTATCGTTTTATTTTCAAGGGAAGATCCAGATCCGGATCCAGATAGATTTGTGAATAATAAAACGCACCTATTAATATGATATTGTAAGCAAATAGCATTATGTAAAGCCAAATGAAGAACGTTGGGCCCCTATTGTTGAGCCAACATGATTTAATTTAGTAATAAGTTAGTTTTAAGTCAAATTGTATATAAAACAAATTGAAAAATAAAATTCTTAATCTAATCACTAAAAAAAAAAGGAAAAGAGCAAGCAGGCTTTGAAAAATAAATTAATTATGGCTATGGCAGATTAAGAAGGCGATGATGAAGATGAGGAAAATAATGATGATGAGAAGGAAATTGATGATGAAAAGAACTTAAGGAAGCAGGATAGGAAACAGGTGGAGAGGAATGAGGTTGAAAAGCAGCGTTCAGTTGAACCTCCGATTAGCAAGTCGGTTAATTCGGCCAGTACATCGACGAGATTAGGAATTGAAATTGGTAGTGTAGGGAATAGTAGAGATAGTGGTAGCACGGTTGTAGAGCAGATTACCGCTTCAGTGACGAGTGAGTGAGTCTCATCAGTGATCGAATGAATATGTCAAATAAGAGTAATTTATTGCTCGATAACGTAAGCGGTAATGCCAAACTCACATAATTCAGTCACGTATTACTCGATAACTGATGCGGTAGTTGGTAGGGACAATTTTCAGAATATTTAAAAATGGGATGTAAAGTTCACTGGTGAGCGCTGTGGTGCCTCAGTGAATTCGTTCTTGGAAAGGGTTGAGGAAATTCGTTCGGCTAGGGTGGTTTCAGAAAACCAACTTTTTAAGGCAGCAGTAGAGCTTTTTGTGGGAAAAGCTCTCATTTGGTATAGGGCAGTTAGGTTGTCAGTGAAATCGTGGTCAGAACTCGTCAGAGAATTGAAACTGGAGTTCTTACCACCGAATTACGATGATTCACTTTTAGATGAGATTAGGCGTCGCACACAAGGCAAATATATACCCATCGGAGTCTATGTGTCGACAATGCAGAACTTGTTTGGTAGGTTAATTGAACCAAAATCGGAAGGTAGGAAGTTGTCAATGATTAAAAGGAACTTGACACCTTTCAACCAAACTCAGCTTGGTTTGGTAAAACCAAGTTGCGTATCCGATTTGGTGGCTTTAGGTAGGAACTAAGAGGCAGTTATTGCAAATGTGGAATCATATGTTCCACCATATCATATGTTAGGGGTAATAGGAATTTGCTAGAGCCGGATCTAGCCTATTTAGGTATAGAAACTCCAACAGTTTCGGTTGTTTTGGAGAACATGCCCAATCTTCAAACCAAAGGTGTTCGGTAAGGTGTTACATTTGCAATGGATCAGGCCATTTTGCAAATAGGTGTTCCGCTCCTAGGCGTCGTTTTGGTTGTGGGGCTTTAGGGGTAGGGGTCAGTAGACAAAACTGCCGACGGTATTCGGGAAACGGTCAACGGACTCTTGTGCCAGCAGGGCAGGAGGCTCGAAGACGTTGAAGGTTTTGCCTGCTGAAAACCAGTTGATGGATCAGATTCGTTTAGGTTTTACTTTGGAGGCAAACGGTGATGAAAGGAGACCATTCTTAGGAGTTAGTATTTATGGTACTAGATTCTTAGGTTTATTAGATTAAGGAGCTTCTAGGAACATAATAGGTAGGGATTTTTGGAAAATTCTTCAGAATTTAGGTCTTTCTTTAAAGACAGACACTGTTCACTGCGTTCGGTTAGCTGATAGAACAGGTGTCAAGGTTTTAGGGACAATCTCTCTTCCAATAGTTGTAGAAGACAGGGCAGTGTTGATTGACTGTCTTGTTATACTAACTCTGCCACGCACGGTGATCCTAGGTGCAGATTTTTGGTCACTTTCAAGTATTATACCGGATTTAAGGTCACGTGAGTGGAATTTTTCGGAACAGCCGGTTTCGATTTGTTCGATTACAGAACGATCAGAGTTGAGTGATAGGGAAATAAAGAGTTTAGAAGATTTTATTGAGGAATCATTTAGTAGGATGGCTAAAGGCTTAGGGTGCACGACAGTTTCATGGTACCGTCGTTTCGTACCAAATTTTGCTGAATTACTTCGGCCTTTATCAGATTTATTAAAGAAAAATAGGAAGTTCATCTGGACTGAAGAATGTGAGGATAGTTTCAGGACGGCAAAAGAGTGTTTGGTGACAGCACGTATATACTTACTTGCCCAGATTTTAAACGACCTTTCCTCGTACAAACAGACGCGTCAGATTTCGGTATCAGTGCAGTTCTTTCACAGAACTTTGATGAGGGAGAAAAGGTTGTCTATTGCCTTAGTACTTAGTCCTTCCCTAAGTTCTGTCCCTAACAAAAATACGTTTTATTTAAAAAATAAAAAAACAATCAAAATTCTTTTTGTGTCATTTATTAAGTATTAAATTTGCAATATAAATATATAAGAAATTATTCAAAATGCCCACCTCCCCTTAGCCTTCAAACACTTTCTTAAACGATCCGGCCACTAGTCTATTGCCGCACGCACGACTTCCAGTGGAAACGAAGCTACTGTCTTCAACAAATCAGCTTTGAGAGACTCAATATTTCGGTGAGGCTTACATCAAGCCTTCTCCTCCAAAATGTTCCATAACCGGTAGTTCAGCGGATTAAGATCGGGGCTGCCCAACAATTGGATTTCGAAATCATTCACCGAAAGGGCAAATGAGGATTTAGACCCTTGAGTGAAGAAAATGATTTCAGAGGTAAATTCGAATCCGCTTAGGTACCCAGCCGGGAGAGTTGAACATGGGCAGTTGTTCAAACTGGTGAAGAATAATTTCGTAGTAGTTCATGAGAATAACCAGGAGTGGAAGAGAGTGTTAGGTAGTGTAGGTAGTTTCGATCCAAGGAACTGAAAACGCTTTGCCAGGCGAATTCTGCGGAGAGGATCAATCAGATTCTCAAGACTACGTTAAGGGCATATGTTGCGGAAAACCACAGAGTGCGGGATTTACAACTCAGCAAGGTGGTGTGTGCTATTCGCACGTCACTGCATGAGGTTTTAGGTTCAATATCACCCCGGCGAAATTGTTTGACGTAGGAACTTTTCGTTGTCGGATGCCGCGAATTATCATGCTGCCAAATTAGCGCCGAAGTTTGTCGGCCCGTTTGAAATCAAGAAGCGGGTGTCACCTTGGACATATATTTTACAAGATAGTAGTGGTAAAGAACGCAGAACTTGGCATGTAACAGATTTAAAACCGTATAAAGATGCATCCGAGGATTAAAGTAGAGTAACGTAGTTTTTTTTCTCCTTGAGTTTTGATTCTTAATGAGTTTCATTTTTAATTTTAGCTTTTTGATTTTTTTTTGGTGGAAAAAGTCTTTTCTATTTTTCATTGGTAACTCTTAGAAAATGTGTTACAGAAATGTAACCACATTTCCTAGGAGGTAAGGGTGGGATTTGTTGCGGTAAAACTTACCACAATAAGTTTCATCTACCTATTCAATATTCCCCAATCCATTTTTCAACCTTTCTTTTTATTGCGGCTCCAAAATGCTGTAGAGCTCAGTTGAAACCTGGTTTACATCGACCAGAGTCCTACTCTTAAGTATTCTGGGAAAGCAATCAAACTACTCGTAGGTCTTCGAATTTGAAATACAAAGTTGAGTGACAGGCGGTCACCAAAATATTCATATATGTGACGGATGAGTCACAACGGCAAAAACACACAGGTACACACAGTGTGCGACAGATGGTCCACACAGGATTGCAAAACATGAAGATCTTGACCCATGTTCAACGGCATGTGTGATTTCAAGTTCACACCAATATAAATTTAGTATGGCCTTCTGCCCAATTTTAAGTGCCTGGCTCACCAAGTAAAATCACGTTGCGATATTTTTCCCTTTACCCTTAATTGTCTGCGCGAAAGTCTACGGGTTTAGAATATGTTAAATTTCGCGTGAAACATTGGATCCTGTCTCATAATATTTGTTGGGAAAATGGCATGGGATCCCATCTAACAGAATGCTTTCTTCAAGTTTTTGAGTTGGGCCGTTGGGCTGGGGACTTTATTCGCGATCTTTAATAATTTTTCGTTTAACTTTTTAGACCATTTGAAATTGACGGATTAGAACTGAACTCGTTCATTAAGCCAAGGTTGGTGTTCAAATCACCAATTTGAAAGAGACCATATATGTGTGGCTGGATTCGACAGCGGCATGCACCCCAGCGAAAAGGCTAGGTGTTGCAACCGTGACAGAATACCAACACAGACCAAAGGTCAGAAGAGGATGGCATATATGTCGTGGCGAACTTCTCTGGGACTTTTTAGAAAGCTACGAAAGAGTGAAGTTGAAAAAAAAGTTCAAAGCGAAAAATTATTATCGTTGAGAGGAAATTTTTGAGTTGTGGTTTTGATAATTAATTTTTGTCAGAGGAATCCCAGTTGGGGGATATTAAAAAAAAAAAGTTATTAGTGCTATTTTGTTTTGTGCCGACAAGAAGGCATACTGTTGAGGAGATAAAGCCAGGGTGAGACTGGAAGAGACAGGATTCGCTGGAAAAAAAGCTAAGTATACAGTGTTAATTGTATCAGTTGGGCTTAAGCTAAGTGTACACGATTGGTAGATCTTACAATATTGTCAGAGCTGTCAGTGAAAAACATGCTTACAATGTCTTACAACCGTGTAGTCTTAAAATTAATTGTCAGAAAATTTGTCTGACAATTAATTGTTAGATAATTGTCTGACAATTAATTGTAAGAATTCTGACAATCATGTGTACGCTAGCTGACAATGGTGTAATCTTCCAATTAATTGTCAGAAAATGTATCTGACAATCAATTGTAAGACGGAAAATTGTAAGGTTTTTAAAAATCGTGTACACACACAATTTATTGTCAGGCCTGTCAATTTTTATCGTTGTCTGACTTTTCTGACAATGAAGAAATTGTAAGATGTTCGTTTTTTAGCATCATACAATTTATTCATTGTCAGACAATTTGCAGCCAAGGTTCAATTGTCACAGTTTCCATAACCAACAAAAACTGACAATTAATTGTGTGTGTACACGGTTGGTTGAAAATCTACCAATATCTTACAATTAATTGGTAGGTATTAAGCCGGCTATCTGAAAATGAATTGTCAGCCAACTTCTGACAATTAATTGTAAGAGATTGGTAGATTTTGTACCAACCGTGTACACACACAACTTATTTGTAGATGATTGTCAGACATTGTAAGATCTTACAATATTGTAAGATCTACCAATCGTGTACACTTAGCTTTAGGAGAATTTTGATTCGTTTTGGCTTGTTTGGAGGCTCTTAAATCGCCGTAGATTTAACCCGTTTAGGCTTTCCTTTCGTCCTTTGTCTTCCCGAGATTGCGGGACTCGCGACCGTTGTTGTTCGGGAATTTTTCCCAACGTGATTTTTCTTCGTGTCCCGTTGTGGCACAAAACCATTGTTCTTGTTTTAATTTTCCATTTTTCATCTTTTCAAACATATATTTTTTTGTAAATTGGCCATCTGCCAATTGCTAAATACCTTTGTAAATTCTTTCTTGTCATTGAAAAAAATCTGGATTATATACCTATATCCATAAAGGTTTCCCAGATAGTTTTAAAATAAAACTTCGTTAAAATCCTATTCAGCTAAAATTAAAATATTCTTTTATTTTTCTTGGAAAGGAACTTCTTTTTCAGCTTATTGGTTCAAAGGTTTGTAATTTCCTATTTAGTTCATCTTTATTTCATCTTCATTTTAATTTGGTACACCCTATTTTATTATTTAATTCACTTTTTACATCTTTTTTTTATCGATCCCCCAATTAATATAGCCCACCATTTTGCTGAATCCACCCAGCATTTTTGTATGCTCCCTGTGCCGAAGTTACTAAACGCACCCACCATCCAGTTGACAGTTGTCATTAGTTTTTTTCTTTCGCATGTCGCGCCGGCTCGTTTCGTGTATTCGATTTAATTAATTCGTTTAATTGATTGATTATTCTATCTGTTTTGTGTTTCGCGGGTTGTAGCTCTAAATCTAAATCTAAACTTTAATTCCCATCTAAATTCGCGTTTAGAAAATTTCGGTAACAGCTTCTCGTTCTATAAGGATTATTAGTTGTGGTTTCTAAAGTAGGTATTTCGAAGTACTGCGTTTCGTCAGGGGCTTCAACTTCCAAGTGCGGCATTTTTTCAACATCGTCCTTTTCTCTCTCTCGAGCTGCTGTTGAGTTGACTTCGGGAACTGTTTCTGGTTCATATGGGACGTCAATTTCATTTGTTTGATTCAAATGAAAAGAGTTCCGTCTAAGAAAACCATTTGATGTTTGAATAATATATGATCTTGGGGTGGGACCACATTCTGTTATCTTTCCTCACACGTTCATATCAGGCACTCACACAATATCACCTTTTTGAAAGCTATGCCTTGTAGTAACACCATGTCGTCTGTTGAAAAATTAGCCTATTTCTCTTTTCGCATCCGATCAGCCAGCTTATGATTATCGTTGCTTATGGTTTTAGATATAAGTTGCTTCTGGTTGATTGGTAAAAGCGTCTTTATACGCCTTACCATCAAAAGCTGTGCTGGTTATAACCCATGTGCTAATGGAGAAGGTCTGTATTCCATCAGTTCAATGTACGGATCTAGCTGATGCTTTACTTGCGATTTTATTGTTTTTATCAAAGATTCTATGAATCCGTTGCTCTGTGGGTAACGGGGACTTGATATTATGTGTCTGAAGTTCCATTCTTGTGCAAAACGACGAAATTCACTTGAAGCATACTGTGGCCCATTATGGCTTCGGAAAACATCTGGAATTCATGTCTTGCGAAGATCGATTTCAGATGGTTGATGACACATCGCGAAGACAGACCTTCGCTCTCGAGTACGTATCTGCAACAAGTAAAAACTGATTAGAACCTAATGAAAATAAGTCGCTTGCAATAATTTGCCAAGGACGTTCCGGAACTACTGGTATCATTGGTTCGTGCCTTGGAATTCTATCTTTTATACATTTATGACATTTAGATATGTAGCTTTCAATATCCTTTGAACAATTTGGCCACCATACTGACGTTCTGGCTCTAGCCCTACACTTAACTATTCCAAGATGTCCGCTGTGTATCCGCTCTAGCAACACTATCTTTGTATTGTGGTTGTGCGTGATTTTAGCTCTGTGTTTTTTAATTGTTTTTAATAGTTTTATTTGATTTTTTTTTTTGGTTTGAATTGCCTGCTCGTGTATCAAAAATTATTTACTTTATTATCTTAAATATTTCGATTCTGTGTTTTTAGTGCTAGTGAGTATTACTTTAATGTCATTAAATTAGCATTATATTTTTATAATTGGAAGACACATTTTTTTATTTGTGAAATCAAAAAAAAAATGGGTATCGAACAAACACCCACACCCGCCGCCACAAATAAAAGATGGGGTGGCCGTGGCGCGATGGATGTGTGCTCGCCTGTGAACCTCATGATCACAGGTTCGATCCCTGCCGTGGTCTATGTCGTTTTAATTCCATTAAAAACCTTCTAAAATTTTCATCAATGGGTTGTGGTGGTTTACTCATTACATGTTGTTCAGGCATAACACTAACAACATGTTATTGAGTTAAACTAGAATGCCCAACAAGGATGAACACGAATAAAATAATGTGAATTATAAGCGACATAAAAATAAGACACGGCATTCTCCGCCTTAGTTCAGCCGCCATCCCTGGAGATAAAATATCTGAGACAACAACCTTCAGTCTCAGAACATCGCGCCACACATCTTTCCTATCCTTCTTTATCTTCCTTAACTGCACGCCCGCGCTGTGTTCAAACATTTAAAGGGTAATCACAATCCCTTGAGCGCGTGTAGATTATATATAAAAAAAAAAAAAAAAAAAAAAAAAGATCTGAAAATTGGGATGCCTCCTACAAGGAAACTTTTTTATTTTAGAATTTGCAATAATACACTACAAAACAGAATTATTTTATGCACAGATTGGCCGTTTTCCTAAATGCAGTGTTGAAGCGCATCATGAATTTTGATGCCTTTTTTTATTCACTTACTTCAATAAAATAACGTTATTAAATACGAATTCTAAATTTTAGAGTTTTTTTTAATGAATTGTAAAAGTAAATTTCAGAGTGAAGAAAAAAGTTGCAAGGGCATCAAAATCCACGATGCGCTGCAACACTGCATTTAGTTAAACGCCTATTCTCTTCCAACAACGAGGAAGAAAGTGTCGATGCAAACACTTCAAAGGCTAAGAGGGAAGCGTGTACGAAATTTCTTTGCGCGTACACATACTTTAGTCAACACAAATTTTATGTTTCTTAAATCGTTGCACTTTATAGTTCTAATATAATATCACAACAAACAATACCTACAAACTCACAATTTGAAACTTCAAAATTTCAAAGATGACAATCGATATGTCAAAATACATTTTAAAATGCCTTTAAGTGACCCTTAAATGCGCTTGATGGCGTTTAAGTTAAGAGGCCTTTAAGTAACGTTACTTAAATGTGAAAATTGATTATAGATACCGATTTCATACTTAAGAGCTACTTAGAGGTATTTTAAAGTTAAGTAACCTTTAAGATTTGTTTATAGATTCGCCTGCCTCTGTTCGTAACTACATACGTGGGTTCGAATCTCACCAGGAACATTTACCTATAATTTTTTTTTTTATTTATTATTTTATTTAAAAATCTGTAAAAAAGTTTGTATTAATTTTTTTTTCTCATTTTTATTCCCTAATTTTTTTCTTAATTTTTAATTTAAAAAAATCCTAATTTTAATTTTGTTTTTAAACTCTTTTTCACTTTTGTTATAATGGATTGCTCTTCTGAAAAGTGTATCGACATTCGACACCAAGATTGGTGCGCAAACTTTCCCATGTTTTGGTCCTTGCGGTAAATTTTTCCACGCAAAGTGTGTTGGAATTCCCATCTTGACCATTGAGAAAGTTATTAAGTGCGAAGGTGTTTATTGGTTTTGTAAGACCTGCCGAAAAATTTCCATCTCTTCATTAGCTTTCAAAATGTCGGCTTATAAAGCTGACATACTAAAGCTATCCAACAGTTTTGATAGTCTTTTTACAACCTTTCAGTCAACTGTCGCAAATTTACAACTGTACGAAGACCCAATCAATTGGTCTGATGCTTCTACCCCTACCGATAGTAAGATAACGAATTATAATGACTCCGTTTCCTTGCCAGCTATTGCTCTTGAAAGTAATGATGATCAATTACTTATTAATAAACCAGCCCCTTCTTCTTGTAATAAAAAACCAAAAAACAAAAAACGCTCTAGGTCAGTTAGTCCTTTCAAAGAAAATCCATCCAAAAAGAAACCTACATCTATAAAATCACCAAGATCTGAGTTACTGAATGAATTGCCATTTACGTCTGCTTCTAGTTCTATTGATAGTCCAAGAACCATTTCAAATGATCCCATAGTTAATAATGAGCCTCCTATTATCGTTTCAAATGTCCCCATAATTAACATCGAACCATCTATTATCATTTCAAATGCTCCCATAGTTAACATCGAACCTCCTATTATTAAAAACCGCCTCTCTGCTTTGCCTAAACCGAAAGAAATCTACGTCTCACGTCTTCAGCCGGAAACTTCAATCAAAGACATAATCGACCATTTAAAAGACTTTGACATTGATGTTAAAAAACTTAAATGTCAAAAGATTAATAAAGAAAGTAGTCCGTTTGCGTCCTTCAGACTTACAACGGAATTTTGTTTGTATGAAAAGATAATGTGTTCTGAACTCTGGCCTGAAAATGTCATTGTAAGAGAATTTGAACCTAAGACCTCGCAAGCTAAAAATGTACCAAAACCTTCAAAAAACTAGATCGTCTGTCCTTTTACTACCAAAATGTGAGGGGACTTCGGTCGAAAACTCAAACATTTCTTTTAGCATCTCATGCATCTGATTCTCATGCACCGATTTTGTGGTGTACCGCAAAGATAGATATTCTGATCCCTTAGCTTATCATTGCTGTGCGAAGCGTTTTTCATAGCTGTATATTCTTAATCCCTAATACTGACTCAGTTGATATTATTTGTGTTAAAGTATGTATCGGAAATAAATTCCTTTACATAATAAATATGTACATTCCTCCAAAAAGCCCATTGGAAATATATAATATTGCTTCAAATTGGGGATGGCCGTGGCGCGATGGTTGTGTGCTCGCCTGTCAACCTCATTATCACAGGTTCGATCCCTGCCGTCGTCAATGTCTTCTTTAATTAAATTAAAAACTTCTAAAAATTGTCATCAATGGGTTGCTGGTTTACTCATTACATGTTGTTCAGGCATAACACTAACAACATGTGATTGAGTTAAATTAGTATGCCCAACAAGAGGTGCGTTTTATTATTCACAAATCTATCTGGATCTGGATCTGGATTAAGTTTTAACATGTATTACAAAAACAATTTGGGATCCTGTTTTCTATCGGGATCTATTAATTTCAAAGATCCAAAAATTAGTTATAACACTGGCGAGTAGATGGCTTTTATGATAAGGCAGTGTAAGCTATAGTGTAAAGAAAAAAGACAAGACATAATTTAAAATATCCAAACCCAAGGATAAAAAGAGACGGGCTTATAACACTGCTGTCAGTAAGATCCGTATCGTTTTATTTTCAAGGCAAGATCCCGATCCGGATCCAGATAGATTTGTGGATAATAAAACGCACCTAAGGATGAATACGAATAAAAAATAATGTGAATTATAAGGGACATAGAAATAAGACACGGCAGTTCTCCGCTTTAGTTCAGCCACCATCCCTGGAGATAAAAAATCTGAGACAACCACCTTCAGTCTCAGAACATCGTGTCACACATCTTTCCTATACTTCTTTCTCTTCCGTAACTTCACGCCCGCGCTGTGTTAAAACATATAAAGGGTAATCATAATCCCTTGAGCGCGGGTAAATTATAAAAAAAAAAAAAAAAATGCCATTAACTATATTTCTGATACTTGCGATCCTCTTCACGATGTTCTTCTTGCAGGAGACTTTAATCTTCCTGACCTAGAATGGACTCTTTCTGATGACGAAATATGTTTAATACCCACCAACGTCTCTTCTCCGCAGGAAGCGTTTGTTGACAATGTGATATCTTGTGACTTACAGCAAGTGAGCTGTATAAAAATAGTATTTCTCGACAGTTAGATCTGATATTCGTTACTAACCCTTGTAATTGTGTTGTTGAACTATGTCCAATTCCCATGACGAAAGTTGATAGCTACCATACCCCACTTTCTGTTTGGATTTCCCATGCTCACACAACTGATTATGACTTTGATAGTGGCTCTCTTGAATTTGACTTCAAGAAAACGAACTTCCCTTTACTCAATGAACTAATTACAAACATTGACTTTGACTTACTTTTGAATGGGAGCATTGATGTGATGGTCTCCAATTTCTACTTAAGTATCTTTGAATGTTTCATTGCATCTGTACCTTTAAAAAAATCGAGACACTCGGCCCTAACAACACCCCCCTGGTACACCCATGAGCTTCGTAGTCTACGTAACTTAAGAAATAGAACATGGAAAAAGTACCTAATATCTAATAAATTGGATGATTACAACAGTTATTTATCGTTATATGAAGAATTCCAATCATTATGCAGAATCCTCTATGATTTTTATTTGTTAAAAATTCGGTCTTCACTTCTTGTTGACCCCAAACTTTTTTGGAAATTTGTTAATAGCAAGAAAAAATCTGAAGGATATCCATCTACTATGAAGTACTTGGATGAAACCAACAACAACCCTCTTGTTATTTGCAATATGTTTTCTTCCTTCTTTAAACTTTCGTTTTGTGATGATGATTTTGAACCTTGTGAGAGTAATTTTACTCATTTGAATAGCTTTTCTCAAAACTCAATGAGTGATATTGTTATCACAGTTGAGGATGTATTAGACCATCTTTCGGGCTTAGACCACGACACGTCCAGTGGAATTCCGGCGTATATTTTAAAAAATTGTTGCAAACCTCTGTTAAGACCCCTAACGTTTTTATTTCAAAATTCCCTAAAACAAGCTGTTTTCCCTAAAATTTGGAAAAATTCATTCATTATACCTATTCACAAAAAAGGAAATCGCGGTGATATTTCTAATTATAGACCAATAGCCAAACTTTCTTGCATACCGAAACTATTCGAAGCTATCATATTTAAGAGTTTTTATTTCAGCTGCAAACCTTTCTTTGCGAGCGAGCAACACGGGTTTATAAAAAAGAAATCTACTGTTACTAATCTCGTTGAATTCACGTCGTTTACAAATAAAACTATCGAGGATGGTCATCAAGTTGACTGTATTTATACAGATTTCAGTAAGGCCTTCGACAAGTTGTCTCATAGTCTAATTTTATTTAAGCTTTCATCTCTTGGATTCCCTTCTGCATTCGTTCAATGGATCAGGTCTTATTTGAAGAGAAGGACATACCAAGTTCTTTTTAGAGGAATCGTTTCTGATCCAATTAATGCTGACTCTGGTGTTCCACAAGGTATCCACCTTGGTCCACTTCTTTTCATAGTATCAATCAATGATGTTGTTTCAATTGTAAAATCATGTAGGGTTCTTATCTACGCAGATGATACGAGTATTAAATTATTTAAAATCATCAGAAGCCAATCCGATTGTGTATCTCTTCAAAATGACATAAAAATGTTTTCTGAATGGTGCTCATATAACAATCTTTTTCTAAATGTTTCAAAGTGCCAATCAATGTCCTTCTTTAGAAGAAAAAACCCAACATGTTACAATTACAGCATAAATCAAGCCATTCTAAGTAAGGTAGAAACAACATGCGACCTGGGCGTTCACTTCTCGCAAAATCTAGACTTTTCACTCCACATTGAGAAAATTGTCAGTAAAGCAAACTCAATGCTTGGATTTATTAAGCGTTGTAGTCTTGTAACATCTTCGTTGTACAACACCTTTGTTCGTCCCCAATTAGAATATGCTAGTTCTGTATGGTCGCCACTTTACTCAATACACATTGATCGAATCGAATATGTCCAACGTAAATATGTACGCTTCGCATTAAGTCATCTTAATTGGAGTGACCCAAATCATCTTCCTCCATAAAGCAGTCGCCTTCTTCTTTTAAACATGAATTTTCTAGAAAAACGCCGGAAAGTCAGCGATGTTATGTTTTTACACCAGCTCTTGATTGGTTCCATAGATTCATCGGTTCTTCTAGAACAAATTCATTTTAAAGCTAGAAGCCACAGTTCTCGGAACTCTGAAATTTTTCATATAGACTTCCACCGTACCAATTATGGTCTCAATGAGCCTTTGACACGTATGAAACATGAGGCTAATATAAACCATGATGTATTCGATTTAGGCTAGCCGCGCACTAGCAATTTTTAGTTGCGAAACTGCTTGGTTCGAGCAACTAAAAAGTTCGTGTTTTGACACAAACTAAACGATTGCCTAAAATAAGTTCGCCATTTTATTGAACATATAATTATCTGCAAATTCACCGACATTCAACCAAACAGTTCATCTGTTTTCTATAAGTAATACTACGTTTTCACCAAGAGTAAATCCGCTAGAGATTTAAAATAAATCTTGAAGTGTTTTCACCAAAGAAAATGAGATTTATTTGACGTTTTCACTCTGTCTTGTCATTCAATTGTCAATTTGGACAAGAGAAAAAAAAATTGCAATTGTATAGTAAACAGGAAAAAAACAGATATTTCTATTTTGTGTTGATTGTCAATGAAGAAAGTGGGTTCAAATAGGTCCGTTCTACAAAATAAGGTTTGTTTGTTTTGCAAACCTTCTGATTGCGAGAAGATTTCAAGGAGATTTATTTTAAATCTTCATTTGAGATGATTTATATTTGTATGGTAAATCTACGTGATTTAAAGGAGATTTATGGTAAATCCACTTAAATCCCGGATTTACCTTTGGTGAAAACGTAGTATAACCAAACAGTTTCGCAACTAAAAATTGCTAGTGCGCGGCTAGCCTTAAGTTACTCAAAAGGTTGTATGGGCGTTCTCATTAAGTATTCGAAACTACTTGTAACGTTATTGTTTTTATAGCAAGTAGTATTTGACTTGTAGTTATTTTTGTAGCTAAAGATAGTAGATTAATATTTATTATTTCTTTGTTTGTCATATTTGTTCGGTTTTTAGTAGTGCGTTAGGCTATATGTATGTATATTTATTTACTAACAACTAACACCACGCTAAATGATGACTGCGACAAGCTGATGTTTCCCAGTATCTAAAGGTGAAAAAACCCGAAGAGAAAAGAAATATTGTTACAAATGCTTGCATTAAGCAGTACTGATGGCGTTTAAAAAAAAAAGCATATCTTTGCAAAGACATTGTGGGATAACTATACGTGTTCCGTCCATAAGTAAACCTTCGTTGATTGAAAAACTAAAGCGATCGTTCCAAAACTCTTGCACTTTATGACATCCAAATTGACTTTTTGGCCAACCTCCAAGTAGGTATTTAGTAATAATCTTTAAGGTTTCGTCTTTTTCCTGTGCCTCTTGAATCTGTTTGATTTTGTAGTCTGTAGCAGGAAGATCGGACAGTATTTCAATAACGTATATTCCTAGATCTGCCTCTAGGTCGGTTTCATCCGATTTATTAAGCGGTTGTCGTGAAAGTGCGTCCGCTGATATGAGTTGTTTACCTGGTATATATCTGATTTGAAAACAGAAGTGCATAGCCCTCATTCTCAATCTTTGAAGTCTGGGTGTTAAATCATTTAGATTTTTAGTTGTAAATATCGATACCAGTGGCTTGTGGTCTGTTTCCACTTCGAACTGCATACCTACCAGGTAATCTCGAAATCTTTCACAAGCACAAGTCAGTGCCAACGTCCTTCTCAATTTGCGCATATCGCCTTTCATTGTCTGATAAAGTGCGTGAAGCGTAAGCCACTGGACTCAACCTTCCTTCTCCTTCATCCTGCTGCAAAACGGCACCTATACCGAATGAGGATGCATCTGCTGAGACGATTGTACGAAACTTGGGATTAAATGGTATGAGTATCGGATGAGATGTCAATAGCTCTTTGACCTTTTCAAATGCGGCATTCTGTACAGAATCCCATTGAAAAACTGTGTTGGTGTCTAAAAGCTCATTAATTGGATGCAATAATTGTGATAAATTTGGAACGAATTTACCTAAATAGTTTACGAGTCCTAGAAATCGTCTGAGTTCTGCTACATTTGTTGGTCGTTCGAATTTCTGTATGGCTTCTATCTTGCACCTTTCTGTTTTGATTCCCTGTTGATCGATTTGGTGTCCAACGAATATTACACTTGTCTGGCCGATTGAACATTTATCCTTGTTAAACGTGATACCCGCTATTTCAGTCGCGTTAGTATGTTTCTCAGCTTTATGTCGTGGTCCTCCATTGTTGCACCATATACCAAGATATCATCCATGTGACATATGACTCCAGGTAAGTTTTGAAGAATTGCTTGGATTTTGCGTTGGAAGTGCTCAGAGGCAGATGTTATTCCAAATGGTAAGCGCTGAAAACAAAAACGACCAAAAGGAGTTAAAAATGTCGTAAGTAATTGACTTTTTGGAGCCAGTTTTATCTGCCAAAATCTAGAATTCGCATCGAGTTTCGAAAAATATTTGGCACTTGCTAGTTGTGCTAAAGAATGTTCTGGCACTGGGATTGGATGCCATTCCCTTTTAACACATGCATTTAGTTTATTGAGATCCACACATATTCATATGCCTCCGCTGGGTTTGTTAACGATTACAACTGGTGCGCACCACTCAGTTGGTTTTTCAACAGCTTTAATGATTTTTTCGTCTATCATTTCATCTAGTTTTTGCCTTAGCTTGCCCATTAAAGGAATTGGTACTCTTCGCGCAGAGTGTATAGCGTATGGAATAGCATCTTTCTTTAGCTCAATAGTGTAATCCGCCGGTAAACATCCTAGGCCTCGAAAGAGTTCTGGAAATTCTTTTAAAATAATAACCCCACTTACCTCTTTATCGCCTTTGTTTCTTGAGAGCTGATATACTCGCGAGATTATTTTTAACGCTTCGCCATCTCTAAGGCTCAATAGAGGAGTTTGCAAATGGTTTATTATATATACAGTTGTTTTAACGTGGTTGTTATTGTAATGTAATTGACTGTCAAATTTTCCCAAAATTTTAAGTAAATTTCCTGTCGGACCGGTGGCGTATTGCCAAACTGTATATCAGCACAGATCTCCTTAGTCTGTGCTCAGTCATTTTCTGCTCACCGAATTTGAAAGTATTGTAGAGCAAACTGTATGCTACCACAGAGCGCTCTGTGCTCACATGCAGTTTGCTTGTAAAATATTAAAAAAGCTGAAGCAAACTATATACTATTTCAGATCGAGCAAAGTACCTATGATTACAGAGCCATTGTTCACGTTTGTGTGGTTATTGTGTGTGGTGTGTGGTACCATGACATAAGGCCAAGTGACAAAAGGCCAAATTTGTTTGTGACTTAAGGCCAAACATAAAATGTTTTGTCTTGAGCAACAGTACCTTGTGCGGCCCGCTTTGCGGGTTTTCAGGATTTTAACTCCCTTTTCGGGGCTCACACCCGCTCACGCAACTCCGTTGCTCCGCTTAGGTTATGTTCAGTCGCCAGGCAGGCGCCTGTAGCAACAGTTTTGTATTTTACATTAATTGGAGTAAACAACTAACAGTTATGTACTGCTGCTCAGGAAAACTGTTGCTACAGGCGCCTGCCTGGCGACTGAACATACCCTAAGCGGAGCAACGGAGTTGCGTGAGCGGGTGTGAGCCCCGAAAAGGGAGTTAAAATCCTGAAAACCCGCGAAGCGGGCCACACAAGGTACTGTTGCTCAAGACAAAACATTTTATGTTTGGCCTTAAGTCACAAACAAATTTGGCCTTTTGTCACTTGGCCTTATGTCACGGCACCACACACCACACACAATAACCACACCAACGTGAACGATGGCTCTGTAATCACAGGTACTTTGCTCTTAGTTTCCTGAGCAAAATGTATACCAACAGGGAAAAATCTGCTTTTGATCTGACACAGTATATAGTATGCTCTTTATTTGAATGAGCATTCTGTAGTCTATTATAGAGCGTCGGAGCTCTGTACTGATATACAGTTTGGCAATACGCGGACCGGTGAGCACACGATCTGCTTTAATCAACTTCATAATTTTTAACTTTAATTTAAAAAGTGAAGATGGGATGATCGTGACTGGAGCTTCGCTGTCGACTAAAAACTTCTACCGGTACGTTTTCCATACACACATTCACGTGCCACTGCCTTTGAGACAATGTGTTTTCGGTGACGTTTCCTAAAAAAGTATTTACTGCATTTACGGGATTTTTAGATGCCTTACACACTCTTGCAAAATGATTCCACTTTTTGCACGACGAACACTGTTTGCATTGCGATCGAAGATGTTTGCCGTTACCAACTTCTATTTTGTTGGTAGTTTCGTTTACTTTGGAAATTATTATTTGATGGTGGGTTTTTACTGTTGCTGTTATTTTTCGATTCTGCTTTAGCCTTGTTATTTGTGTGAACACTATGTATGCAGCTGCTGTTGCTTGTAGTAATTTGTGAAGAGTTCTTGTTGTTGCCTATGTACAGCATCGCTGAGCCTAGCAATTCGTATGGCACTTTCCAGAGTTAGGTGTGATTCCAACTGTAATTTTTCTGACAACCGTTTGTGTCGAACACCAACAACAAGATGGTCACGAATCATTTCATCGCGTAGGGAACTTCACTCACAATTAGCAGATAACTTGTAGAGTCGTAATAAAATCTTCGATTTTTTTCGCCTTCTAGCTGATTTCTTGAGTTGAATTTTGCACGTTCATAGATGACGTTCCGCTTTATGATGAAATGATTTTCGAAGGCTTCCATTACCTCTGCGTAGCTTTCTTTCTTTTCAGTTTGTAGGTTTAAAGAAAGGAACACCTCGTCGCCTTGTGGACCCATGAGATATACCAATGTGTTGACATGCTCATTGCCTGGTTTGTTTAATAAACCTGATGCGATCCGAAATCGCTCGAAGCGTCATTTAAATCTTGGCCAATCCTCCGGTGAAAGTAAATTGCTCTGGCGCTTGAACTGTGAAGTTGCTTACGTTCACTGCAGTGTTAAATATGGGTGTATTGGGGGCGTTTTCCGGCATTAGTATAAATTAATTGCAAAGAAAAAAAATTACTAATTGATTTGACTATCGCGTTATCGCTGCCACGATGTATTGTTCTTAATGTTTGACTTAGTAACACACGTCCAATAAGTTACTCGTACGTTGCGAAGATTCAACTGTCTTTATTTTACACTCTCCGCTTCAACTGAATACGCACACAGTTTTTTTAAGTTATATTGTTAATTTTTTTCAAACTTTGGGCCTTAATGTATCATTTGATTATGCTTACTGTTTCCTTGTAATGTTGAGAAAACAAATCAGAAAGAATAATTCAAAAAGTACCGTTATTTTTTCTCTCGCTCTCTTGCAAAGCCTTCCATATGGAAAAATGCAGAATTTGTTTGCGTCAACTGAATAGGCACAACAATCAAAATTGGAAATAAAAGCTAACGGAATGAAATAAAACAAGATTTTCCTTTAAATATTTGTTTATTGGTTATTTCTAGTAGTGGGTACTGACATCTTTATTGGTAATTACTTCATGAATTCGGTCCGGCATGCTCTTTAAGCAGTTCAGCTAAATTTCCCTCCAGTTTTTTAGTGGTAATTTAATGGCTGCAATTAGGGATTCTCTGCCCTCAAACTGATGGCCATACTCATAAACTTTTCGTACCAACCATCCCCATACATTTTCTATAAGGTTTAGGTCGGGAGAGTACGGCGCGGCGGCGTACTGTGGTCCGAAAAGGAAAATTTCGTGGCAAAAATACTAATTTCGATGTTTTATTTTTAAAGTTTTGTTTTTTATTTCTAGTAGAAATATAAACGGAGCTTCATAAACAGCAAACAAAAAAATTTTCCGCTAACTGGTTTGACTTATAGAGCTTTTCAAAGTTGGTCAATTTCATTCTAGAGTTAAAAAAAAGCAGAAAAAACTAACTTATTTGTTTTCGTATTTGAAATTTTGGCATATTAAATGTAAAATATTAATTTTCTATAGTTTATTCTAGTTGTATTATTTGTGCGTAAATCAAAATTTTAATTAAAAAAAAAAATAAAAAAATATTTAATATTTTTAATAAATTAAACAAAAAGACCCTTTTTTAGCAGATTTTTTCGGTTTGAAAAGAGCTACAAAAAAATACTCGCGAGTTCGCGCGGAAAATTGACCATGATAGTTTACCCTAACTACTTCTTAAACCATATGCAACATTGTAGCTGCAACTATTTGCAACCTTCAGAGAAATTGTAATTTGTTTTAAAAAAAAGTCGTGTTCCCAGTGCTGACCTTTTGGTCTTAAAAGCAAATTTCCTTATTGAAATTATTGAAAATTTCAATTACTTTAATTATTAAAATAGTCGAGAACGTGAAATTTTCTTTTTAATTAAAAATCGTTTTATTACTATATTGATTCTGACAAAAAAAAACCGCCCACTTCTACGCCCCTTTTTATACAAATGTCAATTATTATTAAAAAAAATATAAAATATTGTACACAAACTATTGATTACTTTATTGAACATTAAATTTTTTTAATCCGCCCACTTTGACGACCCTCTTTGAATAAATTCCCCTTAACTTAAATTATTGTAAATATTTATTGATCTTATTCTAATAGTACCTAAACATAGATTAACTTGCCAAAAGAAAAAGATTAATAGCTTTATTGTCTACTCCATATACAAAGTTGAAAGAATTATTTAATTTTGGATTATTATTTTATGATCTAATAAAACAGGTAGGAATAATAATTTTCTTCCGATACCCCATATTGTTAAGCTTAAATTTCACAGGTAAAATAATCCTTGTGCATATACATTATGGAGATATATATAAACTATGACAATGGATGTTGTTACTACCACTTAAAAATACATTGGCAACACGGGTTAATCATTCAACAGATACATTTGTATCCTTCTATCAGAAATATATCTGTTCTTCTTTTTTCTTATTTCTCTTTCCTTGTATTCTTTATTTGAAATAACTGATACTTATTATTAATAAAACTTTCATCAAGGGCAGACGCTTGCAAAACCATATCTTTTATTTAGATCGGAATTAATATATATATTCGGTAAAATACAACAGGTTATGGGCCCAGGACGTTTGCATTGAGCAGTATTAAATAATTAATAATTAAAATTTATCAAATAAGTTTATTTCGCAAGAAAATCAGACATACAAATTACGTCGTAGATTGTTCTAGATATAAACGATGTCCGCGCACGCTGTTCATATCGATAAGCTCAAGAAGGATAATTTTGATACTTGGAAGCTCCAAATATGTGCCATCTTGGTAAAAAACGACCACTGGGAATACGTCAATGGATCGAACGAAAAACCAGAGCCAGAAGCGGGTGAAGATGGCGTAGTGACTAATGCAAGCGAAATTAATTCCTGGGTTGTTGCTGATCAAAAAGCACGGGCAGACATTATACTGTCTATGTCGCCATCAGAACTTTGCCACATAAAACATTGCTGTACATCAAACGATGTTTGGGTGAAACTCGATGAAGTCTACCACTCGAAAGGACCGGCACGTAAGGCCACATTGCTGAAGCAATTATTGTTCTCAAAAATGAAAGACGGCGAGAGTATGATGGATCACCTCAACAGTTTTTTTGGCACGATCGACAAATTGTTTGAGATGGATATTGTTATAGCTCAAGACCTGCTAACAATTCTTCTTTTGTACAGCATACCAGAGAGTTATGAAAACTTTCGTTGTGCGATAGAGGCGCGAGACGATTTGCCAACGCCTGAATCACTTAAAATAAAACTTTTGGAAGAATTCAATGCCAGAAAAGAAAAATCAAGTCTAGTAAAACAGCAACAACATGACGCAGATGCCTACTATGCAAAATATGGAAATCAAAACCATCGACAGCGAAAGACCAATCCACAGACATTTGCAAACAAGCCATCCGGAAGTGTAAGCAACAAAAAAGGATATAAATGTAATTTTTGCAAAAAGACTGGACACAAGGCTGCAGAATGTTGGAGTAGAGGCAGGTCAAATAAGCAGAGTGTATCGAACGCCGAGGAAGATGCATTTACAGTTGCTGAGAACAAAAATCAAACCGAAAAAGTATCTCTTGGAATCGCACTACAGGCTGGTTTAATTTCGATGGGAACTAGCTGGTGCATCGACAGTGGAGCGACTTCTCATATGTGTCATGACAGACAACAATTTGTGGAATTCACCAAAATACAAAATCAAACCGTTCGACTTGCGGTTGATAAAACCACAGACATTCTTGGAAAGGGTACAGTTCGTTTGAATGTTATATGCAACAATAATACAAAAAACATTCGTTTGGATAACGTTCTATATGTACCGGAACTAAAGACAAATTTGTTATCCATTGCTAAAACAGTCTCACAAGGGTACATGATTCATTTTGACCAGAACGACGCAGTCTTCAAGAACAGCGAAAATAAAACCATTCTCACAGCGGCTCGAAGGGGAGATCTTTACTTTATCGAAGCAAGTTCCGAATCAACATCAGCTGCTAGTGCCAAACTAAGCCAGTTGGACGAATGGCATCAGCGTTTTGGTCACCTAAACGAAAAAGATTTGAAAAAGATTATCGCCGAAGGTATGGTTAAAGGTATTCCAAATTTACCTGCTGGTCGTCTATCCGTATGTGAGATTTGCATTCGAGGTAAGCAAAGCGCTGAGCCTTTTCCCAAACAATCGCAGACAAAAACTAACAAATTGTTGGAGTTGGTTCACTCCGACGTTTGTGGACCAATGCGAACAACAACAGTCGGAGGTGCATCGTACTTCGCAACATTTGTAGATGACTATTCAAGATACGTTGATGTTTGTTTCCTGAAGGCAAAAAGCGATGTCAAGGAAGCATTCATAAATTACAAACATTTTGCAGAAAACCAGACGGAACTCAAGATAAAAACATTGCGTACGGACAATGGCCTAGAGTATTGTGGGCCAGATTTCTCACACCTGATATCACAAGCTGGAATAAGAAGAGAGCATACTGTAGCGTATACACCTCAGCAAAATGGGACTGCAGAGAGAATGAACAGGACCCTAGTCGAAATGGCTAGGTGTATGATGCTTCAATCAAATCTTGCACCAAGCTTCTGGGGTGAAGCTATTGCCACAGCTGCATACATCCGAAATCGATGTCCAACTAAAAAACTCAACAACATGACACCTTTTGAGGTCAGATATGGGTACAAACCAGATGTGTCGCACTTTAAAACGTTTGGATGCAAAGCATTTGCTCTTAACAAAAAACCGAGTAAAGGCAAATTTGAATCACGATCAACAGAATGCACTTTCATCGGATATTCAACCACATCAAAAGCCTACCGTCTATGGGATCCAGAAAGAAAAAAGGTAATTGTCAGCAGAGATGTAAAGTTTGTTGAACAATCTATATGTAATGAAGTGTTGAAATACGATAATAATATTGAATTTAAAGAATTTGAAACTATTTTTGATTTTGAAAAAACGTCAGATACAAAAATTGAAAATAAAAATGAACATGACATAAAATACAGTAAACCAAAAGTTTGTGGTGATGACAGTGTCGACGACTTCGTTGAAAAGAGCGAACCAGATTGTGATAAACAAGAAACTCCACTTAAGAGGGGGCCTGGAAGGCCAAAAATTGAAAGGACTGGCAGAAGGGGTAGACCCCGCAAATTGTTTAGCATGCTTGAGGCGAAACTGAAACCAGAAGCTGAACAAGCAGAAGAAGCAAACCAAGTCAACGTTCTTATCAACCCAACATTGAAAGAAGCAATGGAAGGATCAAATTCCTGCGAGTGGAGAGCTGCGATGGAGTCAGAGTTTAATGCTCTTCGTGACATTAAAGCTTGGGAGCTCGTCGAACGTCCGAAAAACAAAAAGGTGATAGGTTGCAGATGGGTGTTGAGAACAAAATATAATGCTGATGGAAGCATCGAGAGGCACAAGGCCAGATTAGTAGCTAAAGGCTGCTCCCAACAACCGGGTATCGACTTTCAGGAGACATTTGCACCGGTAGCTAGACAAAGCTCAATTCGGATTCTAATGGCGCTAGCAGCAGAATTTGATCTAGAACTATTTCAGTTAGATGTCGAGATGGCCTACATAAACGGCGATCTCGAAGAAGAAATATTAATGGAACAGGCTGAAGGTTTTATTAAGCCTGGTGAAGAACATCTTGTTTGCTCTCTTAAAAGGGCTTTGTACGGGTTGAAGCAATCTGGAAGAAGATGGTACATCAAGCTGGAGCAGAAACTTCTTGAACTGGGGCTGACACCGCTGAATACAGAAAAATGTATTTATTTGATGGAAACCGAAGATACTTACATGGTTGTTGTTATCTATGTTGATGACCTCATCATAGCGACAAATAATTTAAATGCATATGAAAACCTGAAGAACTACATGTCACAAGAATTTAAAATGAAGGACCTCGGTAAGTTGCATTATTGCCTTGGTATTGAATTTAATCAAGATATGTCTAAAAATACTGTGACTATGAACCAATCCAAATATATTCAAAGTATATTGCTTGACTATGGAATGAATGAATCCAAAGTTATTGCAACCCCTTTGGATGGAAACGTTAAACTTAGCATGGATATGGCACCTAAAACTGAAAAAGAAAGATCTGAAATGGAAAGCACACCGTATTCGTCATTGATAGGTTCACTCATGTACCTGGCAGTTTCAACACGTCCAGACATAGCACATACTGTCAGTGTGTTAAGCCAGTACAACTCGGATCCTGGACAGGAACACTGGAAGGCAGCTAAGCGGGTGCTTAGATATTTACAAGGGACTCAAAATCTTGGACTCGTATACAGGAAATCCGATAAACCACAACTTTTCGGATACGTCGACTCAGATTGGGGCGGAAATATCGATGATCGAAAATCATACACCGGATTTGCGTTCATTTTAGCCAACGCTGCTGTAACATGGGAGTCAAGAAAGCAGAAGTCCGTAGCCCTATCAAGCACCGAAGCAGAGTACATGGCTCTTACGGAAGCTGCAAAGGAAACCATTTACCTTCGAAATTTACTAAAAGAACTTGGCTTCTTGAATCATGACACTAAACCTACTATTGTTTATTGCGACAACCAAGGAGCTCAAAAATTAATGAAAAATCCTACATTTCACTCAAGAACTAAACATGTCGATATTCGACATCACTACATCAGAGAAGTTTTTGATAAAGGTGAAATTGAAGTACAATATCTACCAACAGCTGAGATGCTAGCTGACGTCCTCACCAAAAGTCTATTTGGACCTTCACATCGAAAATGCATCAAAGGACTTGGAATAGGAGAAGAGCAACCCGCGTTGAGAGGGGGTGTTGTTACTACCACTTAAAAATACATTGGCAACACGGGTTAATCATTCAACAGATACATTTGTATCCTTCTATCAGAAATATATCTGTTCTTCTTTTTTCTTATTTCTCTTTCCTTGTATTCTTTATTTGAAATAACTGATACTTATTATTAATAAAACTTTCATCAAGGGCAGACGCTTGCAAAACCATATCTTTTATTTAGATCGGAATTAATATATATATTCGGTAAAATACAACAATGGATATATATAGATTTTTTGAAAATCCAGAAGTTACGTCAGCTATAACCCGAGTAGACAAGGATCTTAAAAAGAAACTGCAAGTTATTTTAAATGCGCTGTCATCTAAAGAATCTTTTAATGTAGATAAATTCAACGAGTATACCAAAACCACTTCGGATCTTTTAAAATCCAAATACAGCTACAAACTCCTGACACCAACTCTGCACAAAATTTTGGACCATGGAGGGGAACTTATAAGACATCAAATTTTGACAATCGGGGAGCTTTCAGAAGAAGCACAGGAATCAAGGAATAAAGACTTCAAGCGATATCGATACTCAAATACTCGTACATGCAAAGTCTCACGGAAACGACAAAATGAAGATTTATTTAATATGCTAGCTATATCATCAGATCCACTTGTTTCATCTTTAAGACACGTTAGATCAAAAAAAAAACTGAAAAAGAGTTACTGCCCAGAACTATAATAGGTCTATTAATTGTTGTAAATGATAACGATGCCGATGAATTTTTTTCTGAAAATTAGATCTATAGTAGTTAATTGTAAACAAATATTTATAATGTATTCTATTTTATTTTGTTAATATAAATTTTATATTCTATTTGATTTTTTTTTTATTTTTTTTTCGTCCGTTTACTTTTTTCCTACACTGTTTCATATAAAATATATCAGTCAAACAGTTTATAGAATAAACTGATGCCCCACAACATGAAAAAATACTGTTTTATAATACTACTTAAAAAATATTTCTGAAATTGGTGCGTTAACTTTAAGCATCCACTGTTGTTATGAATTCACTTGAATAGTCAAAAACTTTTTTTTTACAAAGTTTTAAAAATTTAGGACTGTTTTTAAAAGGTTTACTTTCAGACTTTATTCTTCTCTCCTTTTTCTAAGAAAATCTTACATCAACCAATTATTCTGAAACACCCTGTAAAGTAATTTTCTTAAAATTCACAATTTGTATAGCCTTGGAAATTACCTTTAAGGGAAAAAAAAAATTATTGCGATAGCTTCACGTGTACAAAAGTTATGATTTTTGCAACGAAAAAAGTCATTTTGGACCACAGTGCGGCGCCCATTGAAGCAATTCCACATTCTGGTCCTATATCCAATTTTGAACAATGCGCGCGGTGTCGATGGGGGCGGTGTCTTGCTGGAAAGTCCAGTTAATGGGTCCTTAAATATCCGCAAATATAGGAAAATTTCTTTTCAAGATTCCTTTGTGGGTAAATGCAGATATGTTTGACTTTTGAACTTCAAGCTCAACAGTCTCATAGTAGTTTACTGCAGCCCATACCATAACTCGACCTTCTCGACTATGATGCCGCGCTAAAATCGTTCTTTTTTCCTCACATCGTGGAAATAATAATTACAACTCTGTGGCCACAAGCAAAAACCGCTTAAGTCCAAAAATTCAATTTTCGAGGAGAGCACTTTGAAACTTCTTTTTAAGTCTGGAAAAAAATGACGCATTTAAAAAACAAAAACGGTACAGATTATAATAGAAGACTTCAATCTAATTTGTTTAAACTATTTTTTCTTTCTTAAATTTCTTTATTTTTAATTTTATTGCAAAAAAACGTTTTTAAGTTGTTTTTCCAAAAGTAATTAAACACCTTGTTGCTTGCCTATGTCACTTAAGCTGTTATTGCAAACTGAAAATTTTCGCCCATGTGTTCTTAAATAAGATAAGCTATTTTTGGTCATCATTTTTTTGTATTTGTATCAACTTAAGCGATATTTCTTTTCGAAAAGCATGTAACTTAAAATGTATTAAAAACGGAATTCACAGTAACAAAAATGCAAAAACTCGTATTAAGTAAAAAATAGCCAATTTAAGTTAGTAAATAATTAGTTGAAAAATCTTGTTAGTAAGAAAAAGTATTTAAACTCCATTTTTGTCTGGATTCATTAAGTCAGGATGTATTTTAGCTTCGGGTTGCATTTCTGTATCTAGGTTATTATAACATTCATGAAACGAATGATCAATAAACGGAAGAAGTCTTTGAAGCGCAGCTTTTGTACGCGTATTACATTGATAGCTGGTGAGTTGGGAATTTCAAACCATTTGAGTGAATCAATACCATGTTTTACAACAGTGGGTGTTGAAAAATGCAGATTTTTACCCAGAGTTGTTTTGTATTCAATTTTACCAACTTTGTTCACGTTATTCCATACAAAATTGTCTCTGCTGCTCCACAAAAGTTTTGTTTTTGAAACACACCCATAGTCAAAATCGGACAAAATTAAACCAATCGTGAGGATGGTTTGATTTTGGTTTGGTTTCTTTTTTTTTTGTAATTCATGATCTACGTTACACTCCATATGAGTTTGGCATGACTATTAAAGCTTGTGATCTACAACCTCAATGCTGGACTTGGCTTTCAAAATGTTAACAACATCGTGCTCACAAATAAATTCTTATTTTGACCGCCAAATGAACTATACAAAATAAAATGTCTTGTTTGCCGTCGCCGCCAACTGCCGTTTTTTGTAAAAGCTTACTGAATTTCGAAGGTATGTTGTTTGCAGACACTGTTAAATGTCAAATCCAAAAACCACATACAAATATTTACAAGCAGTGACGTTTATTCGAAGGTACGCAGGTGTTCACCGCACACCCTACCAAAATAATCACATTCCATATTTCATGTTCTCCATGTTCTCCTTATTCAAGCGCACCACGGAAATTCATTCAAATACAATGGATGAAGAATACATTTTCAAGCAAAATAACAAAAATAGTACTCTAGGGTGTTCTCCTGATGTAAACGCACCGACCGACCTCCGAAACCAAGGTAAAGCACATCCACATCCACACAAAAAAAATGCAAAGAAGATACAAAATGTGTATGTATAAATCCAAAATTCTATATTCCTTGGTGTTCACCTTCATCGAGCGCACCACGATCCTTCATCCGAATGGATAGAGAATTCATTCTCACGCTACAATGTTCTCTCCACGTCAACGCACCGTCGAATGGCAAGGGCAACGCGACGTAAAGCAAACAACATACAGAAACAACTCAAACATCAAACTACAGAAAAGAAGACAAATTGGTTTGGTGTATGGTGTTCAACTTCATTGAGCGTACCATCAGGGATGGAAAATGAAATTTTTCAATTGAAGGGTTGTAAGTCTAAAGGGTCTAAGTGCCAAAAAATCAAAAATCAATATTTTTATCAAAATACAATCTAAGGGCCAAGCCTTATAATATCAAAATGGATTCAAGTGCCTATTTCTTTTAAAACTGTACACACACACAAATAAAGTTGTGGTATAGCATAAGTGCCAAAGGGCTTTTGCTTATGTTTTTCTCGTTTATCTCTAAATTATAAAAATGGCACTTAGACCCTTTAGACTTACAACCCTTCAATTGTACTGAAATCTGGAATAAAATTGTACTGAAATAATGTCAATTGTACCGAAAACGAATTTTGTATGAAAAAAATCAATAATTAAAAGTTTTTCGAAGTATTTTATTTTAAAAAAAATCAAAGCAGAAATTATCAGTTTTTCTTCTCATAAAAAATATAAATAGCTCCACAGAAAAAATGCTATCTTCATTTTAAAAGTACATATATATACATAACTATTGTATTTTAATGACGAAACGCAATCTTTTACTTGTCGTATTTGCGGCACCAGTTTAGGGGCCAGTTATAGCTATCATTGAAATGCATCATTGGAACAAATCAGTGGAATGTTGACTTCATTCTTTTGACAAGCCAGTTATAGCCATCATTGAAAAATTGGTTTCAGAAAAAGATGCTGTCAGTGGCTGATTACAACCAATTCTATGCATTTGAGGTTAGAGTTGATCATTGAAAGGAAAACTGACATTTGAGAACAGAAAGAAAATCGAACACATTCAGTGGAATGATTGTGTTCCATATTAAAGAAACGAAAATCAGCTGTTCATTGAAATTGATTTCTATCAGTGAAATAATAAAAGTGGATTTTAAGGCCGGTATTCACCAAGCGCTCATAACTTAAGAAGCTCATAAACCTATTCACCAAGCAATATTAGTGAAGATCTACGAGCGCTCTTAGAAGTTAGGAGTGGTCCCGACCACTCCTAACTTACGAGCGCTCTCTTCGAAAGTTTGTTCGCTTGTGCATGTGCCACGCACGCATTTGACTCGAATCCATGTGAGCAATGCCAAGTAGAAGAGTATCCATTTGCTGTCAAGACCAACATTCCACAACATTTCACAGTTTGGGTATGCCTGAACAAGAGAGAGTGGCTCTCATTTTCGAACTTCGAAAAACACTTGCGAGTGGTTGGTGAATACCCCACAGAAATTTCAAGTTAAGAGCCTCGTAAAGTTAAGGACCGTTTAGGAGCGCTCGGTGAATACGAGCCTAAAAGAAAGTTTGAATCAGAATTTTGTATTTTATAGAGCAAAAAAATTCTACTACTCATTACCTTCATTTTGGTACCAATTAAAGCAATTGCATTTTGTTTATTCGTCTTAAAAATGGGAATGAAAATTTTCAATAATGCATTTCAATGATAGCTATAACTGGCCCCTTATAAAGGGGGGGTCCAACGAAAAAGCACGATTTTAATTGTAAATAAAACAAAAAGTTTTCAGAGAACTATCTTAATATTTTTATTCTGATAGAAATATCTACGACAATTATGTGTGAAATAAAATATCGGCCAAATGCTTGCCACGCCTTCGGTGGCATGCCTCTATCTGAAGGTTCATATTTTCAATGACTCTGAGACATAATTGAGGTTCAATGTCGTTAATGTGCCGAATTATCTCATCATTTCGCTCTTAAATTAATTTTGGTTTATTAACGTACACTTTTTCTTTTAAATATCCCCAAAGATAGAAGCTTAAGAATTTCTCGCGCAAAAGAGCCATTGTTTCATTGGCTGTGTGGCAAGTCACACGATCCTGTTGGAAGCACATATCGTCCAGGTCCATTTATCCTCAATTTCGGGCCACTAGAAGTCCGTTACCATCTCGCGATAGCGAACACCATTCACGGTAACTGCTTCCGCCGAACCTCTTTTTCGAAGAAGTTCGGCCCGATGACGCCGCCAGCCCATAAACCGCACCAAACAGTCACTCTTTGTGGATGCATCGGCTTTTCAACAATCACTTGTAGATTCTCATTTTCCCAAATACGGCAAATTTTTTTATGAAATACCATAAAATATGGAAATTTTGAAATTGTACTAAATTGAGACAAACTGTACTTTTGTACTTCTACAAACGCAATTGTATCGAATTCGGTACAATTGTACCGAATTTTCCATCCCTGCGTACCATCCTCAATTCGGCATCGAGAGAGACAGTGAACTCTGATATGATTCATTTTCATTATGGAGTGCGAATTCATTGTATATCAGTTGTTGTTGTACACAAGGTCACAGGTGTACAACAGAACAACAATCAAGCAGGGTTCGGACTTCATAAATCGCAGATCGCAGTAAATTGGCAAAGAAATCGCAGTAAAACCAAAATTTTCGTTATAGAAATACATATTTTTTTTTGATTAGGTAACAACAAATTATAAACAAAGGAACCAAAGTTAAATCACATTTAAATCATCGTTGATTGTTAAAACAACATAAGTGATGTTTTAATTTTTTACGGAAAAAAAAACATATTAAAAAAATCCTTAAAAAGTCGAAACACTCTTATAAGATTTTTGGGTTAAAAAATGACAATGACTACAAGGCCAAAAATGTAGAATTTTTTGTATCTCCTGTAAAAAAAAATTTAAATTTCAGTTATGTATGTTGTTTTAACAATCAGCGATTCATTTACATAGTATGTGTGAACAAATATACTCCTACTCGATAATGAAAATGTATAGTTTTAGCAAAAATATATAAAGCTAGGTAATCAAAATAAATTTACCATCTACAAATTTGTACTTTTTGAAACAAGAACAACTTTAAGAATAGTAGAACTAAAAACGTATATATGTAGCTGACAAGACTTGCACTAAAGAGACAAGAATCTTTTTGAATTTTGACTTTTTGTTATGAGCACATTTATTTCTATGACCAGTGCTGCTATTCAAACAAAATCTGAAAAATCGCAGTAGATTGTAACAAAAGCGCAGTGGTGCAGTAGATTTAAAAAATAAGAAAAAAGTGCAGTAGATCTTGTGCTTTCGCAGTAAAGTCAGAACGCTGCACACAAGGCGAAGAGTTAGAGAGTTTTTGTTTACTTAACAGTGTTTCGCTCTCATTTCTCATGTCATAATATCATAATAATCAGGCATGGGAAATTCGATACAGCTGTATCGAATTCGACTAAAAATCTGTGTCGTTTAAATGTTTATTTTCTTGTTTTTTTTCGTTTTAATTGAGTTATTTGTTTATTTTTTTTTTGTTTGTGTTATATTTTTCATAATATACGAAAACAAATGTATTTTATTGTTTTTATTTATGAAATTGGTTTTCAATACAACTGGTGCCAATTTAGTACAATTTCAAATTATTTTTCAGTACGATTTTCAAATGTCAATTTCCATCGCTGATAATGATTCACTGAGTGATGTGGATGTGGTTAAGGTGGTCCGGTCTCCGGTGCGCTATTTATAAGAGTCCCTTTTGTTTTGATGAAATTCAAATTTATTTTCTCATTCTCTTTCCATAAAAAAATTTGGTGAAAATAAAAAAAAATTCCCAACTGATGGGTTCGAATGCATTAAAAGTTTCTATGGTCAGTTTTTTGATTTTGTGAAGCTTGAGAATGAACTTACTGTGTTTTTTAAACTTATTCAGTTACAATTCAAAAATATTTCCATTAAGGACATTCCAAAAATGCTCGATAATATGGAACTTAAAGACTTTTTTTTTGGAAATTTTTAAAATAAGCTCACTAATCTTGACGATTCCAGTATCAAGTAGCTCTGTCGAGCGATCTTTTTCTGCCCTTAAGCGCATAAAATCATTATGCCAGAAATAAAATGCTAGAGAACAGATTGTCAGAACTCATTTCTTAGGGAAATTAAAGCAAAAAATATTTTTTATGATTATGTTCTACAAGTTTTTTTTTAAGAAATTCCGTCGAATCGACCTTTATATACAAGTAAATATCTGTTGGACTGCGTTAACTTTACTAAACTACTAAACAACAAAAAAAAAACACAAACAAAAAATATATACAAAAAAATATAAAAAAATAAAAACAAAACCAAAAAAATAAAAAAAGAAAAAAAAAATGAAATGGGATGGTTGCCTTTTACGTTCTCGTCGTGATCCTGGATTAAAACTTAAAATAGATAAATGATTTGAATACAAAGTTATAGTGAACACCCTACTGAAACCACCACGGCACGTCACTGTTTACAAGATGTGTCAGATGGGATTCTAGAAAACTTTCAGTAGAATCGATGCATTGTTTAAAGCACCTTTGATGGACAGGAATCTATTCTTTCTAGTAGGTAATAAATTAAGTACTTTATATGAAGTTGTCGGTTTCGAGGTGGAATATGACTTTTTTCAATGTCTGTTTCTTATCTTCTATTTCTATTTAAGCTCCGATAAAAAGAATTCTTTAGTAGAACGTCCCTAATTCCCAATATGATTTAAAGATTTCCTTCCGTTTTTTAAAACTAATTTTTTCGATATTAAGATGCTCACATTTTCTTGCCTCAATCACTCCCGTTTTTCGAGGTTATGATTCACCTCTGTTTCTTTTTTTTTTTAAATCACTATACTTGAATTATATTCCGATTCGTTTTTAACTGTTTTATGTGGGAGAGAAACAATTTTACTTTCCTCAAATTGCCTACCAATCTGCAATAGTTCTTCGTCAGGAAAATCTGAAGAAATGTCCATGTCTGCAAGCTTGAAATAGGGATCGCGTACAGTCATCTGTACTGAAATCATGTTCAGATTCTTTGCTAATGTTGACACAAAACTATTCAAAAATTATATTCAGATTTTCATAATAAACTTAAACTTCATTTGCAGGTCACTTTATTTCGTTGAAAACTACTTGGAATTAGATCCTTATTGGCCAAAAAGCACAATTTATAATTATTGTTTGACGCTTGTATTAATTAGTATGAAACAGATACATAATTGGGCTATAGCCAACCAGTTTTTTCCATATTAAAAACGAAAATCTCAGATCACTTTCTTTTTCAAATGTATTGAAAATGCTTTTTTTTGTTTTTGGTTTTTTTCTTTTTGGATTATTTTGACGAAAAAAAGAGTTACAAATCCTGGATTTTTTTCTATAACAGAATGGAATATGCAGATTATGAGGCAGCAAAAAAACGATTTTTGTTTTAAGTCGACTTAAGCGGTTATTGATTGTTGCCACAGAACTATCAGAGCCATCAAATTTGAACATTTTCTAATCAGAAAAAAACGACGTGGCGCCATTCATTTTTCCAACTTTAAGAGTCTAAAAAATTCTAAACGCATACCTTTTCTTTGCTCGTTTAGTGGTAGTTTCTTTTGAAGTTTCAATCGTTTTAAATGATTTGCACTGTTTATTACTCTACGGAATGTTGAAACGCTCAGTTGAAGCGGATTGTATATGACATATAAGGCTATTACAATACAGTCGTGTTCAGACACAAAAGTAGTGTGAACACTCCAGACTCACTTTGACGTCTTGTAGTTGTCATAATTGATAATGTTTAAAAATTTAATAATATTTAAAATGAATTTCAACTCTTTTTAGTAAATAAATAAAGAAATAACGGTGTTGACCGCCGTGTGATATGACACCAAAACAAATGTAAAAAAACCATTAATTATCAATTTGTTTCAAAAATCCTGCCTCACTTTCTCGTCTCTTTCTTACCATGAAGTGCGAATGAGAAAAAACACAGAGACGTCAAATAAATCCATTAGTTTTCAATTCGTTTTTGAAATTCTGTTTCACTTTCTCGTGAGTCCAATGTGAACACCGTCATAGACGACACGATATATAGTGTATAACAAAAGTAAGTAAGCACTCATTGCCGTCGCATAGACATGTTAAAATAAAATAAAATTCCGTTACGAATATTAGGAAAAATGCATTCATAATTATGGTTAGCATGTGAACATCATGTTGTAGGCAAATTTTAGCGTTTAACATTTGGTTTATATGCAGAACATCACTGTTTGTTCAATTAAGCGCATTTCTATGCCACAAAAGTAAGTAACCACCTGCGGCATTTTAAGGTTAAATATTTAATGGTGTAGTTAACTTCGACTTTTTATTAGTTTTTGGTTGCTTATCTTTCTTTTCTATAATTTTTTTTTTCAATTCAAAATTGATTAATAATTAATAAAAGGAAATGGCTCCAAGGGTGATCAACTTAGTTAAAATTTAAAAAAAAATTATAATCGAACACTGTTTAGAAAATAAATCGGACCGCGAGATTGGTAAAATTGTTAACAAAACACCATCTACTATACACAAAATAATAACCAAATATAATAATATTGGAAGTTTGCAAAATGACCCTCGATCTGGACGTTCTCGCAAGCTCACTCAACAGGAGTGCCGTATTATTGTTAGGAAAGTGAAGAGGAATCCCAAAGTAAGCGGACAAACATATCAGCAGAAATAACGAAAGAAACAGGTAAGTTATGTAAGCCTCAAACTATTCGACGAGTGCTCTACCAATCTGGTTATCATGGTGAAAACATTAGAAAAAAAACCTTACATAAGTAAAATAAATCGCCAAAAGCGACTCTTCTTTGCAAAAACCCATGAATCTAAGCAAGCAGAATTTTGGAACACAGTTTTTTTCTCCAATTAAAGCTAATTTAATATCCATGGCTCAGATGGACGCGGAAACGTTTGGAGAAAAAAACACAGAGCTTGAATCATCGAACATGTCAGGAATCGTGAAGCTCGCTGGTGGAAACGTTGTGGTGTGGGGGTGTATGGTAGCATCTGGTGTCAGCAATTTAGTGTTTATAGATTATTTGATGAATAGGTTAGACTATTTGAATATTTTAAAGAACAACCTTCAGAAAAGTACCAATAAGCTGGGTATGGGTAGGTCATTTATCTTCCAGCAAGACAATGATCCTAAACATACCTCACATGTTGTCAAAGAATGGCTGCTTTATAACGTCCGAATCCAGATCAAATCACCACCACAGTCGCCCGACTTAAATGTCATTGAACATTTATGGGAACATCTTGACCGACAAGTAAGAAAACATGAAATCAGGACGAAAGATGATTTAAAGCGTGTTCTTCAGGATGAATGGTCTAAAATTGGACAAAACGTTACGCAAAATTTGGTTAACTCACAGTTATAAAAGCCCAAGGGTATCCAACGAAGTACTAAATGGATAAGATTGACAAAATAACTGATGTGAATTGAAGGTTTATTTGAACTGCTTACTTACTTTTGTGATATAAATTTATTAACTTTTTTAGTTTAAGTCAAATATTTCTTAAGTTTTCTTTAAATTTTTATTTGAAATGTTATTTTTAGTTCAAAATACATATCAGTTACAGACAAAAATATTAAGTTTCTTTTTTTACATTACTATCGATTGTTTGCAGGAAATGATCTTTAAACTGAGAGGTGCTTACTTACTTTTGTGATTCACTGTAAAGTGAATGACGTGAAACAACCTATTGACTATGTCTATCATAACTATCGCATAGGCGTTAGATTAGAAAAGTAACGTGGTGAGAGTTCAATGTTTTTGTTTATTTTACGTGCATTTGTTGTCTTTTTCTGTGCACTACAATCCATCAGACTGAAAACTAATTTTTGAATCATGAAACGTGATCTAAATAGTGTTGTTGTTGTAATGATTGTTTTGTGATGATCTGCATATGACCATATCTTATTAAAAAAAAAACAGCTAGGTACTATAGTTTATCTACAATCACGCAAAATTTTAAGCATTTAAAACCTGCTCTAAATCAATTTTAGAATGGGAATCCACTCTAAATATTATGTATTAAAGGAGAACCGACTTTTTGTTAATTTTAAATGATAAAAACTATGGTGCTTATTTTGACATTCTCTTTCGTTAGAAAGTGAGTCGAATTCGTTGAAACTTAATTTTGAGACTCGGCGATTAGAATGTTAATCGAACAAATCGAAAGTTCACCCAATCCATAGAAAGTTCATTCATTTGCGAAAACTAATTCAATTTTGACATTCGAAAGAATAGAATTAAATGTCATTTTTGTGTCGTTTGAATTTTTCTGTCGAGTAAACAACAAAACATGTAAGTTTTTAATTATTTCATGGAAAATAAATTACTTTTATTATTTTTTTTGTTGTTTTATGTTAAAAGGTCGCATTCCAACTGGAAAAACCGCGAACAAAAGGAAAAGTTAATTAAAATAATGGAAGAAAACCCGGAGGTAGCAAAGGGTTTTTTTTACCACCCGCGTTGATACGGAAAGAAAGAAAGTATCCACTATCCTTATCCTCTGCACTTCTTCAACACCATCTTTTATAAACAACACAAATTCCATATTTTTATTTATTATTTTATTTTTTTATCACAGAAATTTAAATTATTAAACAATAAACAAAACAATTACAAATAAACAAAGATTTCACCTTTTGGTTTTGACATTTCACAAACACTTCTCTTTTGTTTTTGATATTTTAGTGTGACCAAGTGTATACGAAAAAAAAAATTTAGAACGCGTCATGAACAACTTATTTTTTTTAAGAATAGTTTCAAAACAGCTGAGTTCACACAAAAAATTTAATAAATATGTAGTTCTTTATGGTTAAACTTTACTTTATAATGAAAAAGTGTATTATTTATTTTGTTTCTTGATTATTTATCCAACATCTATAAAATGTTTAGAAACAAAAAAAATGTAAAACGGTCATACTTATTCAATCAGAAATATAGTAAATGTCAAACAGCTGACAATGAAAATGAATCTTTTTTTAAGTTCATTTTATGCTATCTTTCGCAAATGAATGTTATTCGTTCGAATCTCAAAATTAAGAAAGCTCATTCGAAGGAATAGAATCATTCTAACGAATAGACTATTCATGAGAATGTCAAAATAAGCATGTATACTTCAACGTTAAAGAGCTGGTCTAACTTTAACAGTAGCAAATAGTTACTTTATCCTTTAAAAGTATACTTTATCCAAATTGACAATGGTCATTTCATACCAAAGCAAATCGAGGTACAAATGTTTACTGATGTTTTTTTATTTAATTTTCTAGAAAAATTTATTAGAAATGCAAAACGATCGTACAAAAGTGATCTACGATCTTAAATTTTGCAATATTGCGGCATGTACGAGTATAGCCAAATGAATTTGCACCTTACAACAACAAAATTGAGTTCTTATTTTGTAAATTAGCAATATATACTTCATTTTTATATTAAATAATGTAAATGACGTATAACAAAATATTTATGTATTATATAAAATGTACTTTTTTCGACGAAAAATTATTTGGTTTGGAGTCGTTTGTTCCTTTTAATTTTGTTTGGATAGTTGTGTTCAAGTTATTTGTCTGTCAAATTTAGGGTTGTTCAACGTAGATTCGGTTAGGTTTTGTTGCGAAACCCACATTAGTAAGTGTTTAAAATAATGAAAAAGTTAGACAAAGTCTCAAAACTAAACGACTGTGTTAGGTAGAGCTGGTTTTATTCCTTAAACGAGCATAGTTTAAAATTTTGCGCCAATGGCCAATGGCAATTTGGTAAACGGTCGTACTTATGGCGTCAAATTTTGTATTAGGGCTACTAATGTACGGAAGTGAATACGCAAGTATTTGTTTGTAACGTACTTATTCATTTATTATATTTTATTTCAGTTATGACAATTTTCGATTTTTTCTTCTTTTAAAAGTTACCATTTGCTTGATTAAAAGATTATTTTCGTCTTCTTTATTATTAAAAGGATCCCAGAGCCTTAATCTTCTGGGTATGTAAAATAATCCAACCAGTGTAATAACTGCAAAAAAAAGGAGAAATGTTAACATATTTTTAGAGGTTTTATAAAATTAAAGGTACAATGTGTTTTTTTTTAGGCTTTGTAATGTTTGTTTCTGTTGTTAGTAGAATAATTTTTTTTTATAAATAAATATTTTATTGTTTATTGTAATTCGCTTACTTATTATATTTTAATATTTAACTAAATGTTAACAGCCATATTAATAAAAAAAAAAGCTTTTTCCACCTAAATTCCACGGTTTTACTTAACCATGCAATTAGAGTTAAGTCCTGGCTTAAATATTCACGTTAATAAAAACGAAATGTTTGAGGAATAGTTAAGTGACGTTTATCAAAAATCCTTTAAAAAATCTACAACAAGTAAGCCATCTCTCTTTTTTATATTCTGTGTCTGCCTAAATTGATTGTCATTTGCTTGTCTTATTGTCGGTTTTTATCTTTGAGTATATATAATACTAGCGTAAAATACCCGGCGTTGCCGGGTTCTTGCGGAGAAAATTTCTTTCGCGCAGAAAGTCCTATGTAATAACAACTAATTATCCTAGAAAGTTTATTTCCGATACTAACAAATTCTGAGAGAATCTCTAGAGCATCATTCACCTACCCTAAGTTTAGTAAACGGGAAATATTCCGAGGAAAATTTATTCGCGAAAGCCCTTTACAGTTACATGATTTATCAAACCACAAATTGTTGGGGTAGATTTTTGCATATTTCATCCAAAATGAATATTTTTGCATACCATGCACACGTAGAATAGGTGAACTAAACATATTTAGTATTGATTACTATTTGTAAACATTGAAAAAGAATACATTTATTGAAGCATATGCACCATTAACATAATATGTATGTTAAGCGCTTCAAACTTTTTTTTAGAGCATATTTTTATTTGCCGTAGTTATCACTATCTGTTGTTTCTTCATTTTGGGCTTCTTTAGTCACTTTATTTTAATTTATGTTTTTCATTTTCATAAAATTGATTGAAAAAAGTACTTGCCTCCAGATTCTAAATCGATTTTAATAATATTTCTGAAAAGACTCCGTAATTATCGAAGAATTCCATTATTGTTTCGTTCAAAAAAAAATGTTGTCTCTACATTTAAAATGAAATTGCTTGAAACCACTAATACTTTCAAGAAATATGCATTTGGAATAACTTTATTTTTGCTGTCGATTTCATTTTTTTAAGTATACATACCTAAGCATGCGATTTTAAATTAATTAAATTAAATACTTTAAAAATGTATTTTATTAACTTCGTTAAGTAATTAATTTTATTGAAAATTAATTTTTATTGAAGCATAATGTTCATATGTATGTATTTAATTAATAACATATTTTATTAAAACTAATATTTCAAAGCATATTTTTGCCCTAGTCATCACTATCTGTTTCGTCGGTTATTACTTCATTTTTATAATTTTTTCATTTTTATCGTTTTTATTTGTATGTTCTTTTTCCTGGGATAAAGCGAAAATGTCATCTTCAAAATTAACAAAAGAGCAGCTCGAGAGTTCCATCAACTCAGCCCGCGAATAACTACAAAGAGTGAAAAAAGTGTAAACAAAGTATAAAGGACGAATGCCAGTCAAATTCAAAGAAAATAGAGCAAACAAAGTGTAAGCAAAGAGTAAAAGAAAATGATAAAAAATTCACAACAATCAGTTTCTGTCTATTTTCTGTTTAATATAATCATATGCAACTGCGCGCACATTCAACTAAATATTTGAGTTGTTTTTTAGCTAGTTTTTTCCTTCATATGTTCTTGATTGCATGGGAAGTGTTGCACAATTCACATATTTCGGGTGAAACAAAACATTTTTTTCAACCAAAGAGGAAAATAGTACTACTTTAAGATACCCTGTTAAGATATCATAAAGACGTTTTAGTGAAAACGTCCACAGAATATCTTTAAGATGTATTCGAAAGATTAAAATGAAAAACTCTTTCAGCATTTTAAAATTACTCCTTTTAAAAAGGTTTTAAAGGGGGTATATAGAGAGTCAATATAATGACATTTGTCATGAGTATCTTTAAGATGTTTAAAAGATGTTTTATTAATAGTATAACAGAAAGAACACTTTTAAAGAGTGAATTAGGAGCTTATAAAGTGAAATGGTATTAAAAAGATTGAACTAATAGCTTGTTAAGACCTGATGCATTTATTGAAGTACTCTCCAAGAGTATGTGTTGCTTGGGTATGTTATCGGGTTTCACCAACGATAAAAATAAACATTATAATATTTCTGGACGCAGCCTTTAGCCAAAGAGCATTAAATTTGTCTGAACGCACTCAAAACTTCCCCTTGCCACCATTGCAAATAGTTGCGCATGTGTAAGTAGCTACATCTGTCCGAATTGAAACAAATACATGCTGAACTGAAATGGAACAAAAATAAACGGTTCAAGCCTAAACTGAAATGAAACAACTATTCACTTTCCTGTTTTCTTTCACCAAATTTAAGGATCTGATTACACGACTCATTTTTTGCGGCCATATGGTTTTTCAAGTAACTGACTCTATCGAACATCGATATTGCGAAATTTTGATGCACAAAAAGATGTGCTCAATGTGTAAACTTGTGCTTTTTTGATATTTAAAAATTTTGATCGCAGAAAATCGTGCGCAAAAGCTTGCATATATAAATGCTGACTCTGTAAGCATCGATGATTTTATCACTTGAATGTGAATGTTAAAACATAATTTCTGTAAAAATTAACATCATACAATATTGACGAAAGTAATATTGCAAGGCATTTTATGTAAACTAAAATCCACAAAAAGTCGTGTGAAATGTATTAACAGAAATCCGTGGCTTTATCGAACATCGATGTTGTAAAATTTTGATGCACAAAAAGTCGTGTTCAATGTGTCAACTAAGATCTGTGCTCTTTCGATTTGGCAAAATTTTGAACGTAGAAAATCGTGCGCAAAAACTTACATATATAAATGCTGTCTTTCTAAGCATCGATGAATTTATCACTTGAATATAAATGTTAAGATAGTCGCGCACTGGCAACGGTGATCTAAATCAAATAGTTTAATCACCAGTTGAAAGAGAACCGCGCACTGGCAACTCTTTACTCACGCTCACACTCTTGTCTCTCTTGCTCAGCACAACTGTTGCGAAGGCAATCGTTTAGTTTGTGTCAAAACACAAACTTTTTAGTTGCTCGAATCGAGTTGCTCTAAGTGCGCGGTGTCCCATATAAGCCCATATGTTTCATTTTAGCAACTAAACAGTTGCGAAACTAAAAATTGAATGTGCGCGCCTGGCCTTAAAACATAATTTCTGCGAAAATTTATATCATACAAAATTGATGAAAGTAATATTGCAAAGCATTTCATGTGTAAACTAAAATCCACACGTTTTTGAACGAAGTTTGTATGCACAAAAAGTCGTGTGAAATGTATTAACAGGAATCCGTGGCTTTATCGAACATCGATGTTGTAAAATTTTGTTGCACAAAAAGTCGTGTTCAATGTGTCAACTAAGATCTGTGCTCTTTCGATTTGGCAAAATTTTCAACGTAGAAAATCGTGCGCAAAAACTTGCATATGTAAAAGCTGTTTTTCTGAGAATCGATGATTTTATGACTTGAATATGAATGTTGAAACACAATTTCTGCAAAAATTGACGAAAGCAATATTGCAAGGCATTTCCTTTGTAAACTTAAATCCACACGTTTCTTTAACGAATTTTCTTGCACACAAAGTCGTGTGGAATGTGTTAACAGAAATCCGTGACTTTATCTAACAACGATTTTGCGAACTGTTGATGCACAGAGAGTTAAAACTAAAATCCATGCCTTTTTTTAAATATTGATAGATACTACAAAATTCATATGCACGAAAAAATCATGCGCTAGAACTTGCGTGTATCCATGGCCGTGTAAACAGTTTCTTACTCCAATAGCCCAAGTAGGTGTTCAGCCTCAAAATATATACAGGAATAAAATGAAATGAAATGCGGAATAGTTAGAAACGGCAGACAGTTCTCAATCTGCTGCTTTCAATTTTCTATTTTGGAAATATTTTTTGGAGGTAAGTGAAAGTAATTTAAATGTTAATATATTATTTATTAGTTTTTTCATTTTCAGATGACCCTATATTACTATCGACATACAAAGGTAAGTATATAAAATGTTTATAAAGTAATACTTTTGTTTGTTTGTCTGCTATTAGAGTATTTACAAACAAACTGACAAACAAACAAAAGTCTTACTTTATATAATAGTATAGATGGAGGCCTCGTTTCTATTCCAAATGCGTGACTATCATAGGGGGCGCTACTCAAATTTGTGTAAGACAAAGTTATTTGACAGCGGCAACCAAAAAGAGTTTTTGGCAGGATTGATTGCCTTGCGGGAAGATACTAAGTTAGAACAAAAGAATAGCATACAAATTAACAAACAAAAAAAAAAAACATTTTATTATTCAATATTTTTGTATCATTAAACTACCAAATAAACACTAAAACTTTTTCAAACTAAATATTTCTACAAATTTATTTTTTTAAATCCAACTAAAACTCATTACACCTTGAGTTCGTCTTCGAATTTGGACTCGTTTTTCGGTTGGAATTGTGCCAGTTTCTTAATCTTTACCTCATTACAAAGGTGACACAAACCACTTGCAGGTAATGGATCGCTGATGTCGGAAAAATCATTCTGCTGTTCATCTCTCTTAGTCGAGGCTAAGTTACTGCAGTTGCAGTCCAGCTGTTGAAAGATCTCCCGATTGTAGTCGCCATCCTTGGTAAATCCATTGTATTGGCCACATTGTGGGGAAGCTATTCGCCTCCAAGTAGGGAACTTTAATATTTTGATTACAAAACTAGCAATTAACAGTCACTTTAAAATTTGATCTTATTTTTACGTATAATTTGTAAAGAATTAAAACAGTCACAAAGCTTATTGATATGCGGTTTTTTTTTCGGTTTTTTGCATACCACACATATATCTCAAATGTGACGGAGAACGATGTGCGAGGAGAAGGTAAACACAAATTGACAGCATACAGCTGTATCCTTAACTAACAGAAAGTAATAACTGCAAGTACTGTAGTACAAGAAATTAAAATGCCAGACACAAATTCTCATTAAACGATTTATTACGGAGATTCTCCTTTTTTGGCTCCTACAACTCAAGCGACAGTTTTAAACTTAAACTTAAGAATAACGGATTAAAAAGAAGGAACAATAAGAAATGTAAAAAAGTAAAGATACAAAAAGATAGTTAAATGGAGAGATATAAAATACTTTTGTTACAGCTATTCGAAAAATAGAGGCGCTGTTGTCGGAACAATGTCGCCACAGTTACTCCCCCTCCAGAAATGTCAATGAATTTACTGAACTATAAGTTACTTTTTTTTTTGTTGCTATACGTTCTTGAATCAGCTGGTTGTTGTTGATGTAAAGTATCTGCGTCCGATTGTGAGATGAATGCTGGTTTCAATCTTTCTACAGATATTATTTTATCGTTTCCATCGATGGATATTAAAAATCTTCGGTCGTCGATACGCTCTTTAACCAAGTATGGACCGGAATATGGTGCTCTGAGTGGTGGTTTTACTTCGTCATGACGCAGGAAAACGTGTGAACAATCGTTGATGTTCTTGAGCAAAAACATTTTTGGTTTCGAATGATGTTTTATGGGACTTGGCCGAATTGCTCTCATATATTCTCTGTGTTTTTCTAGGAATAGTTCTGGATCAGCTGGTTCATCTATGCAGATGAAAAAATCTCCAGGAATGCGAAGTGGAGTTCCAAATACCATTTCTGCTGGTGAAGCGCCGATGTCTTCTTTGAATGCTGTACGAAGGCCTAGTAACACTGATGGTAGCAGGTTGATCCATGGAATGGCTGGATTGCACATTAATGCAGCCTTGAGTGTCCTATGCCAACGTTCAACCATCCCGTTTGCGGCCGGATGGTACGCAGTTGTTCGGATGCGTTTAGCACTGATAGTGTTTGCCATTGCAGCAAATAGAGCGCTTTCAAATTGGGAACCTTGATCCGTTGTGATTTTCATAGGTGTTCCAAATAAACAAACCCAGTTATTGAAGAAAGCTGATGTTACTGTATCGGCAGCAATGTCTTTCAATGGAATTGCCATTGGAAACCTCGAAAAGCGATCTATGATTGTTAAGCAATATTTAAAACCTTTTACCTCTGGCATGTGGATTATATCCAGATGTAGGTGATCAAATCTTTTGTCCGGAACATCTATCTTCTTTGTTGTATCTCTGAATTTTCGCGCGTTGGCATGGGACACAATCTTTCGACCATTCAAGAGCATTCTTTCGAATATTTGCCAAATATACTTTTCTCGAAGTTGTCTGCAAGTTGCTCGGCCACTGGGGTGTGCTAGGCCGTGTACCACGTTGAAAGCTATTTTTCGAAGAGAAGCTGGAATGAACGGACGGATGAATCCAGTTGAGATGTCGCAATATAGACTGATGTCATTGTCTGTCACAAGCTTTTGAAGTTTTAGAGATGTTTCTCCCTTTAAAATGTTGTTTAATTCTTCATCGAGAATCTGCTCATGTTGAATCGTCTCTGGACTTAGAATCGTTGGCATTTCAATTACACAAATTCGTGAAAGGGAGTCTGCTACGAGGTTTTGATCTCTTTTCAAATGAACTATTTCGGTTGAAAACTGTGAAACGAAATCCAATTGTCTCAATTGTCTTGGCGATGCTTTCTCTGGACGTCGGGAAAATGCGTATGTGAGCGGTTTATGATCCGTTTTGATAATGAAATGATGACAATCCAATATGTGTTGAAAGTGTTTGCAAGCTGCCAAAATCGCTAGTAACTCTCTATCGTACGTGCTGTAGTTTTTTTCGGTTTTGCTCAATCTTCTGGAAAAGAATCCAATCGGCTTCCAAATTTCATCTTCGAGTTGCTCTAATGCGGCTCCAATGGCCACATCGGATGCATCTGTGGTAAGCGCTAGTGGTGCATGTGGTGAAATGAAGGATGAAAGGGTTGCATTTGCAATTCTGGAATGCCTCAGAAGTTTCCAGAGTCCATAGGATTTTCCTCTTGTCATTTTTGATAGATTTCTGTAAATACTGGTTGAGAGGTACTTGTTGTTGGGCTGCTTGTGGAATGCAGCGGCGATAATAATTAAGCATTCCCAGGAAACGTGGAAGATCTTGGACAGTTTCAGGGCGTGGAAAATTAATTATTGCTTCGATGCGGTCTTTGGGAGGTTCATAACCATCTCTGCTTATGCTGTAGCCAAGGAAGTTTATATTTGCTTTGCCCAAACAGCATTTTGTGGTGTTAATCAACAGGTTGTAGTCCTTAAGCTTCTGTAGAACGGCCTTTAGATGAATTTTATGTTGTTCTTCTGATTCAGACATAATCAGAATGTCATCGATGTAGCAGAAAACATAATCCATTCCACGAAATATGGAATCTATGAGACGTTGACACGTTTGCGATGCATTTTTTAAGCCGAATGGCATGAAAACATACTCATAGAGTCCAAACTGAGTTGTAATGGCCGTTTTTTGTATGTCCTCTGGACACATCGGAATTTGGTGATAGGCTCGTGCCAGGTCCAGTGTTGAAAAGATGGTTTTACCATGTAGCTTCTCAAAAATGTCTTGAATGAATGGTGGTGGATAACGATCCGGCACAGTTTGAGAATTTAGCTTCCTGAAATCACCACAGAGTCTCCAGTCACCACTTTTTTTCTTCACCAGATGGATTGGACTAGCCCATTGGCTGCTGGACGGGCGAATACTTCCTTGTTGAAGGAGGAATTCAATTTCTGCTTTCGCGGCCTGAAGTTTCTCACCGGAAAGTTTCCGGGGGCGTTCAGCTATGGGATGTCCGGTAGTGATTAGGTGGTGGTATACACGGTTGTTGTCAGATGATTTAATTGGGAAAGCGTCAGGTTTGGTAATGCTTATGAATTGACTTAGGATGCCATCGAAATCTTTTTGGGTGTCGATTGTTGAGATGCTAAAGGTGTTTGTTTGCTGCAGAAGTCCTTTGCTGACCAGGGGGTCAATTCTCTATTTGTGAAACTGTGAAGTGATAAGTTTTTTCACAACTTCACACACTATGCTTATGGGCATTCTGTTTATCCAAAGTGAATACAAAAATTCATCTCCCACAGATTCGGCTGCCAGCTCGCGCATCTCACGTAGGAGCTGAGTTGGTTTCTTGTCACCCAATTCCAATTCTGTCAAGAGCTTATGAAGTTGTTTTTCTCTAGAGTCTGATAGGCGCTTGATTAAGTTCGATTTGAGATATTCATACTTATCGTTTTCTGGTGGAGATCGAACATCAGATACATGAAGCAGTACGTCTGAATCAAGGCAACTTATTATGACGTCGAATTTGGTGTTATCGCTCTTGATGCCTTTAGACCGGAATTTGGCCTCAACCTGTAGGAACCAGAGATCTGGTTGAGATTTCCAGAATGTGGGAAGTTTGATGTCAGTGACTGCATTTAAGACATTACACTTAACCAGCTCCTCGTTGTCCGACTCATCATTTTTCTTGGGGCTAGTAATTTTGTTTTTAGGTGTCGGCGAGTGGGTTAAGCTCATATTTATTCTTTAATCTTTATTGCTCGTAATTGATCGTTTTTTTTGTGATTTTTGTCTGACGATCACGTCGGGGTCACCAAATTGTAGTACAAGAAATTAAAATGCCAGACACAAATTCTCATTAAACGATTTATTACGGAGATTCTCCTTTTTTGGCTCCTACTACTCAAGCGACAGTTTTAAATTTAAACTTAAGAATAACGGATTAAAAAGAAGGAACAATAAGAAATGTAAAAAAAGTAAAGATACAAAAAGATAGTTAAATGGAGAGATATAAAATACTTTTGTTACAGCTATTTGAAAAATAGAGGCGCTGTTGTCGGAACAATGTCGCCACAGTACTACAATGCATTAGGGATAGGAAGTCAAAGGTTTTTATATATACGGGAAAATTGGGAATCATGCGTGCTTTTACGACTTACAGTGACAAGCTATGTCCCTTATTTTTAAATTGACGTCACAAACTGCTATATACGGGTGATTCTACAAACAATTGAATAAAATGTTACTAATTTCGGCACGACATTTTTGGAAGCCAAAAGACGTAAAAGTTGAAAGCGGTCAATCAAAAAAATAAAAAAATGACGATTTTAAGGACTTTTTTTGAAAAAGGATGTTCAGGAGATTTTTATTTTTTTTGTATTTTCTCTTGGGTACACATAGAAATATAGAAATTTAATTTAATTAGTCTTCATAAACATACAAATTCATGGTTAATACATATAACTTAGCATTTTATTAAAAGAATATAATATATTATAATGAAATATTTTTTTCTGCTTAGAATCAATTTAAACTAAATTATATTCTTTTTAAAAATTCTAAAAATATTTCGCAATGAAGTTCGAAGTTCAACATAACTAAAAATTTCTCAGATTTCTGAATAAAATATCATTTGTTCATTTATTAGCCAGGGGACTGAGGCCAAGGGACTGAAGTTTTTAATGGTTTTTGCGCAAAAAAGATATTAAGGTTTTACTTAAAAAAAAAATATATATAAATAAAATATTACAGTTTTATCAAACCTATACTATACTGCTAACGAATTAATATGTCTACTTACATAAAAATTTGTTTTGTAAGACCTCACCAGAGGACTGATAAACTAAACGAACAATCCACGACTTCTTGCACAAATGTCTTTTTCACAATACTAACATAAGATACAGAATCGAGTTGCAGAGACTTGGTACTTCAATTTCTAGTACTAGAAACTCGATCGATATCCTATGTAGTTTTTGATTTTTTCGACTGTTTCAATATTCCAGGGGGCCGATTCTGGTTCTGTGAAAAAGTGAAACGAATAAATTGTTTTCACATTCGCTGTCATGCATTGCTTTCACTTTTTCGATTCACTTGGTGCAAATAAGCGATTCTGGTTCCGTGAATGAAAATGGTGTGGTGAATTCAATATCATTTGCCGTGGTGGATGATTTTTTATTGTCTCTTATGAATTTATCTACTATTGTGAATGCTTTATTTCAAAACGAAATTATTATTTTTCATGGTTGTTTGAATTTTGACAAACGTTTGTGTACATTTGTGAATTTGTTTATAATATATTAAATTGTTTGTATACGTTTTTATAACGCCTTCAATATATGTATATAAGAATTCTTATGGAAACAAATCGGAGAAATGCTCATAGGTTTGATAATTATTTGTACTTTATATAGATGTATTTTTGTATTGTATTAATATACATTTTTGTTTTGTAGGAGAAATATGAGGATTATGAGAGACAACGAAAATCCTTTGGAAATGATACAATTGTATCAACTGAAACGTCAACTAAAACAAATCTACAAAAAAAAAATTAAGACGCGATGAAATAAATTTTCAAAACTTGTTTTCGTACCTATCATGAGCAATCTCCACATTTATTTCCAAAAAACTAATCAAAAATTCTTTTTGTGCCTGTGTCACACTCTTTTCTTTATTTTTTTTTTTTTAAATCTCCATATTTTCCGCTTTCACCTATTCACTTTGAACATTCACCATCGAATAAGAGCGTGAAAGCAAATTATTCATATGAATGTTTTTGACGTTTGGTTTCACTTTTTCACAGAACGAGAATCGCATTTATGCGTGAAAGAGTGAAAAGCTTTTCGATTCACTTTTTCACAGAACCAGAATCGGCCCCCAGGGGACTGATATGAAATGCGGGGGACAGTTTAATTAAGTTTTTTTGGAAAAAAAAATCAATTACTTAAAAATATTTATCTAATTCGTAACAAAGGTGTATTATTGGGAGTAACTTCGGTGGAATTCATTTTAGTATGAGACCTGAAATAAGAGAACGGTAATAATTTTTCTTTGCGAAAACGCACTGGGGACACGTCAGGGGACTGAGAATCAGACACTTTGAAGAATTTTTTGAGCAAGATAAAATAAGGTCAACCTAATAATATTCTTAGGCCAGGTAGATATCAACAAGATTTAATTTTATAAAAAAAAAATCAGATTAAATAATTGAACGGATTTTAAAATATTTCTTGGGCCACCGAAAATTCCATCGTTTGTAGAATCACCCATATACATTGTAACGAAGCGTTCCATGCTACTCCACTCTATACGACTTCTGCATGGATACCAAGAATTGTACTCCACTCGAATTCAATTCACAAGCACCATGAGCATATGACGTCAGAGGAAAATCAACTACATTGATATTTTTCGTTCACCACCTATATAGTTCACATTCAGTTTCTACAGAAAAACTATCAAGAGGACCTACTCGGGTGAACAAAAATCACCTCTTCGCTCATACGCACAGTCAGGCGGCACAGTAAATTGATTTGATCAATCTTTCGAAATCCAGTCGTAGACAAGAAGTATAGACGAGTTGGTCATTTAGCAAGTTAGGTAGGTGAGATTGTCCAGCTATTTCTTATTAAGGCTTCCCCCCACCAGCGGTAAGGGGTCTTAGTTCGAAGTTTAATGTCCTAATTGCCACCAGGGGCTTCGGTACCTGCAGATCTACCAGAGCGTTTAGCCTGCTGTTTAGTGCCACCAGGGGCCTTGAACCTGCTGATCTACCAGAGCGTTTAGCCTGCTGTTTAGTGCCACCAGGGGCCTTGAACCTGCAGATCTACCAGAGCGTTTAGCCTGCTGTTTAGTGCCACCAGGGGCCTTGAACCTGCAGATCTACCAGAGCGTTTAGCCTGCTGTTTAGTGCCACCAGGGGCCTTGAACCTGCAGATCTACCAGAGCGTTTAGCCTGCTGTTTAGTGCCACCAGGGGCCTTGAACCTGCAGATCTACCAGAGCGTTTAGCCTGCTGTTTAGTGCCACCAGGGGCCTTGAACCTGCTGATCTACCAGAGCGTTTAGCCTGCTGTTTAGTGCCACCAGGGGCCTTGAACCTGCAGATCTACCAGAGCGTTTAGCCTGCTGTTTAGTGCCACCAGGGGCCTTGAACCTGCAGATCTACCAGAGCGTTTAGCCTGCTGTTTAGTGCCACCAGGGGCCTTGAACCTGCAGATCTACCAGAGCGTTTAGCCTGCTGTTTAGTGCCACCAGGGGCCTTGAACCTGCTGATCTACCAGAGCGTTTAGCCTGCTGTTTAGTGCCACCAGGGGCCTTGAACCTGCAGATCTACCAGAGCGTTTAGCCTGCTGTTTAGTGCCACCAGGGGCCTTGAACCTGCTGATCTACCAGAGCGTTTAGCCTGCTGTTTAGTGCCACCAGGGGCCTTGAACCTGCAGATCTACCAGAGCGTTTAGCCTGCTGTTTAGTGCCACCAGGGGCCTTGAACCTGCAGATCTACCAGAGCGTTTAGCCTGCTGTTTAGTGCCACCAGGGGCCTTGAACCTGCAGATCTACCAGAGCGTTTAGCCTGCTGTTTAGTGCCACCAGGGGCCTTGAACCTGCTGATCTACCAGAGCGTTTAGCCTGCTGTTTAGTGCCACCAGGGGCCTTGAACCTGCAGATCTACCAGAGCGTTTAGCCTGCTGTTTAGTGCCACCAGGGGCCTTGAACCTGCTGATCTACCAGAGCGTTTAGCCTGCTGTTTAGTGCCACCAGGGGCCTTGAACCTGCAGATCTACCAGAGCGTTTAGCCTGCTGTTTAGTGCCACCAGGGGCCTTGAACCTGCAGATCTACCAGAGCGTTTAGCCTGCTGTTTAGTGCCACCAGGGGCCTTGAACCTGCAGATCTACCAGAGCGTTTAGCCTGCTGTTTAGTGCCACCAGGGGCCTTGAACCTGCTGATCTACCAGAGCGTTTAGCCTGCTGTTTAGTGCCACCAGGGGCCTTGAACCTGCAGATCTACCAGAGCGTTTAGCCTGCTGTTTAGTGCCACCAGGGGCCTTGAACCTGCAGATCTACCAGAGCGTTTAGCCTGCTGTTTAGTGCCACCAGGGGCCTTGAACCTGCAGATCTACCAGAGCGTTTAGCCTGCTGTTTAGTGCCACCAGGGGCCTTGAACCTGCTGATCTACCAGAGCGTTTAGCCTGCTGTTTAGTGCCACCAGGGGCCTCGAACCTGCTGATCTACCAGAGCGTTTAGCCTGCTGTTTAGTGCCACCAGGGGCCTTATACCTAGGGATCCCGTCAAGAACCAGATATCCGAATGAAAGGGCCCGTTTGTAGCCGAATTACCAGAAGCCAGAATATCCGTAATCAAGTACCAGATCCAGAACATTAACAGTATAACTGATGCAGAGCAGCTAGACTAGAAGCCAGAAGGATTGATGCCCGTGAACCGTTCCAGTTCCTGAATTAAGTGAAATATTAGTAGCAGATTATTGTATGTTATAGATTTAAGAGTTATTTCCAATAAAGATTTTGTAATAAGGTTTGAAGACCTTGAAATCTGGAGTTTCGTGTTTTCTTCAGGACGACCCTGGCAAGACCGACGAGCAAAACCTCGGCTGGAAAGCAAAAAGCACATCACAAATTGGCGCCCGAGCAGGGACCTATAAGGTCCAACCCCGTAAGGAACAAAATCTGAAAAACTCAAACTATAACATACAACCGCCGCCGCCGCCCGATAAGAACCAGTTCAACATGTCTGATAACGAAGAGGAATTCGATTGTTTCGCCAGCCTAGGAGCCATATATCTCTTGAGGAAACAAGAGTTAATGGAACGAATGAGCCAGCTAGGAATAGAGACAGACGGTTCGATCACCGCGTTGAGAGCCCGCTTCAGCGCTTATATTAAAGAAGCCCGACAACGGAAATCCACACAAAATTTATGTGAGGAAATCGTGAAAACCACTACTAACCGAGAATACAAAGAAGAAGACCACATAGTTCCAGCACCATATAATCCGAAAAGGACCGAAGATGTTGACGTACCGAAATCTCCTAACTACACGGAAATTGTTTTCCAAGTTCCACCTCGTCCAGTTCCGAACATGGCCGGCTCTAGTCAGATATATTCTAAGCCTCTCGAATCACACCCCGCCGTTATCCCAGATGCTACTACCGTTCGCAGTCTACAGCCTGAAGTTCAAACTTCAAGTGTACCCGTAGCCAGATTTACTCCTAGTCACGATGCCGAGGTCATGAATACGGTAAGGAAGTGGGGGTTGAAATTTGATTCTTCGGGAAATGCTTTAGCATTCATGGAGAGAGTAGAGGAGCTGACTGAGTGCTACGATATCCGACCAGACGATTTGCTGAAAGCCCTTCCAGAAATCCTCAGAGGAACAGCCTTAGAGTGGTATAGGATAAATCGAGACAGACTTAGAACTTGGCAAGGTTTTCGCACATGCTTCTTGGAACATTACCTGCCAGTCCGCTTCATTTATAAATTAGAGGACGAGATCATGCGGAGAAAACAAGGTGCCCGAGAAAAAGCTAAAGAGTTTATACAGGCAACTCAATACCTGATACATCAGCACCCCCGTATGAGTCTCGCGGAAAACGTCGACAGAATATATGACAGCCTTCGTCCAGAATACCACTTGTACATCAAGAGACGAGACTTCCAGAATTTAGATGAATTAATGAAGTTAGCGGAAGAGTACGAGTACATACAGGGCCAAGACCGGAATCAACGCCAACCTGCAACACGTTCGAACCCAGGGGTAAACGCAATATCCACAACAAACCAGCGGACGTTTAATAATAACCGTCCCACACCGCCGCCGCCGAGAGTGTCTTTTAACCGAAGTAATTTTGACCGACCCGCCGTACCTACCGTTCAGTATGATCGAGCAACCCACTGCTGGAACTGCAAGCAGCGTGGGCATACGAAGAGTAACTGCCATCGTCCTTTCCGGCTGTTTTGTTCCTTCTGCGGTGAGGATGGCCGCCTGACCGATGATTGTACCTGTCACCCACATCAAGCATCAATACTGAACTCGCTTAACGAACTACCGATACAACCAGAAAAGAAAAGAAAGTCAAGACACACCAGACCAGCTATAAAAGAACCAGACGATTTCAGAAGCAATAATGTAGAATCTCTACTAGAAGAAACAAACCAGAACCAGAAAGCCGAAGTTCAAGCTTTTAAGCAACGACCACCGCCAGAGGTGTTGAAACCATGGAAAGATCCACGATGCTTTATACCAGTGAGGATTTATGATCAAACTGTTATGGCATTATTGGATACCGGAGCTACCAAGTCTTTCATTAATGCAAAGACCCGCCGAATTTTACATAGAAACAAAGTTCCAGTCCGATATCGGAGACAGTTCACGCAGCTAGCAAATGGAGAATCTGTAGCTAGCCGAGAACACTATAATTTGATTTTGTACATCAACGATGAGCCATTTCAGGGTGAACTAACGTACATGAGTCAACTCACCGAGGATATGGTTATTGGCGTAGACCTGCTATCAAGTGCAAATTTCAAGATGACCCTACGTGGTAAAGAAATTCCTATGATAAGTAACGTTCAAGAACAAAACCGGAACCGACTTTGTCTAGTAAGAGGAAAACGGAAACAAGAAGAATTCCTTGGCGGAATGCTTGATATCGAACTCCAAAAGCTCGACCGTCCGCCCAGTACAATATTAGCACGTCGCTATGATGACCCGTGCGAAGCCACCCGATATGACTCTACCAGTATCGTGGTACCGAAAAGGTTAATGAGAAGCAGTAAAGTTCGATCAAGCTTAAAAGATCTTAAAGGATTAGCCGTACCGGAAAATAAAAAGAACGACGGAGGCAAGCTAGCCACCAGTAAGTTCACAACCGCCGAGCAATCAACAACTAAAATGGAGCAGTCAAACAGCAGAAATACCGACCAGCCATGGAACAGGCAACCTACGCGACCAGCAAAAATGCGACCTGGAGTGAGGTCTAGCCAAGGGAGAACAGTTGGGCCACGTAAAAGGCCAACACAATCGCATCAGGCCCATTCTGCAGCTGAGCTGTCAACTGCTGCCGCTGTTACTAATCCCAAAAAGGTTGGAATAAGGCGCTTTAATCATAAGCCAGATAACGCTGCTCCAACCAAACGTTCATACGAACCACCCAAGATACAAATGCCCATCGCTGCGGTCACTAAGAAAATCGCTAGTACCAGAAGGCCTCATTCTTCCATCCTGTCTGCCGCATCTACCGTCACGACTACCTTACCGCCAGCCACTACACCAAATGCCGCCGCCGCCGCCGCCGCCTCTGCTGCCAAGGCATCGACCGCTGTATCGGTCCCTTTCGCACCAGCTTCCAGCAACATGGTATCCGCCGCCAGACACCTTACCGATTACATTTATAGTTCCATTCCGTCAACATCCGCCGCCGCCGTTCACGCAACCGCTATGACCGTACGGAATCTTAAGTTCCCAACCAGTAAGACCGAGCAACGAGTAAGCAAACCACGTCCGAAAGATGATCCTTTCATGGGAATCTCCATCAAGAAACACCCGACATACAATCCCCGGTATAGACGCCAACGATTTACGTTTATACAGCGCTGTGGACGAGTAGACGTCAGAATCATTAAGCCAGGAGTAGCCATTCTGACCCACCGTAAAAATGGCGTAAAGAAGAGAGTAACCTTTTCGCCATAAATTCACCAGACAAAAATTTTTTTTTTTAAATTAAGACATTTTTTTTTTCAAAGTTAATAATGTATTAAGATTGAAGTTCTAGTTTTAAAGTTAATTTAAGTTTCCGACAGTTTTTATTTTTTTTTTTTTTTATGAAGTGATTTAACGTTTTTATGATTGGTAAGTTAAAATATAAAAATGAATGAATTTAATTTTATTTTCCAGTTGAAGCGAATTTCAAGACGAGAGGGTTCTCGTCTCCGAAGGAGGAGGGGTATGTAACGAAGCGTTCCATGCTACTCCACTCTATACGACTTCTGCATGGATACCAAGAATTGTACTCCACTCGAATTCAATTCACAAGCACCATGAGCATATGACGTCAGAGGAAAATCAACTACATTGATATTTTTCGTTCACCACCTATATAGTTCACATTCAGTTTCTACTGAAAAACTATCAAGAGGACCTACTCGGGTGAACAAAAATCACCTCTTCGCTCATACGCACAGTCAGGCGGCACAGTAAATTGATTTGATCAATCTTTCGAAATCCAGTCGTAGACAAGAAGTATAGACGAGTTGGTCATTTAGCAAGTTAGGTAGGTGAGATTGTCCAGCTATTTCTTATTAAGGCTTCCCCCCACCAGCGGTAAGGGGTCTTAGTTCGAAGTTTAATGTCCTAATTGCCACCAGGGGCTTCGGTATCTGCAGATCTACCAGAGCGTTTAGCCTGCTGTTTAGTGCCACCAGGGGCCTTGAACCTGCTGATCTACCAGAGCGTTTAGCCTGCTGTTTAGTGCCACCAGGGGCCTTGAACCTGCAGATCTACCAGAGCGTTTAGCCTGCTGTTTAGTGCCACCAGGGGCCTTGAACCTGCAGATCTACCAGAGCGTTTAGCCTGCTGTTTAGTGCCACCAGGGGCCTTGAACCTGCAGATCTACCAGAGCGTTTAGCCTGCTGTTTAGTGCCACCAGGGGCCTTGAACCTGCAGATCTACCAGAGCGTTTAGCCTGCTGTTTAGTGCCACCAGGGGCCTTGAACCTGCAGATCTACCAGAGCGTTTAGCCTGCTGTTTAGTGCCACCAGGGGCCTTGAACCTGCTGATCTACCAGAGCGTTTAGCCTGCTGTTTAGTGCCACCAGGGGCCTTGAACCTGCAGATCTACCAGAGCGTTTAGCCTGCTGTTTAGTGCCACCAGGGGCCTTGAACCTGCAGATCTACCAGAGCGTTTAGCCTGCTGTTTAGTGCCACCAGGGGCCTTGAACCTGCAGATCTACCAGAGCGTTTAGCCTGCTGTTTAGTGCCACCAGGGGCCTTGAACCTGCTGATCTACCAGAGCGTTTAGCCTGCTGTTTAGTGCCACCAGGGGCCTTGAACCTGCAGATCTACCAGAGCGTTTAGCCTGCTGTTTAGTGCCACCAGGGGCCTTGAACCTGCTGATCTACCAGAGCGTTTAGCCTGCTGTTTAGTGCCACCAGGGGCCTTGAACCTGCAGATCTACCAGAGCGTTTAGCCTGCTGTTTAGTGCCACCAGGGGCCTTGAACCTGCAGATCTACCAGAGCGTTTAGCCTGCTGTTTAGTGCCACCAGGGGCCTTGAACCTGCAGATCTACCAGAGCGTTTAGCCTGCTGTTTAGTGCCACCAGGGGCCTTGAACCTGCTGATCTACCAGAGCGTTTAGCCTGCTGTTTAGTGCCACCAGGGGCCTTGAACCTGCAGATCTACCAGAGCGTTTAGCCTGCTGTTTAGTGCCACCAGGGGCCTTGAACCTGCTGATCTACCAGAGCGTTTAGCCTGCTGTTTAGTGCCACCAGGGGCCTTGAACCTGCAGATCTACCAGAGCGTTTAGCCTGCTGTTTAGTGCCACCAGGGGCCTTGAACCTGCAGATCTACCAGAGCGTTTAGCCTGCTGTTTAGTGCCACCAGGGGCCTTGAACCTGCAGATCTACCAGAGCGTTTAGCCTGCTGTTTAGTGCCACCAGGGGCCTTGAACCTGCTGATCTACCAGAGCGTTTAGCCTGCTGTTTAGTGCCACCAGGGGCCTTGAACCTGCAGATCTACCAGAGCGTTTAGCCTGCTGTTTAGTGCCACCAGGGGCCTTGAACCTGCAGATCTACCAGAGCGTTTAGCCTGCTGTTTAGTGCCACCAGGGGCCTTGAACCTGCAGATCTACCAGAGCGTTTAGCCTGCTGTTTAGTGCCACCAGGGGCCTTGAACCTGCTGATCTACCAGAGCGTTTAGCCTGCTGTTTAGTGCCACCAGGGGCCTCGAACCTGCTGATCTACCAGAGCGTTTAGCCTGCTGTTTAGTGCCACCAGGGGCCTTATACCTAGGGATCCCGTCAAGAACCAGATATCCGAATGAAAGGGCCCGTTTGTAGCCGAATTACCAGAAGCCAGAATATCCGTAATCAAGTACCAGATCCAGAACATTAACAGTATAACTGATGCAGAGCAGCTAGACTAGAAGCCAGAAGGATTGATGCCCGTGAACCGTTCCAGTTCCTGAATTAAGTGAAATATTAGTAGCAGATTATTGTATGTTATAGATTTAAGAGTTATTTCCAATAAAGATTTTGTAATAAGGTTTGAAGACCTTGAAATCTGGAGTTTCGTGTTTTCTTCAGGACGACCCTGGCAAGACCGACGAGCAAAACCTCGGCTGGAAAGCAAAAAGCACATCACAACATGTAAATCCTTCTTCAAATATGGATTTGAAAATTTTGATCCCTGTCAAAGAAAAATCGATTTTTTTGGTGTGAAGGAACGCAAAATCTGGCGAGGGGTCAAAATCTTCACACAAAAATTGATTTTTTAGTAGAGGAAATCGACATAAAAGTAAAAAACGATTTTACTTTTTCCCAGTGTCTTACATCTGGGGCCAAATTACCGCGTCAGTTTTCGAGTAAAACGTGACTGAATTATGTGAGTTTGGCATTACCGCTTACGTCATCGTGCAATCGATTAAACTAATTTGACATTTTCATTCGATCACTGATAGGACTCAGTCACTCGGTCAATGAAGCGGTAATTTGGCCCCTGATTTTTACTTGCGATATAGGTACTATTGGGCAAGTTCTGCATTTGAAAAAAAAAATCGAACTCGAAATTTTGAAAAAAGTTGACATTACGATGATAGCGAAGTCGAATAAAGTGGGTCCGACAATTCCGTCTGTATGTCTGTACCTCGATCTATAGCCTAAGCCACTGGACCTATTTTCTTCAATCTTGGTAGTTAAGGGTCGTTGGTGATTCCCTAGAGGAGAAATTGAAATTTTTTTTAGCTCTAAAACTAACGATAACCCGATACACCCGTAATGCAAAATCTTATTTATCTCGAAAACGGCTCTAACGATTTTGATAAAAAAAAATTAAGTGTGATATTATGAACATGGACTAAATTTTTGTAAAAAAAATTTTAACCCAAAATGTTATTAACGGTACCTGTCCTAGAACCGTTTTTTTGATTTTCGACTTTCTCATTAACGGCTGTAACGATTTTAACCAAAAATGTTCAGCAGGAGCCCCCTTAAGTTTAAAATAATATTGTATATAAAAATATTCGAAAAAATATTTTTTGGGTTTTTTTGAAAAAAAAAAACCAATCTATTTTTTGAAAAATCAATATCTTGAAAACGTGTGAACGATTATTTTTTGAAATTACTTCCTAAAATCTATATTACTAAACACTTAAAATTGGTATAGAAAATTTTGTTGTACAAAAATTTTAAAGGAATTTGTTATATAAAAAAATAGTTTAATCAAACGATTTTTAAACTTTGCGTAAATTCATACTTTTCCGGAAATCAGACGGCAATTCCATGCATTTGAACATTTTTATCTCATTAAATACATGTTTTATATTTATACAATGTATTTTAAATTGAAGTACTTTTAAATAAGAGCAAATTTCGTGAGATCCAGTCAGTCAGGCATTTTATTTTTCTTCTCGAACACTTCATAAAATTAAAAAAAAACTGTCAACAAGTTGCAATTTTGTTTATTATAGTTATCTGGTGTTTGAACCTTGGTGGAAATATCGGATGCTGAATGGGTTCTAAAAATAGTTCTCAGTATTAGTTTGGTATTAGCTTTGTATATAAAACTTATAGTACTATCAAGAAGACGAAAGACTGTGGCGACATCTTAAGTATAGGGACAATACTTGCTGGATTTGTCTCTGCCAAATTTAATAATAAAATATTCTCTTTTTACTACTTGTTTTGTATCTTATCCTACTCTCCACTGTAAAATCTAGCACTAATTTTAGCGCCACCACCAGGCTATAGTTCGCAATACAAAATCACGCTCTATGATAATACTATAGGTTATATTATACAAAGGTTATATTATATAAAGGTATTAGGAATACTTTTAATTTGATTAATTCACTTTTACTTCGTTCTTCATTAAAATGAGATACTCTTCAAATTTGTTTTATTTAAATTAATATATTATATATTATTAATTAAATCCTTAAAGACTTCATTAATTACCCGTTAAAAACTCACTGATGCTCGTGTTTACAGTAGGAGTGGCAATCGCAGGTGTATAGGCGTGGTGCTCATTCTCCGTTTGTTGCCACTCTTGAACTTTTCATTAAATCATATAATAACAAACATAATTTTAAATATCCTCTTTGATATGAAATTGAATTGAAGGGTAGTTTCGCACGGTTAAAAACTTAAGAATAGATCGTAAATTGGTACCAGAAAAATCTTGAATAAAAATCTTAAAAAACAGTAACATATAACCGTTAAACGAGGAAATAACCTCTTTACTTTTACGATTTAAAATTACCATACCCATTGTTTTCGTTTGCGGCGGTGAGTATGACAGGCTGTGTATAACGAATTTTTAAAAACGACTGATAAAGTTGATCTTTTTTGTATACCCAAGTGATATAATTTATATAAAGAATCAAAAATTTATATAGCATCGTTTGTAAATATTTTGATTGAACTTAAATACGAGATAAGTAAATTGGAATTTTGTAATTGTTAATACTTACAGTTTAATGAAAAGGGAAATATAACATAAAAATTTATCGAAGTCGACCGAAAATATAATGCTTCTGTTGAGTATAGTACCATTGTCAATACTATTGAGCAGCGTCCGATAATGACAATCCTTAAACAAAAAATTAAAAGCAGTTAGTTTGGATAAAATTAAGGAACAGTAAAACTTACGGTTTGTTATGTATAAATAATGTACAGTGAACCAAAGCAATCGCTTTGAATATGCAATACATTCCAACTAAACGAGAAATTGTATAATCCACTTCAATTGAAAATAGAAACGAGAAAAATAAACTTTATAACATAATAAAGGAGTTATTATTTCTATAAAATAAGAAATCAAAAAACATCAATTAACATTAATATTATACTTCTATATATGTATTCTTAATTAAAAATATTTATTGTCAATGCTTCCAATATTAAGTCGAAAAATCAAAAACGAATTTTTGAAGGAGCCAAACAATAAAATTCATGTCGATTACCGTACCTAGCGGCGCGGCGGCGCAAGTTAAACTCACTTTTGCAATTTTTAATATATTTTTCTATACACGCATCAATATTCTTTTGGATCGCAAAATATACATTAATTTGATACGCAGGTTTGAAACCATAACATCATTTTTGTCAAGTTTCAAATTTTGTGCTTTGTTCTTAAAGTCAAACGAATTTTTTACAAAGTAGGAATATTTTTCCTAGGCACTTGGAAAGTTCATAGTATGGTACTTTCATTGATCTGAGAGGCATGCTATGCTTGTGGATCTTTGGTAATCCATATATAGCGGGTATTTGTGCTGTGTAAGTAGTCATTATAAATTTGTCTTTGTCGTCGATGATCTTGTTATTGTGCAACCATTTCACAAAATCATTGGGGCAAAATTTAAAACAGCCTATTAATAAGGTATTAGTATGATACTATTTAACAATTTGCTAACTCGAAAGTAGTTTACTGACCCATTCTTAAATTTAACCATTTTGTAACTAGTATCGTACTTAAGCAATTTTCTTAATAAATTGCCACTGAAAACACCTAAAACAATGACACTTCGTGCAAAATACTATAGCTAAGTGTACACGATTAGTAGATCTTACAATATTGTCAGATCTGTCAGTGAAAAACATGCTTACAATGTCTTACAACCGTGTTGTCTTACAATTCAGACAATTTGTCTGACAATTAATTGTTAGATCTTTGTCTGACAATTAATTTTCAGAAATCTGACAATTATGTCGTCGCTTTTCCGGCATAAGTCGAAATTTGTCGTTTTTTAGTTTAGAACACAGAACTGAGCTGAAAAAAAAAACACAATTTTTCTGTGTAATCGGCATTAACCTACTTCTTCTAGTTTCCGAGTTATGAAAAAGCGCCGCTCTCAATTTTCACAAACATCCCTGTCATTTTCTAGGTATTTTCGAAATACGGTATAAATAAATTTTTGTTTTTTTTTTTTAATATTTCGTTTTTTATAAAACTTAACAAACAAAACATGCAATTTTTCAAGTATTCAACATTCGAGTTTTGTTTTTTATGAACAACGATTTTTTTTTTTTCAGTATGAAAAAAAACTTTAAAAGGCTCTCCTGACTTATGCCAGTCTGCAGAAAAAGCGACGATGTGTACGCTAGCTGACAATCGTGTAATCTTGCAATTAATTATCAGAACATGTATCTGACAATTAATTGTAAGACGGTAAATTGTAAGGTATTTGATAAGCGTGTACATACACAATTTTGATCGTTGTCTGACAATGAAGAAATTGTTAGATGTACGTTTATTAGCATCATACAATATTTTTATTGTCAGACAATTTGCAGCCAAGGTTCAAATGAAGCAGTTTCCATTACCAACAAAAACTGACAATTAGTTGTGTGTGTGGACACGGTTGGTAGAAAATGTACCAATCTCTTACAATTAATTGGTATGTATTTAGCCAGCTATCTGAAAATAAATTGTCAGTCAACTTCTGACAATAAATGGTAAGAGATTGATAGATTTTCTACCACAACTCAATTGATAGCTTATTGTCAGATATTGTCAAGTCTGACAATATTGTAAGATCTACCAATCGTGTACACTAAGCTCAAGTAAAGAGAACTTTTTTCACGTTTGTATATGTCAAAGAGTCTTATGAAGTTAGCACGATACTAAAAAATTAAAATAGGTATTCGATGATTTTAACTTTAATAAAAGGTTAGATAAAGTATGATCTTATATTCGATTAAAATTTTGCAAAATCGTTATTTTAACCTACTTTCATACTTCAATTCAACTAAAATTATTAATGGGGCAAAATGTTTGCTTTATAGCTAAGAGCGCTTTAGGATTACAATGTAGATTTTCGTTTTCATAGGAATCCATTAGCACTTTTGTGAAGGTCTCATCATTAGCATTTTTGTGAAGCGATAAGAATAGGGAAGTACCAGCGGGTGTTTGGCTACCACGTCCACCGACTTTTTATGCACCTTCTTCATCGAGCAATTGAGTTAAGCTGCTGATTGGGTTTCCCTTTGGTGTTTGAGGTGCTTGATATCTTCTTCGAATTCTTTTCTCATTTCTTATAAAGTTCTGTTGGGACCAGATTTTTTGATGAGTTCTTTATTCTTTGAAGCTCGTAAGTAATGACAATATCGTAGGATGTACGCTACAACTCTTTGTAGTCTTCTAAAGTTGTAATCTTTGTCCTCAAGTGGGTTTTAGTTATTTTTCTCTGAAGATCACATTTTTGTTTGTTAGTGTAAGGTGGAGGCCAAGATAATTCATAGAATCATAAATCACGGGTTGCTATTTTATCGGACATGTAATCACTGCTTAATTAAGGTGATTCTTTGTAAAGTTGATATCCGGTTCGCAATAAAAATATGAAATGATAATGAATGCTAGTTGATCCATGCAAGCACTATCCCAGATTATGTGCGTACAAATTTCCATAGGCCTTTTCGGATAGGTCTGGAAGGGAATGTACCTGCACTGAATTCGGAATCCTATGCACAAATATGTGACATAGGATAGAAATGTGAAAGATTTTCTTAGCAGAACATCCACCACTCTTTGCAATTTTTTGAGTAGATACATAGATAGATAGATTCTTTATCATACCTTAAGAATAATAACATGGCTTTTCTGCCGTCTGCCTGATATGACATTTCATTTTAGTGATAAATAATAAAAAAAAACAATAATAAAATGAAAGTTACTAATAATATAATAATATTTAATAATCAATGATTATAATAATTATAAGTTAACAATATACAAAAGTTAAAAGGAAACAAAAACGTTTACTTCTACTGAATGATAATAATTTTCTCTAAATAATTGCGTTACCACAATTTTCATATAATTTGAAACACAAAAGGTTTTCAATTTTGAATTGATTTGAAACACAAAAAGATACCAATTTTCTAAATGATTTGAAACATAAAGGTTGTATGCCATGTCCAGATAATTTGTAAGAACATTTTTGCTTTGGTGGCCACTGGTCCCAAAAGTGGGTTCAATAACTGAGATATATCAGATGAAGCCTTCCACTTGGTTATTTTATCGATTTTGCTGGGCAGAATGTATATATATATTAGATATGTCCGATTTGGGTAGCCATCGTTGACCAAGAATTTTGATTTGAGTTGTGTTATCAATGTCCAGATCCAACTGTATGCTTACATTATCACCAGGAATGCTTTTTAAAAGAAAGCTTGGCCGTTGTTGCACCATTTCCGTAGAGTAAAGCCGGCAGTTTTCAATAAGGCATTTAGTTGATCTCGCATTTCCAAGGTTTGAAGTAAGCTGTCAGGCTCAGTCATTACATATTCGACATCAGCTGGTTTGCGCCAAGCAGATAGTTATTTGCATCTTCTGAAGCCAATTTCTGCAGATAGTTCGAAACTAGTTATGTTGCCGATGTTGTACCGTATGTAACAGTGTTGATCTGATACACTTGTAGTGCCTCTGTTGGATGATTTCGCGACAGGATGAGTTGAAATCGTCAATAGTCTTTATAAATGAGTATTTGACGATACATTTTCTCTACAAAAACACAATGGTGCGGTAGAAAGTAGAGTTAAATGAAATTGATTGAAGTTAGTTTTTTTCATGTGACCCAATTAATTTATGGTGATTAAGAGTTTTAAATATAAATGTTTATTAATTATGAACTCAACTCATCCACTGCAATAAATGCTGATTTTTGGCCTTGTATGAGGATTAAAAGAGATTATAAGATTTTGTTTCAAGAAAGTATAGAGAGTTGCGCAATTTATCTTCTAAGCTGGGTTTTCTTACAATAATTATACAATTCAAATGATTTTCATTAAATTTAAGGTGAAAAAAATTTTAAGTTAAGCAAGTCCTTGATTCCTACTTTTCTGATTTTTATGGTGCGTCTCGATTCGTTTGGTCGACAACGTTTTCTGACATCTTAATCGATGAGTAACTTATTTGAACTAGAGTGCGCTTCTGAGGACCTTGCACAACTTCCTGAAACACATCAGAATGCTAAGTGTTTTGGACTAAGCCAACTGGTTCAGAGGCAGTTTTTTTTACTGTTGTCAGTCGACTTTTTTGGAGAGAGTCGTATAAATTTCATACATGTGTGTAACTTGTGTTCCGTGTTGTTGCAAACCGGACAATTCGGTTTTGGAATTTCTTTTTTTGCGCTGCCACTGATGTAAAGGATCTTGCTGTTATCTTGCATATGTCATCATCTAGATACCGTCCTTTATTCTCATAGATCTCTAAGGAAATAAATCGAATCTCCAAAAATCTAAAGAATTCATCAAGGCACGGTATTTCGAATATTTGAGAGACTGTTCACAACGGCTATGAGTTGCTGTCTAGTTTTTTTATCAAAAAATGCACCATGATCCATGAGTGAAGCCCGGCTGCAGATTTTCGGTCCTAGATTGATGAGACCTTGCAGACACTTTTTTGTGACGTCATGTTGCAGCAATCGATTGAGGAATGGCTTTTTCAGCATTGATTTCTTACTATATATGTCTTGCAGAATCTTCCATAGCTGTCTTAATTGAGCCGAATATGTCGACTTGTCTTCCCTCCGATTAGATTTGTTTTTAAATCTCCCATCTTTTGGCATTTTGGCATGTTTTCTTTGTCGAGCATTCACCATAGAATTTAGGCAATGATACCTTAGGAAGCATGAAATGGGACTGGACTTTTAGACTGCTTGGGAATTGTTGCAGATCGGGTAATCTTTCGACCACTTCCGCGCACCTGATAAGAGCCTTTTGTACAGTTTCCGTTGTGACTTGGTTTGACTCAAATAATTTCATATGGTTTATCAAAGGGCACGGTAGTGCCCAGCCAAGTTCTGGCACTACACCGTTTTTACAGGAACAAACTCAGGCGATTTTTGACCCCTCCCTATTTTCAGTACCAATGAAGTCAGAAACTTTGTTTTTAAATCTCCCATCTTTTGGCATTTTGGCATGTTTTCTTTGTCGAGCATTCACCATAGAATTTAGGCAATGATACCTTAGGAAGCATGAAATGGGACTGGATTTTTAGACTGCTTGGGAATTGTTGCAGATCGGGTAATCTTTCGACCACTTCCGCGCACCTGATAAGAGCCTTTTGTACAGTTTCCGTTGTGACTTGATTTGACTCAAATAATTTCATATGGTTTATCAAAGGGCACGGTAGTGCCCAGCCAAGTTCTGGCACTACACCGTTTTTACAGGAACAAACTCAGGCGATTTTTGACCCCTCCCTATTTTCAGTACCAATGAAGTCAGAAACTTACAAGTCCGAATATTTGATAAGCTAGTCAGGCACAGGCGCCTCACCAAATTTCAATTTTCTAGCATGAGATATAATGCTTCAAAAATCACAAAGCTTCAAAAATCACAAAAACCTGACTGACTGACTGACAGATCATCAAAATTATGGAGCACTTCCCGACATCGTAGAATCTTGTAATCTTGCACAACGGTAGGTCTTTTCATACAAGCAGAGGAAAAAATCGAAAATTTCAAGTTTTCCATTCAGGGGGCGTGGTATCCGCCTACTTTCTCTGAATTGGTGTTGGTTGAATGGAGCACTTCCGACTGCTGTAAAACGATGAAATTTGGTAAAACGATAGGGATTAAATTGCATACAAAGAAAAAAACACAAAATTTGAGGTTTTCCATTCAGGGGCGTGGTATCCGTCCACTTCCTCATAACTGATTTAAATTATATATGACACACTTCCGATTGCAGTAGAACAATGAAATTTAGTAAAGTGGTAGGGCTTAACTTGCATACAAAGAAAAAAATATAAAATTTGAGGTTTTCCATTCAGGACGTGGTATCCGCCCTCTTCCTCAGAACTGATGTAAATTATATGGCACCAGTCACCGACTAACCTCCGAACAGTTCGCATCGTTCGTAGTCTATTTTGTGCTTTCTCTTTTGCTGCCTAGCGCAACAACCGGTATCTCCCGTTATACCTTTCTTTTTTCTACACTCATTCCGTTTGCGAATTTGTTTACTCCTTCAACTACAGATAAGTGCGTGCTTTCTTAGAAATTAAAATGCCCCACGGGCAGGGGGGGTCCCGTTTCAGGCAACTACCGCTTGACGTGGATTCCGTATCAATTATTCAACCAAATAAAAAACATAAAACAAACCCGACCCCTTTGTGCAATTACCCTGATCTCCCTACAATAACCAGTGCTAGAAATCCCAAATTTATTGTTATTTCACCAAAAACCAACGAAAAGCCCATTTCATCCCTCAGTCCCTTCCTTCTAAAAAAATCCATCGACAACATTAGTAAAGATTATGAACAAATTTCTCAATTAAGAGACGGTAATCTTCTCATTTTAGTAAAGTCGCAAAAAGTTGCAGACATCTTTCTTAGAGTTAATAGTCTTGCCAACACGTGCCCCGTCATTGTAAAACTCCACGACAAATTGAATGAAACTAAAGGAATTGCCTACGCTCCTTGTTTGATTAACGTCACTGAGACAGAAATCGTCACAGAGATGAAATCCCAAGGAGTAACGGAAATTTACAAATTTACTAAAAATGAAGAGGGAAAGCAAAAACCAACCGGTTTAATGCTTTTTACCTTCAATCTGTACCAACTTCCAAAAACCGTCGACATTGGATTCTACAATGCTAAAATCACGGAATACATTCCCAACCCGATGCGTTGTCGCAATTGCCAACGCCTAGGTCATACAAGCAAACGATGCAACAGTGAGTCCAGGTGCGAATCATGCAGCCTCTTGCCTCATAAACCAGACCCATGCAGTAATATAATATGTGCAAACTGTTCACTTTCGCATTCATCTTCCTCCAAAATTTGCCCCGCTTATAAACAAGCCAAGGAAATTTTAACCATTAAAACCCATAAAAAATGTTCCATGGCCGAGGCCAAGAGAATTCACAAGGAGCAAAGCCCTATTTCTTCTTATAGCTCTATTACATCAGAATCATTCGCTGATAAAGTCAAACACGCACCATACACACAACCTCCAACTGCTCAACCCCCGAAAACCACCAACGATAAAACCAAAGCTTCCAGCTCTATCCCCAATGCACTGCAACCAAACACTGAATCAATAAATAATAATAGACCAAACAACTTCAAAACAACAGGACTTATCCCTGCCATAACCAAACCAACAAACACATCAACAAAAACTGACTCAATCATCACAACCAAACCCATTCCATCAAGCCTTTCCCCTAACGAAACCATATCTAATATCAATAATACCTCCGACAAACCATCAAACTCACTCTCACAAAAATTGCAATTTCTTTCAAACAATCAACCTTCTTCTTCAAAACAACCAGAATTCAATCAAACACAACCTTCAATAACCACCGATCCAATCACCAAACCAACGCACTCACCTACAGCTGCGGTAAAAAAAATAGCACCATTACGAGAAAAAAATTTTGTTCCAAAATAAAATGTATGCCAATATATCGAGGGAAATTTTGAATATGCAAAAAGTTTATATTAAGTTAAAACAACACATTTCAAAAAGAATTTTTATTTTTATTCATCAACTTTTTGAAAAAACTTATATTTTCTCCAACAAATCAAACAAATAAGCGGTAAAAATAATAGCACCATTGCTTCATCGTACAACTTAAAACTAAATCATCGTAAAAATCCAAAACCTTTTTCTATGATTTTATTCCTTAGAGGTAGTCCAACAAAATTAATATTTCGTTGCATAGCCTTTGTTGGCTATTACTGCTTCACAACGTCTCGTCATTGAATTAGCTAAATTTTGACACCTTTCAACCGGAATATTCTCCCAGGACGCCTTAACTGCAGCCCAGAGTGCTTCGTTGCTGGTCGGTTTAATATCTGAGACTGCTTTCTTTACGTCGGCCCACAGATTTTCGATGGGATTTAGGTCAGGCGATTGCGCTGGCCACTCCATTACATTAATTGAATGATCTCCAAACCATTTTTTGCCTTTTTACTCGTGTGCTTGGGGTCATTATCTTGTTGGAAGACCCACAAAAGCGGCATTTCTTCATCTGCATACGTGAGCATTACATTTTCCAAAATATTCACGTAGACGTGTTGATCCATGATGGGTTTAATCCAGTATATGGGTGCAACTCCATAGTAGGAAAAACAAGCCCACAACATTATGCTTGAACCTCCGTGCTTAACCACTTTATTTGTGTATTTGGGTTTATATTCCGCTTTTGGAGGTCTTCTTACGTAGGAGCGAGATCCTTTACAGCCAAACAACACGATTTTGCTCTCATCCGTCCATAAAACGTTGCGCCATTTCGCTGCTGGCCTGTTCAAATGCTGTCTTGCAAACATTAAACGCCTTTTTGCATGTTTTGCAGTTAAAAGAGGGACTTTTCTGGGACTACACGTTGATAAATTATGTTCTCTCAATCTGTGGCGAACGGTTTCAACGCAAGCTGTAATATTCAGGTCTTTTTTGAGCTCAGTTGCAGGCTTGAAAGGATTTTTTTGGCTTTCTCGGACTAGGCGTCTGACAAGAGTTTTCGACAAAACTGGTTTTCGCCCACGAGTTTCGGTTTTGGGCGCGTATATTATTGAGTTTCGAATCATTTTGTTGGAACAGCCAACAAAACGTCGAACTTCTCCGTAAGTTTTACCTTCTGAAATCATTTTTTTTTAATAATTTCACGTTTTTCGTTTGTGCAATGTTTTCACGGCCCATTGTCTTTGAAAAACTGTAATTTTTTTTGTTTAAAATGAAGAAACCTATTCAAAATTAACAAATCTTAACATTTGGTTACTTTACCTTGAAATATGACACCAAAAAAATATTTTTTTCTAGCGAAAACTGCGATCAGTGCTATTATTTTTACCGCAATAAAAAAGGGTTTTTCCCCAATATGGCCTCGTAAAAAAAGAACCGTTACCATTTAAGTGCCAGAGATACACAATACAGAGAGTTAACACTTCAAGCAATAACAAAATACAGTAGAGGCTGGAAATATGTGTCCATTTACTAATTTAAAAAAGTTAAAATGAAACTTGTACCGGTGGTGCTATTTTTTTTACCGGCACTGTATATCAAAGGTAACACAAACGTTGCTAGAGAAAAATGACTACTTTGTAGCAAACACTCCATCAGATCCAACCGATGTCGAAATGCAATGAAAATAACAAGATCCAAACTTTTGACTCCGTTGCTCGGGCGTTGAATCATCCGGGCTCTTCTGAGAGCCCGAATGCTTCAGCGCCCGCGCCGCGGAGTCGAAGCCCTGAACACCATAACAGTGACAACCCAAATTTACCCAAACAAAAATCTTCAAAGATAATAACACACTTACCAAAAGAATCTTTCCAAATCATTCAATGGAATATGAAAGGTTTTATAAATAACTACAACGAGCTAAGTATACTTATAAAAGAATTTTCTCCAAGTGTAATTTCTCTCCAGGAAACACACTGTCCCTATCTTTTTAAGCCATTCACCCCAAAATCGTATACTGGTTATTTTCACAACCTCGATAGCAATACATCAGCCAAACAAGGAATTGCAATACTAATTAAGAAAGACATTCCGCACAAGCAAAGACATATAAACTCACCCATCTTAACTCTAGCAATCGAAGTTCAACTTTCAACCAAATTTACTTTAGTGTCCATATATATACATCCTGATCAATCATTTTCTACAAATGACCTCGAAAATATAGTCAATCAAATAAATACTCCAGTCATAATAGCAGGTGACGTTAACTCCTGGAGTTTGTTGTGGGGCTCTCCCAAAACTAATGCCAGAGGGGCAATCTGGGAAAGGTTTTTAAATAATTCTAACCTCATAATTCTTAATGATGGCTCCCCTACTCATTTTTCCACGCACCAATCTTTTACGCATATAGATATTACCACCTGCTCCCCGGAAATATACCCAAAGATCTCTTGGAAGGTTTTAGACGATCTCTATAACAGTGATCATTTCCCGGTCATTACTACCGTAGTCTCTAACCAAGTGGCTTCTGAATCTTGTTTTACCCCCAAATTTAAAACTGATCTAGCTAACTGGTCTAGTTTCCAAAAGCACATTTTAAACGACTTATCATGTAAAAGTATCTCTCTCAATATTAATCAAGAAGCCGCTCGCCTTACTAAATCTATTCGACTAGCTGCAAACATCGCAATACCACAAAGCACACCAAAACCAGGAAAACACACAGTATCGTGGTGGACTTCAGAGCTCAGCTCCTTGAGGAAAGATAAAAACAAGGCTTGGAAATCGTTTAAAAAATACCCTACTCAGCAGAACCTTATTTTATACAAAAAATCTAATGCAAAATTCCGAAGGGAAGTAAAAAATAGTAAAGCTAACAAATTCGGTGAAATTACTGCTTCAATCAACCCCACTTCCTCCCCATCCAAGATATGGCAAAATATTCGATGTCTTACAGGTACGTTTACTCCACAATCCATCAAGTGTATTGCAGCTAACGATCAGCAAATTACAAATCCTTTCGAAATAAGCAATTATTTTGCTAGTAATTGGTCAAACCTTTCCAAAGACGAGAACTTTTCTCACGAGTTCAAAATACAAAAATTATCGTCTTTAAACTTTGCGATCAATCACACACCTCTATCCCGCCAATCTAACCGTATTGAAGCTCCAATTTCGTTATTAGAACTCGAAAGTTGTTTGTCCAAACTAAAAGGTAAAACTCCTAGTAGAGACCGCATATCATATCCGATGCTAAAAAACCTTCCTCTTTCAACCAAACACAGGCTAATAAAACTTTTTAATAACATTCTCGACACAGGCACTATTCCACAGAATTGGAAGCTTGCAACAATACTGCCTCTCCATAAACCAAACAAACCAAATAATATTATTAACGGATATCGCCCAATATCACTCATTCCTTGCGCTTCCAAAGTAATGGAAAAAGTAATTGCAAAAAGACTTATGTGGTTTATAGAATCAAGAAATCTGATAAGCGCGAACCAAGTCGCTTTCAAAGCAAACAAAGGCTGCAATGATGCTCTACTTCATATCGATTTCTATATCACAAGAGCTTTATTGGCTCGTAATCACGTCACCATATTGTCCCTAGACTTCGAAAAGGCTTTTGATAGAATCGGTATCCATCAAATTTTAGAAAAAATCAAAGCTTGGGGTATCGGACCCAAAATCTTCAACTACGTCAAATCGTTCTTGACAAATAGAAAAATCTGCGTCAGGTCAAACAATTGTTTTTCTGAATCTTATTCTCTTCACAACGGCATTCCCCAAGGTTCTCCTTTATCAGTCGTGTTATTTCTGATTGCTTTCGACGACATCAGTTCTATTATAGCCAAATACTCGCAACTAGACCATTGTATCTACGCCGACGACGTATATATCATGTGTAAGCACAATAACCTCGCAGAACATCAAGCTCTTTTCTCAAATGTTCTAGCTGATATTTTAACATGGTCTGTTACTTCGGGTGCTAAATTATCAGTAGATAAATGCAAATCTTTGCATATATGTCGTAAAACATCTTGTTCAGGAGTTTCTTTTAACTTTAATAATATCAGTATAGAAAATGTAACTAACCTATGTATTTTAGGTATTATTTTCAAAAATAAATTTAATTTTAAAAACCACTGTACTGAACTTAAAAAGAGCTTAGCTGCTAGAGTCAATATTGTAAATTATCTATCCAGTAAAAAATCATTTGCACAAATAAATACTTTATGTAATGTAACAAGATCTTTAGTCTTAAGTAAGATAGATTATGGTTTATCAATCTACGGAAACTCTCCTAAAACTACAATAAACTACATCAAGGCTCCTTACCACCAAGCTGCACGCAGAAGTTTAAACGCTTTTCCAACCACACCAATACGTAACATAATGGCAGAAGCTGGACTTCCTCTAGTAGAAGAACGTATTCTTGAAACCAGAGCTAAACTCTATGTGAAATTTGCGTTTAACCAAGGCTCAATTATTGATGAAGACGTCAAAACGCTTGATAAATCAAAGTATCTCAAACGCATCCCTTCAGCCATTTCTACCGCTATAACAATTGCCAAATCTATGGAACTTCCAGTCATTAAACACGAAAAATACTATCCAGGATGCCCACCATGGTGCATCGAAGATTCCTCTTTTATCATGGACATGACTGAACACGACAAAAATTACACTTCCTCACACATCTACCGATCTTTATTCAAAGATACTACTGATGCCCTAAGGTCCAAAAAATGGAAAATGATTTTCACAGACGGTTCCAAAACCCAATACAGTACATCGTTTGCTTCAACCTACGAAGATGGTTCCCTTCTGTCCATTGGAATTCTGGACAATACTGCCTCTGTATTCACCGCTGAAGCTACTGCGATCTTAAAGACTGCAGAGATAATAACAAAACTACAAGGCCACTTTGTGATTTGTTCGGACAGTCTGGCAGTTCTACATGCCATACAAAATACCAACAACAGCACCGTCATCATTAGCAAAATAAGAGACCATCTCATTAAGTCTGCCAACAAACTAAAACTAATGTGGGTTCCCGGTCACGCCGGGATTTTTGGTAACGAACAAGCTGATAAAGCAGCAAGTGCTGCTCATGTTTCCCCTGTGAAATCTGTTCTTGCACTGACAAAACGTGACTTATTACGTGAAGTCAATCGTAAAATTAAAGCACATAGACTAAATGACTGGCAGAATTACCAACATTTTTACAGTTCCATCAACAATGATAAATCTAAACCAATCTACCCAACCTCAACTTCAAGACAGATGAACACTACTTTGGTAAGACTACGACTAGGGCACACTATTCTCACACATCAACACCTTCTAAAAAAAAGAAAGCCCTCCAACTTGTACAGGCTGCCAAGCAATTTTGGACGTTAACCACATTCTAGGAATGGGTGCATGCAAATACTTTACTTCTAACATCAGCTTATACAACACAAATCTATCAACCACCGAGATCCTAAGAAACTTCGATCCGAATAACATCAGAAAAATATACAACTTTATAAACCTACATAACTTTAAAATCTAATTATATAATTCTTAAAACTTTATAAACCTAATTAACTTTAAAACATAAATATTTAATTCTCACTATTTATACTATTTACTATTATTTACATTCTTTAGTTAAAAAAAAAAATACATATACACAAGCTTAGATTTTCTTAAGAGTCAGAAGCCTCAGCAGCTAAGTCTCTAAACAATATGTATTAACATGTAAATTTTAATTTATAGTTAATAAATTTTAATAATAATAATAATATATGGCACACTTCCGATTGCAGTAGAACAATGAAATTTGGTACTACGGTAAGGCTCAAATTCCATATAAATCACCAAATATAAAAATTGAGGTTTTCCATTCAGGGGGCGTGGTATCCGCCCACTTTCTCCGATTTGGTGTTGGTTGAATGGAGCACTTCCGACTGCTGTAAAACGATGGAATTTGGTAAAGTGGTAGGGCTTAAATTGCATACAAAGAAAAAAGTATAAAATTTGAGGTTTCCCATTCAGGGGCGTGGTATTCGCCCACTTCCTTAGAACTGATGTAAATTATTTGGCACACTTCCGATTGCAGTAGAACCATGAAATATGGTAGAACGGTAGGGCACAAATTGCATATAAAGGACCAAAAATAAAAATTGAAGTTTTCCATTCAGGGGACGTGGTATCTGCCCACTTTCTGAGAAAATGTTTAATTTATATGGAGCACTTCCGATTGCTGTAGAATTATAAAATTTGGTAGAGCGGAATAGCTTAATGTACATTCAAAGCGAAAAATAGAACATCTAAGATTTTTTATTCGAAGTGTCTTTTTATTGTTATTTTGAAACTATACATGCATCTTGAAAATTCATGACTTTTCTTAGAACTAGAGTGCTCGATTTGGTAATATATGTTATGTTAACAAGAGTGAAAAAGAAAACATTTGCATACCTGAAACAATTATGAGCTTACATAAAAAAAAACTCTTAACTGTGATGTGAACTATAATCAAACCACTAATTAGGCTATTAATTGGTGGGCTACCTTCATTTAAAAAAACGAGTTAAAATTGCAACAAAAAACATCATCGCATCCTCAACAATTATTGCTTTTTTTATGACTTTGAGTGGATGTAGATACTAGTATTTATAATTAAGGAGGTATGTTAGTGTTAGGTACCTTGCCAGGACAAGAAGAAACAATTGAAGCGCAAATCAAAACAACCAATAACAAAAAGAAAAAAATATGCCAAAAGAAATAGGAAGCTATAAACTAAGTTTATTTTAGTAGGTAGAGTCCACCCTTCTTTCTTTCCGTATCTTTCGAGATTTTCACATGGCAAAATATTAAATTCTTTACAAAAAGAAGTGAGATCAGATTTAAAACATAAATGTTTAAAAAAAAAGAGCCAAGTTTTTCTATACAAAAACCTTTGTGTAACATGTCAGCCGTGAAAAGTACTGAGATCTAAAAGGACGCCAAGTTCTTACTTCATGAAGGTTTAATACCGAATATTTAAAGTAGAATAATATTGAAACAGCCACAAACAAAATTTGATGGGCTTACTTGGCAAGTTTTTTTTATGCGAGTGGCTTACAAGCATTTGAATGGATTCAAATTTTTAACTAGGTGGGTAGGTACCTAAGTAAAGTATAAACATATCTGACATGACTACTTATAACATTAAACAATTTGAAATGTATATGTATGTACATAAATTAAATTTTTTTTTTTAAATAGTGCATTTTCTATTTCTATTTAATAAGAAGTAATATTATGAACATCATTGGAGTTAATTGGTTTCGTTTTTCAGTTATTATATTTCCAGCTAAAGAAAATTCTCTCTCGGATACAGCGCTACTTGCAGGAATGGAAAGCACTTTTGTTGCAAATTTTGAAAGATTTGAAAATCCCATAACTTGCTCTGCCATCGCCTTTTTGTTGATATTTTAAAAACATCACTCACGATTTGATTACTTATTTCGTTTTCTATTTTTAATTGCGAACTCGAGATTTGGATCAAAGTTGACATTACGATGATAGAGAACACGAAAAAAGTTGGCAACTCCGTTTTTATGTGTCTCTATAATATATATGTCTGTACCTCGACCAATTTTCTTCAAACTCGATATTTAAGGTTCTTCGGTGATTCTTTAAAGGAAATTTCTTTTTAGATCCAAAACTAACGGTACCTACCATACAGCCGTTATGTAAAATTTTATGTATCTCGAAAACGTGGTATTATAGGCATGGACTACATTTTGGTCAAAAAAATTTAAAATTTTTTTGATTTTCGACCAACTGATTGAAGGCTCTAACAATTTCAACCAACATTTTTGTACAGGAGCTACGAGTACTATGAATAAAAAAAATAATACTCTAGGTATATACAAATATTCGAAAAAATATTTTTTTCAGTTTTTGAAAAAAAATAATTCCAATTTATAAAAAAATTTAATATCTTGTAAATATGCGAACGATTGGTTTTTGAAATTGTTTCCTAATATTTCTTTTACTAAATATTTAAATACAAATGTATTTAATTATATAAAAAATTAATTTGATAATAACATAAGATAGATAGGTATACCTTCTTTTTTTCACAGATAACGCAACGGAAATATTCATCGTCTTAAGAGTATTCACCTTCATTCGTTTTCTATCGAGCACACACATTGCAGCATTCAACACAATCAATGCAGACAGTGAATGAATTGTTAAAAATGAATCATTTACTCAAACGAATGTGAACTCGTTTCAGATTCATTTATGAAAGGGCATACAGTGTAAGTATTTCTTCAAAACAAAAGTGAATGCTAGTGAATAGTGTGTAGGACAATAAATGTTGTGAGTGGCTCATAAAACGAGCTACCCCAGTAGGAAATTTCCAAAAATTCACTAATGAAGAAGTAGGTGTATCCTCATAGAAAAGGAGCTGCACCTATGAATTTCCTACGGAATCCTTTCATGAATTTAACACTAACACAGGCTTGTCATTGAAACCAAGCACCTACACACTCTTTCGAAGAATATTTTGTAGTGAAATCACTATGCTAATAGCATGTTCGAATTCATAGTAGTCTGAAAAACTGGTTCTAATGTAGTGATGCTTTCTGCAATGGTAATGAGTACATGAAAAATAAGACAACCCTTAATTAATTTACTCATGGAAAGAAGAATTGAAAATACTGATTATGCATTACTGAAATGTGTGCATTTCTGAAGTCTGTTTTTTCAGTACTGATAAAAGGAATGCTTTTAGGGGATATTTTATTAGGAGAAGGAGTATGAATTGATTTCTTCAATAGAAGAAATATAGAAGCGACCGAAATGTAGGCAAATTTATCGCTTGAACTAAAAAAAATTAAATTTGTGTTATGTACATATCTATTTTTATACATTTTAAGGAAGTTAGTAGATATATATTTTCAAATATACATAGGAGAAAAGGCTTTTGTTTTAAGAGGTAAAACAAACAGTTGGTCGAAAAACTTTTCTTTGACTCGTGTTAGCATTTGGGGAGCAGCTAAGGGATTAATCATCTTCATTCTCCTGTTCATTTCAGATCTAAGAAAAAGAGGAATATTAACTTTTTCAAATCATTAAATAGCATATAAAGAATTTACCGTTGGTGAATTGTTTTCCTTCTCCATGGTTGTTATTTACCTTTAGTAAATTGATTAAAAAGACTTGAAAACAAGGAAAACTCCGCACAACCGTTTTTTTTAATCACAAAATCGACACTAAATCATTCCAAAATAAAAGAAATTACTCATGACAAAAAAGGACCTATTGAGCGTCGCCGACCCATCGCGGGGGAAAAATCCAAGAAAAAATGAGAGATAATGATGTCAAAAAAGGATATTGCTATGTTTCGTGTCTTCTTCACCTTCTTTCGAGAACAAAGCAGAAGATGCAACTGGAATAGCATTTATTAATCTATTAACTGATTGCATTACTTTCGATGAATGAAATAAATGCAGACCTTCTACTCAATGAAAGTCCCACGTGATTTCCACTTGGAATTCACCTTTATTCTTCTTTGAGGAGCAAATTTCCTAATGGGAATATGTATTATGAATATGTATTAGTATGAGTTAGAAATATGTTATCATTCAATTGCCCAGCTCAGTTGCATATCGTTGATCATTTAATACGCACACAAAGAATCAAATAAGAGATTAAAAAAAAAATCCATACAATTATTAAAATATCAACCATATTCAGTTTTGATCATTCTTAATAGGAAACCCTGCCTATACATACATATATGTATATCTCCCCTATGAGCCTAACACAGGGGAAGAAAAAAACCCGATACTCGAAACTGATCATATTCGTTGTCAACGAATAAAATAGTAAAAAATATGTTGTTTTCTTGCCTCCTCTAACTTGTATAAGTTATATATTTCTTTCATATATGTATATATACATATATACCCAGGAATTAAAAAATTACCTTTCTCATCGTCAAAAATCCAAATTTCTGTAACAAAAACAAAATCAGGCTTATTAGAACACGATTAATATGTAGCAATAACGAATCAAAATTTGCACGAAGACTAAGGATGTTTTGTTGTATAATATAAAAGCTGTTAGGATAAACATGATTATTCAGAAAAACACTTAACAAAAGAGCATTATCAAAATTATATGAAAACTTAAATTATCAAAATGCATTAATATTATAGTTATTTAAGTCTTCTAAACATTTGATTTTAATAGCTTTTTCACCTACTTGCTGTCTGATTAAAAGATTGGAGTTTTGAAACCATAAAAATGTGTATCCTTTTTTAACAATTTCGGCTGCTTTACGAAGTTCTCTATTATGATATGACAAACTGTTATTGATATAAATGGCGCTTTTTGGGCTGAAACTATTTCCAAAAACTTTAGCTGTCAGTTGTTTTTTTAACTCTACTGTTTTCCTCATAAGCCTTCGTTTGGTGCTAAGAGAGCACAATTTTACACACAACACACTTGTAGGTGTACGATTATTTGCTGAAGAGACACTCGGTTTGTTACTTATAATTTTTTTTTATGTATAAGTTATCTATTTGTTCTTCGCTTATTTTCTTATCCAGTCCAACAGAGAAAAGCTTAAGAGCTTTATCTAAGGCATTCGCTCCTGTCGAATCTGGAATACCAACAATCTCTACAGTATTCTCTAACTGCATTTGTTCCAGCGAATTCACTCTAGATTGCAGTGAGTTAATTCTCAATTGCATTTCCTTCTTCTCCTCCTCTAGCTCTTGCATAGAAGACAGATAATCCAAACTTACTTTTTTTAGTTCTATTATTTCTTTATACAGGGTGATTTGCATAAGTTGTGACAAAAAGCTAGGGCGTGTAGGTTGGACTTAGACAAGAAAAAAATCGTATGGGAGGGGGGGGTCTATTTCCCCCCGTTTAGGCGGGAGGCGCAATTTAAGAAAAAAATCACTTAAAACAGAAAAAAAAATATTAAAAAATAACGGTGATACATACAGAGTAGTGCTATAGCATTTTGAAAAGCCAGAAATACATTCTTTAATTTTGTTTTTAAATAACGTTGTTCGAGTGAATAGTTTTTGAAAAATTAATTTTCAAAATCAAAATTTAAAAAAAAAAATGAAAATTTTGTTTTTAAACAATTTTTTTTCAAAATTTTACGTAATTAAGTATTATTTTTTTATTCAATATTCAATGCTCTTATTAATTTTTGATCAAACACAAAAAACGGATGTCAAAATGTTTTGTAGTTTTTGAGAAAATCAAAAATAACAAAAAATACTTTTGTTCTAAGAAAAGCCTTTTATTTTAGTTTTTACATTTTTGGATTCTTACGTGAATTTACGATTGAAAGGATTAACTTTCTTTTTACTATTTTTTTAATTATCGTCTTATAAGCATACAATAATGTGACAAAGTACTGGATTAACCATATTTCGCACATTTTTTTATTTGAGAACACCTGCGTGAGAGCATTGGATTAATATTGACCTGCGAATGTTTTTTAAATAATGCAACGTTACACGCCCTAACTAGTGACAGAAAAATGCAATTGCGAAATAAGAACAAGAATGTTCCTGAATCTTGAAACCATTCTATTGGACCTCCTCTTCCAATCCAACGGTCACTAAAATGTTCATCAAGCCAGTTCCTTACAGTGCGGCTGTAGTGTGCTGGAGCTCTTGCTGGTAGATTAAATTGTCTGCTATGGCCAAGGGAACGTTGTCATTCAAATCGGGCAGAAGGTCTCGTAGTAACTGCAGATAGGATTCTCTATCTATGACTGAATTCAGGAACCGTGGTCCAATAACTGTTCGTCCAACAATACCAAGCCAAACATTACAGCTAAAGCGGTGTTGAGATTTGGTTTGTTTCTTGTTATGCGGATTACTGTTACTCCAGTGATGTAAATTGTGGAAATTTGTTACTCCATCTCTGGTAAACTGAGCTTCATCCGTCCAGAATATCCTTCCAAAGTAATTATGTTCAGTTTCATCTCTTAGCAATAATGTTCGACAAAATGCAGCTCTCAGTAACTTATCGTTTGCGGTTAGCTCCTGAACTGCTGTAGTGTGGTACGGGTGTAAATGCTCGGAATGAAGCACTGCCCATACTCTAGTTTGGGGCAACTGAAGCATAGTAGCTATTCTCCTTGTGCTAAGGGAAGGATTACGTCGGACCATATCCAAAATTCTTTCCTGTATGTGTACTGATGCAGAACATGAATTTTCTCTCCCTCGGTGCTCCAGTACTCCGTGTTCTCGAAGACGTTGATGGATTCTTGAAAATATCGTATGACTGGGACACCTCCTATTAGGATACATTTCAGCGTAGTCTTTGCGCTTCACGACTTCGACCATGAGCCATACCGTAGCAGTAATGCATATCCGTTAATTCGGCACGAGAGTAATTTGACATCGTGATATGTTGACGAATTGACATTCAAATTAGAAATAATTTGTACAACAAAACAGGTCGCGTCGCCAAGCCGACCCCACCGTAATAAAAAAGTGGCAGGTCAATTTTAAACCAATGCTCTCACGCAGGTATTCTCAATGAAAAAATCTGTGAAATATGATTAATCCAGTACTTTGTCACATTATTGTATGCTTATAAGACGATGAATAAAAAAATAGTAAAAAGAAAGTTAATCCTTTCAATCGTAAATTCACGTAAGAATCCAAAAATGTAAAAACTAAAATAAAAGGCTTTCCTCAGAACAAAAGTAGTTTTTGTTATTTTTGATTTTCTCAAAAACTACAATACATTTTGACATCCGGTTTTTTGTGTTTGATCAAAAATTAATAAGAGCATTGAATATTGAATAAAAAAATAATACTTAATTACGTAAAATTTTGAAAAAAAATTGTTTAAAAACAAAATTTTCATTTTTTTTTTCAAAATTTTGATTTTGAAAATTAATTTTTCAAAAACTATTCACTCGAACAACTTTATTTAAAAACAAAATTAAAGAATGTATTTCTGGCTTTTCAAAATGCTATAGCACTACTCTGTATGTATCACCGTTATTTTTAAATAATTTTTTTTCTGTTTTAAGTGATTTTTTTCTTAAATATCCCCTCCCGCCTAAACGGGGGGAAATAGACCCCCTCCCATACGATTTTTTTCTTGTCTAAGTCCAACCTACACGCCCTAGCTTTTTGTCACACCTTATGCAAATCACCCTGTATATAGCTTCTAAATAAATAGATTTGACGGCATCAATTAGTAGCGGCTGATGATCAAGATGTCGATGTTGCGCTCCAGCTTGTGATGGAGAATGAAGGAATTGGTGATAGGTGTCACTGTAGAAGAGGTTATGGGAAACAGAACAGCAGCGCCAGTTGCATTGGCGATGGAGGTTGTAGAGATGGCAGAGGTTGTAGTCACATCAGTGAATTTGGTTGCAATGGAGGTGGTAGTAGTACTAATAAATAATAATAATAATATATAATTTTTGAAATTTTCTTTTCCATATTTTATAAGAAACCGCTTCACTCGATCTGTTAAATTAAAGGTGCAAAAAATGAACAAACAAAAGAACAATGAAGTTCACTTGCTGCTTAGTGAGAAAATGAGTCCCTTAAAATAAGGGATTTAATAGTTAGACAAGGTTTTAGTGTCTGCATTGTATAAATAATCTATAGTACTATCATGGTGTCGATCGACTGTAGCGGTAGTGCCTCCAGAATTCTAGATGCATCCACGAATGTTAATTGTAAACGGTGTGGTTAGCTGTGTTGTTAACTTTCATAATTTTCATAAAAAGGGAAAAAGCAATATATTAGAATTGTGAGTTAGTTAGAGGGAGGCAAGAATATAACAAATTTCTTATTCTTTTATTTACTGACAACAGATTTATTTTCGATGCTAAGCAAGATGTTGGTTGGTTATCGGCGTTACAATTTCAAATAAAAGTGTGATATACTTTTCCGAAGGTTTTTGGTGTGATGAACTGGAATCCAAAGTTAAAAATATAGTATGATATCACGTTCTTGATATACACTAGGGTGTGTCAAAGTGCTCAACTATGGTATTTTCAAATGTAATAGCTTTTTAAAGTTGCATTGCTTATCAAAATTAAATCCTGCGTTTATAATTTTCATTTTAATTAATATCTTTGGCTCCCTCAAAAATAGGATGAAATCCAAAAAAATTTGATTTTTCGAGATTTTTGAAATAGGTGTTGTTTTAAATTGCACCGCGTGGATATAAAAAAATTATATAAAATATTTTTAGGCTTTCAAGTCAAAGATAATTGCAAGGAAACACTTTTAAGCTTATATTTGTTTAAATTGAACACTTGATAAAGAAGCTATGAAATAATAAAAGAAGGAAGAAAAATCATTTTTTTATGTAAAGTCGTTTTCTTTTTTTACAAAAAAAAATTCTTAAAAATCAACGGAACTACCTACAATATCGGGGTATATCTTTTTGTAAAGACAAAAATTCTTTCTGTATTTTGTTAAGTTTTTTTTTTAGTATACGTAAAAAAAAAAAAAATGTACTGTAAATTAAATTTTTTTTTTCAACTTCAACCCATTTGAGCGAGCCAAAGACGAACGATATCTTATTTTTTTTCTTACACGTTCTTAAACCTCAGTCCCTAAGTTGCACTTCTGTGTTGGGATGATCTTCCAGGTTCCTGATGATTTTTCTGGAGAGCTGCAGTAAATACTCGTCCAATGGTATTAACTTTGCTTCTTTATACAGATTCCTTGTTGGTATATATTTCTTCGTCAGTGGGTTACGGTACAGTCCAGTGCAAATGCGGAGCATCTTTCTTTCAAAAAGCTTCATCTTTTTCATTGCTGTAGGTGAAATAGTAAACCAGATGGGAAAGGCGTAGGTCAGAACGGGTCGAATAAGTTGTTTGTACACAAGCAGCTTGGTTTCCTTACTTAGTCCATTTCGCCTCCTGAGAAGCGGATGGACCAAGTGCAGAGAATAGTTGGCTCTCTTCAACATCAAGTCTGCATGCCTTTTGAATTTGAATTTGTTGGAAAAGTTGATTCCCAAGTATTTCGTTGATGATTTGACAGTCACTTCAGAGTTGTCTGGAAGCTTTATTTTGATTGCATCACAGCGTGTTGCAAACGCTCGTCTTCGAATGACAGTCACTGGTGTTCTGAAGCAGATGAGTTCAGTCTTTTCGCTGTTTATCCTCAGTCCCCATTTGACATAGTAGTTTTTAATGTGCTCTTGCACTCTCCTGGCAGCAATTTCTGGTGAAAAAGCGGTAGCGTATGTGATTGAGTCGTCTGCATAAAGCTTCGTCTTTGTACCTGGTATGTTGGCTGGTTGATCAGCAGTGTAAATGTTGAACAAGTCCCTAATACAACTTTTGAGCACTATTACATTTAAAAATAAGAGTACTTTTTTGCGGCCATACAAAAGTGACACACCCTAATATACACCCGTTTGAAGATTTTAAAAAAATTTTTTGTTTTTTTTTCGCTGTAAGATTTCATCCAATAAAATTTAAAGAGTCCACAAAAATAATGTTTGCTACTCTCAAGGTGTTTTATGATTAATCCTAACCTACATCTATTCTTTAAAACCCGTAAAAATGTTCAGTCTAGATATTTATTCGAAAGAAAAATGATACCAACGCTCTAAAATCTCGGAGATGAAAAGAAATATCGGACAGATTTGAAAGAAGAATATTCGTCTATCAGAAACTGTTACAAATTATGTTGGAAAAAATTACCTCAACTTATAACATAACCTCGAAAACACCGAACAAAAAAAAACAATTTATTTATTTTTCAAACGGGAGTATCTCAAAAAAGTTATAGAATATTCCTTTTCTTGCTATTTCAATTGCACACATTCAAAACCAATGTTCATTTCTCTAACCCCCCCCCCCCCCCCCTAATTTCACCATCGCCCGTGCTGTGTTTAACATTATAAGGGTCTTTTATTTTTTAGTTTATTTTAGTTTTGCACCAACAAAAATATTAAATATTTTGTTGACCTGTGTAATTTTGTATAAGACTAGTACTAGTATATATGTATGTATATGTATTAGACTGGGCCAAAAAAATTGACTATTTTTTTTTTTTGAAAGATATATCGAGAATATCATTCAGAATGACAAAAAAAAATTTTCGTAAAAGTTTGAGCCCTTAATATCAATTTTAAGAGGGCTATCATCGCTAATTTTGATTTTTAGTCATAATTTCATGTTTTGCGTCAGAACTGACAAAACATTGAAGTAAAAAAAATTCATTTTAACTTACTTTTATATAAAATTAAATTCCCTACAAAAAAGGTCTAATTGAAAATTTTCGTCAGACAAGCCGTTTTTGAGTAATTAAGCTTAATAAATTGTTATTTTTCTTCGATTTTACTTTTTTAATTTGGAATTTTGTAACTAACGAAAAATAACAATTTATTAAGCTTAATTACTCAAAAACGGCTTGTCTGACGAAAATTTTCAATTAGACCTTTTTTGTAGGCAATTTAATTTTATATAAAAGTAAGTCAAAATGAATTTTTTTTACTTCAATGTTTTGTCAGTTCTGACGCAAAACATGAAATTATGACTAAAAATCAAAATTAGCGATGATAGCCCTCTTAAAATTTATATTAAGGGCTCAAACTTTTACGAAAATTTTTTTTTGTCATTCTGAATGATATTCTCGATATATCTTTCAAAAAAAAAAATAGTCAATTTTTTTGGCCCGGTCTAATATGGGGCATTTCACGTGAAGCGGACAACGAAAAAAGTGATGGGTGTTGAAATTCATTCATCTTTGTGTTATTTATACTTCATTTGAATCTAAAAATACATTTAGAAGGATTTTGAATTTTGAGGTCTGGTACTCCAGTTATGGGCTTGTAAACTTTCGACAAGCAATGAGTAATGGTTTTTAAGAAAAATGTTGATAAATTAAAAGAAGCAATATAAAAATAATTTTAATAGTTGAATATATGGTAAAACAGATGTTCTTTTTATTTATGAAATCTAAACCGGAAATGAAATTTTTTCTTATATATAAAACCGGAAGTTAACATTTCAAATAAAATTTTGGTAAACTTGGCCCATTTTTATATTTTTTTTTTATGTCTCAAAATAAAGCCCATATATTAGAGAAAATACATGCCAAGTTTCAGAGTGGGATACCCATACGTTTAGAAGATACATAATTTTTAGTGCGTGGACCTCGTGCAAAAAACAGATTTATTATACCTATAGAAAACCGGATGTTGGCGATTCAATTTTAATTTTAAGTATCTTAGACCATTTTGATATTTTTTTTCTTTTCTCTTATTGTTCTTTATATAATAAAGATTCCAAATACCAAGTTAGAAGATGGGATCTCCATTCATTTAGAAGTTACATATTTTTTAGTGCTAAGGTGGCAACTTCGTGTCATGCGATAAGCCCCTCTTGGTCTAGCTTTCTTGCCTTCTCATAGTATGAAGAGACGCCATCTGTTAGGAGTGTAACTTAAATGCTAGAAAAAGAAAGATATAATATGCGGCCACGTTACAATAATTTGTATTGTATTTTTTTTGATTTAAGTTCTTGCTTTAAATGAATACAACGTTTAGTTAGTTCGCACTTGAATTTAAGTTTAATAATAAATAACACAGACCCACAAAAAAAAAACTTCTCTGACTCTGGGATGTGAACATGTGTCTCATAGGTTTTTCGGGTCGCTGATTTCAAATCCAGGGTCCGTTTGACTCAATCAGGCCAGGTTTAAGGGCATTTGAAGGTCAAATCGCTAAATATTCGTTTACAAATCTGAAAACCTATATATACATATATGTTTTTGGCATCGCTGAATTCGAATTTGGGCTTTTTTTGACCCCAACATGTAAAGGTCAAGGTCAAACGAAGGTCAAACCTCTGCAATCTAACGATATGACATTTTTGACCCCAGATTCTGAAAGAACGTACAATTTTACATCTAAATTCATCTAGATCTGTTGTTTGGAATGACCTCTGGAAGATATTCCAAGGTCAAATACTCCTTTTGGATCTCTCGGCTGATGTATTGACAGTAAATCGGGATTTGGGCTCTCGAACCAGTTGATTCTTATGTTTTTGGAGTCACTGAATCCGAATATAAGGTGCGTTTAATACCATTTTGCAGACTCTAGGTCATTTGAAGGTATCCATATAACTTCAGAAGTAGCCAATTCACAGCCAATACATAGGCCAAAATCTAAAAAACGAGTCTTATTTTGGATGACCGCTACATGACAGAGGTCGGTAAAAAAAAAGTCAACACATATTTGCACGTAAAATTTTACGTTCTTTCAGAATCTGGGGTCAAAAATATCATATCGTTAGATTGCAGAGGTTTGACCTTCGTTTGACCTTGACCTTTACATGTTGGGGTCAAAAAAAGCCCAAATTCGAATTCAGCGATGCCAAAAACATATATGTATATATAGGTTTTCAGATTTGTAAACGAATATTTAGCGATTTGACCTTCAAATGCCCTTAAACCTGGCCTGATTGAGTCAAACGGACCCTGGATTTGAAATCAGCGACCCGAAAAACCTATGAGACACATGTTCACATCCCAGAGTCAGAGAAGTTTTTTTTTTGTGGGTCTGTGTTATTTATTATTAAACTTAAATTCAAGTGCGAACTAACTAAACGTTGTATTCATTTAAAGCAAGAACTTAAATCAAAAAAAATACAATACAAATTATTGTAACGTGGCCGCATATTATATCTTTCTTTTTCTAGCATTTAAGTTACACTCCTAACAGATGGCGTCTCTTCATACTATGAGAAGGCAAGAAAGCTAGACCAAGAGGGGCTTATCGCATGACACGAAGTTGCCACCTTAGCACTAAAAAATATGTAACTTCTAAATGAATGGAGATCCCATCTTCTAACTTGGTATTTGGAATCTTTATTATATAAAGAACAATAAGAGAAAAGAAAAAAAATATCAAAATGGTCTAAGATACTTAAAATTAAAATTGAATCGCCAACATCCGGTTTTCTATAGGTATAATAAATCTGTTTTTTGCACGAGGTCCACGCACTAAAAATTATGTATCTTCTAAACGTATGGGTATCCCACTCTGAAACTTGGCATGTATTTTCTCTAATATATGGGCTTTATTTTGAGACATAAAAAAAAAATATAAAAATGGGCCAAGTTTACCAAAATTTTATTTGAAATGTTAACTTCCGGTTTTATATATAAGAAAAAATTTCATTTCCGGTTTAGATTTCATAAATAAAAAGAACATCTGTTTTACCATATATTCAACTATTAAAATTATTTTTATACTGCTTCTTTTAATTTATCAACATTTTTCTTAAAAACCATTACTCATTGCTTGTCGAAAGTTTACAAGCCCATAACTGGAGTACCAGACCTCAAAATTCAAAATCCTTCTAAATGTATTTTTAGATTCAAATGAAGTATAAATAACACAAAGATGAATGAATTTCAACACCCATCACTTTTTTCGTTGTCCGCTTCACGTGAAATGCCCCATATGTATATATGTAATTATATTATATTATATATATATATATATATAATTATATACATATATTATATTATATATGTATATATATATAATTATATATATTATATATAATCATACAATATCAAAGATTACTTTATAAGAAACAATATTGTGAATTGAAATGATATATTGTATGTACTTTGTGGTACTAACACCAGTATTTTAAGTGCTTTATTCAAAATTTAGTAATTTTTTCTAGAAGTGCCGCGTCATAAAGTGTAAGAAAAAAGTAACAAGCGATTAAGAAAAGAAATATATTAAAATACAGGGATTAAAAGAATGTTGGAGGGTGGAATTCATATGGCAAATCGCGAATTATATGAGGGTTTTGAGACATTATATAATATCCATTTATTAACTGAGCAAGTAAATTATCATCGTTAGTTTAAGAAACTAACTGAATTAAATCCTCGACACCTGATCAATAAAATTCAGGTTTTTAAGTTTAATTGCTAACTCTAGTAAATATGTATATATCTTGAATCTTTATTATTTTATTTTTATTTTTTTGTATTTTTTGTAATCAGCAGATCTTCGAATCAATTGATGAAATAAATAAATAAATAAAGCTGCTATAACAGTCGCAAAAGGTCTAAAAAGGTATGTTCTAGCTCCTGGGATCACAATAGTGTTAGCTCTAAATGAATCCTTATGTTAAATTATTTGAACATAAATTGTTAAAACTACATTGCAGGTAAAACAGCCAGAGTACTTCATATAGTTTATTGTAAGTCGCTGAGTGCCAATATGTAATAATAGATTAAAATAAAGGCGATGATGGTTGTCATTCTGGTTTGAAGAGCATTTCTCTGATTATCATTTTCTGGGCTGCAATGAGGGTTTGCAGCTTAAAAAAGCACTGCGCAAACAAGCAATACCATATTCAAACGAGAATTCATACATAGTAGATAGTAAGTAAGTTTGGTGATAGTAGCTTACGTAAGTGAAATATGTATTTTGTTAAGTACAATTCACAAACAGATTCAAGTTGCATGGGGGAATCACAGCAATTATGACGATCATACTTTAAGTCATAAATAGATAGGTACTCGTTCGATAAAAATATAAGATGATAGATGGTGCTTTGTTGTTTATCTCCGTTAATAACAAGATATCAAAAAAAAAAAAAAACTTTAATTCCTGAATCGATTTCGCTGTAAGCAATGCTGGTAATTTCTGGTTACCAAGTTTTAGAAACTTTATACCTATTAGTAGGTACCACAAACATGATTCTACATAGAGGTCTAGCTATTTATAAGTCTTCCTTATATTTTAAAAAGTCTGCAAAAATCGCAAGGACTCGGAACAAATTATTCTAAGACCTATATTAAAAATAGATTTATTTAAAATGTTTAATATCAAATAATTGTAATGAATTTTTTAAATGGCAAAATATTGCCACATAAATAAATATAAAAAAAATTCCACTTTATCTTGCAAAAATAAAAATTTGGCAAAAAAATTAGGTCCTTATTCGGAATTCCCCCCGCACCAAAATGCACTTTTTTTTAATGAATCGATAAAAAAAAAGTGTGCTGTTGATAAAAAACATCAAATAATGGAGGAGAAACACTTTTTTATGCAAAAAAGTGAAGTATAAAAATAAGGTCCAAAAATTATTAAAATTCTGAACTGAACTTTATTGTTTTGGAGGTTTGCTCACTTCCTCGATTAAGAACATTCAATAAAATATATTGAAAAAGTTCCTATAATTTCTTGTATGACATACACAGGTACATAGTTTATTTTATATTTGTTTGTGGGAACCAAAATCAAGTCATCTTAAAAAGCTTTTTCTAAAATGCAAATTTTTTGTAACTCGTAATGGGTTTTTGTCTTGTTGGGAATCTTTCTAAAATAGAAGTTATATACGTTATTTTTGTATGATCAAATGAATGTAAAAGTTTGAAATAAAGTACCAACTTTGAGATTAATCTAATTGGGTAGCTTGCTACAACTTATAATGCGATAATAAATTTGTAGTAGAGCGAAAAGCATACCAAATTTGAACACATAAGTTAAACTATTGAATGCATCTAAAACATACAAACACTAATCCATTGTATTAGTTTTTCACGCCCTTTGATTTCCACCATTTCTATATAATTTATCCACATTCATATAAATCACAAAAACAGAAGTGTACCTACTTTCCACGACGTCAATTTCAGGATTTTGTGAAAGAAAACTTCTTTTTTCGACATAGCAACGAAACGCTGTTCCCAAATCCATAAAAGCCACAAATGCAATCCATCCTCTAAACGCATATAAAACTCTTCCTTGCATAATTATAAATTGATTATTATCGTTCTAGACACGATCCCCGGTTTTTCCTTCTGTGATAAAAGATGTTTTTTTATGAAAATATTCATTGTCTATAAGAATAATTTCAAACTATACCATTTAACAAAGTTTGTAAAATATGGTCAGTTATAAATCTCCATCTTAGCATTCACATCCTAAATGCCTGCAATCTAACAGAGAAACAACAATTAATTGATTTAAATATGTACGTTACGTACAAACATTACTTCATTTATAGTTTTACCACAAAAGTGAAAAACGGATTTCAATTTGTAAACAATTAAACCAAAAAAACTTTGACATAACAAAAAACAAACGTCAACATTTTCAACCATGCGCCTTTGCGCTCCACAGAGGTCGAAATATAGAGATAGGAAACTTCGGCTGTCAATGACCGCGTACAGAATTATATCAAAAGATGTAGGGATAGCCTGGTTTTATAAAAATTTACCTCATGGACAGCCCTCCATTGTATAACAGTTTTTTAAACCAAATTGAAGATGACAGCGGGCGGTCAGCTTCATAATTTGACGTCTGATCTTCACAAAAAGAAAGTATTTTGACACGATATAGAGGCTAACAAATTATGATAAGTTTCTATTATTTGCAATTGTGTAGCTTAGTACGCAGATCGGGAAAAATTTTGTCTCCCATACACATTTTTTCCTGGGACAAATTTTATCTGGGATTTTTTCCTAGCAGTTCATTTCATACTTTTGTGCATTGCTGTACAAAATGTCTCCACTAAATTTTATCAGGAAATGGAATGATACAAGCATCATTTTGCGGGACAAATTTTTGACAGCCACAGTATTCCGGAAGTGATTTTTGTCATAACTGTGCTGATGCTTCTCTTGAAAGCACCAAGAGGAGATTCCAAAAAGGTATGAACGACTTTTGTAAGACGACCCGTTCCATAGAAACACTCCAAAACACATTTAATTATTTTATATCTCCCCAAATTCAAGCTTTTGCGCGACATTTGGAAAAGTTTTGTAGAGATTAAAATTGTAGAGATAAAACTTTTCCAAATCTTGCGCAAAAGTTTGAAGATGGAGAATTAAAAAATAATTAAATGTGTTTTGTAGTGTATTTATGGAACGGGTTGTCTTACAAGAGTCGTTCATACCTTTTTGGAATCTAATTCTTTTAAGAGAAGCATCAGCACCTTTTACATAAAACCAGTTTTGACAAAAAATCACTTTCGGGTGTCAAAATTTGTCCCGCAACATAATGCTGGTATCATTCTTTTTCTTAGCAAAATTTAGTGGCGACATTTTGTACAGCTATGCACTAAAGTATGAATTTTGCGCGCGAACTGCGTACTGCTCGGAAAAATATCCAAGACAATTTGTCCCAGGACAAAATATGTATGGGAGACAAAATATTGTTTTTAAGAATCGAAATCAGATTTAAAAAAAAGTATTAACCAACTTTGTAGAGCAAGTTGTTGGAATAAGATAAGCCAATACCTTTCTGTGGTTTTTATCGAAAAACTTACAATTATAAATCTTTTTTTAAGAATGGAAAGCAAAATTCAAAAAGGTATTAACAAACATTAAGGTTTTTGAATATAACAACAACAACTTGAATGAACATACAAGATACAAGAAGTTTTGTTACCCCATCTGATCTGGTTGTTATATATAAAGTCCTCATTCTTCCGAAGCTCGAGTACAAATGATAGGCGACCATTGTCTAACTGAAACACTTGAAACTCTCAAGCACCGTCGCAATGTTTTATGTCTAAAACTATTTTACCGCAATTTTCATAAGCAGTGCTCTAGTAAAATAGGCAGTTGCATTCCCCCCTCAAACAATTCAACCGAAATACTCGTAATTCTAGGAATGCTCATCAGTTTACCCCTGGGCCCAATTTCGGATGCACTGTCAAGTATAGAAATTCTTTTTTTAGCCGCACTACATGAATGTGGAATGCTTTACCCGGCTCAATATTTCCCACTCATTTCAATGTGCAAACATTTAAAACCAATGCGCATCTGTATCTCCTTTCTAATCCTATCCCACTTTCCTAATTGCTCGCACTATGTTTAACATTATAAGGATATTCATAATCCATTGAGTGCGCATATAATATGAAAAAAAGTTGTATATTCGGTTTCTTTCTTTTTCTCCGTACTCTAACAATTCGTTGAACATAAATGAGGGAGATTTTATGAAAGATTTGACACAGTTCAAGTATTAATAATAAGAATATCGAATATCATACAAGAAACGTTTCAACATTTTCATATTCGTGTTGGGGCATATTCATAGATGTTTGCTAAACTCTTGCTAAGTTGTTTTTAAACAAGTCCAGAGCTTAGGCTAATTATAAATAAATTTAAGCTTAGGGCCAAAACCTGTGCTCTAACTTTAAACATAGTAAATGCTGTGCTTAAGTAGTTATTATCAGAACGAAATGTCAAATTTGTTTCTTTTTAATAAAAAGTTGACAAAGTAGTTTATTTCAAAAAAATTTTACGTAAATTTATTGTGATGGATATTTTAGAGAAGTTTGAATTATTAAGTGAAGTGCAAAATGAGCCACCACAAAAACGAAAAATATACAAAACATGGTCAATCCATTTGAATTAAGCGATAAAAACTTCTACGAAAGATATCGTTTGGATAAAGAAACGGTAAAAATTTATCATAAATTGACATATTATTGAAGAACTACCAAGTAAAGAGGATTGCCAGTTTCTGGCAACCTTCAGGGCTTAACAGCACTAGGATTTTTTTTAGAAATGTCCATTACGTATTAAATCTTAATATTATATGTAGAATTTGGGCTTAAATGATCGATGAAATGGATGCAATTAATAAAAAACTAATTCATCTTCTGTTACCTTACGTTTCGCTGACTTTTTGTCGGCTTCTTCAGGGATTTTTTTATTTTTATTTATTTCTGATGTGGAAATTGATGTTTTACATTTGCATTGATAAAAATTTTGAATTTACGTTAAAGCTTTTTAATAAATTAACAAATAAATAATTTACTAATTAAATAAATTAACATTAACACTATTGCAAACAACAAAAATTAAAGGCCATTTCCAATCTGTGATACTAGTTTTTAATTTTTGTTGTTTTCAATAAGATAATTCCTCTTATTACCAATGTTGTTTATGTGCAGTGAACCAGTTCCCGTAAAAGTTCCTTCTCTGGTTGCGACCAGTTTTCCAGGCGTGCGCGTTTAATATTTTCTTTGTTGCCCTTCTAAATATTGTTGTAGAATATTTGTTTGAGCTTCTTTTTTGGCTTTTTTATTTAATAATTTTGTTTTGCTTACTTTTTTTCGACGTGCAATATCAAGAAGCATCATACAAAAATTTACATTTACACCCATATTAATAAAGATGGTTTAGTGAAATTTTATTAGAAATTTCATTATTTTATGTGAAATTTCATTAATAAAACGAATTTTTTGTTAAGTGACGTTTACTAACTATGATTAAGTTAAACCACCGAAGTAGGTGGTACCCCTATTGCCTGAAACACCCTCAAATTTTTTTTGAGGTGAGTAAGAGAAAACTGTCTTAAATTCTCTATCCGTGAATACGTGTGAATGGTGGATTAAAATACAAAATGAAGTCAGTAGCTCAAAATTTGAAGTTTTGTGTTTTTTGTGAATATCAAAATGACAGTTCTCAAAACAAATATTTTAGAATTGTAAGTAGACCTCGATTATAAATATTCGTGATAAACATTAACACCCATATTAATAAAAAACGCTTATTCCTTCTATAGTCCACTGTCTTACTAAACCATAGAATAGGAGTTTAGTCCTGGCTTAAATATTTATATTAATAAAAACAAAATGTTCCCGGAATAGTAAAATGACGTTTACCAAAAATCCTTTTAAGAAAATCTTCTACAAAAGTAAGCAATCTCTTTTTTTATATTCTGTGGCTACCTAAATTGATTGTCAATTTCTTGTGTCTGACTGTGGACATTTCTATTTCTTATTCCTTCGCTAAACCACCTACTTCGGTGGTTTAACTTAATCATAAATAGCAAACGTCACTTAACAGAAAATTTGTTTTATTAATGAAATTTTGCACTTAGTCCAGGACTTAACGATAAACCTCCACTAAACCATCTTTATTAATATGGGTGTAATTGTTTTTATACTTAGGCTTATGTTAATAACTTAAATTAGAATTAGTTCAACAAAATGCGCAAAACGCAAATAACCAACAGCGAGTAGGTAGTCTCATCAGACAGTAAGTGCACCTACAAAGACCATTCAACAACACCGACCAGCAGCGGGCATTACAAAAGCAGATTAACTAAATCAACTCCCAAACTAAATTTTACTACCAGCCTAAATCATCCAGAAAGCACCACGATTACAAATGGAGAAGTTGATAGTCATGAGGATACAACTGAAAATAAAGATCAGCCAGATAGTTCAACGACAAGTGGTCAACAAAAAGTACAACAACAACACGATCCAGAAGCACGTAATCCTGGTTCGGAATCGGTCTCATCAGCAGTCACGGATTCATCTTCATCGCCGCTAAATCTACGAACAACACTCCATGATAATCCAGCCAAAAAGCTTGTTGAAATTCTATCGAATCCCAATTCAAATGAAAGTCTATCGGAGCATTCGTTCAATACCTCATCCAGTCATTCAATTAAAAAGTGTTTAATGTGGTGTTTAATTGTCGCCCGCTGATGATGGTTCCGCAGCCGAGAACCGAAATGCATTCGTACTTAACAATAAAAGTTTAAATTCCAAAATTAAAGTCGTTGTTTTCAATTTTGTTTTATTTTGATTTTGCTTTTATTTGACGATATTTGCGGTCTATAAGGTGTTTAAATAATTTTTTCAAATAAAAAGTTCAAGTGACCTCAACTCCAAGGTGTGTTTCGCCCAGGTACGACAGTGGGCTCATCAGTTAGATGCTGTCGTACCCTTCTAAGACGCAAATATTGGTCGATGTTTACCGACTCTAATAAAATTTACAGCTTTAATAGACTGTGAATTTTATCGTTCTAGGGGAATTTCATTAAATTCAGACACCTAGAACAATAATGACCGTGGTCAGACTATTAAATCAATAGAGAAATAAAATTATTTCTGTTTAAGTGGAGTGATTGAAATAAATTCAATTAAAAAGTTCAAGTGACCTCAACTCGAAGTTGCGTTTCGCATTAAAGCTGTAAATTTTATTAGAGTCGGTAAACATCGACTAATATTTGCGTTCTTAGAAGGCTACGACAGCATCTAACTGATGAGCCCACTGTCGTACCTGGGCGAAACGCACCTTGGAGTTGAGGTCACTTGAACTTTTTAATTGAATTTATTTCAATCACTCCACTTAAACAGAAATAATTTTATTTCTCTATTCATCCAGTCATTCCCTGCCACGTTTATCCAAACATACACAGCCAATAGTATGCCTTAGTTCAGAAGAAGAAATCGTCAAGAAAGCTAGAGAGAGAGAGACTTTATTTCTCTTGTGCCACGTGAACTGGCGCTACAAGTGTTGGCCTATTTGGATCGAACCGATCTTCGTTCTACAAAACCCTTAGGAATGCTTAGGAATTCTTCAGGAACTGTAAATAACTTTGATAATGGCCGATCAGTAGACAAAATCAGCTTCTATTGATATTTTGACTGCAATTGTCGAGTTTTCGACATTGGTTGTTCGCAATTACACATTGCAAAAAGTGAGCCGGACGGACGGGGTAAGTGTTGCGAACTAATACAAATATAATAGTTTTAAATGCATGTTTTTTTGTTTTTTTTTTCTGCAGGGATGAATGCTACTTAATATAGCTAGTAAACAAATGTTGAATGATTCCGAACCAAAGAACATGCTCACCGAGAAGGGGGACTTCCTAAATTTCTTTTACAAGAATAGTATTCAAGCCTTAATTGGTAAAATAATTTTTATTTGGTTTATACAAGAAACTTAATTATTGTCTTTATCGACAGCTCCAGTATTAATGAATACCATTGGTGATAGACTACAAAACGAAGATTATCAAACGGTGCAGTTGTTGGGTCTAGTTTTGGACATTCTATCATTCTGTGTAGAACATCACACGTATCACAATAAGAATTTTATTATACAAAAAGATCTCCTCAAGAGAATACTAGTGCTTATGAAAATCACACACACTTTTAAGAAAAATAAATGCACTTAAAGACACTTAAACGCTTGTCCCGCCTGTTAATGACATCTATCGTTTGAAGGAACAGAAACGATTTTCTAAAATAAGAAAATTGAAAACTGTTGATCAATTGATTTTAAATCTAATTTTAATTTAGCTATCCTAATTGAAACTTGAATGAATGGATTTGGTGTAAGTATATGCTACGTACAAGTCACTAAAGACCGTTTAAATCGTTGGAATCGAGCAAGTAGTTTAGAAATGACAACGTGGTTTATCGATCACATCTAAGAAAATCATATGATTTTTCATTATATTCTTCAAAATAGCGGATAAATCATCCTGTCATTCCTAAACTACTTGCTCGATTCCAACGATTTAAACGGTCTTTAGTGTTGTTTTTAATCCTCTAGGTGATTCTAAAACCTATTTTAAAATCTAACCAGAATATCGAAAAAATGTCATGCCAGAGACGTTTCAACATTTTCATATTCTTATGGAAATTCTTGAAACGATACCCATATGCAAATTTTTCGAAGCTTTTGATAAAATTAAAGTTGGTTTCCAGTTCTGCTTAGAGGACTTAAAACAACACTCGAACCCGTTTCAATATTCCAAATGAAGCAACTAGTTTAGAAATGACAACATAATGTATCGATCATTTCAAAGAAAATCATATAGTTTTTCATGAATTTCTTGAAAATGGTAGATAAACCATCCCGTCATTTCCAAACTACTTGCTCGATTGGGATGATTTAAACGGTTTTCGGTGTTGTTTTTAATCCTTTAGGTGATTCCAAAAACTAATTTTAATTTAAACAAAAACTTTGAAAAATTTTCATATCGGTAACATTTTAGCAATTTCAATATGAATACGCAAATGTTGAAACGACTCTGGCATGAATTTTTTTCGAAATTTTTGTCAAATTTGAAAATGGTTTTCAGAACCATTTTGGAGACTCAAATCAACACTCAAAACCGTTTGAATTGTCCAAATGAAGCAACTACTTCAGAAATGACAGCTTGGTCTATCTACCATTTTCAAGAATTTCATGAAAAATCATGTGATTTTCTTGAAAGTGGTCGATAAATGATGTTGTCATTTCTAAACTAGTTGCTTCATTTGGATTATTGAAACGGTTCCGAGGGTGGATTGAAGTCCTCTAGGTGATTGTGAAAACCGTTTTTAAATCTGATAAGAATATCGAAAAAAGTTCATGCCAGAGACGTTTCAACATTTGCATATTCAAGTTTTCATTCGAAGTTTTTGTTAAAATTTAAATTAGTTTTTGAAATCACCTAGAGGATTAAAAACAACACTCAAAACCGTTTCAACCATCCAAATGAAGCAAGTAGTTCGGAAATGTCGACATGCTTTATTGATCACTTTTAAGAAAATGATATAATTTTTCATGAAATTCTTGAAAATGGTAGATAAACCATCCTGTCATTTCCAAACTACTTGCTCCATTCGGATGATTTAAACGGTTTCGAGTTTTGATTTAAGTCCTCTAGGTGGTTCTAAGAACCATTTTTTAATCAGACAAGAAATTCGAAAAAATTTCATACAAAAGACGTTTTAAAATTTTCATATTTGTATTGAATTTGTAAAAACGTTTCTCATATGAAATTTTTTCGAAGTTTTTGTTAAAATTGAAATTTGTTTTCAGAACCACTTAGAAGACTTGAATCAACACTCGCAACCGTTTTAATCATGTAAATGAAGCAACTAGTTCAGAAATGACAGCTTGGTTTATTTACCATTTTCAAGAATTTCCAACAGCATTTGCTGGATTGATCCTATTTTGAATCCAATCCAATGATTCCTAGAACATATTTCCATAATCCCAACATCACTTTTACTCACAGGTTTAACCGAGTTATTGTATCAAAACTTCAGCACTAACTTGGCTGGAATTTTAGGTTATATTCTGGCGGACATCTAGTTAAACAAAATTTTGTTAAACTATCAAGTTGGAAGGCCAATTTAAAATGGAAGAAAATTAAAAAAGGAAACAAAACATTCTTGAGTATAAAATAGTATTTTTTTTCAACTGAATTGAACTTGAAGTTCAAGAATAAACAATTAGGTTGATTCAAGATCTAATTTGATGATGTTGGAAGATTTTTGTGTTTAGATCTTGTTGAAAGCTACGATATCACAGATTGGACAAATTCCTCGAACTCTTGCATCTTTTCTTACAACAAGTCAATTGAAACTTTGTCATCTTTGATGACGCACATGATTTGCAACTTGTTGACTGGAAGAAGTTTGGAGGCACCCCATAATAGACCGTCCATCTCGATGGTGCGGACACACTTTTCCATTTCTTTCATGTCGGTCTCGTCATCCCAAGGCTTCACGTCGACCAGGACGGACGATTTGGCAATGAGGGCGGGTTTCTTTGATTTCTTGGCAGAGTAGGCTGCTTCGGCGTCTTCTTCTTCGTCGTCTGATCTGAATAGATCTACGTCTATATTGGGTAAACAAAGATTTTTAAATTTAGATGCCAATTGGCAAGAACAGTGACATTCGAACTTACCATCAACGTCTTCAGCTACTGTGGGCTTGGCGCCAGCAGTTTATGGAAGTGCCAGACCGCTCCATGCGGCTCTTTCGGCGGAGCTAAAGGACGCAGTGTGTTATACTAACTGCGGACCACTAGTTTGCGATGCTGATGCGATGCTGAGAAAGATATCTTAATCAATTCATTGCTTTTTGGCATATTCCGCTGAATTATTTGCGTGTTCTCAGGTGAAGAAAATATTTGCCCAGCAGCAAGCTGATTTGGGTGGCTGTTGTTAGGCTTGTTGTCTTTGGGCTCCTCCAACTGTTGAAAATCCACCAATTCTCCTCCTTTGCTTCTTCCAATAGTTGCACTTATTGTTGTGCTGTTTTTTAAATTATCAAAATTTATATTATTGTTATTTAGCTCGCGCGCTGTTGTTAAAGGGAAAACACTTTTTTTGCGGTCACTGCCGATGCTGTTCGTTGACGAAGTGGACGTCGATGTTGAAGACAATTAGTGGGTCGCTTGCACTATTTCTGGTTGTATTTAGTGTTTGTTCTATGCCAACAGAAGATTGATTACAAATCGCCCGCACAATGAGTTTTATTAACAAAACTATATGCCAAACGATGTTTAATTAAATGAACTAACGTGCAATTATACTTTTTCACACTTCCTTTATGGTTTTTAACCAAAATTTCACTACTTCCATAACTTGCGAAATTTTGCACACACAATAAAAAAAAGAATATGTAGGGAAAAACTTGTGTGCGGAGAAAAAACACCTTTGGTATCTTGCAATCGAAATTTAAGCGATAAATTTATGATTTGCAGACGAAATTTTATCGGGTATCGACGGGGAAACTTTGATGAGCATTTTTATGGGCAATTTATTTAATTTAATTGAGAAAATTACACTAAATTCGGTGAAATACTTGTTTAATAATTAGAAGCATCGACCCGCACTTTTGTTTTTTTATGACATTTGTTTTTTTTTTAATCGATTTGTTTACTTGTCAAAATGTTCACCTTTGGGCTAAAATGTCTATATTCCGTGGTCAATGTTGGGCACTATACGCATTGAATTTCTAGGGTGCGCTTCTACTTTTGCTTGGAATTTCTTAGTTTTTAACAGAAATATACATTAATATTAAGGAATTTGTATCCGAAAAGCAATAAAATTAATATCTAATATAGTTTTTATTGATAAAGAGATAAAAAAAGTGAAGTATAAAAAAATGAATATAGGCCATAGGGTAAATTCAAAGTTTCTTTAAATCCAGATTCTGTAAATGCAAAAGAAACCTTGCATACACCCAACCTCGCATCTACTCCAAATCCTATAGTGTGCCCAAGCAGAGGGGTTGCATACATATCTCACTGTTTATACGCCGTAATGCGTAAGCAAGCAAAAAAAGCAAATATCCCATAATAAAAAAGTAGTTTTAGGTATAGTACTGTGGGTGGTCCACTTGTACCTCACTTTTTACCATAAAAAAGTGTTTCTCCTCCATAATTTGATGTTTTTTATCAACAGCAATAACTTTTTTATCGATTGGTTAAAAAAAAGTTCATTTTGGTGGAGGGGGGAAACCGAATAAGGGCCAACAGTACTGTGGGTGGTCCGCTTATAAAAAAATTTTTTTTTGGCAATTTTGTTGGCCATTTTTTTGCTTCATAACTTTTTGGTCAAATTGTGGTAAATTGTCTTAAAAAACATAAAAACAATCAAGTTGCAACAAGTTTTTTGAAAATCGGTTCAGTAGATCCGGAGATTAACTGTCCGCAATGGGACAGTGTGTTTTTTGAAGAGTCAACGTTGGCGCCCCTTATAATTCGGCCGAAATTCGACAAACAAATTTTTTTGTACTCTTGACGCATTTATTCATTATTTAAAAAAAAAGAAATTATGTTGTTACCTAATAAAGTTTCCGAGAAAAAAATTCCCAAAAATCGGGCGTTTTTTTTTGGCACTCTAGACCGTACTAGTACCTTAAGTTACTAGTTATAAGTAAATGTTGAATAGTTCAATAGGAACTTCAATAGAACATGAGATTTATTTAAAAAAAATAAAGAAAATACCTACTTTTTAATGTTTCGATAATATTTTTATATATATACATTTTACAGTTAAAAATATAATTATATATATAACTTAATTATAAACTAACAAATAAGAAGGTATTTTTAAATTATCAATTTGAACACTGCATTTAACTCTTCAGTGAGGAAAATATTTTCTGTACTATTTTCGCATTAAGTTTCTAATAAGTCCTGAAAAGAATTTTAAATTTGAAAGAAAATTTCAAGAAATGTTCATATTCATGGCCACTTTCATGATAAAAGCGTTGAGTTTCATGAAAGTATTGAATACGAGTATATACCACAACGGCATTTGAATGAAAACTGCTTTCTCTATTTTGATGATTGGAGCTGTTCTGAAATGCTTTTATAGTGTTTTTATAAGATCTGAAAAGAATTTATAGTGTTTTTATAAAATCTGAAAAGAATTTTAAATTTAAACGAAAATAAAAAAAATCACATAGAACTGTTTGCATATACCCTCTTTCATAAAAAATGCTTTAAAATTCATGAAAGTGATTAATGTACTGCAGTCCGCAATGGCATTTCAAAACTGATTTCTCTTTTTCGGAGATTGGAGCAGTTCTGAAATGTTATTATGGTTATAGACCCTAAAAATTATTAAATTTAAGCGAAAAATTCAAAAGTTTTCATTTTCAATATTTGTTAAGGCTTGCTTTTTAGGACTCATAATATTAATTGAAAATCTCGTTATTATTAAATGTGGTCAATACCCGGCACTATTTTTATTGCTTTAAAAACTCTAAAATAAAATACATATAACAATATTTAAGAAGAATTATAATTGTAAGCTTAGCCAGGTTCTTGAACTTGGCGATATTCAAAGGAATGTTCCCATTCTGTAAAATACTGATTCTCATACATTGCGTCATCAACGTCCTTACTATAATTTTTGGGAGCTCCGTAGTAGAGGTCTGCAATGAATGTCTTGAAAGCAGTTTCAAGCATTCGATTGATTTCAAAACAAACTTGTCTACTGTACAATATACTTGAAAATAGAATGAATGAATCAATTCTCAAATTGTTATCATACAAATCTTTAACTCATTTCAAAGCAAGCACTGGGAGTACAGTTCATTATAAGAACGGGGATAGGTACTCGTATCAAATAATATAGGTATTCACAAAACTAGTGTACACTTCACTAAGTACACTGAGTGCATTGAATAGGTACACTGAGTACACTAAGTAGGTGCATCTAATACACTGAGTAGTGGGTATACACCAAATATTTATTTATTTATTTATTTATTTATTTTTATACGGATTTACTTAATTTTCTTTTCATTCAAATTCAAATTTGTGTTTTAATAGATAAGTGAGAAATGTATGTAAGGAAATGGCGTCTATAATATGAAACCAACAAATAAATGAAGTTTTTTTTTTTCATTTATTTCTAACAAAAGCAGTATAATCTGTATAAATAGATATAATATATTTTACATATTTGCATATACAGGGTGATTGGTATAAGGTGAACCAAAACGCTGTAAAGAGTAGGTTGGTTGGTTGACAAGAAAAAAATCGTATGGAAGGGGGGTCTACATATTTCCATCCATTTAGGCGGGAGGGGCAATTTTCTAAAAAATTGACTTAAACGAAAAAAAAATATTTAAAAACAACGGTAAAACTTGCAATGCCCTGCCATACCTTTTTACCTTTTTGGAAAGCCACAAATCTCTTCCTTAATTTTCATTTTAAATTAAGTTGCGTATGTGAATAGTTTTTAAAAAACTAAAGAATTTTTCAAATTTTAGCTTTAGGCAAATAAAATTACTTTTATGGAGGAAAAACAATTAATATTTATTGCTCTTAACTCATATTACAAGTTTGATGTGTATTTTTGCACTTTTTTCTTAAAATATGTATTTTGAGACATCGTTCATATTTTAATTTGAATATTATTTATATTGTATATTTTTTTAAGTTAATATATGTTTATACAAAATTTCTGTTGCCTTTTCATGGTATTTTACTAAAAAATCTATTACTTTTGAAGCATCAAGCTTAACTTCACCTTTCAGCTCCATTTTTTTCGACAAAAAGAAGCGTAGTGCTGCATGTACTTTGACGTAAAGCTTGGGTTTTACGCCTGTTTTTGTCGCTCAGTATCAAACTGTTCATTAGTGTTGCTAGCGGTTGATGGGGGTGGTTCTTTTATAAAGGTTTATGTGTTGAATTCTGTTTCAAGACATGTTTTAAACCATTTTTTTTCGCATTTTATTGTAACTGCATTCTACAAATCTATATTTTCCAGCTTCAAACAAAACTTGCGAAAAAAATCAATTTCCAATTTTTTTCCCCAGATTTTAATGTCGCTGTTTGGATAACAATATTTATAGTCAGTTAAGTCATGCCTGTTAGCCTATTATTTGAAAATTGAAGAGTGCAAATAATAAAAATAAGTCGTACACTTTAAATGATTTCACAAATTTGTTTTTTACTTTAAAATACACACAATTTACGTAACGAACACGAATTAAAGGGGTTTAAAAAGGAGTACCTTGAATGCATTTCGGAATGATTCATTCCATCTTCAGCATCACGACTAAATCAAAAAGTGCAGTGCGTGCTTTGATGTGTACTTTGATCTCGAGTTGTTGTAGGTGGTATTATATAAATCGAGAGAACAAGTTCGATTCTATAGGTGCGTTTTATTATCCACAAATCTATCTGGATCCGGATCTGGATTAAGTTTTAACATGTATTACAAAAACAATTTGGAATCCTGTTTTCTATCGGGATCTATTTCAAAGATCCAAAAATTAGTTATTACACTGGCGAGTAGATGGCTTTTATGATAAGGTAGTGTAAGTTATAGTGTAAAGAAAAAAGACAAGAAATAATTGAAAATTTACAAACCCAAGGATAAAAAGAGACGGACTTATAACACTGCTGTCACTAAGATCCGTATCGTTTTATTTTCAATGGAAGATCCAGATCCGGATCCAGATAGATTTGTGGATAATAAAACGCACCTTATATTACCGTTGTCCAGATTCATACACCCATATTAATAAAGATAGTTTAGTGGAGGTTTATCGTTAAGTCCTGGACTAAGTGCGAAATTTCATTTATAAAACAAATTTTCTGTTAAGTGACGTTTACTAATTATGATTAAGTTAAACCACCGAAGTAGGTGGTTTAGCGAAGGAATAAGAAATAGAAATGTCCACAGTCAGACACAAGCAATTGACAATCAATTTAGGTAGCCACAGAATATAAAAAAGAGATTGCTTACTTTTGTAGAAGATTTTCTTAAAAGGATTTTTGATAAACGTCATTTTTCTATTCCGGGAACATTTTGTTTTTATTAATGTAAATATTTAAGCCAAGGCTTAACTCCTATTCCATGGTTTAGCAAAACCATGGAATATAGGTGGAATAAGCGTTTTTTATTAATACGGCTGATAGAGTTTGTGTCTTTTTATATGTAAATATGTAAAAACTCTCGTATGCGTCGAGCTTTCGGTCGTCTATAATCTCTTTTACAAGTTTTACATTATCAATATTCAAACATAAATGATTATTGTTCAGTGCGTGTGCTGCTAATGCAGATCTATACGGCTGGTTGTTACGAATGTATGTTCGATGTTCTTTGAAACGCGTTAGGACATTTCTTTTTGTTTGGCCATAATAAACACTTTCACATTCACTACACTGAATTGCATATATTCCCGATTTGTTTAAACTATCAATTTTGTCTTTTGTTGAACCCAATAAATTCGATAGTTTGTACTGATTTGTATACACAATTTCCATACCGTATTCGCGGAATTTCGTTTTTAATTTATTAGTTAAAACTGGTACATATGATAACGCGACACGAATATTTTTCTCATCAAGCTTTCGATTTTGTGAAAACAAAGTTGAGAGTTCAAATCTTTTTAGCTTTTCAGTATGTTTTTTGATAAGACGATCAATCAAGGACTCGTGGTATCCGTTTATTCGCGCGATTTGTTTTATTATTTTACATTCGTTCATGTAGTTCATCACCGAGAGATCTAAACTGCATAATCGATGTACCATTGCATGAAAAGCTGCGTGTTTATGCTGAATGCAAACATTTGAGTCGTTTGTTATTGTTCTATTTGTGCTAGTCGGTTTTCGATAAATAGCTAGTTCAACTGTTTTGTTCTTTCTTTTCATGTGTGAATTTTATCGAAACAAATTGATTATTTAGTACATTCAACACATTTTCTATTTCGGATTTTTCTACTGTTGTAAACACATCATCTACATACCGATGCCATATTTTTGGCAGTAACTGTTTTTCCTTTAAACTTAGTTCAAAATGGGCCATGAACAATTCACTTATTAATGGGCTAAGTGGATTGCCCATGTTTGTGCCTTTTTCTACTAAATAAAACGAATCCCGGAATTGGAAAAAACTGTGATTCATACAGATTTTTACAGCTCTAATATAAAGCATTTTTTTGATGAGAGGTAAATCTGTAGATGCTAAGTATTTTTAGAATTGTTCAATCGCAATATCAACGGGTATACTGGCAAACAAAGAAGATACATCGAACGAAACCATATATTGATTTTCTTCAATTTGAATGTTTTTAATTTTCCCGGCGAAATCGTGCGAATTTTTTACAAACAAACTTAATATAGGTGGCAATTTCTGTATTTCACTCACTAACCATTTGGCAATTTTGTAACAAGGTGCGTTAATATTTGAAACAATTGGTCTCATTTTGTTTCCTTGTTTGTGAATCTTAGGTAAACCGTATAATCTTGGTACTATTGGATTTGAAACCTTAAGAACACGATTTAACCTTTGACCAAACAAAACACTTATTTCTTTTCTTAATAAATCACTTTCTCGAATCATTTTTGGAAGTGGTGACTTTTGAATTCGCTTGTATTTACACTCACATATCAATTCCAATAATCTATTTTCATAGTCACATGTGTTTATAATTACTATTTTATTTCCTTTGTCTGCTTTAACATAAACACAATTGGGTTCAACAAAAGACAAAATTGATAGTTTAAACAAATCGGGAATACATGCAATTCAGTGTAGTGAATGTGGAAGTGTTTATTATGGCCAAACAAAAAGAAATGTCCTAACGCGTTTCAAAGAACATCGAACATACATTTGTAACAACCAGCCGTATAGATCTGCATTAGCAGCACACGCACTGAACAATAATCATTTATGTTTGAATATTGATAATGTAAAACTTGTAAAAGAGATTATAGACGACCGAAAGCTCGACGCATACGAGAGTTTTTACATATTTACATACAAAAAGACACAAACTCTATGAATCTGGACAACGGTAATATAGAATCGAACTTGTTCTCTCGATTTATAGTAGTAGTAGTAAGATGTGATCTTTATTCAACATTCATAATTTACATAAATTGTTCACAATTAGAGCATGGCGTAAGCCGTTAGCCGAAAGTATTTTTCGAATTGTTCAATCGCAATATCAACGGGTATACTGGCAAACAAAGAAGATACATCGATTTATATAATACCACCTACAACAACTTGAGATCAAAGTACACATCGAAGCACGCACTGCACTTTTTGATTTAGTCGTGATGCTGAAGATGGAATGAATCATTCCGAAATGCATTCAAGGTACTCCTTTTTAAAACCCTTTAATTCGTGTTCGTTACGTAAATTGTGTGTTTTTTAAAGTAAAAAAGAAATTTGTGAAATCATTTAAAGTGTACGACTTATTTTTATTATTTATTAATCCGCTTTCACGTCGTTCAAGAACAATAGTTTTTTATTAAAGAGTGCGTACATAAAAAAAAACGGTTTTATATGTAAAAGAGGCGACAATTTTCTATGCATATCAAACAAAAAATATTTCCAAGAATGAAAACGAAAAATCACCCAATGTCCGGAATTTTGTTCTAGACGTTCCACTGTGCGCCGCACAGTGGGTCCTCTCCATACACATCAGTGCTCAAAATACAGTTTTTAATTTTTGCCTTTAAAAAAAAATAAAAATGCATAATTAATATACATATTATAGCACATGTCATTTGTAAATATTATCTTCCCTCTCTGTCTAATGGCCAAGTTACTGTACATTGAAGTTGACTCTTTGTCATTGGTTTTTATTAGACAAGTGCAAGTTTTAATTTTGTGTAGTTTTATTTTATTTTTAAAAGTTAACTTCGTTCAACAAAAAAAAATTTAAATATGTTGTTTGTTCAAGAAGGCATGTATTGCAAATACATTTTTATTTTCGTTTTAAAGGTGTTACTTAGTGTATAAAATACATAAATGGATAGCGCAGAAAACTTTTAAATCTAAGTATACAGCATAAAAGAAGAAATATTTGTTATTAAAAATCCGAAGACAGAAGTAAAAGTTCGGTGCGCCAATTTGAAATATCACTGTTTGAGTTCGCGGTTGAATAAATAAATAATACAAAGGCCGACAAAAAATGTTGGTAGTGAATGTCTAGCTAAAATATGAGTATGTTGGTTTATAGGTATGTTTATCATGATATCAAATCCGAAAATTCCGGCAGGTGGTAAGGGTGAAGTTCAAAACTATCTATTTTTCCTATCTTTGTTCCAGGAATGTTACCACTTATATAAATATTAAATTTAAATATGCAATTTGATGCTCTGTGATTAAACCTAAGCTAACATACCTGAATGTTGACCATCCAACTGATAGATCTTAAAATATAGGCTTTTTAATAAGTTATATCGATTTTTTTGTTAATTTTTTGCTTAATATAAGATCGGTTTTCAGATACATGCAGAAAGATTTAGGTGTTTTTCGACTTTACGTGAAGCTCTGTCCTTGGTATCACATTATCAATGAGAGTGAAATAATGACTGATGCCCTGCTTCCAATTAGCCAGTTAAGCGAAGAAGACCAGGAGTTGCGAAATAGAGATTTTCATATATCGGCAACAATTCAGCGGGAAGACATCACAAAAAAAAGAGGGATAATATGTGGGATGTTATTAATAGGTTGTTTATCTCTGCCAATCCCTTGATAAAATCGCGCACAAGTACAGTCATTCACCGAAAAATGTTTTATCCTTAAGTCATAATGTTACTCGAAGAACAATTGTTTTCTTAAAATAAATCTATCAATAACCTTGAAAATGTTTATTATGGTCAGAAGTCAGAACTATATTCATTATTAATAATATTTTCTTTTTCAACAGCAGTTAGTATCTATTTATAACAGTTCTTAGCATTTGAAACAAGATTTTGAATTTTGTGCACTGCTTAGAATGAAAGGGACCCACTGTGCGCCGCACAGTGATCCGAATTGCCTTTTTTGGTTGCAAAAATCATATCTCTTAAACGAATAAAGATATCACCATAATTTTTTTTTATCTTAAAGATAATTTCCAAGGCTATATAGTTTAAGAATTTAAAGAAAAAATATTTACAGGGTGTTTCAGAATCTGCCGCTGAAATAAGAAGTCTTAGTTAAGGTGGTTAACATAGTTGGTATTAAATTTTAAAAAGTTTGGAAGTAAATTTATGAAGTAATTTGAGTGTAATTTAAGTAAAACAGTGGGAAAAAAGAAAACAACCCAAATTGAGTGAAAATGCCGCGAAAAAATCTTTTTTTTATTAATTGATTTTTTTATTTTATTTTTTATAAAAGAGTACTTATAAGTATTTATAAAATATTTTATTAATAGATTACAATTCAAAAAATAGAAAAATAAAATAAAAGGAACAAAAATTTACATATGTACAAACATTAAATTTTTTGGAAACTACCATCTAAGTCCGGGGAAATGCATAACAAACTTATCATTTCTGGTGAGTATTGGGCTTTCAGATCTTTTTGGGTTCTTACATGCCTCAACGAGGAAATAAGTGGTTCGGATAAGACTGCTAGCATGTTAAATAAGTCTTCATTCTGCCGAATTCTTGAAACTTTGCACGTATTTTGATATCTGTATTTCTTGTAGTCTTTATTTTTGGACTCTTGGGCTTCTTCTGACAATTCTCCAAGTGGTAGAGATTGGTATTCGATTATATTTTGACTATGAACCAACATTTTATGAAGAGTAGGTGTTAGTAGTTTTTCAGGGTACTTTTGTTTCAATAACTCTGCGGTTTTTTTGGTGTACTCTCAAAATTTAACTGTATTCACTTCTTCCCTGCAATTCAAAACATTAAGTATTATTTTCATCCTAGTTATAATATCTTCATTGACCCCAGTTATTCGAGCGGTTGCCTCCGATTGTTCAAAAAATCTCCTTGAAGTGTGTCCATCATTGCTTTTTCTAAATCCTTGCTTTGTTTTATCCACATCAAGTCCAAGCTCATCGTGAAAACGCCTTTGAATCTCTCGTTTTCTTCTTATTTCTGCCTCCTTGATCCCAATAGATTCATCAAATTCCTCTTCCTCTTGTCGAAGTGTATAAGCAAGTTTCAAAACAAATTCCATGCACCTGATTCTAGCATGCAATGGAGAGATTCCAGACTCGTAATTATGTTCGTCGTTATTTAATTTATCCTAGTTATAGAAGCTTTTTTTGGATTCTTTTACATATCGGACATGACCGCGTAGACTTTGTTTCTGTTAATTCGTTTAAACTTTACCATCAATCATAGTTAAAAAGAACTCATGTTTCACCGATATAGTTATATCTCCATTAACTTCATACATTGTTGGTTGAATATCTGCTATTTGCCTTTATATATCGTTGACTGTTGTATTTATGAGGTCACTAGTTTCTTTAGCATATTGGAACATTATGGGTCGGCAGAAATGAGTTGATGATGGGTGAGGTATCCTCCAATGTTCGCAATCTGCACTATTGAACCTGAGTGGAACAACTGATGCCATGAACATGTTTGCGTCTGTTTCACCATCTGATGTATTAATTTTTTGCTTGTACGCACCTTTTCCAGATGATCCATCGCAGCCCCATTTACTCTGTAAGGTCAAACTCCTTGGGAGTGCAATTATTTGTTCCTCTGTTTTGCTTTTTAAAAGCCGCCTTGCAGTATCATCATGTCTTGAAGTTTCACAACAGTTGATATTTCCGTGACTTCGCTGTTTTCTGGAACTGCTTCTTTTTTCGTAGCTGTAATTGTGTTGTAGGATGGCAGAATATCTATATTGTTTTTCCTCAACGAAGTTCTCAGTATTTTATACTTTTCTTTTGATAGACCCAAATCCATAAACAAAGCTTATGCATTCTCATTAAGTATATTTTATGGGATCCTTTTGTGTAGTAGGAATGCTTTTCTTGACTCCTTTGACTCGTAGTGGACTTGCAGTAGAAATTGCCTTGATCACATCACTCTTCGCCTTTTCATGGTTTTTATTATACCTTATTACTAATGCATCAGAGAGATTTGCAGTACAACAGCTAAATCTTTTCCAAAAAAAATATGACTTGGACTAAAATCAAATTGAAACAAAAGCAAAAAATGTAATTTTAAGGCACTTTATTGAGTCCAATGCGGACGATTGTTTTAAAAGGAATGACTGTAATCTTCATCATCGATTCGAAGGAACCTCATATTATGTAATATCCAGCATCAAACATCAGGTGATCTTGGTCATTGATCTTTGCGGATTTTTCACTATCCAACTATGTGCACTTCGTATAGTCTAGCATCCAACGTCATGGACCAGTTCAGGGGAAAGATGATAGATGAGGAAACATAGAATTTGTTCCCCTCTCTGGAGACCTTGGAGACCTCGATTGATTTTAGTTGAATGTGTATTAGAACTTTTTGTTGCCCTTTCTTTTCTTCGTCTTTATCTTCGTGTTCGTCTTGTGCTCGTCTTCTTCTTTATCTTGTCCTTTTCATTCGTGTTCTACTAGTGGCGATTTGCATACCTGGCAAGATGTTGTATTGCCGTCGGCAAATGTAGTACACTAAATATAAATTTTATTGTTTTATTTTATTCATGTTGTGTTGCAACATCCTGCCGGGCCACAGAAGAAAAGAACATATAGGTATGTCTTAAAATGCCATTGATGATGGTTGTCTTCAGATCTGCATTTTCTTCTTTTCTAGGATGAGCTTCAAATTTTGAATAAGGGCGTCTGGGCGTGTACTGCGTGATGGTGATGATCTCCTCGGTGTTGTGGACATGAAATTAAGAAATGAGGTTCGGTGAATGATGTGTGGCAAAGAATAAATATAATAAAGTTATAAGATTTTGTTAATTAATAATTATATAGTCATTGGAATAAGACAAATTTTAGCAATAGGGCGTTTCAATGTTGTTGTTGCGGTTTTGATGGTGACTACTCGAACTCTGCCATCAGTTCCAGGATGCGTTGCTTCAATTTTTCCAAGTTTCCAAAGTGTAGGAGGCGTTTGCTCATCTGGCAAGATAACTAACTGACCCACCTTGATTTGTATATTAGAATTAAGCCATTTTGGTCGCTGCTGGAGTCGAGCTAAATACTCAGAGCTCCATTTTTTCCAGAAGTCTTGTACAATCTTTTGCATAAGCTGCCAACGATCTAAGTAACTTAGTTTAATGTCAGTTAGATCTTTTTCGGGTACTGTGTTTAGAGATGAACCTATGAGAAAATGGCTTGGGGTGAGGATGGATAGATCCTCAGGGTCTTCACTGATTGGGCAAAGAGGTCGAGAATTCAGGCAAGCCTCTATTTGCGTTAAAACCGTTGAATACTCTTCAAATGTGAGTGTGTAGTGACCAATGATTCGCTTTATATGATGCTTCATAGATTTCACCCCTGCTTCCCATAGCCCACCAAAGTGTGGAGCAGCTGGTGGGTTGAAGTGCCAGGTAGTACCATTTGTGATCAGCTGGGATGCGATTTCATCAGTCCATTGTGTCTGCAGTTTAGATCTTTCGGCGGCGATGATTCTTGATGCTCCATGGAAATTAGTTCCACAATCGCTGTACATATTTTGACAGATGCCACGGCGAGCAGTAAAGCGTTTGAAAGCTGCGAGGAAAGCTGATGTACTATAGTCGCTCACAAGCTCTAAGTGCACTGCCTTTGTAGCAAAACAAACAAAAATTGCGATGTATGCCTTCGTGACCTTATTGCACCGCCCTTTCCATGCCTTAAGGTTGACAGGGCCAGCATAATCCACTCCACTTGATTGAAAAGGGCGAGTGTGGTTAACTCTGGGTGCGGGCAAATTACCCATTTTTTGTTGCATAGGTGTAGCTTTGTGTCTAAAACATTTAAGACAATTGTGGATACATTTTTTCACGTTTGATTTTAACTGGAGTATCCAATACTCGGTTCGGAGGGTTGCCATCATGAGTTGCTGGCCACCATGTAGTGACGTCATGTGAGCATTATGAATAATAAGCTTAGTAAGGCAATTTTGAGAAGGCATTATTATTGGATGGCGTTGTGAATAGGGAAGATTGGCGTTCTCCAATCGCCCTCCAACTCGGAGTACCCCCATGTCGTCGATGATCGGTGAAAGTCTTGCTATTTTACTCCCCTTTTGTACTGGTTCACCATTGTTCAACAAAGAAATCTCGTCAGCAAAAAATTCTTGTTGAACAATGGTTATTAATCGTATTCGGGCTGAAGAAATCTCGTAAACTGAAAGGGGTCCAGACACAATTGGCATTTTTTTGGTTTTTTTCCAAAGATTATTTAAATAGCGTAACCAATAAGCAGTAATTCTTAATAAACGTTGTAAGCTGGAAAACCTAGTGAGAAGATCGTTGTGTTCAAAAGCTGTGAAATGAGTGCAGAGCTGAAAAAAGTTTTGTATGGGGTACCCAGATGCAATTAGTTCATTTCTTACCTTTGACTTCTCAGAGGATTTCATTTCTTGATCAGTATTTTTAATAATGCAAAATGGATGGACCTTTTCATCGAATGTCTTCAAGAAATCGGGACCATTCCACCATTTTTGGTTACTTATGAGGTCTTTTGGAGCAAGTCCTCTCGACGCTATATCAGCTGGATTGTCCCTGGATGGAATGTAGTTCCAGCAACTGATATCTGTGAGTTCTTGAATTTCTGCCACTCGGTTGGCGACGAATGTAGTTCGAATATAAGGGGCTGTTTTGATCCACGCGAGTGTTATCTCAGAATCACACCAAGCAAATATTTTAGAATTTTGAAATTCCATAGTCTTAATGGTATGTTGCAATAATTGCGCTAGCAGTAGGGCCCCACATAACTCCAAGCGTGCCAGTGATTTGGTTTTGAGCGGTGCAACCCTAGTTTTAGAGAGAAGAAGTGAAGTTTGTATTGTGATACCACTTATGACTCGTACATATACAGCTGCAGCATAAGCTTTTTCAGAGGCATCACAGAATCCATGGAATTCAAGCTGTGAATTTTTGGTTGTGTTAATCCAACGAGGAATATTAATATTAATAATGGAGTTGAGATCCATTTTCAAACCATGCCAAGAAGAGATGATTGTAGATGGGAGCTCACTGTCCCAAGACAGTTGTTGTTTCCAAATGTCCTGCATGAGAATTTTTCCAAGGATAACACAAGGAGAAATCCACCCCATTGGATCGTATAGACGAGCGATGTCCGATAAAATTGTTCGTTTTGTTGTCGTTTTTGACTCTGGAAGTTTAATTTTAAAAGAGAACATGTCTTTACCAGGATTCCATTGGATTCCTAAAGTTTTGACTGCGTTGCCCTCGTCAAACGATAGCGGTAGCTTAACCTCTCTGTTTTCATCTGGAACAGCAGCTACAACCCTTTCGCTGTTACTAGCCCATTTACGCAACGGAAATCCTCCTCGACTCAACATAGTTGTGAGTTGACGTTGTATTTCCAGAGCTTCTTCTTCTGAGTCTGCGCCGTGAATCACATCATCTACATAGAAATTTTCCATTGCGATCTTTGAAGCCAATGGATAGTCATCTCGCTCATCGGTGGCCAGTTGCTGAAGAGTACGGATAGCCAAATATGGTGCTGCGGCTGTGCCAAAGGTGACAGTGTTGAGTCGGTACGTCTTGACTTCTTCTCCTTTTCTGTCTCTCCAAAGAATGAGTTGATACATTCCATCTTCAGGTGGAACCCAGATCTGTCTGTACATCTTCGTAATGTCAGCTACAAACCCGACTTTGTATTTCCTAAAGCGTGCAATATGATCAAGAATATCATCTTGTAACCTTGGACCAGTAAACAGATGATCATTTAGAGACGTACCGTCAGAGGTTTTGCAAGACGCATCAAAAACTATGCGCAATTTCGTCGTGGAACTTGATTCTTTCGTAACAGCATGATGGGGGACGTAATAGTGGTCTTTCTTCATTAACGTAGAGTCTACTTCAGTCATATGTCCTAGATTTTTGTATTCGTTGAAAACTTTTGTATATTCGGTATGGAACGATATATTTGACTGAAATCTTTTTTCCAGTTGCAGATACCTGATAAGAGCAGATTTCTGGGAACAACCTAATTTAGGACGTGTTCCTTCCTTGAAAGGTAGTTGAACTATGTACTTGCCGTCAGCTTGTCGCTGGTGTGTTCTACAAAAATGTATTTCACATAGTTCTTCTTCTGTCGATAACATTTTTTTTCTTGATACTTCCTCAAGATCCCAAAACTTAAGAAGTGTATTTTGCAGATCAGGATCTGAGATTTTAGTTTTCATATGAAGAGATGTGATTGACTTTCGATTTTTGGGAGCGATGCGCCCTGAAAGTACCCAGCCAAATTCAGTTCTTTGTGCCATGGGGGTACCTGTGTCACCTTTAACAACACCTTCAAGAAGAATTGATGGATACACGTCACTTCCGAGCAAAATGTCAATTTTGCTAGACCTGTTAAAGGTCGGATCTGCAAGTTGAAGATTTTGAAGGTGGCTCCAGTTTCCACAGTGGAAATTGTGCATTGGGAGAACCGCTGTTAGTTTCGGTAAAACTAAAGCAGTAAGCTGTAAACTGAAGTTCTCGTTTAGGTTTGAAAAAACAGTCAAAGATACTTTATGCCTTGAGAGGCCAGTGTTAGTTTCTCCAACCCCCACTATGTTGATGTGGCTCCTTTTCCTAGGAAGATTTAATCGTTGCGCAGCAGACTCAGAAATGAAGGAAGCCTCCGATCCAGGATCAAGAAGTGCTCGCAGCAGCAGTGGTTGGCCCACAGATGTGACAACCTTGATTAGTGCAGTGGCCAGAAGAACAGTTTGAAATTCTCTGTTTTCTGCTATGCACGTATTGAATGCTGAAGCAATTTTGGAGGGGTACGAAGTTTCTGATGGTTCTGGCTGCGAAGTTTGCAAGGAAGAAGAGGTTTTTTGAGCAGTTGGCTGATTAGCTCCTGATGGAATAAGTTCCATCGCATGCATTGTGTTTGATGGCTCATTAGCATGCAGCAGCGAATGATGCTTTTGTTTGCATATAAAACAAGTAAATGTACTTGTACAGTTATGTGTTGCATGTGTATTTGATAAGCTATTGTTGCACAATTTGTTCTTTTTGACAATTTCTTGTTTTTTTCTTAGATTCAATGCTTTAAACTTAAAACAATTGCGAATCGGATGGAAACCCTGACACATTGCACATTTAGAAACTGAAGAATTGTGAGACCGAACTGAGCTTAATAAATTCTTTTTTGGTTTCAAATTCGATAAACTTGATGATGATGGACCTAATATGTCCAAAGTTCTGGACCTCGATAATAAAAATTCATCAAGGATGCTGTATGTCGGATAATCGACATAAGCAGAAATGTGTGATTCCCATAAGCCTCTAGTTACCGGTGGGAGCTTCTGAACGGTGTGGAAGACAAGAACATCTTCCCAGGAAGTTGTTGGAATTCCCAGGTTTTCCAAGGAATGCCTTGCTTCATTTGTTGTATCTAATAACGATCTTATACCCTCTGACGACTCCTGTGATACTTTTGGTTGATCAAAGAGCAATTTGAATTGATTGTCTTTAAGGTACCGTAAGTTTTGGTAACGTTTAACCAGCGTTGACCACGCAGCTTCAAAATTACCATCGGTGACTGCAGTATTCCGCAGCAAGCGTTCAGCTTCACCACTTAAATTCGTCTTTAAATAATGAAGTTTCTGTACATCCGATATGGAAGAATTTTTATTAACTAGACTTTCAAAAAGGCTCCGAAATTCTGGCCACATTTGAAGGGATCCAGAAAACGTGGGAATTTTAATCGGTGGAAGCTTCAATTCTACAGACTGACCCTTTGGTACTACCATAGACGTGTTAAGAAAATTTTGCGAATGATTTTGTGCATCTGTAGTTTGCAATTGTGTTTTTAATTTCGAAGAATATTTATAAAAAAGTTCTTTGAGATGGTGAAAGACCAGCTCATCCATATAATTGGTCTTTGCGTCTTCCGTTGGAGCCGCAACAATTTTTTGATGCAGTGCTCGAGCTTCCTCAAATGACTTTTCCAAATTTTTTAAACGAAGTTCATTCATGTGCACGCATTTACTTAACTCCCCTAACTCTGTATACGCCTTGTAGTCAACTTCTAATTCTGCCACAATTATTTGAATTGAATCTATCAGATTTCCTACTTTCATCTTACTCATTATTGAATTTCTTTTTGTAGATCACACAAAACACGATGTATATATTTTGTTAAGTTATTATATTATCAATAAATTATAGAGTAAATAAAGTTATTAACTTGCCACACACCTGTTGAAAGCGATGCTCTTAAGCTGCACCAGATTCTCCACACTCAGAAACAAGATCGATGCACTGCAACTCGACCGTATCAGCTTCAAGTTTCTCAAAAAAAAAAAATTTACTTTTGGTTGCTTTTAATTCAACTTATAAGATCGTCACACATTAGACTAGTATTTTGATAGTTTAGAAAAAAGATCCGGCTCGAAGGACCAATGTTTGCCGCAAGGACAACAGCTAAATCTTTTCCAAAAAAAATATGACTTGGACTAAAATCAAATTGAAACAAAAGCAAAAAATGTAATTTTAAGGCACTTTATTGAGTCCAATGCGGACGATTGTTTTAAAAGGAATGACTGTAATCTTCATCATCGATTCGAAGGAACCTCATATTATGTAATATCCAGCATCAAACATCAGGTGATCTTGGTCATTGATCTTTGCGGATTTTTCACTATCCAACTATGTGCACTTCGTATAGTCTAGCATCCAACGTCATGGACCAGTTCAGGGGAAAGATGATAGATGAGGAAACATAGAATTTGTTCCCCTCTCTGGAGACCTTGGAGACCTCGATTGATTTTAGTTGAATGTGTATTAGAACTTTTTGTTGCCCTTTCTTTTCTTCGTCTTTATCTTCGTGTTCGTCTTGTGCTCGTCTTCTTCTTTATCTTGTCCTTTTCATTCGTGTTCTACTAGTGGCGATTTGCATACCTGGCAAGATGTTGTATTGCCGTCGGCAAATGTAGTACACTAAATATAAATTTTATTGTTTTATTTTATTCATGTTGTGTTGCAACATATCTCCTCTGTTGCATTGATTAGTTTTTGCTTTTTTGTGAATGTTGCGCACTCATTGACTGACTTCCTTGGCCTTCCTCTTGACCCATTTTTTCTTAGTAGCGCAATGAAAGTGTCTTAATTTTGCTTCATTTTCCGGTACAATTTCAGCGGATAGTTGGTGTTCACTTATTACGGCAGAAATAAACTCGTCAGTGCTATTAATTTTTAAAAAAGTTAAAACAAAATATTGTATGGTATATCCATTTTAAATACCTAATTTTTCCTTATACAACTGCTCGATTGCTCGTTCAAGTTTTAAATGATAATTCCATCCTAATGTTTTATTTTTTTATACCTTAAAACTAAATACCTGTGACATCCCAATAAGGTAATATGTTTACCTAAAAATATTCTAATCCAGTTAAGAACCCTTATCCATCAAACTACCTGACAATAATTAATCATACCCGAAATCAAAAACATTGTTGCTTGAAAGTTTTATTAGGGGTTACACCCGTTTTAAAAAGCTTAGCATAAAATATGTTTTCCTTTTAAATAACAAAACCATTTTATTTAAAACCAAGACTCATACCTGCAAAACAAAGAAATAATATTTTCCATGATTTTTTTTGCACTTGAAAAAAAAACTCCGAAAAAATTACTGACTTTTTCAAATCAAATATCTCTAGTTCAGTGTTATGCAACTTTATGCAGCTGAGTTTTTGGTTATAGATAAAGAAATATAAAAGGATTCATTATCTGTCCAGTTTGGCTTGACAACTTTTAAAAACTTTTTTTCTACTCAATGTAAAGTTGAAAAAGTGCCTTAAAAGTGGTGTTTCAAAAAACATTAAATTTAGTACTTTAAAAAATGTATAATTTTTTTTTATTTCTGATCATAGCAATTAACACATATATCAAGTAAAAATAACAAAAAAAAGTTTAACTTATACTCTTTTCCTAGTTTTTACAAAGTTTTTTTTTTTTTTTTTTTTATATTGTACGCGCACTCAAGGGGTTATGGATACCCTTATAATGTTAATTACACAGTGCGAGCAATTAGGAAATTAGGATAGGATTAGAAAGGACATACCGATGCACATTGGTTTTGAATGTCTGCACATTGAAATGAGTGGGAAATACTGAGCCAGGTAAGGCATTTTACATTCGTGTAGTGCGACTAAAAAAAGAATCTCTGTATTTGACAGTACGTCCGAAATTGGGCTCAAGGGTAAACTGATGGGCATTCCTAGAAGTTCGGGTATTACGGTTGAATTGTTTAAGGGGAGGAATGCAACTCCCTATTTCACTAGAGCATTGTTTATGAAAGTAGCGGTAAAATAATGATAGACATGAAACGTTGCGGCGGTGCTCGAGAGATACAAGTGTTTCAGTTAGACAACGGTCGCCTATCATTTTTATAGCTCTCTTTTGAATTCTGTCCAAGAGACTCAAGTGGGTTTTTGGAGCACCTGCCCATATATGGGAATTGTACTCGAGCTTCGGAAGAATAAAGGCTTTATATATAACAACCAGATCAGAAGGGGTAAAATACTTCTTGCATCGGCGGAAAAAACCTAAACACTTAGCAGCATTTTTGGCAACGTCAAATATGTGATCACTCCACAAAAGATGGTCTGTGATGCACATACCTAGAACTGAAAGCTGATCAGTCTCCTCAATGCAAGTGCCGCTCATAGAAAGTGGCATTAGGAGAGGGTTGCGCTTTAATGACAGTAAACAGCATTGAGTTTTTGAAGCATTAAATTCTACATGGTTTTTGATTCCCCATTGGACAATGCTGTCAAGATCAGAATTTAATGAGCTTATCATACGCTGCCGTTGGAAGTCCACATCCGAAGGACAAGGATGTGAATCTAAAAACGAATATGAGAAGCTGAGGGTACTATCATCAGCGAAACAATTAAGTGGATTAGAAGTTTCAGACAAAAGATCATTTATGAATATAAGGAAGAGTGTCAGAGACAAAACGGAGCCCTGTGGCACACCAGCGTTTATTTTGTGGATATCAGACTTGAAACCGTCCAATACTACTTGAAGAGAACGGTCCGAAAGGTAATTTCTAATCCAACGAAGAAGAGATTCGTCGATACCAAATGCACGCATTTTCGATAAGAGAGCTTGATGCCAAACTCTATCAAATGCCTTTGAAATATCAAGTGCAATAATCTTACTTTCTCCAAAACGATGTAAAGATTTGTTCCACTCTTTGGTGAGATATACCATCAGATCACCAGTGGACCTATTGCTATGAAAGCCATACTGCCGGTCATTAAGGAGCTTTCGTTCTTCAAGATATTTCTTAAGCTGAAAATTGATCAGCGTTTCCATGACCTTAGAAAGAAGGGACGTAAGTGCAATTGGACGATAGTTAGAGGGGGAGGAGGATTCGCCTTTTTTAGGGACTGGCTGGACAAATGCTGTTTTCCATCTACTCGGAAAGAGACCTGAAGAGTAGGACAGATGGAAAAGCTTACGCAGTGGTTTTGCCAGCATTGAAGAACACCTCTTCAGAACAATAGCAGGGATACTATCCGGGCCAGCGGATTTGTGAATGTCAAGATCTTTTAGTACTCTAGCAACTGCACGAGTGCGAAAGAAGATTCGTCCCATATAATCGTTTACGCTTTCAAGTGCAGGAGGAGTCATGTCACTCACTGGTAGTGTCGAATTAACAGCAAACTGTCCTGCAAGCAAATTGGCTTTATCTATCGAACTTACAACAGGAATGTCATTGAAGACGAGCGTTGGAACTGAGGATGACGTACTGTTTCGTATTTTTTTTACAAATGACCAAAAATTTTTACTATCTTTGGGACATTGTAGTATTTTTTCCCGTAATTTTTGATCATGTAAAAATTTGGTTCGTCGGATATGGATGTTACAGGTCTTTCTAGCTTGTTTGTACTTATTCCGGTTTTCCTCAGTGGGATTGGCTTTAAAACAACGGAAACTTACTTCTTTTACCTTGATAGCCTCTTTACAGCTCGAATCAAACCATGAGTTTTCTTTCGGTTTGATAGATTTTGTCCTATTCGGAATAAAATTTCTCATACCGTAGAGAATCAGATTTGAGACCATATCTGCACTGGAATCTACATCACTACCGAGGAAGCATAGTGACCAGTTAAATTTCTTGAAGAAATCATTGAGACCGTTCCAGTTGGCTTTCTCGTACAGCCAAACGGTTCCTACAGGGTTTTTTTCTTTAACTGGGGATTGTTGACACGAGAAATTCAACACAATGGTCTGAAGTGCCTAGAGGCGATAAAACATTTATGGTGTATTTATCAGGGTTTGAGGTAAAGAACAAGTCTAGAGTGTTGGCCGATTGACCTGCAACGTCAGAAATCCGAGTTGGCTCGTCAACAAGCTGGGTCAGATTGTTTAACTCACCAAAGATCTCGACATACCTTCCTTCGGGTGTTGTCTGACCAGAATAGCGCAGCCACGAAGAATTGTGTACATTGAAATTGCCCGTAACAACGATCTCACTGTGCGGAAAATGGGAAACAATTCTCTGGATAGAGTCGGAAAGGGCATCGAATTCATTTGAAGTCGAATTACTATCCAAACTTGGACTGCGATAAATAAAACATGTATGAATGATGCGCCTTTGGATTGTGAATTTGAACCACATATAATTAAAATTAGTATTTTCACAGGGACCATACTGTGGAAGAAGCTGATAGGCAACATCATTACGTACGTATACGGCGAGACCATGGTGAGAAAAGAATAATGGCACTAAACTATACCCATGTAGGTTAAACTCCGTATGATCAGTGTTTTCACCAACCTGGGTTTCGCTTAGTGCCAAAACAGCTGGCCTGTTTAAAACAGAGTGAACGTACACAGCACAGAAATTTTTTCGGAGCCCCCGAATGTTACAATACTCGACGCAAAACTTACCAGCCATTGCAATACACAAACACAAAAAAAAACAAAACTAGACAATTAACTATGCAGGTAATTAATTTTGGGCACCAGAAAACTTCACAACGCAATTTACCATTAGTGTTATGCCTAAATGGAAAATCACACCGATCCGCTCCTGTACAACCAAAATCAACAACCGCAATCTATCCAATATTGCTATGTATAGTCTAATGCAACACCGTATGGTGTTTACCATACAATGTATACAATAGCTACACTAAGCAACTGTGAGCGGTGATGGAACGGAGAGGGAGGGAGCACAGATGAAGCTCGTGTTAAATTTTGTATAATGCACTGTTTTTTTTATTGTTTTTATTTTTGTTAGCACGGCGGCGGGAGCGGGCGCGGTAGTTAATATTATTAATTTGATATTTTTATTATGTAATATTGTTCGTTGTTTTTTTTTTTGTTTTCTATTTTTTTTTTTTTTTTGGTCTATTGCTAAATTTGTTAATTTTGTATAAATAACACACGAGTGGAAATGTACTACACTCCCACGCGTGCGCTCAGGGTGGGATGCAGATCGGCACTGAGTTAAAAAAAAATTTTTTTCTCACCTTAAATATTTGTCATTTTTGACTGGCTCTACAAGCCGAACCTTTCATGCAAACGAAATTATTTTTTTTCGATTACTAGAGCTCCAAACATTCGTTAATTCAGAAAATGTAAAAGTTTTGCATTATAAATCCACCCGAAAAATGAATTTCGCAAGCACTTTTGGCTAAACGGGCCACTGTGCGCCGTATAAGCTTCGACCAATTTTCTTTTTTTCGTTGTAGCGTTTGAAAACTAACCGACGGGGTCGGTGTGAAGTCCAGCAAGGAAATAATCAACTTGTTCTCCAGGAAATCTAAGAATCGCACATAAAGAACGGGGATCAAATGCACCAGCAAAGTAAGCAATTCTCTCATTGGGCTTCAGCGACTTGCATCACGGAACTGGATGATTTTCTGGAGTGTTGGCAGACACTTGTTGTTGAATTCTGTCCCATGTTCGATAAGCTGTCCTTCTCAATCGACTACTCCATAACTCCGATGGAAGTGATTCTTGGCAAACAAAATTATTCTTCCTATCTGTCTGTCGTCGATTCGTCAGCAGTGTGCTTAACTTCATGATATCGGTTTGCACTTTTGCAGCGCTACAGTTACGGATTTTAATTCTATGATTAATTTATTTGAAATACTCACAGTCTTTATACGTAAAATTATTCAAAATAAATATTTAAGTTTTTCTTTTAAACTAGTTTTAACTTTGCGGAACGAGAAAACGAGATTTGAAATTAAAAAAAAACGAAACGTCACTTTGATAAGCTACTTACCTCATTTTGTATTTTTACCCACACTTTTTGGGAGCGGGTAAGTATCTTGCAAAACTAAATAGTTAGATTATAAAAAAATAGGTAGAGGTCGGCATTTCAAAATTTTTAAATTGCATTCAAAGACTAGTGAAACCAATAGGTAGGATAAATTTTACATTTTCGAAGGTTAATTTTGAAATACATTATTTTGAAAGAAAGAGGTTTACTAGCACAATTTTAAAAAGTAGAACTTTTTTGAAAATTAGAAAATTACATTTCTAAGAAATAAAATTTTGAAAACTCAATATTTCGAAATCTACATTATCGATTTTTTTGAAATTTGTATTTAGCATTTTTGTAACACTATCTTACAAATTTAGGAAAAAAGTTTCTTTTCTTGAAAACAAATTGCTTTTTTTAAAGCTCAAAAATTTCGGAGTTTTCATTTTTGGTATTTTTTTACCTTATGAACAGTTTTTGACCATTATCTAACAGATTATCGGACACAAATTTTCTTTTTCTGAAAATGTTTCAAGTTTTTTTTTTTTTTGAAAGCTCAATATTTCGAGAACTACATGTTCAATTTTTTTGAAACTTTGTACTTAGCGTTTAATCAATCTAATCTAACAGGCTTAGAATAAAAATATTTTCTTCAAGAAAACTCAAACAGAATTACATGGTCGATTTTTAAAATAAAATACGTAGGTATCTTTTTTTCAAAATATTGACTGAAAATTATGTATTCAAAAACTAACTATCGATTTAAAAATGTAGTTTGTTTGTTTTTCCATTTTGGGTATTTTTTTTATAATACTGTCCCTCGCGCTTATACGGTGAAAAATTTCTTATATAATTCTTTTTCATTAACCAGTTTTCACGATGTGCCTCTTAAAAGTATCTAATTTAAATTTTGAATCACTCTGTTTGCATGCATACATTTATTTTACACAAAAAAGTTAGAAGTATTAATAATAATTAATTACATATTTTTAGTTTGAGAATTTTGTATTTATCTTAAATAAATTTTTTAAAAAACCTTGCCGAACAACCTTAAAACATTTTTTTTAATTTCAATATATTAATCTGAATTTGCCCAAATTTTGTAGATAACAAGAAATATTTTTTTCATTAGGTAAGTTATATTAGGCGTGTTTTTTTTAAGTCCATAAGGAATTGTAGAAAAAAACGACATCGAGACTTAGCGTTTTACATCTTAACACAACGACAGCTTAAGTCCATACGGACTTAGCTAAATCTAGATAATTTTCGAGACTTAGGCTGGTATTCACCGAGCGCTCATAACTTAAGAAGCTCATAAACCTATTCACCAAGTAATATTAGTGAAGATCTACAAGCGCTCTTAAAAGTTAGGACTGGCCAAAGTTAGGCGCTATCCAGTGTATTACAGAGATCAGTGGTATTCACCAACCACTCACAAGTGTTTTTCGAAGTTCGAAAATGAGAGCCACTCTCTCTTGTTCAGGCATACCCAAACTGTGAAATCAAACTGTTTTCGAACTTGAATGACAGTTAGCAGTGAGAATCCTTCTGTCAATTTCGTATTTTGCTTGGGGAGCGTTGCTGGTGACGATAACTGGTTTTGGTTTTGCACTCACCGTCGTTTGCTTAGGCTAGTCGCGCACTGGCAACTGTGATCGAAATCAAATAGTTTAATCACCAGTTGAAAGAAAACCACGCACTGGCAACTCTTTACTCTTGCTCACACTCTTTTCTCTCTTGCGCTTATAGAAAACAGCTCAACTGTTGCGAAGGCAATCGTTTAGTTTGTGTCAAAACACAAACTTTTTAGTTACTCGAATCGAGTTGCTCTAAGTGCGCGGTGTCCCATATAAGCCTATATGTTTCATTTTAGCAACTAAACAGTTGCGAAACTAAAAATTGAATGTGTGCGCCTAGCTTTAGTTTGTTTAGTTTTCGAATTTTTAAACAAACTTTCGAAGAGAGCGCTCGTAAGTTTAGGAGTGGTTGGGACCACTCCTAACTTTTAAGAGCGCTCGTAGATCTTCACTAATATTGCTTGGTGAATAGGTTTATAAGCTTCTTAAGTTATGAGCGCTCGGTGAATACCAGCCTAAGTGACCAAAAAGTAATAAAGAATAAAAACTATCGTGAGTGTTAAAAAATCGCTGAATAAATGAAAACATTACTGTGCTTGCCAGTCTTTTGCCTAAGAAACAGACAACTGAAACGACATTCCTTCAATTTTATTAAATTGTCAATTTGTCAAACAAAACAAATGATTTTCGTCCAATTTTCAATTTATTATTTTATTTTTAATATTAAATATTTTAAATTTACAAATAAAGCTTAGTACGCAGATCGAGACAAGACAAATTTTATCTCTACAATTTTAATCTCTACAAAACTTTTCCAAATCTCGCGCAAAAGTTTGAAGTTGGAGAGATGAAATCTAATTTAATGTGTTTTTTAGTATATCTCTGGAACGGGTTGTCTTACAAAAGTCGTTCATACCTTTTTGGAATCTCCTCTTGACGCTTTTAAGAGAAGCATCAGCACATTTTACAAAAAACCAGTTTTTACAAAAATCACTTTCGGCTGTCAAAATTTGTCCCGCAAAATAATGCTTGTATCATTCTTTTTCCTGTCAAAATTTAGTAGAGACATTTTGAAGAGCAATTCACAATAGAATGAATTTTGCGCGCGAACTGCGTACTGCTAGGAAAAATATCCGAGACAAAATTTGTCCCAGGAAAAAGAATGTATGGGAAACAAAATTTTTCCCGATATGCGTACTAGGCTTAATGCGATAAATAGGAGAAACAGATTGACACAGCAACTTCAACAGCAACTTTAACAACCACGTCACTCTTTTTAGGGCCACTGTTTTGAATGGCTTTGATTACATTACCACAGCAACTTCGACATTAACGTTAGACCTTAACCCTAAATTCGATGTCGCTGTGCAAATGCTACCAACTTTTGAGGCGAAATGTGTCAGTATTATCAACACTTAAATGAAAATGTAGCAACTACTTTTTTGATTCGTCTATTTATTTTGGTTTTGACAATGGAAGAATTGCCAAAAACAAATTAATTTTAGTACGACAAATTGCGCAAGTCGCATACATTGACGCAATTTACGTTAATTGTTATCGTTAAATGTACGGCAAAATCATTTCGCATTTGAATTTACTTTGATTATATGCTGTCAAAAACGCTGTTCACGTTGTAATCTATTTCACAAGACTTTTGATGTTGAAGTTTTCGTTGCTGTTAGACTATGCACGCACATTCAATTTTTAATTGCATAACTGTTTGGTTGCTTATAGAAAAGAGATGAACTATTGGGTTGAATGTCCACTCAGGTGCATATAATTAGATGTTGCACAAAATGGCGAACTTATTTTAGGCAATCGTTAAGTTTGTGTCAAAACACAAACTTTTTAGTTTCGAGAATCGAGTTGCTCTAAGTGCGCGGTGTCCCATATAAGCCCATATGTTTCATTTTAGCAACTAAACAGTTGCGAAACTAAAAATTGAATGTGCGCGCCTAGCCTAATTCTCAAAATTCTGCATACAAAATAATAATAATAATAATCGTTTAAAAATTCGTGTATTTGAAGAAAAATCCATATTTGCTCCAACATACATAGAACACAGCGAAAGAAAGAAATAAAACCTTCATTCCAACAATATACCGCTTTTTCTCTATGCGTGAAACAAAATACAACATACTATTTGTATAGAAAATGAATAAAAAGAAAACAGAAAATAGCTTTCTTGTTGTCGCTTTGTTCTGCACCTTCGGTTTGCTTTTACCGAAAATATTATCACCCCTTCCTGATTCTCGACTGTCCACATCTTTGAGTATATAATAATAGGTGCGTTTTATTATTCACAAATCTATCTGGATCCGGATCTGGATCTTCCCTTGAAAATAAAACGATACGGATCTTAGTGACAGCAGTGTTATAAGTCCGTCTCTTTTTATCCTTGGGTTTGTAAATTTTAAATTATTGCTTGTCTTTTTTCTTAAATAGTACAATAGAGTTTATATACAATGCACTACCTTACCAGAAAAAGCCATCTACTCGTCAGAAAAAGAATAATTTCTGGATTTTAAAAATAGATCTAGATAAAGAACAGGATCCCAAATTGTTTGTGTAATACATGTTAAAAACTAATCCCGATCCGGATCCACATAGATCCGTAGATAATAAAACGCACCTAAAATAACCATTGCATTTTTGCTATTTTAGATTTTCTACTGTTATACTGTTAAAAGACTCCTTGGTCAACATCATAATATAACAGTGTTCAATATCGAATCGATTTTTGGTTTAATGCCCTATGCAAATCCAAAGTATTGTATAGATCAGTGATTATTGCTATTGTTGTATATCAAAATATCAAACGATAGTAAAAAACAAAGAATATAGTACCTGAAAACATAGAACCAACACTACAAATTCATACTTTCCAATTCATAAATCATTAAGTAATTTCATGTTTTACAGTGTCAGTATGAATCACAATTAAAAATAATTATTAACATTGTTTTAAAATTAATCAAGGTACAACTGAAAATGGGTGAGGTCGTTACATCAACATTGGCTCTTAGTGTTGTTCTGAAGCCCGTCTTTACAAAGGTCAGAACTTAAAAAAATATAAGTATTTATATCTAATATTTTCCACTTAGCTGGAGAGCCGCGACAAAAATGCTTCCGAATCACTTCTATCAACTTTTTGCAACTTGGAGCAACACCATCCAGGTTTTTGTTACAATTTGCTATCAGAATTAATTGAGAGAGCAGACCTTAAAATAAACATTAATGAAGTGGTGCTGCGGTTACAAGAATGCGCAACTGATATTGACAGTGTGTTTCGAAATTAATAAAAGAAATCAGTTATTAATCTTATCTCTAATTTAGTAAATGAACACTGTTTCCTTCGGAGTGAAGAACCCTTTCAAGATCTTAATAGGAAATCAGCAGCTTTAAAAGCGATCCTCAGTAGGATTCCTGATGAAATTACAGACAGAAAGACTTTTTTAGAAACCATTAAGTAAGTATGTACTTCATTTATTGATCTTATGAAAATAATACATTTACATAATATAAATGAAATTATTAGCTCAAGCATTGCCGTCAGTTCGATTGGCAATATAAAACTTTTTTTTATGATACTATTTTAAATTTTTGACAGCAAAAGTATAGTATAAATATAATTATTCAAATTCGTTAATTTATAAAATACCATAAATATATGCACTTTTCTCAAAACAAAGATTTTTTCAGTTGAAGCCACTAAGTAAGAACATTAAAAATTTCCAGCATCGTTAATAATTTCTTTTCAAGTGATGGTTGTCTTTGCGCACCATAAATTTCACAGAATGTGATGAAATGCAAATAATCATCCTTTTCTCAGATTGCACAGAACGCAAAATTGGTCGAAGCTTCCTTTATAAGGTGCTTCATTAAGTCCAAGAACTTCACACCTGATTTTGAAAACCCATGAAATTTCATTGTTATTGAAACAATTACTGAAGTTATTTTCAGCCACCAAGTTGAATGTGAGTTGGGAGCACAACATTTTGCTCTTGGATTGTTGAGCTTCCGCTTCCAAAAGGACACTTTTTTTTAGTATCCTCGAACTATGTAATTGATGGTGAGATAAAGACGTTATCACTAGAGAATGTATTTAAATTTTCACCATACGCTTCTTTTTTCGTACACTAGAATTTTCTTTGCCAATTGTGTATCTGGCTAATCGTGTACTTTTAAAATAAAATCAATGCCCGTATCGCGTAAGACTCATGCGAGCCCTCAATTAATTGATTGTCGTTTTGACTATAGCTGTCTTTGTTATATCAATAAAGAAAAATAGAGCGATTGTCAAAACGACAATTTTTCTTGAGAAAATTTCTATTTAGGTTTTCTTATCTTATCTTCGATTTTTCCTATGCTCTTCGAAATCCAAAGTTGAATTTAGAACCAGTCCTAAATACTTATATTCTTTAATGACATTAGGACGATTTTAAGTGTAAGTCTGTACCTCGATTAGATGGTAGAAAATCATTACTTTTGACTTTTCTGTGTTAATTATAAGTTTCCATTTTTGAAAAAATGAAGAAAAACGAATAATCATTAGTTCCAAATGTTGGGGAGTTTCATATAATATCCCCAAATCATCTACGTAAATCAACACATTTGAGATTAAGTTTGCAATCCTTACAATGTCGTTAATGAATAGTATAAAACAACAATCCACTGACAGGAGGTTACTCCTGGTACCGCTATTTGTTTAGAAAAACTTTGTTAAACTCTAACAATCCCAAGCAAAATATTTCTCAAATGGAACTACCCAGCTCAATAGTCCTTTGCCACCATCCGTTAGACGTAGATCTTCATCGGCCAAACTCGATGCAAATGCAAATAATCATAATGAATATTGTCCTGATTACGAGTTTATTGATTCGGAGGTGAATAATTCACACATTTATTCTCATTGTACAAGCCCTGATATATCAATATCAAAGGTAGCAGCCTAAAGAAGTAGCTCATTTAAATTGCCAAGATCAGCTAGGAAGCGTGCTGCTACCAACACCCAGGACTTAATAGAGAAGCAAATGACGATGAAAGAAAACTTTCATCAAGAAAAAATAAAAACACTTGATGAAAATCGTTATTCAAAACAATGAAATTGCAGCTAACTTAAAAAAAAAAACATCGTGCAATCGAGAAACCTCACGAAGATCAAAAAGAATTGGTCAAAGTTTTAAAAAAAGGGTTCGAGCAGCAAGTGGATCTTAATCGCAAAATGTACGAACATTTGAAAAAAGAAGTTGAACAAAAAAATTCCTACCAGAAAGAAAAACTAAAACTAAGTCGATATATTATGTTATCAGTGAAGAAATATGGTTCCAGCTCTGAAGAGTAGTCTTAAGACTAATACAATAAATCATTATTATTAATGACATGAAGAAGCCTTAATTTTTGTTTATTTAATTTTTGTTTTTTTTTTTTTATTAAATTTAAATTTAATAGAGAAATATGTACAAACACATGTATGTATGTATTATTTTGTTTTGTTAATGTTTTTTAATTCGTTTATGTATTTAATATAATTTAAACAAAACTATCTTTTATTGAATTTCTTATCCTAATGGCTTCCTGATATCTAGCTGAAGGGACATCTTCTGAGTTTTCCAATTCCATTACTACAAACGTCGTCATTCTGATAAGATTCATGTTCTGGAACTTTGAAATAAAGGCATATGTATGTTGTGTAACGATGATATTACATTTACGATTTGTGCTACTTTCTGAGGTGTGTAGTGCAGAACCCTATGTTCTAAAACGCAGCGAAAGCGGTTTTTATACCCCATTTGTTCGCTTAATTACGTTTTTAGTCTTCAGTCTTTAATGAAGTACCATCACAAAATCCATTTAAAAAATTTAAAATTTAACGATAAAAATGGAATATGTATTTCAATGTTTTTATTTTAGTTTTTGTTTTTAACATTTAATGTGTCACTCTGGTTGACTACTGAAAGCTGAATCAGACCAAAAACATAAATGTTAAAAACAGAGCCAAATTCTTCTATCTCAGTACTTTTGGCTGACTTGTTAGACAAAGATTTTTGTATAGAAGAACTTGGCTCTTTTTTTAACATTTATGTTTTTGGTCTGATCTCACCCCTTTTTGCAAATATTTTGCCATGTCAAAATCTCGAAAGATACGGAAAGATAGAAGGGACTCTACCTACTAAAACAAACTTAGTTTATAGCTTCCGATTTCTTTTGCTATATTTTCTTTTTGTTATTGGTTGTTTTGATTTGCGCTTCAATTGTTTTTTCTTGTCCTGGCAAGATACCTAACACTAACATACCTCCCTTAATTATAAATACATACTAGTACCTACATCCGCTCAAAGTCATAAAAAAGCAATAATTGTTGAGGATGCGATGATGTTTTTGTTGCAATTTTAACTCCTTTTTTTAAATGAAGGTAGTCCATCAATTAATAGCCTAATTAGTGGTTTGATCATAGTTCACATCACAGTTAAGATTTTTTTTATGTAAGCTAATAATTTTTTCAGGTATGCAAATGTTTTCTTTTTTCATGCATGTTAAAATAACATACAGTACGAAATCGAGCACTCTAGTTCTAAGAAAAGTCATGAATTTTCAAAATGCATGTATAGTTTCAAAATGACAATAAAAAGACACTTCGAATAAAAAATCTTAGATTTTCTATTTTTCGCTTTGAATGTACATTAAGCTTTACCACTCTACCAAATTTCATCATTCTACGGCAATCGGAAGTGCTCCATATAAATTAAACATTTTCTCAGAAAGTGAGCGATCCACGCCCCCTGAATGGAAAACCTCAATTTTTATTTTTGGTCTTTTATATGCAATTTGAGCCCTACCGTTCCACCAAATTTTATTGTTCTACTGCAATTAGAAGTGTGCCAAATAATTTACATCAGTTCTAATGAAGTGGGTGGTCCTATGAATGAAAACATCAAATTTTATATTTTTTTCTTAGTATGCAATTTACTAAATTTCATCGTTTTACAGCAGTCGGTAGTGTTCCATTCAACTAACAACAATTCGGAGAAAGTGGGCGGATACCACGCACCCTGAATGGAAAACCTCAGTGTTTATTTTTGGTCCTTTATATGTAATTTAAGCCTTACCGGTTCACTAAATTTTTTTTTTTTTTTTTTAGTTTTAATTCTTTATTAGTTTTTTAAAAAAACTCTTTAACAATTTTTTACTTATGTATATACAAAATCACAATATGCAACGCAATTTATTTTTGAATAAATTAATATTAGTTTCTGTTTTTATATTTACATCAAGGTTATTAAACATTTGTGTTCCTTTATACAAAATATTATTTTGAGAACTAGTTCTCCTAAATAGAGGCAATCTAAAATCACCTACATTTCTTAGGTTGTAATAGTTACCAACATATTGTAAATTTCTTTGAAGGTACGTAGGATACAATCCATTTTTAAGTTTAAATATAAAAATTAATAGGTTAAATTTCAGTCTTTGGTTTACATTCATCCATTTCAACTTACTTAACATATCAGATATATGGGTTCTTCTACCACATTTTAAAACACACCTCATAGCTCTATTTTGCAAAATTTGAAGGTTATCAATTTTTCCATTGTTACACAAACTTAATACAGAAGAACAATAATCTATGTGTGGTAATATAATAGAGTTATATATACAAATTGCACATTTTTTCGATATTCTTTTTCTTATTCTATACATCATTTTACAGCAGTCCGAAGTGCTCCATTCAACCAACACCAATTCGGAGAAAGTTGGCGGATACCACGCCCCCTGAATGGAAAACTTAAATTTTCGATTTTTTCCTCTGCTTGCATGGCAAAACCTACCGTTGTGCAAAATTACAAGATGTTATGATGTCGGGAAGTGCTCCATAATTTTGATGATCTGTCAGTCAGTCAGTCAGTCAGTTACGGTTTTTGTGATTTTTAAGGCCTTATATCTCAGAAACCGCTTATGCTAGAAAATTGAAATTTGGTAAGGCGCCTGTGCCTGACTAGCTTATCAAATATTCGCAATTTTAAGTTTCTGACTTCATTGGTACTGAAGATAGGAAGGGGTCAAAAATCGCCTGAGTTTGTTCCTGTAAATACGGTGTAGGGCCAGAACTTGGCTGGGCACTAGCGTGCCCTTTGATTTAAACAGAAAACCTGTCTGAATGTTGGTACCACTGCAAGGAAAATTCGTACGAAACCCGTTTTCAAATCCGTACGAAAATCAATTTCGGTAAAGAATTCAATTCGGACCGAAAATAAGAACAGGGGTGTTTATATCAATTAAGATTCGCAAAATTTTCGTTTTGACCTAGTTTCATACTAAATCAAACAAAAATATTCTTTGTTTCTATTATTAATGCGTTATTTTTAATTGCTGCTGATTCGTTGGAATGTTTTGATTTTATTATTCTTATATAGCCTTTATATAATACGACGCAACGTTTTAGCTGCATATGTTTGGTTAAATCCCCCTGAATATAACAGCCGGTCCCTTTAAACTTTTGTGAATTTTTAACATTTGTGATGCTATCATATTCGATCCAATGTTGATTTTTATTTCAAATACTAAGAAGTTTGCAGTTAATCTAATAGCTGGTGGTAAATAAATAAAATTTGGTGGTGCAATAGCTCGGAGTGAACCAGGACCTAGTGACTTACAACTCTCAACCATTCCTGTGTGCGTGTTACCAGGAACGGAGGGGACCTACAATTTTCTGCCGATTCCGAACGGCTAATGAGCAGCACTTTCCATGACAAGAGATACTCTTGGAGAATTTGTCAATTTCTCGCAAGAAGCAGTACAACCCTGAAAAAAACTTTGCAGCGGCTGAGAATCGAACTCGAGAGCTTCCGCATGACAGTCCAACGCACTAACCATTATGCCAAGGGGTACTACAATAGCTGGTGGTATTTGATGTTTATTATCGAACCCAAGTAAACGATTGTTAATGCGTTTTTTTTGCGTATCGATATTAGAACCTGGGATTGTAACAATGATATTCGCACCCTTTAGTTCACTGTTGGCGTGCTTCCAATTCATTCTCGAGCAAAGAGCAACGAAGCTCACTGTTCAACTTTTTTCAATAGCTCTTCATTTTGTTTCTTTAACACATCTATCTCGGAGGTCAAAATTTTAAGGTCATTATTGGTAGCAAGTTTCTCAAATTTTGTTATCTTTCAATCAATTGCTCCATCGACAAATTTTTTTATTTCAATAAAATCTGATTCGGAAATAGACATATTTGCAGGAGATTTAAAAAGTTTTGCTGCTTGTTCAGGAAAATCGGGTGCAGTACGGTGAATAAAAGAAACTTAAATACAAAAGATATGCTGGTTTTAGGATGATGATGACAATTAAATAAAAGCGTATTTAAATAACTTTTTATTATTTTGTTTGCAATTTTTGTGCTATAAATATCAAATTTTATACAGAGCAAAAAATAGTGTAACAACCCTTAAGTATTTTTGATACTTAAAATCTTAACAAGAATCTTTGTTGTCTATTTCTATTTATGTATTTCCAGAGAAATCGCAAGTGCAATCAAGAAGTTATTAGATGTTGTAAATGAAATTGGAGTATTCTTACCAACTTTATCAGGAAAACAGGCAGTTGAGCAGCGTAAAAAAGAATTTGTTAAGTATTCAAAGAAGTTCAGTACGACATTAAAGGAATACTTCAAAGAAGGACAGTAAGTATACCCATTAATTCATTTTGTTAGATTATCAAATTATTTAATTAAATTTATAATAAGGGTATTCATGCGAGATAATTTTCCGCTTTGCAGAAAGATATAACTTTTCGGAATATGTTTTCATGAACACCCCCTAAAAAACACTTGCGTAAATGTGGGAAATATTCAGCTGTTGGCAAATGTCAAAATAAACTCATAAAAACTGTTTATCAAAAATGTATTTCATTCTACTTAAAAAGTGATTCTGTTAATTAAAAGATGCCAAGAACAAGCAAAAAAAAGATTTTTTTTAAAATTGTATGAAGAAATTGCCTTAAATGACTTAGCGCTTTTGTTAAATGTCAAATTAAAAGTCACAATCGATATTTCTTTAGTTTATCAGGTTTATTTCTTCACTTTCAAGTTCGGGTTGTTGGTCATTGTACGTCGCCGAGTGCAGACGTGTTCTGCGTCTGCACTCTCCATATCAAAAAAAAAAAAATAGTAACAGAACCCAAAGTAAAAACGTGTCGCGGTTTAAATTAAATTTTTTTCCGTTTTTAACATGTCTTTTGACGAAATAGTACTCGCTTACATCAAAAGCGAATTTCCTTAACACCCTAAAATTAATTTCATCGCCGGATGGTGCAGTGATTACGCTGAAAAAATTGGATCACTTTAACATAAAGTGCACACTAGTTCTATGTGGTGTAAATCTGACTAGGGGTGGAAAACCCGGAAATGGGAAGCTTGATTCAACCAACCAACGCCAAGCTTCAAGCAACAGTGTTTTATACAAGCACAGAAATCGATGAAGCCGACACATGGCTCATTTACAGCAGGAAGCGAACCTGCTCATCAAAAAATTAAATCCGCAACTTCAGTTCTGCGGGCATCAGTCCGCCGAACAGCAACCAAATCTCAATCCCGGGCCTGGGATTGAAGAAACTACTTAACCGAGTGACCCAAAGTCGTCAAAACTGAGAATCAAGTCCCTTAAAAAAAAATCTGGATAAATTCCCGATAAACGGAAACTGACCGCTGCTTACCAACATATGGCGCGCAAATTCAAGATTATAACAACATATAAGTTTTAACATTTAAAACTAAGTGACATCATTATAACCGATATGTGATAATCTTCTTATTATTTTAAACAAAAAAAAAATGTAACATTAACTTATTTTTTCTGTCACGTGATAACAGTGTAACAGCATATACATGTAACAGTACAGAGCTATCGCTCATTTCTGACGTCATCATTGTAACCGATATAATTATGATAATCTCTTATTTCATAATAACAACTGTATATTTAACTTGTATAGTGCTATCGCTCTATTTTAACAAAAAATGAAAGATTAAAAAAAAAAAAAAAAAAAAATGCTCAAGGCATTTTCGTTTGTAACCGATTATACGTTAGTTTTCTCGTTATCTAGTTTTTAAGTTAGTAATAGTTTCCTGTATATATTGTACATTCATATTAGTGTTAGTGACCTTCCGTCAACGCAAATGTATATCGTACTCTGTCATGAGCAAGAGTAGTCAAACAACATATAATAGACAGCCACGAGGCATTTCATTAAAACAATCGTCAAAGCAGGCAATACATTATAGCCGCAGTTTATCATAAGATATCGTTAAGAACACACTCTGTAATTGATATTAAAAAGTCTCAATAAAGAATTCAATTCAATTCAACTTTCAAGTTCGTAAGATAATTTTATCAGGGGCCCTAGCACGTAACTTGATACGATCGAGTTAGCTCGATACAATCGAGAACAGGCAGTTCCTTGTTATGATCAGCCGATTGTTTTCGATTCGATTGAAACAAATTAAATGACTCCCTATACTCGATTACATCGACTAGACTCGATTGTATCAAGTTACGTGCTGGCACCCCAGATCTGCAGAAAGTTTTTCGCATACAAATTTTGACAGCTCGTTTCTGCAAAGATTAAATTTCCTGGTTTCCGAGGTTTATCAGGACTTTCCGCGCTTATATGAATACCCTTAATGTATTGTTAATGACAAAAAATGGGAAAAGAGTTCGATAAATGTACCTTTACGGTAGCACGAATTTTCATATGCACGAATGATTTGTTTGCTTTGCTTTAATATTTGCTTTGGCTTAAATATTTGTTTCCAATACACTTTCTCCAAACTGAACCCATCGCACGTTTTGCTTCCGATAGTTTTACCTCAAAATGTTTTTTTATATTAAGGTTAGCTGTGATAAGAACTCCTAAATATTTGTATTCTCTTACGACCTCTATTCTTTCGCCTTCATAGTTCCACTGCTCATTTTTGTAGTCTTCGACAAGTTAAGTTCGGCAAAGATGGCAATATCATCTGCAAACATTGGTGCAACAATATATGTTGAATTTATTTTGATGCCACCTCCAATATTTTCTGATAAAATAATTGATGAATAAGACAAATAGCAATGAACTTAGGATACACATCGTTTAACACCGATCGTTGTTGAAAACTCATTTAGTCAATTAATCACCCCAATTACCTATGTCGTCTCGTTTTTTCGACGTCTCTCGTTTTCTCTGTCGTCTCGTTTTTTAAATGGCATTCCATAACTTCTTCGACGCGATGATTTTGTAACAGATTTAAAAACGATGAAAAAGTAACAAACATCTGTCAAATTCAAAGGAAAGTCTACATCAGTGTTGGGACTTCGCAGAAGCTAAAGAGTGGTAGAAAGGTTGTCAAAAAAGTGGTAGAAATTAAAAGCCATCGTATATTGAAAATAAATTTATTGAAAATAATTCAAATACAAAAATAAAAGAAATAATATTTCGGTTCTTTATGTTTCAAAGATCACATTATTATCTGGAAGAAAGTCACATACATATATATTATACAATTTCATTTTAAACTCGTTCCAAACCAAAAACTTAAATGTCATTTTCTAATGAGTACCTTTCAAAGTAAAGGCCAAAATACAAATGAGAAAACGGTAAATAGTTTTCAGGGTTTCTTACATTTGTGTTTATATTAAGATTTTCTGACTTTACCAAATTTTTCCTTATATTTAGTTTTTTAAGTATTCATACTTTCGATCAAAAAGTGTATTTTTGTGTTCTCAGATTGAAATATTCTTTTTAACTCAACTCATTTATAATTTTAAGATTTATTGACAAAAATTTCCAAGAAACTTAATTGCCTTTATTTTAAAAAGAATGAGAAATTTGTGAAGCCTTAGAAGTAGGTTCTTCAAACGAGTGCAGTATATATTTAAAAATCAAACAAGGGATTCCACTGCTCTATGATTCTTTTTAAGCGAAGGAGTTTGGCAAACCTTTAAAATTTGATGCTCATTAGCGCAAAGTGCTTTTAGGAAAGTAATGAAATCTTTTTGGTTTTTTTTTGAGCTGTGGCAAAAATAGAAATACATATTTATATATTCCTTTAATGATTTTTCTGTTTGCCACGGTATACATTTAGCAGCATAAGCGGAGCACAAACTTAAATTATGACATGCAATCGTTAAAATATTAGGATTAATATTTGGGATAAATTTTAGGAGTGATTTTGGTCGTATGGTACATACATATATGGTAAAGTAGAAATATACGAGTAGTAGGTAGAATTAGATTTTTAGGTGGTAGGTTTTCATGAACAGCAAAAAGTGGTAGAAATACCACTTAAGTGGAAGAAGTCCCAACACTGGTCTACATACAATATTATTGCTCGATGTTCAATTAATGAACAAATGCAGTTTTTTTTAAATTATTAAATAATAAATAAGTAATTAAAATGATAAGTGTTGAAATGTATTACATTTTTTATAGTTTCTTTTCTTTCCATCCCATGTTTATAAATGACAAGTGTTTCCTCTTGGATCTTAAGATGTGTTGTGTCTCTCCTAGCAGTGTGCTCCTTTAATTTGTATGACTTATATTCCTCTTTTCTTCCTTTGTTTATACTTTCATTGATGCAATTTAAGGTTATTTCTTGGAGTACACACTGCTTCTTCGAAAGCGTAGCTCTTTTTTGTTTAATAGCGAAAGCTTGCCGTTATAGAATAAGCGATTCAAAACTTTTGCCAAGCATCTCCATCTCTTACTGGAGGACGTTTTTAGTATTCCCTTCAAAAAAAAACCCTAACTGCTCGTCTTCTTCCTCAAATCTACGAGCGTCTGGAATTGGTTTTCATTTGTTAATTACAACATTTAAGTATATAGTATAGTACAACAAATTTAGACAAATATGTGCTTGTTTTATTTATCGTAAAAAAATTCGATAAAATAAATTATTTAACAAGAATACTTGCAGTTTTGCGACCTTCTATGTCTCTGTCGTGTGTAAATTTCTGAACGAGAGATATCGTGGTTTTTTTTCTTAGTCGTCGTATTTTTTCGTCTTACAGAATGCAGAAAGAAAGTGTTCAACGACGTTTGACATTTACAGACGACAACAAAACGAGTGACAAAAGTTGGAAACGACTTATGGAATGCAGATCGTGTCAGGTCGTATATTTCGCTGTCGTTTACGACATCGGTAATCGGGGTGATTGCTTTTCCAAATCTCGGTATATATCCAGTTTGGTATATTTTGTTGTATTCATCAATAAGAGTAATCGCAAATACTATTGTACAGTTTTTGTAGAACTCGAACGGAATTCTATCTTCTCCTGGGGCCTTATTATCTTTCGCTTTTTTAATAACGTTAAGGACTTCATCAATACTGAATGGTGCGCCTAAAAAATCATCCAAATAGACAGGTGCTGTATATTGGTGTACTAAAGACACTTGATCCGCATTAAGAAGGTTTCTAAAATGGTCTCTTAACTGATGAGTCTGTAGATGATCCAATTTCCAGAAACAAAACAATAGTCAATCCCAGAGCATGCTGCTCCGCGTAAGAATATAAACTCACCATCCAGATTCCCATAATAACTTCTATTTAAGACTCTACAGTCAAAAGCATCTGCCATATCCATAATTATTGAACCTTTTCTATCACAAGTCTCATCTTTTGATTTACGTCTTGAATTAATTTTGTGGGAGTAACCGCTCATTATTTATTAATTTTAATTATTCATTAATTTGTCCACTTCTTTAGGCAAAAAGCTTAATGTTCTAGATAAAACATCTAATCCATTCTCGTCTTCTACAGTAAGCCTGTCATCCCTAAGAACAATTTTATTATTCGGGTTTTCTTCACGTAGTTCTTTCCTAATAACCATTAGCTTGGCTCTCCATCTGCGCATGCTGTCCTTGGTCCTTGGTGATCCTTATGTTCGACGTTTTAAGTTTCGATGTTTTACGGATTCGCGACTTCTGATTTTGACGATGGAATGCTATATGCTATATATGAAGTTTCGATGTCATTCGTGTTGTGTACCCTGAGAAAATCTGCACAAATGGGCGTTGCCCTCTCGTTCATGTCAACGGTTTGCTCTTCCGGAAGGTGGACTGAGATTTGTGTCGGTGCTTTTTTCTAGATTTTGAACTTTGCTTCTAATCGTTAACGAGAAACTGTAGATCAGCTTTCGACGTGATTTCCTTGAAAAGTTCTTTATTTTTATCATCTAGCATTTGTTTAAACATTTCAATGCTCATGCCAGAAATGTAATCAGTTGTCATTTTTTTTGTTTTGATATTTTTTGTATTTTTTTGTTCAGGGGAGGTTTTAATGATTCCTCTTTTTTGTTTGATCATTAGTTAGGTTAACTTTGTTGCTACAACTGAATCTTAATTTACAACAACTTACTCAGAACTTTATTTCCGTATTTATAAGCAGCTTTTTTAAATTCGAATGAGGCAACAATTTGAGTTATCTATCTATTTTTTTTTAACTTCAATTTCACAATTTTTGTTAGTAGCTCTTTGTTTTGCACATCATTTTGACAGATCAGCAAACGTCAATTGGTTAATAAATACCGACATTCCAAATTGCGTTTCAAGGAAACAACTTTTGGAAAAATATTCTGATACCACAAACGGCTTAAGGGAAGGAGAGTTTATAAGTAGTCAAATAAAAAAAAGAAAATAAGTAATCAAATAAACAAGCACGCTTTAAAACTTTTTAATAGCTTTACATTATTAATTTTTGAGAAATAACAGGTTATGATCAAGTCTATGGGTTTTTCCGCAAACTTGATACTGATTTTTGTTTTTATTATTGTTACGTTCCTTAAAAAAAATGAAATGCACGACTGGGTCGCACGAACTTGCTCCTATGTAATAGACTAGAATTTTAAAGAGAAAACTGTTCATAAGGATAAAATTATCATAATTTTTACTTGCGATATACATAGGTACTATATAGGGCAAGTTTTGCATTTAAAAAAAAAATTCGAACTCGAGATTTTGATCAAAGTTGACATTACGATGATAGCGAAGACGAAATAAAATGCACGACTGGATCGCACGAACTTGCTCTTATGTAAAAGTACTTTGGAATTTAAGATACATTTTATAAATATAAAACATGGATTTAATGAGATAATAATGTTCAAATGCATATAATTGCCATCTCATTTCTAGAAAAGTATGAATTTATGCAAACAAACTTTAAAAAACCGTTTTATTATTAAATTTATTTTTTATATAAGAAATTTCTTTATAATTTTTCAAGAAAAAAATGTGGGATGCGAATTTAAAGTATTTAATAATATTGGTTTTAGGAAATAATTTCAAAAAATAATCGTTCATAGGTTTTGAAGATATTGATTTAATTTTTTTTTTTTTTTTTTAAACCCAATAAATATTTTTTCGAATATTTTTATATACAATATTATTTTAAACTTAAGGGGACTCCTGCTAAAAATTTTGGGTTAAAATCCTTAGAGCCGTTAATGAGAAAGTCGAAAATAAAAAAAACGGGCCTATGGCAGGTACCCCTAATAACATTTTGCCCCAAAATTTTTGTTGACTAAAATGTAGTCCATGTCCATAATATCACACCTAATTTTTTTTATCAAAATCGTTAGAGCCGTTTTCGAGATAAATAAGATTTTGCATTACGGGTGTATGGGGGTACCCTTAGTTTTGGAGCTAAAAAAAAAATTTTAATTTTTCCTCTAGGGAATCACCGAAGACCCTTAACTACCGAGATTGAAAGAAATAGGTCCAGGGGTTTAGGCTGTAGTGAGAGGTACAGACATACAGACACACTGAAACATGTTTTTTGTGTACTAAATTTTCCTTAAAATTTTTATAAACAAAATTGATATGCAAATTGTTAGTATTTAATAAAATACATTTTAAAACGTAATTTAAAAATTTAATCGTGTATCGGTTTTCAAGATATTGAATTTTCAAAAAAAATTTTTTATTATTTTTTCAAAAATCCAAAAACAATTTTTTCGAAAAAATTTTTGGTTTATATTTTTTCAAATGCAAAGCAGCTCCTGCATAAAAATGTTGGTTAAAATCGTTAGAGCCGTTGGTGAGAAATTCGAAAATCAAAAAAACTGTTCTATGACAGGTACCCCTAATAACATTTCCCCCCAAATTTTTTTTTCACCAAAATATAGCCCATGTCCATAATATCACACTTAATTTTTTTTATCAAAATCGTTAGAGCCGTTTTCGAGATAAATAAGATTTTGCATTACGGGTGTATGGGGGGTACCCTTAGTTTTGGAGCTAAAAAAAAATTTCAATTTCTCCTCTAGAGAATCACCGAAGACCTTTAACTACCGAGTTTGAAGAAAATACCTCCGGTAGTTTAGGCTGTAGTTCGAGGTACAGACATACAGACATACAGACAGACAGACGGAATTGTCGGACCCACTTTTTTCGTCTTCGCTATCATCGTAATGTCAACTTTGATCAAAATCTCGAGTTCGATTTTTTTTCCAAATGCAGAACTTGCCCTATAGTACCTATATCGCAAGTAAAAATATAATAAAAAGTTGTGTTTATTACGTTATGTTTATTCTGGGGAAAATTGACCCAAAGTTAAAAATTAGCATGGGAAAGAAAAAATTATTAGACTTAGAAATTTGATATCTGAAGATCCTAACAAGATACGAGTATCAACTTTATTCAAAAACGCAGTTATAAAAGCTCGTATACCTTCTAAAAATAAAGTCCTAAACGAAGTTTCCACCATTCGTATTATTCGTTAACATACGTCGGGGTAGTCCAAAGTAGGCATATTCTTAGAATCCACGAAAAACGATGTCAAGATTGGAGATTTTGTTATTAGAAAATTCCCAAGAATTATATCCCAAAATATCCTTGACGAACTTGGGGCACCATGTATAAGCAAAATATTGTAAAAGATAATATTTATATAAAAATATCAATGTTTTTGCATGTTGTATATGGGTCGTTTTAAAAAAATTACATTTTTAGCGTTATAGCTTCTATTTTTTTTGCATTTCAATTTAAAGACTTGAAATTTGGCATGGAACTGTGTTTATATGTCAGCATTATAAGAAAAAATTTGCAGATCGATTGATGGTAACGAATAGCCATGGTAATTAATAATGTGTAATCTCCGTGGCCTTTTTGGGATGTGATTTTCATGCTTAATCAGTTTTATTAATATTTTTAATGATGAAAATGATTTTTTATTTAATTTTGGGCCTTGTCGTTTGAAAGGCCTTCTCTCAAACTTCAATTTTATGATATGCCAAAAAAAAAAAATTGTTTTGTTGTCCGAATACTTAGTTGAACGAGTGTGACAAGATTTGGAAAAAAAAACCTAATTAAACATTTTCGCTTTTTCACACAACTAAACAATTTTTAATAATTTTTTACGATGCATTATCTTATAGTACGTCAAAAAACCTTTAATTTCATGTTTTATTATAATTTAATTATTGCAGTTAATTCCTTTAAAATTTGCATACAAAATAATTTTTTCATCCGAGTAAAAATTCAGTGTAATCTCCGTGGTCTTGTTATCTTTGTACCGTATAAATATTTTTTAGTCTAACCACCGCCAAAAGAAAGGTATTTACTCATACTTGAACCTAATATAATTTGGATGACATTGAATTACATTTACTATATTAAAATTAAGAAATAGACGATTTTGTAATCTCCGTGGTCTGTAATCTCCGTGGCCATTTTCGTATTTGTTTTTTAATAAATGTTCTTTTAGTTTATAATGGCTCATATCATTATTAATTTTTTTATATTCTAGATAAATATACTGAATTTCATCATTCCTTACAATATTGGTACCGTAAAAGTTCCAAGAAAGTTATGTGCCGTTATTTAAAATTATTTTTTTTTTGTCTTTCATGCTTTTAAACAAAATCATTTCGTAAACAAACAACTTTTTTATTAATTATCTTATTAAATTTAGTTGCTTTCCACAAAATTTCAACTATTTATTGTTCCTATTTATTTTGTGGATTATTGTTATTTTATGCAAGAAAAGAACATTTTTAGTACATTCGAAATTGAAAATTTAAATTTTTATCAAAAAATACTCGTAAAATGGAAAATATTTGAAATTATTTTTGCGCAACTCGGAGAACTCCTTTTCTACTTGTTTACTATAGATTTAGAAACTAAAACCCAAGAAAAACTGAAAAATTTTTTTTTTCAAACGATCGAAAAAAAATGTCAATTTTTAAAAAATGACCCATATATGTTTTTTTTTTTTTATTATTTATTTGCACACGCTCAAATGTTTATAACTACCCTTATAATGTTATAGTGTAACATAGTGCCAGCGCTTAGGTAAAGTGAAACAAATTTAATTTAATGTCGATGCGCAAAGCTGATGCTTGAAAGCTTGTGTATCACAATAAGGGGGAAAAATCGAGAGGGCCAAAGTATTCCACATTCTAGGAGTGCGGCTAAACGAGACGTAATACAGAGTATTACGGTGGAATTGTGTGAGAGGAGGAATCCACCTGGCTATTTCAATTGAACATTGTTGATAAAAAAGCAATAAAACAATGAAAGACAGGAGACGTTACGACGGAAGATGCTCAAGACAAAAGTTTCCGTAATGGATGTGTCTTCTATAAGTCTTAGGGCTTTATTCTGAATTCCATCCTACAGGTTCAAATGAGTAATGGGGGCACCAGCTCAGATATGAGAGTTATACCCAAACCTTGGGCGTATACATGCCTTATAGATGGTAGCCAGATAAGAAGGCGAAACAAATTTCTTGCATATTTTAAGAAAACTTAAGCATTTCGCTGCGTTTTTAGCTACGGAGCCTTGGGGCACACCAACATTTGTTTTATGAAAATCAGATTTGCAACCGTCTAATATGACTTGTATTGAGCAGTCCGAAAGGTAATTTCTAATCGAACGAAGAAGAGACTTCGATATCAAATACTCATGTTTTCGATAAAAGAGCTTCGTGCTAAACTCTATCAAATGCTCAAGAAATATCAATTGCAATTACCGTTGTTTCCCCTAAGTGATATAAGGATTTGTTCCAGTTTTCTGTGAGATGCCATCCGGTCACCAGTGGACCATTTGCTACGAAAGCCGTACTGTCGGTCATTTAAGACCTTTTATTCTTCGAGATATTTCTTAAGCTGATTGTTGATCAGCATTTCCATGACCTTGGGAAGAAGGAATGATAGTGCAATTGATCGGTAATTGAAGGGGAGAAAGATTCGCCTTTTTTAGGGACCGGCTAGACAAATGCTGTTTTACTTTGACGAAATATGTAAACCAAAACAAGCTTTAATAATAAGTCTTTATTAGTCCAAGTTTTTATCAGAAGTTCTTTTTCAATAAATTTATTTATTGACAAAATGAATATGGAACTTTTGAAAACTTGAACTAAACATAAGAAGTGTGATATTCTACTCATTCTACTCTCTTTTACACTATTTTGACACTCCCACTTTTAGTTACAAATCACTTAAAAAAATGGACAAACTAAATAAAAAACTCAAGCTCAAAAATTATTAAAACTAATTCTTCGATAAAATGTTTATCAATTTTCGAAAAAGTTGATGTTTAATTTTAGACAGAGTTTTGTCATGATATCTGCCAATTTGTCATTTGTGTGTACATACTTCAGTTCGAAAACTCCTTCTTTAAATTTATCACGAATATTTTTTCTTTTACTAAACTAAAAGTCACATTATTATGAAATTATGAATCTTGAAAAACAAATCTTACTAGTTTTTTTAATTCAAACTTAAATTTTCTTGTATACATATACATACATTCAAAATTAAATTTTCTTGCAAACCTATACATACATACTGTGAGTGTCAAAAGTGAGTAAACACCTAAATGATTCCTTGAGTTACATGGAATTGAACCCAAAAAATAAACAAAAATCGAATTCCAATAATACAAAATAAAAGTTTTAAAGTTTTAAAGAAGTAAGAAAACATCATAAACAGAATATAAGGAGCACAGTAAAACATGATGGTGCGGGGATGTATGGCGGCATATTCGATCGGAAATCTTGTTTTCATTGAAAGTACAATGAATAATGAAGACTATCTAAACGTCCTAAGCAATAACCTTCAACCGACCTTACGCAATTTAGGGATACTTAGCAATTGGATCTCTTAGCAAGACAATGATCTTAAGCATACCTCGCAGTTCCTTAAAAAATGAATACTTTATAGGCCTTCAAAGCACCTCCACCACCCTCCCCAATCGCCGCACCTAAGCCCCATACAAAATTTATGGGATCATTTGGATCGGAAAATTTCACAAACGGGCCATCAAGAACAAAGATGTCCTTAAAAGGCTTTAATTGAAGAATTGTCCCAAATATCCTGCGATGTTAGAAATAACATTGTTGTTTCCATGTCACGCTGACTAAGAGATGTTATGAAGTCTAAAGTTGATCACATGAAATACCCAGTTTTTTACTTGAGATACTATATTTATAAATAATTTGAAGATATAACAGATGTTTACTTACTTTTGACGCTTAAAATATGGAGTATTTTTAGTTTTTATTAGGAAAAAATGCAATACTTCATTTTTTGAAATTTTATTTTGGTTTTGATTTATTGCTATTAAATAAAACTTTTATTTTGTATTATTGGAATTCGATTTTTGTTTATTTTTTGGTTTCAATTCCATGTAACTCAAGAAATCATTTAGGTGCTTACTCACTTTTGACACTCACAGTATATAATCAGCCCTAGCGAGGTATCCGTTCGGAGCGGAAAATTGTCCGCAACGCATACTTTGTCGGAGGCTCAAATTGCTTTCGAGGTATCCTATCGGAAAGATTAATAATACACAAACGCGTTGGCGCAATTTGTTCCGCGAAGAATTTGTGTCGGACGAAATCGGAAAAACAATTGCATTTAGCTGTCAGAAATTTCACAAATAAAGCACTTGATCGCACTTCAACGCAGTTTGCCGGGTACGTTAAAATAATGTCCGAGAAAAATTCCGAATAGCTGTTTGGAAGAATACCTCGAAGCAAAAATCCTCCGAATCGTACAAAATCGGAGAAATTTCCGCTCCGAACGGATACCTCGCTAGGGCTGAATACCTTTTGAACTTCTAATAAAGAATAATCGGCCCTATTGAGGTAACCGTCGGAGCGGAATTCTCTCCGATTTCCTACGAATCGGAGACATTTTGCTTCATGGTATTTCTCCGATCAGCTGATCGGAAATTCTGTCCGACGAAATTCAACGCATGCCATTTGTGTGGGATGAAGCACTTCTAATGGTCTTATTTCTAACACATACAAACAAAATTTTCTCCGAAATCGTCCGACAAGTTCTTGTTGCGGAAAGTGTTTTCTTTTTAGAGAAATAGTTAATTAAAATGTAAGTAATAAAGAAATTAACTTTATTTTTGCGTTAACTTGTGTTACCTATTTATAATAGACTTTTTTTCTTAGGCAGAACGAAAAAACAAGTTCACAACAATATGAGCGGATAACACCAAAAGCACACCAGAATTGTAGCTGTGTTTGTGAAGAACTGGCCCAATCAGTTAAATTAATTGGGACCAAGAAATGGATGTTTGAATAGAAAAAAAAGTTTCGTGATCTTTTGTTTTGTGCATTGATATAGTATTTCCATTGTGATTAAAGTACCTATTAGTCAAATAAATATAAAATATTGTTTTTCAAGTTTTTTTTTCAATTTATTCTTTTTTTGACACTTCAAATGGAAAGAAAAACATACGTTTGGAAATAGGGAGGGGACTTTATTCGATAGTTTTGATTTAAAAATCGGTGCATCTAATTACATTTCTTAAAAACGCTAGCGCATTATAATTTAAAAAAATACTTTTTATAAACATTAAACTACACTCTCTCACCGGTTTTTAATGGTTTAACACGCTTATGGTGTTTATTTTATAAAAAACTATCGAAAATATATCGCATTTTCGATTTATCGGTTAATTAGCACATCACTGTCCGAAATTTATATCCATCGCAATGCGTCGCTGGATTTCTGTAGAATTTCTTCCGATGAAAGCTACTTCGAACCGAAATTGAATCTCCGACGAAGGATGCGTTGCGAAGAAAGTTCCGCTCCGACGCACAGTGTGTTATTTTGCAAATCTAGCGGAACTTTATTCAAAATCTGAAAGTTGTCACAATGAAAATATTTTGGTGTGACATGATAGGTAGAACCCTAGACCAGAGCATCCTAAAAAAAAATATGGAAAATGTTATGTAGGTACAGTACAGTGACACCACAAACAGGTGTTAAATATGAGGAAACAAATATTAAAAATCACTTGTAAATCGTAGGTCGAATTGATCATAGTGGTTAAAGGTAATTAGTAGTGCTAGCCCCCAAATTACTTTTGTTTATTATTTTTGTGTTATCTGCCAATTGTTTAAGGTAAGAAATAAATTTCTATGAGCCTATAAGATGGTAGAAATCCCTTTTGTTTAAAAGCCTTCGGCTTGGTGTTTTTTATTTTGTTTTGTGACTTTGTGAAGACTTTTAAAAATGTATATTCGTGTATACGGCGAGATATTTTGTGTCACTCTTCTTCAACGTTTTCTTTGTCAAAATCCATTTACAGTTTTTGCTTTTTAGTGCCGCCCCCATACAACTTTTCTTTTTCTTGTTAGGCATACAGTAAAATGAAAATTAGTGAAATTTCTTAAATATGGAAGAGCGTAAAGAAAGAAGAGCGAAATAAACGTAATTATAATCATATAATGGTAAGCTTTAGTCTTGTGGACGTAGCTTAACCCCTCAGAGTACTGGTTACTTTTGTAAGCTCGATGAGTTGCAGAATCCATGAAATATGGGAACGAAGTAATTGGGATGGAAAAATATACAAGAGGGATTATGCAAGACGGTTGGATGAGGAAATTGAATTGCCTGTTCAAATTTATGACCTTGTTCCAACAACAAGCTCGAAATCAAATCCTGGGCGGCCTTCAAAGCAATTCGAGGAATGTACACCCAAAGTGCAAAAACGGAAAATAAGAGAATTGGTGTGTACTAAATCGGCCAGCGAAATTGCTCGATGTATTATCGAGTAAATATGAAATTGATCCGGACAAGTTTGAAAGTTATGCAAATGAAACCAAAAATATTTATCTACAACAATATGCCTGGTACTGTATGCCTGAAAGCACACATAAGCTTTTCATACACTCAAAAGTGATCATTCAAGCTTGTATACTGCCACTTGGGTAGTTGTCCAAAGAGGAGCAAGAAGCGAGCAATAAGGAATACAGACGCTTCCGAGAGCATTACCGCCGAAAGTCTTCCAGAAAATATACGAACAGAGATATGTACTAAACAGATTTTTACTTTGCTCGGATCCATATTTCTATCCAGTCGTAGTACAGTGCATAATATAAAAGAAAAATCACTTTTTCAAGAAAGTATAGCTCTTATAAAGAAACCCGCAGAAGATCCAGGTGGTAGCATTTCTAGTGAAGACTATGATGATGATGCCAACTAGCTACACAATATTCATTTATGAACATAAACATTGAATTCAAAAAGAAAAATAACTGAAAAATATTTAAATAATAAATATTTTTAAAAGTTAAATTTTTTTTGTTAATATCGTAAATATATTTGTTTGGAGGTTTTTAAGGTTTAAAAGAGATGAGCCTTTAGATTTTTACAAAGATTTTGGTGAATGTTTGGACAGAATCAATTCATTAGTCTTTGAGTTATAAACATTTGAACCCAAAGTGAGAACACACAAAGAGTGAAGTAGAGTTTTGTTCCATTTATCCAATTATAAAATGCTTACAGACTTAAAATTACTAAATAGAACGTCATATATAACATTATACAACAGGTAAATACCAAAAAGTTTTTATTTACGTGCGACAGGAATTAAGTTCCGCTAGATGTGCAAAATAACACACTGTGCGACGGTTACCTCAATAGAGCCGAATAAGACTGTTGAAGTATTTTTTTTTCTATTTTGTTTTTACTAAAAATAATAAAATAAAAGTCGCAATACTTAATACATAATATGTACATTATTATCTATGATTTTAAATATTATATTGGTTTTATACGTATATATTTAAATTATTCTATCTCTTTATAGTATTACTACTTTTGTAATTTTTTTTATTTGAGTTTTTCAAGCAGACGGCTTATGAAGCCATGCTTTGTAAATCTGTTTAATCCGACTATTGTACTTTTAAATGATTGAAAAAATAAAGACTATCTGTCTGTCTACACAGGTGTTCAAAATAATGGGGAATTACTTTGACAAGGCAAACTATTTTTTTTTTACTATCTGTTCTAGTGTGCGAGTTTGTTCTATTTGTTCTACTGTGCGAGTCAAATTAGAACCGTTATTAGCACTGTTATATTGTCTTTTAATGATGATCTTTAGACTAGTAAATCATTCGTTTAGTTGATGCTGTGCTGTAACGTGAAACACGGATGCGGTAGCATCATGGTTGGTTTTCTTGGCTTGGTGTTGGACCGATCTTCCAAATTCATGATATCATGACCAAGGAAACATATTGTGATATTTTTATTGCTTCCATATGTTGACGACAATATGCCATTTTCAGCAAGATAACGGTCCCAAGCACTTCAAAATTGGTGAGTACTTGGCTTCGCGATCATCGCATCTCTGTGGTACCCTAGCCATCTTCGTCTCCCGATCTCAACCCGATTGAGAATTTGTGGGCGGATCTGAAAAATCTTTAGCCACAGGGGTTTTCAATAATAAACACCAACTATGGCTTGGAATACAGAAGCAATGGAACGCTAGTCCGATAAGTAAATGCCAAAAACTTGTCCATGCGGAGTACTATAGGGGCCGTTAAAAAAAAATAAAGGAGGCCATTCTGGGTATTGAAAAAACCACACAATATTTTTTTTTTTTCAAAACTAACTGCTACTTAACTAAATTTGACCAATTCACATACCTAGTTTAACATTCCCTAATATTTTGAACACTCGAAAACGAAAAAAAAACTAATTTGGTAGAAAAAAAATAATTATTTTGGAGAAATATGCGAAATTGCAAATAAAAATCGAAAATTTCCCGGTTTAATTAAACAAATAATAAAAATTCGCTATTCGGTCGTATAACTGTCTAAAATGTTTACAAATTAGTTGGTTAGTTGCTTTCCCTATTATTTTGAATACCTGTGTATCTACCTATTTATCACCAATAAAGTGATATCGTACTACGATGTGTTTATTTCTTTTGTGGAACCTTGGATTTTTCACGAGTCGTATTGCCTTCTGGTTATCCATTTAAAAAACTGATGCATGCAGTTTTGGTACAAATAGTGCATTCAGTAAATTTTTCAGCCACACTAATTCCTTAACAGCGTTAGCTGTTGCAATATAATCAAATACGATAAACTTCAATTATTTCACGTTATGGAAAGTTAACTTCTTCTTTGACCTCGAAATCTCCTAGATTTTGTGTAATATCAGGTGTTGTAACAGCGTTGCAGTTTAACATATTGAAGCGATCAAGTACTCACTTAGCGCATCCTTGCTGATGTAAATAAATTGATTAATCGCTTTTTTGAATTATTTCGAGAACTAAAAAACTTCCATTACTTTATCTCGAATTCTCTTAGTAAATATTAAATAACTGGGATTATAGCTTTTTCCTTTTCTGCTACTAATAAACCGTCATCAACATCAATGGCCAGAATAATCATTCTATTTTGAGTGTTGTATACAAATACACATGGATCAGATCTACAGGTTTTGAAACCAAATTTGTTTATAAACGTCGTAAACTTCTTGGCCAGAATAATCATTCTATTTTGAGTGTTGCATACAAATACACATGGATCAGATCTACAGGTTTTGAAACCAAGTTTGTTTATAAACGTCGTGAACTTCTTGTTCCAACAACATAACACTCGGCAGTCTGACTTAGTTTTATCTGCCTTGATTTTTTTACCTCCATGATATACAGCTGCGGTCAAAATAATAGCAGTGAAAATAGTTCCAAGAAATATTCAATAAAAAAAGAAAGATGGTGCTCATGAAACGTTATAATAAAATTTAATTTATTAGGTTACATTTATATGAAATCAATTATAAAAGAAAGATTTAAAAATATCAAAAAAAAAACTTTAAAGAAAAAATATCTTCAATGTATAAGAAAATAGACCAGTCAAAAAAATAGCAGCATTCATAAAAATGGAGAAAATAAGAAAATTACGTTGGATTAAAAAGTAAAACAAAATGTATTTGTATTTCTTCTCTTCATTGAGTCCACCAAAGTTTGACATCTCTCCAATGAAATATTTCTCCATGCAGTCTCCACTGCTTCCCCAAGTTGGTTGTTATTGGAGGGTTTTGCATTTGAAACGAATTTCTTGACATCTGCCCAAAGGTTCTCTATTGGGTTCAAGTCGGGGGATTGCGCAGGGCACTGCATAACAGAAACTTCATTGACCCGAAACCACTCTTTGGCTTTTTTGCTCGTGTGTTTTGGGTCATTGTCTTGCTGAAAGACCCATCTTATTGGCAATTCCTCTTCTGCGTAAGGCAGCATGGTTCTTAGAATAATATCCACATAAAGATGCCGATCCATTGCACCATTTATGCGATATATGGGCCCTACACCTTGATAGAAAAAACAACCCCATACCATTATGCTTGAACCGCCATGTTTTACTGTCTTCCGCGTATACCTAGACACATATTCAGCATTAGGTAGGTGATTCGCTGCATTTTCGGAGTGCAATGCTTATTACGACCTATACTGTAAGTTTGAAGGAATATAAATGTAGGAAAACTATGGGTTTTTATACCTTACCTTTTAGTTTCAACAACAAACAAAAAAAATATTCCTAAGATTCAAAAACAATGAAAAAAATTCACAAACTATTAAACACTGCTATTATTTTGACTGCGCAAAAAAAACTTTAAGTGAGATCAAATGACCTTTGGAAGAAAACCGTTATGATATGGCTTTTTTTTATTCTGGAAACAAAAGATAAAATATTCTATTACAAAAATAGTACTAGAATATTTTAAAAAGTTGCCTATATCTTAGTTTGTACCAAAATATGTCAATGGTAAGATTACACTGCTATTATTTTGACCGCAACTGTATCTATTAAATTTATCGTATAAACCATTATTTTAATAACGAAACCTAGATATTCTCATATTTAAACAATTTTGTTAATCATTTTTATTTCTCGCGAGTGATTTTACTTTAAAAAAAATCCATTATACACAAGATATTTTCCTCAAATGCAGACTGATCTTATCTCGAACCGAAAATTGTTTTATCAGTTTATTAATAGTAAAAAAAAATTTGATGATTACCGCTCTGTATTAAAATTATACGATTCTTCGTCAATGGATCCAAAAACTACTTCCAATCTTTTGGAAGAATTTTTCAAGACAGCGGTTTCGTGTGACAATTCTGACGCTGGCGTTAACTATTTTAGTTATATGAATTGCTGCACCCAGACTTCCCTAACTTCCATTAATATTGACATATTATCGGTGATAAATAAAATGAATCCAACCACTTACTGCACTCTTCTAAAAGTCCATTTCAACAGGAATTTTCCCCAAGCTTTGGAAAGATGCTTTTATTATACCTGTGCATAAGAAAGGACCTAAAAATGATATAGTTAACTATGTATATACCTTATGCAAAGCTTTCTTGCATACCGAAACTCTTTGAGATTTTATATGTTCTTTTTTTGTAAACCGATTTTTTCAACTAAACAACATGGTTTCCTAAAGGGCAGGTCCAGCAGGATTTTGTATCTACTACCCTACCTTAGAAGTAGGAAAAGAAGTCAATGCGATAGGTACTGACTTTTGCAAAGATTTCGACAAAATATCCCATAATATAATATTATTTACGCTAAAACATCTCGGCTTTCCGCCTTTGATGATTTCATGGATTCAATCATATTTATCGAAACGAAAATACATCGTTATATTCAGGTCATGTAAATTAACCTCCATCTGTGCAACATCTGGAGTTCCACAAGGTAGCCACCTAGGACCACTTATTTACGTTTTAACCACTAATGAAGTTGAAAAAATATTTTCCAACTCTGATCTGTTAATCTACGCAGATGACATGAGAATATGCAGCAATATTCCAAATCTCTGCAAATTGACTTGGACAAATTCTACATTTGGTGCCAAAAAATTCTTCTAGAACTCAACGTTAAAAAAAAGTCAAGCCATAACATATACCCGTAAACGTCCTCCATTATTTCAAAGACAATATTTTATAAATGACGAACCCATTCCCATTGTTACTTCGATCCCTGATTTAGGTTTATTATGCGACTCCCAACTAAACTTTCGCTCTCATATTGATAACACTATAAACAAAGCTAACTCGTCTTATTAATTTATTAGTCAAAAGAATTCTCCAATCCCTATGTCACAAAATCCCTCTACATGGCTTTTGTCAGGCCAATTTTAGAATATGCATTTCAGGTCTGGGTGCCATATTATCAAGTTCGCATTAATCGTATTTAAGCCGTCCAACAAAGATTTTTACGTTTTGCCTTGCGTGGACTTGGCTGGAAGATACTTTTAACCTTCCTCCATATGAAGAACGTCTAAAGCTTCTAAGTTTTCAATCTTTATATGCTCGCCGTAACACTTCTTATATTCTCTTCGTTCATCAGTTATTAACATGCAAGATTGAATGCCCCTGTTTACCACAACAGATCGGTTTTAATACTAACCCACATCGTTCTCGATCTACGACTCTTTTTCGACTCCAATATCATAGTACCGACTACGAACGAAACGAACCCCTGTCAAGAATATTGAGTAGGGTAAATAATTCTAACATATTGGACTTAAACCTTAGTAAACCCTCACTTAGATATGCCCTCCTGATATTTATCCAAATTATTTTATTATTAATTAAATTATTAATTTTTAGACTTAACTACTTAATGTTACACTTAAGATATTTTATTGTGATATAGTATAAGTGGCTTGTATTGAGCTTAATTAAATTAATTAAATTAAACTGGACAAGCTTTTCGATAGCTTGCAAACTCGTTTACTATCAACTTTGTATCCAATGGGCTGGCTCATAAAGACACCTTCTTCCTTGTGTACAGTGAAAACATATGGCAAAATCAAGTGATAAAAAAAGAAAAGTTGCAAAAAATAGTATACACACCAGAAGAAGAAGACTGGCTGGTTCAAAATGCATTGCAAAACAGCTGTATAATTGAGAATACAAAGACGGACGGTTTTACCAATCGAGGTAAAGAAAAGGCATGGGAGAATATTACAAAGGCATTCAAAGTTACACCGTCTGGCAAGGTTAGGTTAGGTTAGGTTAAATTGACTGTCATTAAAGCGTGATACAATAAAGTGTGATACAACGATCTAATAGGGACCAAAAAAGTTCCCTACTAGTTAAAACCATTTGGAGCTTCTGATGAAGCGAAGGAGACTTTTAATGTCTGTGTTTATGAGATCGCTTGGTTCATTATAGAAATATTCTCCCAGATGAAGTTTGCGTCTGTAAGAGAGAGCAGGGCATGTACAAAGAAGGTGTGGGATTGTCTCCTCTTCCTCCTCCTCCAAGCAACTCCTGCAAAAATCGTTTGATAGTACACCGAGTCGTGCTGGGTGTCTACCTATGAGACAGTGTCCAGTTATGACACCTATTACGGAGCTGATCTGAGATCTACTGAGGGACAATAGACATTTTGACCGTTTCAAATCCAGTTTAGGCCAGAATTGTCTGGTCGCCATACAAGTGGTAGAGTTAAGCCATCTTGTGTTTGATTGTTCCAAAGCAATTCGTTTCAGCATAAGTTTACTTGTAGCTATAGGCATACCTATATTTGCCTTTTCGGGCAAGATAGGCATTTCCGTTCCAATTCTGGCGAGTTCGTCGGCTTTGCAATTCCCGGGAATGTCCCTGTGACCCGGCACTAAGAATAGGTGAATATTAAACTGTTTGTCCATCTCCATCAGAGACGATCGACAGTCTTGGGCTGTAATGGAGTTTAAAGAGACTGATGCGAGGGATTTCTTTAAGCCAAGACAGTGCTTCCTTTATCGCCAGAATTTTCGCTTGGAATACGCTACAATGGTTTGGTAGGCATAAAGAGAGACTACAATTATTTGTTTTTTACATGTGATGTCAAGAAGAAATAAGACACAACTAGATAGAAAAAATAAGAAAAACAAAAACCAAAAAAAATCCAGAGTTTCTTCCCTCAACTCTTACTATTTTAGGAAGTTGTGAAAATTGAAAGTTAATTAACTCTTAAGTTAAAAATCGAAAGTTGAAAACGTCAACTTTCAGCAAATAAAATCAAAATTGCAAATTGAATATACAAATCCTAAAGTTAAATTCAACTTCGAATGAACAAAATCACCCTTAATGATACGCTGCCGTTCTAGATCGACATCCGAAGAACAATGACATGCACCTTGAAACGAATATGAGAAACTGACAGTACTGTCGTCAGCAAAACAATATAATGGATTATAAGTTTCAGTTAAAAAATCATTGATGAATATCATAAAGGGGGTCGGAGACAAAATGGAGCCCTGTGACAGACCAGCATTTATTTCATGAACTTCAGTTTGAAAGGTAGTTTTTAATAAAGAACTTGAAGTTTATTTAGATAGAATCAATTTTCAAGTTGTAAATAACACCATGCATCATGTATGTCCATGATAAACAGAAAACAAGGTATGCTCATTAGATTTTTGACAGTTCTGCTCTGACGTCACAATCATCTCGCTGGGAAATTAAATAGAAGAAAAAAAATTCATTTCATGCGATAGTTTTTATTATTTTTCTATTTTTACAGTTTATGTCTCTTAAAAATAATTTGTTTCAATGCTTAATCCTAAAATAAAGTCTACATTTAAAAAATAATTTTTTTACACATATCTACAGACACAGCTTCTGCTTTTTTTAAGTGATAAACTTTCCTTGTGTATATAAAACTTCTTTATTATTTTTCAAGGAACATAGTGCTTGGTTTTCTAAATCCTCCTTCAGATCTGTTGAGCCCATCTACGCAAAGTTGAGGGGGAAGGAAAAGGGAAGTTTCGTTTCCTTAGAAGTCTATATGATCTGGCGCCAGCAGAAAATAGGGAGATTGCTGAAAGCTGAAGAGATATCGTCAGCACTCAATCGTGGCTTCTTTTTGGGATGGTGCAACTGCTTAGTATAGGATGGTGTAAATATTCCTCTTATGGATGACCTCAAAGTCGCGATCTTTTGTGCTTGATGATTCTTCCTCTTAACGACTTTTTTTAACACCTTCACTTCTTTTCCAACTGCATGATTCGCAGTTCTTTAGAGCATTCTATTCAACTGTATTTAAGAAATTAAAACATAATAGTTAGTATAAGTTGTTTGATTTTATATCAGGCTTTTTTGGTCACGTTCTTCGTTATGCAAATAAAAAACTTTATTTCATATTTCTTTCCCTACGTTTCGTTTGATTTTCCCAACTTCTTTAGGGGTTGTTTTATTAAATATGAGATTTTGTTTCTTGTTACATTTAAATTAAAAACACATTAAATTTTAAATTTTTTAAATTAAAATACAATATTAAAAAACAAAGAAAATAAATAAAAATACATGTAATGACACTACTGGCAATAACTTTAACCGTGCCTTATTAAACTTACTCTGTCTGAGTACTAATACCATTGGGATATACACAATTCTTCTGATCACAATCTTCTTCTGTTGAGGGTTTTAAACAACTGTTTAAAACAAAGTTAATTAATTATAAAAAATAAGTTATGATTAATTCAATTTATTTACTTTTCAAAAGCATCCAAACATTCATTCACGATCTTTTTGTTTCCTCTGAGTTCTTGTCTCTAGACGATTGTTTATGCTCAATTGGCAATTTTTTGGATGGAACTGAACAGATCTTCAAAATTCTTTTATCTTCAGGGACATTTAAAAGTAGTATATCCTAAAGTCTATAATCACTCTCAACAAAATGTTCCGAGCAAACCCGACTATTTATCAAGGAATATTCGTTTTTATTTGCACTAACTTTTATCCATATTTGGCACAATTCTTTGTCCTTTGGGAAGTAGTGAAATCTAAGTTGTTTTCATTGTTTTTTCTTCCTGGGGAATTATTACAACCCAAAACAGCACATACAAACATTTTAAACTTCTGTTTTCCGTTTTAAACTTTATTTATTTAACTGCAAACTGACAAAATATAAAATCCAATAGAAATTTCCAACTAAACAAACTCGAATGTCAAAATCGGAGATGATTCCTACGTCATCACTTTTCAAGATGGCGACATGTCAGATTTTTGGCCTTTAGTCCACAAAAATTGGCGTTTCGTCCGGGTGACGAAGCTATTTTGAATCAATAATTCAACAAGTCCATTAATAGTGCTAAGTCTTCTACTTGGCTGAAAATAAAAGTGCTGGACCGTGCAACATCTCTCGCGATACCCCTTTGCTGCATTTTCAATTTGTTTCTTCGAACTGGTCAATTCATAGATGAATGGAAAACATCTTTTATTTCTCCAATTTTCAAATCTGGATCAAGACAAAAAGTATGTAATTACAGACCGATTTGTAAGCTATCTGTTATTCCAAAAGTATTTGAAAAGATTGTTTGTGATAAGCTTTATTTTTTTTACCAAAAATGTAATTGCTGAATCTAAACACGGGTTTGTGTCTGGCAGATCAACAGCTTCTAATCTCACTGTTTTATGTAACTCTGTAGTTAAAGGATTTGAAAAGGGTTATCAGACAGACATAGTATTCACAGATTTCGCTAAGGCCTTTGATAGGGTAAATCATGAAATTCTTGTTCATAAACTTTCTTTGCTAGGATTCCATTCTCATTTTTACTTGCGATATAGGTACTATAGGGCAAGTTCTGCATTTGGAAAAAAATCGAACTCGAGATTTTGATCAAAGTTGACATTACGATGATAGCGAAGACGAATAAAGTGGGTCCGGCAATTCCGTCTGTCTGTATGTCTGTACATCGATCTAGAGCCTAAGCCACTGGACCTATTTCCTTCAAACTCGGTAGTTATGGGTCTTCGGTGATTCCCTAGAGGGGAAATTGAATTTTTTTTTTAGCTCTAAAACTAACGGTATCCCCCATACACCCGTGATGCAACATCTTTTTTATCTCGAAAACGGCTCTAACGATTTTGATAAAAAAAATTAGGTGTGATATTATGGACATGGACTACGTTTTGGTAAAAAAAAAAATTTGGGGCAAAATGTTATTAACGGTACCTGTCATAGAACCGTTTTTTTGATTTTCGACTTTCTCATTAACGGCTCTAACGATTTTAACCAAAAATTTTCAGCAGGAGTCCCCCTATGTTTAAAATAATATTGTATATAAAAATATTCGAAAAATTATTTGCTGGTTTTTTTTTCAAAAATTTTTTTTTTTTAAAAATCAATATCTTCAAAACCTATGAACGATTATTTTTTGAAATTATTTCCTTAAATCAATATTATTAAATACTTAAAATTCGCATCCCACATTTTTTTCTTGAAAAATTTTAAAGAAATTTCTTATATAAAAAATTTATTTATTTAATAATAAAACGATTTTTTAAAGTTTGTTTGCATTAATTCATACTTTTCTAGAAATCAGATGGCAATTTCATTTTAAATTCATGTTATATATTATTTATAAAATGTATCTTAAAGTCCCAAGTACTTTTACATAAGAGCAAGTTCGTGCGATCCAGTCGTGCATTTTATTTAAAATGGATAAGTTCATATCTGAGTAATCGGATCCAATTTGTTAAAATAGATAAATTGAAATCTAAAGCTATCAAGTAACCTCAGGTGTTCCACAGGGGAGTCATATTGGACCTTTGTTTTTCATACGTTTTATAAATGATATTCCTGATACTATTAATTTTTCTAATTATTTGTTGTATGCTGATGATGTTAAAATTTTTAAAATCATAAATTCTGTTGATGATTGTCTATTATTGCAAGAAGATCTAAATAAATTAGCATTATGGTGTGATAGAAATTTACTCTTTCTGAATGTCTCTAAGTGTCAAAGTTTTACGTATTTTATTTTTACCCTCTATTGATATTTTTCAACTCTGTTAAAGAGATTGCTTTAAACAAATGTCATGCTTGTTTTGTTACATATCGACACATAGTTGATTTAAATTAATATTTATTTATATTTATAAAATGAAATTTATTGTAAATATTTTATTATACTACTTTTATTATTATTATATTTATTATATAAGTTGTAATCTATAAGAGATTGTAAAACTCTGCTTGATGAAAATAAACTAAACTAAACTAATTCATCGAGAGTCGGACAGCGCATCAAATTTGTGGCAAGAGTACGATAACTTAGGCGCCAAGAAATTAAAACGGTTTTTTGTAGAACAGTTCAATACAAGCATTTTTTACTACGGGAGGGTGGGGGTTGTCTATCTCCCCCCGTTTGGGCGGGAGGGGCAATTTTATAAAGAAGGTACTAAAATGGAAACAAAAATATTAAAAAATAACGGTAATACTTACAATTAAGTATTATACCTTTTTTTAAAGCCAATACTCTGATCTATTAGATAATTTTTAAATCAAGTAGAATCTATGCACAATTTTTGAAAAAACGAGCTTTAAACTCAAATTTTGGTGAAAAAAAAACACAAAAAAGTTTAAAGTTTAATTTTTCAAAACTGCAAAGTTATATATTATTATTTTCCCTAAAATTCGTTGCTCTAATTTATTCTTATTCAAAAACTGAAAACTAGATGATTTTATGTCGTCTAGTTTTTGAGAAAATTGAAAATAACAAAAACTACTTTTTTATGGGATATTTGCTTTTTTTGCTTGCTTACGCATTACGGAGTATAAACAGTGAGATATGTATGGGGGGCATGCTGCCCCCCTGCAACCCCCCTGCCTGGGCACACTATAGGATTTGGGTGTATGCAAGGTTTATTTTGCATTTACAGAATCTGGATTTAAAGAAACTTTGAATTTACCCTATGGTCTATATCCAATGTCTTCTAAATATATGTATGTACGTAGCCCAAAGTTGCACATTTAAAATGTTCAGACATGAAAATTTAATACATTATGAAAAATTCACATTACCTAGGTACTACTGTACGAATGCAGCAAATTTATATAATTCCTTAATTAATATGTATGTTTATTGTTTGTGTCTAACATTTTTAATGCTAATATGGTACAGGTTATTGTTTACCAAGGTCATTCGTTATTCAACCTTTGTAAGAGTGAAGTATTTTTTTTCTTTGAATAAAGAATGGCGACTAAGCATCCACTACTTTATCCTAAATTAAATAACTTTTCAATATTTAAAAAAAAATATTTCAAAAGCATCGCGTTCTTAGAAGAAATTGGTCTAATTCCAACTAAAGCGTCAACTCCCCTCAACTCCAACTCAAAAAGGTGACAAAAATTGTAAGAATACAATATTATTATTATTATTTATTCATCAACCAGAGCATATTATACTCTTACAGACTAAGATACATAAGTAAATATATAGTTACAAATATAAAATTCAAATTACATTTAAATGATTTACATAGTTAATCTTTTATTTTAATAAATAACGTTACTTAAATTTTGCTTAAAACTAATGATTTAAAAGTTTCTCTGGTGCAATCCATATAAAAGTTAATCTCAGAGCAATAAACCCATCTATCGGCACATTTTTCCATGGGCCTCAATATTGGCTAGAGATTCGGGAGGTGCTTGCTATAATTTTTTTTTGTGATCAAAATGCCTGTAAACACGGTTTTAATACATTGAACATTGGAAAATTGACTTGACTATTTTTAAGTAACACCTGACTTACTCACAAACTGACTGACTGAGACGCGAAATGCCATGCAATTCTACCTCCTCTGGTGCATTCTTGGTAACCCTAAATGATTTGCTGTACTTTACCTACAAATGAACCACATTAACATTAATCCTCAAAATGAAATCACCGTAGTTAAATACCAAAAATCAAAAATTTCGAAAAAAGTAGTTTTAGTAATTTTCGATTTTCTCAAAAACTAGAAGGGACAAAACCATTCGGTTTTTTGTGTTCGATTCAGAATTAATAGTAGCATTGACCACAAAAAGCCAATTAAGCACTTCATTTTACAATTTTGAAAAAAAAATGGTCTAAACTTTTTTTTTTCATTTTTTTTAACAAAATTTTGAGTTTGCATGCAAATTTTTCAAAAACTATTGACATAAATAATTTTATTTAAATTTACGATTATAGAACAGGCTTCTGGCTTTCGAAACCGGTATAGTATTTTATTGTAAGTGTTGCCGTTGTTTTTTAATATTTTTTTTTCAATTTAAGTCATTTTTTCTAAAATCGCCCCTACCTCCTAAACGGGGGGAGATATACTTCCCCCTCCCATAATAAAAAACGCTTGTATTTGACCCTTCTACAAAAAAATTATCAATTTTTGGCGCCTAAGTTATCGTACTCTCCCCAAATTTGTTAGAAGTCCAGTTACTATTCAAACTTGTTCTACGATTAATTAAGCATATATGAATGATGCGCTTATGGACTATGAATTTAAACTGCATGAAATTAAAATTTGTATTTATACATTTCAAACCTGTAGTCCAAGAGCTAGTGAACCCTGGGAGTAACGGTCTCCCTGTAAGGTTAGAAATTTGTATACTTACGATTTATGACATGCTAAGAGCAATAGCCATGACCTGGCAGGCGTCAGCCCTGCACGTCATCAGCCCCTTTATTTTTTGGACTGTTCAGTAAATTGAGTTTCAAAACTTGTTTCTGTAAATTTGAAAATTTAATGGGATAAAGTTTGTTTATTGTACATCTTAAAAAAAATTGACAGGCGATTACAATAAGCAGAAGTATATGACAGGTCAATTAGAAAACGTACAGTTGATGAGGTAAAATAAACTTTATCCTGTATACTTAAAATTTTTATATGTTTTCAAGTAAACGTCTCAGAGTAAATATATACAATGCCAGGCGGTTTTGAACAGCATAAGACCTTGACAGGCGAGGGGACAGCTGCTAAGGGCGTGCAAATAAGAAATGTTACATGAACGCATACAGTAAATGCAATGTATTTTATTGGGTTTTATGCAATCTACATTATTTTTAACATTCATTTTCTTCAGCATCATCCGAAATTTCGCTATCACTGTTTTCATCATCATCTGATTCTTCAACAATGTTTTCCTCATCTGCAAATAGTAAAAAAAAATATTTTAATGAATCAATAAGGTTGTTAAGAATTAAATATTAAGCTCAATTACATAGGACTGCGTATTAAATGTTACGGAATAAAATAGTTGTATGTTACCTGAAATGCATTCCTCAGTTTCAGTCGATTGTGCTGTGGCAGTATCAGCAGGTCCTTGTAAAAGTATGTCGTATATAGAAGATGGAACCGTATTCCCCTCAAACCAATTAAATTCGTAACGACTATCAATTAAGTTCCAACCGTTATTTTCAGGTGTAAGAATTGTTGGTTCTTTTAAATTACAATTTCGCCATATATTTGTAATGTAGGCAGTTCTCAATAATTGTTGATGTAGTTCACGTTGGCAGGGTGGTAAATTCGATGAATCATAGCTTACTACTTTTTTCATAAACACTTTCGGATTATTTGTGTTGTACGTAGCAAGGAACTTTTCATAACGTGCATTGTTTAACTTTGAACATTTCAAACCATACATTTGGCATACAAATTTCTCTAGTATCGGGAAAATTTTTTCTTTCTTCTGTACTATTTCTGTGTTTCCTAATTCTTTGAATGCCTTCTGATATACACTCGATTTCTGCAATATTTGGAATGGTTTTTTTTTACCTCTTCTTGAAAAAGATGGATTGAAATCGCAACCGGTTAATGCATGAAATCCCGGTAAGCTTTGGCATATAGAAGGTCCCAATTTTGTATATAGTTCAGAAATATTTATCCATTTTTTACAATTATTAGTGCCATATTCCATATAGATTTTTAAATTATTATTGTGGAGATGGTCCATGTTTCCGAGCAGTAATATTAAAATGTCTGTGTCACATGTTTTTATTAATACGTCGGATACATCTTCATCCATTTGGCATGTATGGTATATTATTTTTGTATCAGCCTCTTCATGATGTTGGCACGATAAATCATCATTTATATCGACAATCACAGAGTTATTGTGGACACTATAAGTATGGCATTGTTTGTAATTTAAGTTCACTATGGTATTCCCGATAAACTCTATCATTTCATTTGTGCTCCAATGTGTAATTAAAAAATCTACGAAAGCTTCTTTAAATTGTATGTTACGAAGTTCTTTCATAAAATCAACTGGTCGAATTTGTTCTGGTCCGGTAATGAAATAATTTATGTTTCTTACTTCTTGTCGTTTGGCTCGTTCATAATCTTTAATTGACGGCGAAAAGTATTGGTCAAAAATGATATCTACTCGTGAGGCATGTGTAGCTGTTAGTAGCGACATAATTTTTTTGGAAATACCACCAAATGTTTTAGGGATATTTTTGAATGTATGCAGTAAAAAGAATCCATCAAAAATGACAACATCAAAACGTCTTGGTACCTCTTCACTGTTGACGTTTGCCTTTAAAATTTCAACCATTGCTGATTTCTGAGTTTTATGTATTGTACCATCTTCATGACACAATGACAATGGAACAGTTGTAATGGGGTATGATAACGTCTTTTCCAAATCGATGTTATGTTGTATTGACAGAGCTAACAGGCGACCAAAGAAATCACGTTGCACACGGATTTCATGAACCTTATCACCGACTTTGATTTTTTTCTTTTTTTTTCAGAGGCAAAATTCATAATTTTCACTTGTGAAATTCTTTCTTCAAATCTTTTTCCATTCTGTGAACATTCAGTTATAAAATTCTCTTTCAATCTTTCTCCTGATTCTATAAAATTCAATAAGTAATCCTGTACTGCGATCTCTGTACATTGTTGCTCGAGAGCAGGTATACGTCCCTTCGTATTAGATAAACGGTCTCACTCGCACTATAGGCATTCACGCAACACCTCTCACTCGCACGCCCTTAGCAGCTGTCCCCTCGCCTGTCAAGGTCTTATGCTGTTCAAAACCGACTGGCATTGTATATATTTACTCTGAGACGTTTACTTGAAAACATATAAAAATTTTAAGTATACAGGATAAAGTTTATTTTACCTCATCAACTGTACGTTTTCTAATTGACCTGTCATATACTTCTGCTTATTGTAATCGCCTGTCAATTTTTTTTTAAGATGTACAATAAACAAACTTTATCCCATTAAATTTTCAAATTTACAGAAACAAGTTTTGAAACTCAATTTACTGAACAGTCCAAAAAATAAAGGGGCTGATGACGTGCAGGGCTGACGCCTGCCAGGTCATGGCTATTGCTCTTAGCATGTCATAAATCGTAAGTATACAAATTTCTAACCTTACAGGGAGACCGTTACTCCCAGGGTTCACTAGCTCTCCAGCTACTGGGTTTCTCTAAGTGCCAAAAAGCTGGCCTATTTTTCACAGTATGGACATATACAGCACAGATTTTTTTTCTAAGCCCTCGAATGTTGCTACGGTCAACTCTAAATTCACTCAACTCAACATTAGGTTCTGGTGGTCGATTCTCTATCTGTGAAAATGTGAAGTGATAAGTTTTTTCACAACTTCACACACTATCCGATTCGCAATTTATGAAAAAAATTAATAAAATGTCAAAATATTTTCAAATATTAAATTTGTTTTCACACTCAAACGATTTTGTGAAGAGTAATGATAAAATATGAAAATAACAAACAAAATTGTACTCAAAAATGAGTATCGTGTATCAAAAATGAGAGCATTTCTCATTTTAGTACTGTTTAGTACATGTTATGACAAACATTTATCAGAATGAATTCCAGAATCGCATTATGTGAGTTCATGAAATGTAAAAATGAAAAATGGCTGCGAAAGATGGAATGATGGAACTTTTTTATCACTTCACAGTTAGAGAATTGACCCCCTGGTATCTATGTACATTGTACAGTGCCGAGAATAAGTGAAGGTACTCTATTACTGTTTTTATGACAACTGAAAAATATACAAAATACAAATAAAAACGTAGGCGAAAATGTTCATTTTAATTTATTTATTATGTACAGAATACCATAAGTAACTAAAAAGAAATAAAAAAGTATTATTTTACAAAAGAAATGCATTTTCAAAAATTGAATCATAATTTCATCGAGAAAAAGTGATGGTACCTTTAAATATTTGTTAGCTATTTTGTTTCCTTAAAACAATTAAAATGTGTACCTAATACTTAGTTGAGAATCTCTTTAACCTCAAAACTTCTTGCAAACGCTTTGGCATTGAGTGGACTAGTTTCTTTGTCACTTCAAGCGTCATTTCTGGCCATTCTGCAAAAATTAATTCTTTTAGTTTGGGATTTGATGTTCAAATGGTGGACACGTGCACCCAAGAGGATACAAGCGTCCACAGTTTTTTTTTTTTAAAACCCACCTCTGTCCAAAAACTCCTACTCTCACCTTCCCGTGGTGAACATCGGGTACCTAGTACCTCAACTAGAGATTGGGTCTCAACCCCAGTGGAAAGTTGTTGGTGGTAGCAAACGAGAAAGGGGGGAGAGGTGTTCCCACTAAGGCACACAAGTAGCACAAAATGGTATAATTTCGGTATCACATTTCTTAATTCATACTTTATTCCTTCTTTATTAGGTATGTCAATTTATGCCTACTTAATTCCATCTTAATATGATCTTTATTAAGTATTGTTTTAAAGAACTTAACTTGGTGTGTTTACTTCTACTTAAAGCATTCTTAAATACTTCTTAAATTAGCATTTCTTAAATCTGTTTTTTTTTTGTTACTTAATTCCTTCTTTAATCCTTCTAAAAACATAACTTTTTTGGATTGGTCTTAAATCGGTATTTTTCTGATTCTTTAATACGTATTTAAGTCTTCTTAAACAGTATAATTAAAAACACGAGAGAGTTATTTGAGTAGCACTTTGAGACAAGATATTTTATGTATCACAGTGGCACAACAGGTAGAGCACAAGCACGGCAAGTGAGAGGACTCGGGTTAGAATCTCGAGATAAATTAAAAAAAATAACTTTCAGCAAAAAATCACATAAAGGGTCGAATGTAGGGAGGCAAAGAAAAAATGAAAAGAACTCCAAAATTACAACAATAATAAAAAACCAAACAGTTCATAAAAAAACTTTATTTTTATTGTTTCTAATAATTTCTTTAAGAAGGAGTTAAGAAGTATTTAAGAAGATGTAAGGAACTATTAAAGAAGGAGTAATGAAGTATTTGGGAAGAATGATATCCCGATTTAAGAACATTTTTAGACTCAATTTATCTTCTTATTGCCTTCTATCGGAACGCCCTCTTGCGCCTTTTCTCTACTTAATATAAACTTAAATCCGTATTATAGAAGATGTCAGATACTGATTTAGAATTCTTAAAGACTTCGTTAAGTAATTCTGTGCACCTCTCCTTTTACCCAGACGGCAGCGGAAGAATTCCCCAGATGGAATCAACGGTGGCGTCTTCAGTTCCAGTTAGGATGAACTACTTGGTGAACACCTTATATGGGCTACTACGACATATTCGTAGCTCAGGCCTATAAGGAGCTGATTCGTCCAGCTCCCTACCCTTGGAGTTATACTAAGGGTCTGGTCCTCCAGGTCGGGGGTTGTGCGTCGGGATAACTTCCCTACCACGTAAAAATGTAACGGTTCCGATACAACAACAAGCCTCGGATATGGATAATTTTAATGTTGACGACCCCAGCAAACGAAACAAGGAAAATGATTTTCGGTTCTGCACGTGGAATGTCCGGACGGAGAGCCTGGATAGGCTAAAGGCTGACATTACAGCCATCCAGGAAGTGCGATCGGATGGAGAGGGCATGCGAAGGATGTGAATTTGTAGTAAGGGGAAGGGGAAGACTTAGGCAAGAAGTCTTGGGCTTCAGAAATGTAAGCAAGCGCCTGGTCACAATCCGCATCAAAGCGAAATTCAAAAACGTGACGCTGATCTGACGCTGATTGACCAAAATATAGTACATAATATCTAATAATAATAATATGTAATTTATGTATATTACATACATACATTTCAATATTTTGATGTTATAAATAGTCATGTCAGAATTGTTTATTAGTCCAGTTTATAAATTCATAGGAGCTCCTGTACAAAAATTTTGGTAAAAATCGTTAGAGCCGTCAATGCGAAAATAAAAAAAAAAACTGTTCTATGACATGTACCGTTAATACATTTTGTTTAAATTTTTTTTGACCAAAATGTAGTACATAATATCTAATAATAATAATATGTAATTTATGTATATTACATACATACATTTCAATATTTTGATGTTATAAATAGTCATGTCAGAATTGTTTATTAGTCCAGGAAAAATAGACAAAAAAATGTTAAAGAAAGGAAAAAATTAGATCCTGGCTGAAAATTGGCACGATCAATGGTAATTGGGCTCTTAATAAAATGAGAGAGTTCCTCACCGATCCGATGACCGCTACGTAAGTTATTCAAGGTCAAAGGTCACGAAAATGGGTTTTTTTAAATTTACTCAAAAACGGTTTGCTTTAGAAAAAAAATGTGTTCCACAAATATGTTGCTAAGGCGATTTCCAACAAAAATGGTTGTGAGAGTTTTGTCCGTAGCATTTACCGTTAAAAAGTTATAGCACTTTAAAGAATCGTAAGTATCGCCATTTTTCGCATTTCTCCAACATTTCTGATAATTACTTAAAACCAGTTTGTTTTAGAGAAAAATTTTGAAGTACAAACTTGTAGATGAGGAAATTTTCACAAAAACGGCTTTAGAATTTTGTTCGTAGCACGTACCGTTAAAAAGTTATAGCAATTTACTGAATACACGGACCATAAAATTAATTTGATTTTAATTTTTGGGGCCAAATATTTGTAACCAATCAGAGAATTTGGTGAGAAAATTTAACCCAAAACCGGTTTTTTTTTATTATCATAAAGTTTAAAGCTACCCTTTTAACTGTCAACAGTTCGATAAAAGTGCATGGTGAAAAAGTTGCAATTGATCCTCTGTTACTTTTTCAACGAATAAGTATAACTAAACAATTTGAAGACCAACTGCAGACATTTTTATCATACGAGTTGGCTCCTTATCCATTGTCACTTTTTCTTCCCTTTATGAATTGTTAGAGCCAGCTGAAGATAACATTGATTATAATAATATTACATACATCATCGATGGAGGATTTTTACTGCATCGTGTTTTATGGAATCGAGAGAACTCATTTCATGCAATTTTTGATAGCATTTTGGCAAAGATGTCACCATTGTTTTCGATGGTTATAAAGATCAAGGTAACAATATAAAAGCTTCAGAGCAGTGTCGTCGGTGTGCTTCAGCTCCGTCATCAGCTGACATTTTGTTCGATGTATCAGTGAATGTCTCAACTTCCCAACAACAATTTCTTGCTAATGCAAACAACAAAAGTCGATTCATTGCTATGCTTTCTGAGAAGTTTAAGGCTGTAAACATCCTAGTGAGGCAAGCCAAAAATGATGCTGATGTTTTGATAATCGAAACAGCCATAGAGAAAGCTGAGAAACGCACGAGTATTGTTGTAGGAGGGGATGTCGACCTACTAGCAATACTGATAGCACGCGCTCCTCCAGACAAAAAGATCTATTTTCGGAAACCAGTTAAAGCTAAAATGGAAAATAAATTATGCTGTACTCACAGTTTAGCCGCTTACCCAAAATGTCAAGCCCACATCTTATTTTTGCACGCATTTACTGGTTATGATTCAACTTCTGCTCTCTACAACAAAGGCAAATTCAAAGTGTTTAATCTTTTCGAAAAGAGTGACGATCTTATAAAATATGCCGAAGTGTTTGCCAGAGCCGAGTCCTCCAAATATTATTTTTGAATATGGTATACGTCTACTTCTAGCATCTTACAAAGCACATTCGACAGAAGATAATATCGATGCATTAAGATATTCCACATTTGTCCGACTGACTAGGCTCAACAAAGCTGTACAATTATCTTCCCTTCCTCCAACATCTGCTGCCGCTCAACAATACCTTTTTAGAGTGTACTATCAAGTTCAAGCTTGGTTGGGAAGAGATAATATTAATCCGGAAAGCTGGGGATTGGCATTAAGAAATAATGTTTTGGAGCCTATAACCTCTCTGCTTCAACCAGCACCGGATGAACTTCTTACAACAATATTTTGTAACTGTAGTAAAGTTTGCGGTTCTAATTGTGGTTGTCGAAAAGCGGGGTTAAGTTGTTCTTTAGTTTGTGGTCAATGTCTTGGAAAGTCATGTACAAACTCAGTTCAAATTGATCCATATGCTGAGGACGCTAACGACGAATCATTACTTAACATGCCTTTGCCAGATGTTAATTAAAAACGCGCATGGCACTTGACCTCTGTGGTGGTGTGGAAGAATGTGCAAAATAGGGCTACTTTTTGCGATACTTAGGATTCTATAAATTGCTATAACTTTTTGACGGTACGTACTCCGAACAAAATTCTAAAGCCGTTTTTGTGAAAATTTCCTCATCTACAAGTTTGTACTTCAAAATTTTTCTCTAAAACAAACTGGTTTTAAGTAATTATCAGTAATGTTGGAGAAAATGCGAAAAATTGCGATACTTACGATTCTTTAAAGTGCTATAACTTTTTAACGGTACATGATACGGACAAAACTCTCACAACCATTTTTGTTGAAAATTACTTCAGCAAAATGTTTGTAGAACAATTTTTTTTCTATAAAACAAACCGTTTTTGAGTAAATTAAAAAAAAAAACATTTTCGTGACCTTTGACCTTGAATAACTTACGTAGCGGTCATAGGATCGGTGAGGAACTCTCTCATTTTATTAAGAGCCCCATTAGCAATGATCGTGCCAATTGCAAAAAGCTATTTTTTCTGGACTTTATGTACTTTACTTATTTACCTACCCTCCTAGTAAAATATGTGAATCCATTCAAATGCTTGTGAGCCACTCATAAGTTTCAAAGCATTTGTCAGCCGACCACGCATTCGATATTCATAAGTAAGCAAGGTAACAAGTCACACTCTAATGAATTACGAAAATGAATCTTTGTAAGAAATGAATACTGATTCACACTTGTTTTCGTTCATAGTATATGTGACTCTGTGCATCTCACATTTTTGTTAATGATTCATAATGGTAAATGAGTACATTCATGCAGCTCCCTGGCTCACACGTGAAGTCTTCGTTAATTATTTGGATTATTCGGTTTATCAAAATCTTTACATACGCGGTATGCTTATGTCATTATCAACAATCAAAAACAAAACTCCCCTTTCCAATCATGCCATTGAATGTGGCCATTGTTCTGATTTCTATGATGTCCAAGTTCTCCAAACGGAAAATATACTTTTAAGCGGCATACTTTAAAAAACGCTTCATATCGATACCTTCCCATGAGAATGTATTAAACGACATTTTTAAAATTGTTCAGGAAACGAAAAAAACGTCTCATTTAGTTATTTTTTTGTGTATTTTATTGGAAGAAACAGATCTGGAGACGAATTTTTACAATACAAAACTTGACATCATTGCACGAAATTTTAATCAGATAAAAAGTTTTTGTCGCTTAGTATATTTTCGTGGTCAAAACATTGGCGCTTGATACAATGTTAAATGGCGCTTAAAACACTGTAATGGTCACAAAAAATAAAGGTATGAAATAAATTGTGTCGTTTAATTCATTTTTTATTTTTTTTTTCTCATTAAAAATAAAATAAATAAAATTTTTTTTTCTAAGTCATTTTCGAAAAAAAGTGTCGCTTAATACATTCTTACGATATGTTAAATAATAAAAAAAGCATGAATAGTTAGCAAGACCCACAAAATATTTCGGCGGTTTCGAAGTTTCTTAACAAATTTTCGACAGTTACGTATTTTAGACTAAGCTTCTTTTGTGCCTCATATATTTATTTTATTTATTTATAAAATCGGTTTTTATAAATCACTCATAGCTTATGGGAAACATTTGAAGCTTTTATTAAAGTGTAGGTGCAATTTTTTTGGATTGTGCTGCATAATATTGTAATTAACTTTTTTGTGTTTCTTTACGTAATAAAGTTCCCCCTAAAGAATGTAGCAACCTTTGTCTAAATGTCGGAAAAGTGCATGTTAAAAAATTTGTTCAATTGCTTAAATTAATATTACCAAAACATATTTTCTACTCAACATTTAGTAAATACAAATAATCAATTTAGCGGTTCAAATTCTAGATAGAAATAACTTGATTTCAAAATTAGATAAAAAAATCTACTTTTGACTTTCAAAATAAGTTAAACTACTTATAGTAAGAGTTGCCGTTGTTTATAATTTTTTTTTTTTCATTTTAAGTAATTTTTGTAAATGCCTCTCTCGGTTTAACCGGGGGAGATAGAATTTGCGGATAAGTTATCATATTTTCCCCTTTTGTTGTAATGTATTTTGTATTTTATGGAGAATTGAAGTTTTTAATTTAATTGTTTTTATTTCAGCTCCAATGCAGTTTTCATAAGTGCCCTATATTTGATCCGCCAAACCAATCAAATGATGATTACTGTTAAAAATATATGTGAATGAACACTCTCTAAAAATGTAATACCGATATGTTAAAAAAAAAACCTTATACCTTTTGTCTAAATAAATAAAAAAAGATATTTTCATGTATGTTTTTAATGAATTCAAGTTTTTCCTTTACTAAAAGATTAAGCATGCGTTCTATTATAGATACTACGACGACGCACAGTGGGCCAACTTTTAAAATCCGTTACCAAAATCATATTTTGCGTGTGTTGAAATCAAAAAATAATTTAAAAATCGGTCTAGGGATTCAGCTGATATAGGTAGCCAGTTTCCTATATTTTTAAAATTAAAACAAAAATGGCGTAAAATTTTAAACAGCTTAGTATTAAGGTATTAGTATGATACTACTTAATAATTTGCTAACTTTGGATTAGATTACTAACTCTTTCTTATTTTTAAACATTTTCGAACTATAGGGTGGTCAAATTTTAAGGGCCGATGTGGATTTTGAATAAAACACAAATTATTTAGGAAATTATTGTTATTTCTTTTTATTATGATAATATGGTATGGTTCAATGGTGTATGGAATAAAATACCCTAGCTTACACAAAAAAAGTACCTAAAAAAAAAGTATTTTCTAGACTAATTTTGACTCTCTGAACACGAAAATGGCACTCATTTATTTTAACAAAGAAGCGTTTTCGAGATATGAGCAAAAAACCGTTTTTTTTCTCCTTTTCCATGTATGGGCCTAATTCTCAAAAACGGTCAAACTAATTAAAATATACTTTATGTTTTTGAACAGATATTTTGTTTGTCTTTCCAACGGTATACGACTTGTGTAAATCGGCCCAACAATCATCAAGAAAAAGCCATTCAAAGTTTTAAAAAAACACAAGTTTTCGCCGTTTTTAGAAAATCGCTTGTTTTAAGTCATAGACAAAAAAATATTTAAAATACTTTTAAGATCTCAGGTGGAAGATATTGTTTTTACAAAGCTAAAACGCACAAAATCAATGAAATCGAATAATAAATGTGGAAGTTATCAAACAGTACGTGAAGGCAGACCATTTCAGTTTTTTTTTTTTTTAATAATTTCTATTGAAAATGTGAAGTATTGCTTACACTTCTTCTTTTATGTGGCGTTGAATCTTCGCTGAGCTGCATTCAGCAGTAGTCACGTACTGGCCTGCTGGGTGGCTACACAAAATACTGCCGTTTTCTGTGTTTTTGGGATAGCAGAGCAGATGAAAAGCATTTCATGTAGTAGGAAAGAGCAACGTTGCTGAAAAAGTACTCGTTGAAAAACAAAATGTAATACTTCCACCATTGCACATAAATCTCGGCATAATGAAGGTTTTTGTAAAAGCCTTACCCCCAGTTTCACAGTGGAAGTTTAAACACCACTTTTGGTTTTAACTTCAGTTCAACAATAAATTTGGTTTTATAGTTCTTTAACAGAGTTCATTCTGTAGTTTGAGTTAAATGACACTATTCTACCGTTTAAAACTCAGGTTGACAACAGCTTTGAACATTTGAAAATAGAATTTATTTTGATTTTTAAATTTGTTTTCCTGTCACAGGTCACAACTGAAACAAAGCTAACTTTCCTTGTTTGTTTTTTCTTTAATTCAGAGAAAACAATTTACTTAAAACACGTTCAATAAACTGAAAGTCAGATAAGACTGTGAAACCAGACGAGTTGAACTTCAAATTTGAACTCCAGTTTAGGTTCAGCAGAAATTAAGTTCAAGCTCTCACTGTGAAACTGAGGGTTTGCAAAAGATCCCGAAAACAAAGGATTGACATATGTATGTATACATGAAAAAAAATTTCCCAAGCTGCCAACCGAAAAAATTAATGCGGGTATATTTGTTGGTCCACAGATAAAAAAATTGTTTAGTGACACCGGATTTTTGAATTGTCTAAAAAAAATACGAGAAAAGAGCATGGAATGCTTTTCAAGACGTAGTTCGAGGTTTTTTAGGAAACCACAGAAGTCCAACCTATCGTCAATTGATCGAAAAAATGATGCTATTCATTCCATGCTATTGGTGAGTATTTAGCAGATAAGTGTTTCAAAAACAAAGATTCCATCAGGACCTTGCAATCATGGAAAAGAGGTATGAGGGCTTTTGGGACTAAGGTATAGTGACCATACGTCCCGTTTTTAGCGGGACAGTCCTGTTTTTGAGGCCTCTGTCCCGTGGCCATAACTGTCCCGCTAAATGTCCCGATTTTCCTAAGATTGTAAAAATGTGTGTAGGTTTCTTACAATTCTCGAAATGAAGCAATTATATAAATACTATTTTACATTCCTGTGCATACAACTTGGCGCATATAAAACAAAAGTAAGAGCTGTTAAAGGAATAAAATGAGTCCATGGAATACACATGTTAAATTAATTGTCACTTTTGCCTGTATGTCATTTTTAAATCGAAATTGAGTGGTTTATTGGACGCATAGTAGCAGATACATAGGTAAATAAAGAACAACTGAAATGTTAGCACAATAATCAAAACGCTTCAACAAGAAATTCAAGAGGGATTGTAAATTCTCCGCAGATTTGAAAAAAAATCTATTCATTTAACCGAGCAAACGTAACACATTCACTTATTGTAATTCTGCGAATGCGTAATATTAGTTTTGAATCAATTTTCTCCGATGCATCCAACAAAAAGGATCTGAAGCTGTTTCTCATTAGGCGTGTTTTTTTTTTGGAAAAGTTGTCCGTAGTACAGTAGGATTTTATATGAATAACAAATACAACATCCGCAGTAGGACCACTGCCGATAAAAGGAGAAGTGAAATCCTGCAGCGGATAGAGATTTGACGTTTATTCGAGTATCTGCAGTGATCCTACGGCGGATTTTGTATTTGTTATTTATATAAAATCCTACTGTACTACGGATCCAAAAAAACACGGCTATTGTTGAGAGCTGTCCCGCTTTTGCTTCAAATAAATATGGTCACTTTAGACTAAGGGATGATGAGTGACTACTGCTGGATGCAGCTCCGCGAAGATTCAACGCCACATAAAAGAAGTGTAAGCAATACGTCATATTTTCAATAAAAATTATGAAAAAAAGAAAAAAACTGAAATGGTCTGCCTTCACGTACTCTTTCATAACTTCCACATTTATTACTCGATTTCATTGATTTTGTGCGTTTTAGCTTTGTAAAAACAATATCTTCCACGTGAGATCTTACATAAAAGTATTTTAAATATTTTTTTGTCTATCCTTACGGAATGACTTAAAACAAGCGATTTTCTAAAAACAAATAAAAATTTGAGAATTAGGCTCATACATGGAAAAGGAGCAAAAAAACTGGTTTTTTGCTCATGTCTCGAAAACGCTTCTTTGGAAAAAAAATTAGTGCCATTTTCGTGTTCAGAGAGTCAAAATTAGTCTAGAAAATACTTTTTTTTTTGAGGTACTCGCTACAAACCGAAAATTTGTAAACTAGTGATATAGGCCAAATGGCCGCCGACTAGTGGTGCTTTTGCGGAAATAAATGCAAAAAATGAAATTTGGAATATGAATTTGTTTCATTTATTTTTTCATAGATATATAACTGTTCTATGTTTTTCCAAAATTTGGGAAATTCATATCAAGGAATTTGCGAGATACAGCGCTCTAAAGTTACCTAGGTACCTGTTGCGGCTATTTTGGCCACAACCGAAAACTCATTTGTTAACCAGCAAATAAGAACAAGTTGGTTATTTTGCTAAGTTGGTTACAAATCCTTTATTGGGAATTAAGTTTTATAAGTATTAAGATATGTACGTTTTAAATCAATTTACTTAGTTTTCTTATGTTATTTGTATTTAATTTAAGTTAAATTGCCAAGAGCAACCTCGTGTATGGCGAAAACGGAAATAAAAAAGGATTAACCATAAAGTCAGTAGGAAAGAAATAAGTAGGATAACAGGACATTTAGTTTATGGGTTGGCTCCACCAAACAACCAGTCTGAGAAGCTACGGGCAAATTCCTAAACGCATATCTTGCGCAAATTCTGCTAAGCAAACAGTTCCAAAATGCAAATACAAAAATCTCTGCTAAGCAGAGCGTCCCAAAATGCAATCGATGCTACTTTCTTGCGCAAATGCAGAGGCATTTGTGCAAATGTCAAACATTTCTTGCGCAATTCTCTTAAATATGCGTATTGTGATTTGCTATATCTGCTTTGCAGGTGTTTTGCTTTGCAAATCTTGCGTTTAGGAATTTGGCCTACTTTTATGGTGCGCGCGCACCTTCTTCAACATTATCCTATCTTTAAGTTTTGAAATTTATGTAATTTCTTGCATTAACTTTTTTTTCACGAATAGTACCATTTTAATATATGTTTGTAAAAACAAAACTTATTTCATAAATAATATGCTATTGAGCTTTCAAAATAAAAAAAAAAAATTTTAAATAATTTTTTTTAGTCTTTTAGTTGGGTATGGACCGAGTGACCTTGAATTAATATTTTAATATTCTTTCAATAGAGCTACAGTTTTAGCTACGTCTAGTGGCTACTATTTATAGAAAGCTACTACTAACTATTTTTGAAAGAATTGTACCTATCCGTCCTGATCCGATTTTGAACGCAGTGTACAAATTTGTTTCACTGAATCCGATTTAAAAAACACGGTTTTGACTTTGGTCATGTTGCAAAACTTGTAATTTCATGGCCAATAATGGTTGAAAAGAATGCAACCAAGATTCTATTTTTGTTAAAAATATATATCTTTCATTAAAATATAAAATAAAATTAATCCTTTGACGGATCTCTGATATATTCAATTTTTAGCTCAAATAATTTTTCTTGCCTCAAATTGTTTTCCTAATTCAAGCTTATTTTTCTTGGAAATATGTGGTGAGCAAATATTTTTTTATGATGTTATTAAAATAAACTAACAGTACTTTAAAAAATGTGTACCTCAATATTTTAATCCAATTTTTTTTGTGGCGCAGATACAGGTAATAAATAAAAAAGTAAATTTTTTGGTGGGTTTTTACTTGAAAACGAGTTCTTGTCTCCACATAAAAAACAAACAAATTAGTAGAATTTTGATTGCTTTTTTATGATCGTGAACAGATTTTGAAGGCTGTTGCATAATTTTTTATAACCAATGTTCTGAAAAATATTTCAGAATTAGTACATCACACAAAGTGGGGTTGTGATAATTCATCTGGGCAGAGCGAATATGTGCAGACATTTTCTACTAGCAACTAAGAAGCATCGGATTCTCATCTTTTCATGACATCGATTGTTCCTTTGAAAATGACGTCAACTACTGGAGAAAATAAAATAACATGGATAAATCCCCGTCCGTCTTCAACGAGATATTGCAGAGCTCTAAAATTTGAATATAAGAAGGAAAACTTTGACATCATACGAGAAAAATCGTGTGGAAAATGAAATTCAAGAACTGGAAGAGAGCTCAATCACTATTGGAATGCATGTTGTCAAAGTTAAACACCGTCTTTATTTTACTATGATAGATGGAAAAGTAGCTCAAGCTGTGACAAATACTAGTTCTGCGAGCAATTGCATTATCTGTGGAGCTAAACCTTCTGAGATGAATGACTTGTCCAAGTTGCAAGCTAAGATCCTGAATGAAGAAGCTCTTGTTCAAGGAATGTCACTGCATGCACGGATTCGATTTGTAGAGTACATATTGCACCTGGGATATAACTTAAGCTTTAAAGCATGGAGAACTAATGAGCCTACTCGTGCTATCAAGGAAGAGGAAAAAAATGAATTCAAGCGAAATTCATGTCAAAGGTTCATATAAATGTTTACGTTGTAAAGCAAGGAACTGGAACAACGAATGATCGCAATACTTTACGAAGATTTTTTTGGAAATCCAAATGTGGCTGCAGATATCAGCAAAATAGACATTAGATTGATGACCAGATTCGCAGTCATATTGGAAGTTATTTGCAGCAATTTTTCAATCAATACCCCAAAATTTAAGTCTTATAGTGAAGTGTGAAGTGACTAAGCGATATCGTTATACCCTTGGTATCACATGTCCGCAACTGTTCATTTAATTTTACTACACGTAGCAGAAGTAATAGAAAGTGCATACTTGCCAGTTGGATCACTTCCAGAAGAGGCCCAAGAGTGCAGGAATAAGTACTAAGGCCGGTATTCACCGAGCGCTCATAACTTAAGAAGCTCATAAACCTATTCACCAAGCAATATTAGTGAAGATCTACGAGCGCTCTTAAAAGTTAGGAGTGGTCCCGACCACTCCTAAACTTACGAGCGCACTCTTCGAAAGTTTGTTCGAAAATTCGAAAACTAAACAAACTAAGCAAATGAAAGTGAGTGCAAAACCAAAACCAGTTATCGTCACCAGCAACGCTCCCGAAGCAAATTACGAAATTGACCGAAGGATTCTCACTGCCAGCTGTCATTCAAGTTCGAAAACAGTTTGATTTCAAAGTTTGGGTATGTCTGAACAAGAGAGAGTGGCTCTCATTTTCGAACTTTGAAAAACACTTACGAGTGGTTGGTGAATACCCCAAAAAATTTCAAGTTAAGAGCCTCGTAAAGTTAAGAGCCGTTTAAGAGCGCTCGGTGAATACCAGCCTAAAAGCCTAGTATATATATCTTATAGTATTATTATATACTACAGCTGTCATACAAAACACCATGTGCTCGGGGTAGGCTTCCTAGTCAGCGAAAAAATGAAGTCTACCATCATCGGCTTTAACGCTATAAGCGAAAGGCTATGCACCCTTCGCGTGCGAGGCAAATTTACGAACATCAGCCTCATTAACGTTCACGGACCTAAGGAGGAGTCCTCAGACGAAGAAAAAGAGACTTACTACGAACAAGTCGAGAGGGCCCTCAATGCCTGCCCAAGGTATGATGTTAAAATCATCCTTGGGGATTTGAACGCAAAAATAGGTCGGGAGCCGGTATTCAGGCATTACGCAGGCACCCATAGTTTGCATGAGAACACTAATGACAATGGACTTCGAGTCTTAGAATTGGCAGCATCGAAAAACATGGTCGTTGCGAGTACCAGGTTCCCGCGTAAAGATATCTACAAAGCCACCTGGGTATCACCTGATGGAGTCACACGTGTTGATAGACCGTCGCCACTACTCGAACTTGATGACGGTACGAACGTACCGAGGTGCCAATATCGACTCGGATCACTATCTTGTTGGTATGGTTTTCCGAGGGCGGATTGCCTTGCGAAGACGCATTGCATCGACCGATCAGGTTCGAATCAACACGGCTGCCCTGCGCAATGAAAACAACAGTAACACCTTTGGTAATGCGTTAGGACTCGCCCTAGAATCACTTGATTTAGGGAGAGTAAGTCCTGGAGCCAGTATGCTGGGCGTAAATGAGAACTGGACACGCCTTAAGAATATTGTCATTAGTACTGCCAACTCCATCTTAGGCAGCAGTCGTAAAAATCGGAACGACTGGTTTGATGATGAATGTAAGCTAGCGACTGAACGTAAGAATGTTGCGTACCGAGCAATGCAACAATCTCATAGAACGCGGGCACGCGAAGAGGAATATAAAGAGCTCAGAAGAATAGAAAAACGGCTACACAGACAAAAAAAAATCAGCCTGGGAGAAGAACCTAATCTGTGAAATAGAAAATAGCCGAGAGCGAGGTTCGCACCAGGCGCTAAAACCGTCATCGGACAATATCAGTGTGGTTTCATTCCAGGCAAATCAACAACTGATCAGATCTTTACCCTTAGGCAGGCGATGGAAAAATGTCTAGAATTTAACATCCCAACATACTATCTGTTTATAGACTTTAAGGCCGCCTATGATAGCATAGCCAGGGTAGAACTTTACAAAGCCATGAGAGAATTCGGCATCCCAAATAAATTGACACGACTATGTAGGTTGACCATGACCAACGTAACAAGCCAAGTAAAAATAGCCGGATTGCTATCCAGACCAATCAAAATCTTTAATGGACTCCGACAAGGGGACGGTTTTGCCTGCCTCCTCTTCAACCTGGCGTTGGAGAAAGCAATCCGTGACTCTAGCATGGCAACAAGAGGGACCATCGTCAACAGGTCCAGCCAGTTACTAGCTTACGCAGACGACATTGACATCATCGGAAGAACCGAACAAGCTGTACACGATTCCTTCATCCAGATCGAGCAGGCGGCACAAAATCTGGGGCTGCACATTAGTGAAGGTAAAACAAAGTACATGGTGGCGTCGAATGCGAGAGGAACAGTTGGTCAAACAATCAAGGTTGCGGAGCACGAATTTGAAGTGGTGCAATCCTTTAAAACCTTGGGTCAATAGTAGCAGCCGATAACAATATAGAAGAAGAAATACGCGGGCGGCTTCTCAAATCCAACAGAGCCTACTATAGTCTGTCAAAGCTTTTCAAATCCAGAAATCTCACCATAACTTCAAAACTGCTGCTGTACAGGACCATGGTCCTGCCAGTACTCACATATGGATCCGAGACTTGGGTGCTTAGCAAAAGGCACTCCGACCTCTTAGCTGCGTTCGAGAGAAAAGTCTTAAGGAGAATTGTTGGCCCCATATGTGAGGAAGGACGATTCCGGAGACGGTACATTCATGAACTGTACGCAATCTACCTAGAAGCAGATATCGTGACAAAAATTAGGCTCGGTAGACTCCGGTGGGCAGGGCACCTAGCTCGCATGAGCGAAGAGGAATCTGCTCGGAAAGTTCTTTGTGGTACATTCTATGGTAGACGACAGCGTGGTAGACCATGCTTGCGCTGGAGAGATGGCGTAGACCAGGACGCCCGAAGCCTTGGGGTGCGCAACTGGATGGCGTCGGCTAGAGACCGGGATAGGTGGAGAGACTTGTTGAAAGAGGCCAGGACCGGAACCCGGTTGTCGAGCCGATGATGATGAGTATTATCAATATTGACGTGATTTTATGTTAGTGTCCCTAGCCTGTGGTGTCGCTTAAATTAGCAAAATTTGCCAGTGGAGAGTAAGGATAAGAAAGATAGAAACAGGTAGTAAGAAAGAAAAATTTTATCATTTTCATTTTTCAACGAAAGGGAGATTTCCGAGTGGTGGAAATGAAAAAAAAAATGTTCTTTTTTGACCGTTTTCTGTTGGAATATATTTTCTTGTTTGTATGTTTTTGTGAGTATGTATTGAGGTAGATATATTTTTTGCTTGAACTTTTTTGTCTGAATACATTTTCTTGTTCATATAGTTTTTAAAGGTATTGAAATAAAGAGATATGCCTATCATTTGATTTGAAATTTTCAATTCTGGTGAAAAATCAAATAATTACTATCTGAAGCGAGAACTCTCAATCAATGCTACAAAGATACAGTGAGTTCTAGAAAGCACAATGATTGCAATGACAAACTTTATAAAATATATTGGCGATAAATTTTATAGAAATTAGTAATTAAACTGTTTTAATTTTAAATAAATATCTGCCATAAAATTTTTATTTTCGTAGGTATTTCTGGCGGATTGACGAAAAAAATTTCGAGGATGAAAAAAAATGAAAATTTATACTAGTGTAAGGGCTTTAAATGTTCATGTAAACGCACTTATTCACGTATAATAAATTGTTGATGACTTTTTTACAAGCAATCCAATGACGTTTTTATATTATATTCTTATATTTTTATATTATGTTTTTTCATAATCTACACAAAAAAACACGATAAGGTCGCATGAACTTGCTCCTATGTAATAGACTAGGAATTTTGAAAATGAATGTTATTAGAGAAAACTGTTCATAAGTATAAAATTTATTTTTTAAATGACTAAAACAACTCCTTTAGCAGTTGGAGCTAAAAACAGGATGCCATGTGTTTTAAGCAAAAATTAGTTTATGTTAGAACAAAATAATAATTCCTTGTAGTGGTTTCTTAAAAAAATAAGCTTTTATATACAAAAACATATTTAAGAAAAAATGTTGGAAGTCCAATTTAATGTGTTTATTAATGTACCTACGAATAAAAATTAAATTTCCAAAAAAAAATATTGATCCGGTTTTGAAATATTGAATTTTCCAAAAAAAAAAATTATTTTTTTTTTTAATTCAAAAATATATTTTTTTTTAAGTTTTGAAATGCAATGTTTTTTAAACATTTTAGAAGCTTGTCTATACAAAATTTCATTGAAATCCGTTATGCCGATAATGAGAAATTGTTGATTTTGGTTGTACAGGAGCGGATCAGTGTGATTTTCCATTTAGGCATAACACTAATGGTAAATTGCGTTGTGAAGTTTTCTGGTGCCCAAAATTAATTACCTGCATAGTTATGTAATTGTCTAGTTTTGGTTTTTTGTGTTTGTGTATTGCAATGGCTGGTAAGTTTTTCGTCGAGTATTGTAACATTCGGGGGCTCCGAAAAAATTTCTGTGCTGTGTACGTTCACTCTGTTTTAAACAGGCCAGCTGTTTTGGAAACACTGATCATACGGAGTTTAACCTACATGGGTATAGTTTAGTGCCATTATTCTTTTCTCACCATGGTCTCGCCGTATACGTACGTAATGATGTTGCCTATCAGCTTCTTCCACAGTGTAAATACTAATTTTAATTATATGTGGTTCAAATTCACAGTCCATCATTCATACATGTTTTATTTATCGCAGTACAAGTTTGGATAGTAATTCGACTTCAAATGAATTCGATGCCCTGTCCGACTCTATCCAGAGAATTGTTTCCCATTTTCCGCACAGTGAGATCGTTGTTACAGGCGATTTCAATGTACACAATTCTTCGTGGCTATCTGGTCAGACAACACCCGAAGGAAGGTATATCGAGATCTTTGCTGAGTTAAACAATCTGACCCAGCTTGTTGACGAGCCAACTCGGATTCCTGACGTTGCAGGTCAATCAGCCAACACTTTAGACTTGTTCCTTACCTCAAACCCTGATAAATACACCATAAATGTTTTATCGCCTCTAGGCACTTCAGACCACTGTGTCATATCTGCGAATTTCTCGTGTCAACAATCCCCAGTTAAAGAAAAAAACCCTGTAGGAACCGTTTGGCTGTACGAGAAAGCCAACTGGAACGGTCTCAATGATTTCTTCAAGAAATTTAACTGGTCACTATGCTTCCTCGGTAGTGATGTAGATTCCAGTGCAGATATGGTCTCAAATCTGATTCTCTACGGTATGAGAAATTTTATTCCGAATAGGACAAAATCTATCAAACCGAAAGAAAACTCGTGGTTTGATTCGAGCTGTAAGGAGGCTATCAAGGTAAAAGAAGTAAGTTTCCGTTGTTTTAAAGCCAATCCCACTTAGGAAAACAGGAATAAGTACAAACAAGCTAGAAAGACCTGTAACATCCATATCCGACGAACGAAATTTTTACATGATCAAAAATTACGGCAAAAAATACTACAATGTCCCAAAGGTAGTAAAAATTTTTGGTCATTTGTAAAAAAAATACGAAACACTACGTCATCCTCAGTTCCAACGCTCGTCTTCAATGACATTCCTGTTGTAAGTTCCATAGATAAAGCCAATTTGCTTGCAGCTCAGTTTGCTGTTAATTCGACACTACCAGGGAGTGACATGACGAATCTTCTTTCGCACTCGTGCAGTTGCTAGAGTACTAAAAGATCTTGACATTCACAAATCCGCTGGCCCTGATAGTATCCCTGCTATTGTTCTGAAGAGTTGTTCTTCAACGCTGGCAAAACCACTGCGTAAGCTTTTCCATCTGTCCTACTCTTCAGGTCTCTTTCCGAGTAGATGGAAAACAGCATTTGTCCAGCCAGTCCCTAAAAAGGCGAATCCTCCTCCCCCTCTAACCCTCCCTTCTTTCCAAGGTCATGGAAACGCTGATCAATTTTCAGCTTAAGAAATATCTTGAAGAACGAAAGCTCCTTAATGACCGGCAGTATGGCTTTCGTAGCAATAGGTCCACTGGTGATCTGATGGTATATCTCACCGAAGAGTGGAACAAATCTTTACATCGTTTTGGAGAAAGTAAGATTATTGCACTTGATATTTCAAAGGCATTTGATAGAGTTTGGCATCAAGCTCTCTTATCGAAAATGCGTGCATTTGGTATCGACGAATCTCTTCTTCGTTGGATTAGAAATTACCTTTCGGACCGTTCTCTTCAAGTAGTATTGGACGGTTTCAAGTCTGATATCCACAAAATAAACGCTGGTGTGCCACAGGGCTCCGTTTTGTCTCCGACACTCTTCCTTACATTCATAAATGATCTTTTGCCTGAAACTTCTAATCCACTTAATTGTTTCGCTGATGATAGTACCCTCAGCTTCTCATATTCGTTTTTAGATTCACATCCTTGTCCTTCGGATGTGGACTTCCAACGGAAGCGTATGATAAGCTCATTAAATTCTGATCTTGACAGAATTGTAAAATGGGCAATCAAAAACCGTGTCGAATTTAATGCTTCAAAAACTCAATGCTGTTTACTGTCATTAAAGTGCAACCCTCCCCTAATGCCACTTTCTATGAGCACTTATTTGACCTTGCCAAAAATGCTGCTAAGTGTTTAGGTTTTCTCCGCCGATGCAAGAAGTATTTTACCCCTTCTGATCTGCTTGTTATATAGCCTTTATTCTTCCGAAGCTCGTGTACAATTCCCATATATGGGCAGGTGCTCCAAAAACTCACTTGAGTTTCTTGGACAGAATTCAAAAGAGAGCTATAAAAATGATAGGCGACCGTTGTCTAACTGAAACGCTTGTATCTCTCGAGCACCGCCGCAACGTTTCATGTCTATCATTATTTTACCGCTATTTTCAGCTATTTTCATAAACAGTGCTCTAGTGAAATAGCCAGTTGCATTCCTCCCCTTAAACAATTCAACCGTAATACCCGAACTTCTAGGAATGCCCATCAGTTTACCCTTGAGCCCAATTTCGGACGTACTGTCAAATACAGAGATTCTTTTTTTAGTCGCACTACACGAATGTGGAATGCTTTACCTGGCTCAGTATTTCCCACTCATTTCAATGTGCAGACATTCAAAACCAATGTGCATCGGTATCTCCTTTCTAATCCTATCCTAATTTCCTAATTGCTCGCACTGTGTATTTAACATTATAAGGGTACTCATAACCCCTTAAGTGCGCGTATAATATAAAAAAAAAGGAGTATAAACCAGGGTTCGGACTTATGTTTTAAATTTTCGAAGTAAATACGGAAGAAAAAACTGAAGTAGATCCAAAATTTTCGAAGTAGTTTAAGGAAATTAAATTATATAAACAGAACATATAAAAATAAATTCAGACTTCAGACTTGCAAAAAAATAGTAGGTAATTAAATATAACTATTTTGAAGTAAATTTTCTATCAACGAACTTGTATTTTTGTATGAGTTTTATCAATTCTAAAGATGGCTCATAAATATCTTTGCGTTTTTCTGTAAGTGATCTTTAAAACATTAAATTTTCCACGGTGCTTACGCTTAAACGATTCCTAAACTTGTTTTTAATGTAATACAGAGTGATCAGCGCTGTGTTGAAATATGTTTATCAAGAATTTCAAATCCAAGTAGATCATCAAAAAGAGAAGTAGGGAAATAGATACACATTTCGAAGTAAAGTCCGAACCCTGGTATAAACCTTGAGAACTCATTTTATGCGATTACCAGAAAAAATAAATAATTTATTAATAAAGAAGAATTAGGAAAAACTTCGCTTTTATTAACTGTAGTTACTTTTCGATAAATAAATTTAACTATATAAAACAAAAAAAAAAAGGTTTGGCCTGGGCCCATAACCTATTAGAATTTAAGCAGAGTTTGAAAAAAAAGAGAACACGTCTTAACAAGACAAAGTTTATTGAAAGAATAATAAATAATGAGAAAAAGAATTACATGAAATGATAAAACATAAACGAAAAGAATACAATAATGGGATAGGAACAAATGTCAAATAAAATAGTGTTGCCATAATAATATAATTTTAACAATACGGGCCCAGGATTTTCAGATAAACAATGGTAGGTAGGTTTTGTCAGCCATGTTTTAATTTCAAATTTTTGTATTAAATTACATATAGATCGCATAAATTAAGTGAACTTAAAAAAATTCCAAAATTTCGTTTTCGATAAAAATTCTCACTTTTTAACATTTGTGCCGTTGGGACTATTATTTTTAGATAAATCTAAAAAACTTTAAAGGAACTTTATTCAAACTTTAAAGGAACTTTAAAATAAAAAAATAAAAATCGGTTTGTCGTTTTTCAGAAAATCGAAAACCAAAAACATTTGTCTATGTGAGGAACTATTCCTTGGAAAAAATTTTCAACCATTATCTAGTTTTTACTAAATGAATTTTTTATATTTCTTAATCTGTGAAACACTTTTTGAGAAATTTTTTTTCTAAGTTCTAGTAAAAATTGAATGGCAGGTACCATTAACGTTATTTTTGGTCTTAAAAAAGAAACAAATTTAATTTTTTTTTTATAATCGGCGCACACTCAAGGGGTTTGTATACATGTACAATTAGTTTTGAATTCTTGAACATTGCAATGACTGGGAAAGACAGAACGTGGCAAAGAATTCCACATTCGCGTAGTACGGCTGAAGAACGAATCTCTGTACTTCACAGTATGGCCGAAGTTGGGCTCAAGGGTAAACTGATGGACATTCCTAGTAGTGCGAGTATTACGGTTAAATTGTTTAAGGGGAGGAATGCAGCTGGCTATTTCACTAGAGCATAGTTTGTTAAATAACGGTAAAAAAGGGTGAGGCAAGAAACATTACGACGATGTTGGTGTGACGTAAATGAGTCAATGATGTTATTATCACCAATCATTTTAAAAGCTCTTCTTTGAATACTGTCCAAGAGACTTAAATAAGTTACTGGAGCACCAGCCCATAGATGGGAGTTATACTCAAGTTTTGGACGTATATAGGTTTTATACATTGTAGCCAGATCAGAAGGAGAGAAACATTTCTTGCACCGTCTCAGAAAACCCAAACATCTTGCGGCATTTTTGGCAACATCGCGTATGTGAGTGTTCCACAAGAGGTGGTTCGTGATGCACATACCGAGAATATCGAGATGTTCAGTTTCATTGATGCAAGTGCCACTCATAGAAGGGGCAAGTGGGGTATATCTCACTTTAACGATATAAGACAGCATTGGGTTTTCGAAGCATTAAATTCGACACGGTTTCTTATTCCCCATTGCACAATTCTGTTTAGGTCGTAATTTAATGTGCTTATCATATTTTGTCGTTGCAGTTCCACATCCGAAGAGGAGGGATGTGAGTCTGAAAACGAATATGAAAAGCTAAGAGTACTATTGTCAGCGAAACAATTAATTGGATTAGAAGTTACAGACAGGAGATCATTAATAAAAATGAGGAAGAGGGTTGGGGACAAAACGGAGCCCTGGGGCACACCAGCATTTATATTGTGGGTTTCAGACTTGAATCCGTCTAGTACAACTTGTATTGAACGGTTCGAAAGAAAATTTCTAATCCAAAGAAGTAGGGATTCGTCGATCCCGAAAGCACGCATTTTCGATGAAAGAGCAAGATGCCAGACTTTATCAAATGCCTTTGAAATATCAAGTGCAATAATCTTACTTTCTCCGAAACAATATAAAGATTTGTTCCACTTTTCGGTTAGATAAACCATCAAATCACCTGTGGACCTATTGCTACGAAAGCCATACTGCCGGTCATTAAGAAGCTTTCATTCTTCAAGATATTTCTTAAGCTGATAATTAATCAGCGTTTCCATGACCTTAGAAAGAAGGGACGTAAGTGCGATCGGTCGATAATTAGAGGGAGAAGAAGATTCGCCTTTTTGGGAATTGGCTGAACAAATGCAGTTTTCCAACCACTCGGAACGAGCCCTGAAGAATAGGACAGATGGAAAAGCTTACGCAGGGGTTTTGCTAGCGTGGAAGAACACCTCTTCAGAATAATAGCGGGGATACCATCCGGACCAGCGGATTTATGAATGTTGAGATCTTTCAGGACTCTTGCCACGGTACGAGTGCGAAAAAAGATTTGTCCCATAGAATCACTAACGCGCTCAAGAATTGGGGGAGTCATGACACTATCCGGCAAGGTGGAATTTGCGGCGAACTGCCTTACAAACAAGTTAGCTTTATCAATAGAGCTAACGAAAGGAGTGTCATTGACAACAAGCGTAGGAACCGAGGAAGAGGAAGAATTCCTCATATTTTTTACAAATGACCAAAAATTCTTACTGCCTTTGGGACATTGCAGTATTTTTGGTCCATCGAATATGGGCGTTGCAGGCCTTCCTGGCTTGTTTGAACTTTTTCCGGTTTTCCTCAGTTGGGTTGGCTCTAAAACACCGGAAGCTTACCTCTTTTTCCTTGATAACCTCTTTACAGTTCAAATCAAACCATGAATTATCCTTGGGTCTGATACTTTTAATCCTATTCGGGATAAAATGTTTCATTCCCAAAAGAATAATGTTAGTTATCATATCTGCGCTGGAGTCTACGTCACTATCGAGGAAGCATAGTGACCAGTTAAAGATCCTGAAAAAGTTATTCAAACCGTTCCAATTGGCTTTCTCGTACTGCCATACGGTTCTTCTTGGAGCTCTTTTTCTAACTGGATTTGTTTGACACGAGAAATTTGCAGATATAACACTATGGTCAGATGTGCCTAGAGGTGTCAATACACTTATTGTGTATTTATCAGGGTCAGAGGTAAGAAACAAGTCAGGAGAATTGTGAACATTGAAATCGCCCGTAATAACGATTTCAGTGTGAGGATACAGGGAAACAATTCTTTGGATGGAGTCGGACAGAGTATCAAATTCGTGAGAAGTTGAAACTCTATCCAAATTTGGGCTTCGATAAAGAAAACAATAGTGAATGATGTGCTTATTAATGGAAAATTTAAACCACATAAAATTGAAGAAGGAGTTGGTGCAGCGACCATATTGTTGTAAGAACTGATATGCAACATCATTCCTAATGTAAATGGCGAGACCATGGTGGGAAAAGAATAATGGCACCAAGCTATACCCATGAATAAAAAATTCAGTAGGATCGGAATCCTCACCTACTTGGGTTTCACTCAGTTCCAAAACAGCTGGCCTGTTAGAAACAGTGTGGATATACGCAGCCAGAAAATTCGCTCTCAGCCCACGAATACTACTCTAAAATAACCAGCCATTGCAATATAAAAAAAATAACAAAAACCAAAACAGACGAAATCTAAGAAAATCACTGTGTAAGAATAATAAAAAGTCGTTTCAACACAACATCACTAAAAAGTGTTATGCCTTTAGTAGTGACGTTGAATCGATCTGAACCCTACCAATCAGAACAGTAATTCTCTATACATCTGTTATCGTACGACCCAGCAGATGCAAACACTGAGAGAGCTTATATACCTAAGCTCAGCACAATGCATGCACCCGCTAAGCCACACAACTGTAGGAAAAAAGAAGAGGAGAAAGGAAAATGTCACTTACTGTGCTCTGACAAACAGGTATTTTTTGTTGTTATCCCCTAGGTATATGTGTTTTTTTGTTTGTTGTTGTTGGTTTTTCTATTGGTTTCGTTTTATATAATATTGAGTGTTGTTATAATTTTTTTTATTAATTAAAATTGTCTATTTTAATGTGTGTTGTTTTTTTTTTGTATTGTTTGGTTTTGTGTATTTTGTGTGTATTATGTATTTTGTTTTTATATTTAAATTTAAATGCGTCTGCGACGGGAACGGGGACGGAGGCAGAATTACGAACGGATACAGAGCACGGCACTAGGACATCGACCGACCTCCTCTAACATTCACTGTATTATGTTAAAGCTAGTAATTCTTGAAAAAAAAACCGAAAAATGGTTATTGATGCGGTACTTTAGAACCCTTTTTTGTTTTGATTTTTTCAAGAACGGTATAACCAATTTTTTTTCTAAGGCTCCCCAAAAGTTTGGATAGTATGTAAAAATTTTAAATCTGGCTCCGTTATTTTAAAATTTGACAATAAAATTTGTTTAATATAATCTAGGAGATATGAGAACAAATTTAGTTGTATCTAAAAACAACGGTACTTACCATACAAATGTTAAAAATGAGCTTAGAAAATCGTATTTCTCGAAAACGGCATCCAGAATTTTGATTATTTTTTTTTAATTAAAAAAAAAATAAAGTTAGATGTTTTAATTTTTTTTGTAATAAAACCTTGTTTTTTTTTAAGTCACTACAACGAAATATAATTTTTGTTCTTGCATATATTTATATTTGCTTAAGAAATCACTTTCTGTTTGTATCTTTTACTTTGTAACTTTTTTTCAAAAATGAATAAATTGTATGGTTATGAAAAGTTTTCTCTAGTCTTTTACATAAGAGTAAGTTCGCGACCCATTCGTGCATTTATTATCGTAACGGCAAGTCTGATCAAAATCTTCAAAGCAGTTTGCTAATCATTTCTTAATTTTAAACACTTATCTAACAAGATTTTTATTAATTGCTTCTTTATAAAAATAATATTGTTGTTTATGTGGGCTCAAGGTCAATTAATAATTTTTTTTTAGTGATTACACCTTTCCTTAGACAAATTTAACAAATACAAATATTTTCTAATTGTTTGTTTCTTAAGTTGACATTTTAAAATGATTCTTGTAGATATCTTTATTTGTGTTGCTCTCTAGTTTGTTTGAAAAATAATTTCCATTTTAAAACGTCTTTTCAAAGACTTTTTGAAAAAAAACAAGGATAATAAAAACTGACAAGAAAGTACAACAAAGTAAAAATTTAACAAAGAAAACAACAGCAAAAACCTACTGGCTATTACTTTAGCTTTTCATCCGAAGTAAAATCGAGTTGATGATTAGTTAAGTTTCTCAAGCTGAGAGGGCGCTGAAGTAAATTTTTAATGATAATTGTTGGCAAAACTGTTGGAGACCAAGCAAAATAAGGAATGGAAGTTAGTTAATGTGATATTTTTACTGGGTTCGTTAAATAAAACTTATAACACTTTTTATTATTTCTTCTTTATTTACACTTTCCAAATCAAAACAATAAGAGCCCGATTCTCCCTCTTGTGAGGAGTCACAAGTCACAAGCTCTTGTGACTATTCCTTGTGAGGATTGTTGTGATTCGATAACATTTTGGTATTCTCCCCCTAATCGTCACAAGAAAACTCACAACAAAACTCACCACAGCATGGTAAGATTTTTAAGTGTCATTATTTGAACAGCTGATTATTAAAAACGAAGAAATTACAAAATGCAAGGTAACATAATTTTTAAACAATAAAATGATTAAATAACATTTTCAGAAGAAAACAATCGTGGCGACTGCATAAAGTTTTCGGAAGGTGAAAAAACTTTATAAATGCATTGTTTTGGAGAGCGAATGGATCATTTGTATCTATCAATGTTCTTAAAGCCGTCGACGCTGTAAACTTCTTGATACGATTAGGTTCTTAAAGAAATTTTTGTTTATGTAATAATATAACTTTTCTTTTTTGTGGGAAAGATCAGCAAAAATATTCACTAGAACAAAGTCCACTTCTATTTTTATGTTCTCACAATTATTCACAAATCTAGAAAATGTTCTTACTGAATGTCAATCAAAGAAACTTTGAAAATTTATGAGTTGTGACCTGCTCTGAAGGAGATCACAGTTTCGATTGTTTTTGTGACTCTCACAAGTTGTGACTGAGCGGCAGAATTCGAAAAAGTCACAAAATCATTTTCACCTCTTCTTGTGACTTGTTACTTGTGAGGCATCACTGACTTTGGGGAGAATCGGACTGTAAATCTCAATTTATAATCAACTCAAACGCTTTTATTCAAATTTAATCACACTTTTTTAGTAACACAATCCAATAAGCAAAGCTTTTGCACACTTTCATAATCAAAAATAGACTGTGCTGTGCTCACCGTGAACACTGCCTTATATACTCAAGTTGGTTGTTCTCGAAACCAATTCGCGAAGGTTCTCGTCTTAGAATGTTCTAGATGGTTAGAATAAGGGTAAATAAATATGACATTGGAAAAGAGCTTTTTGTTCCTTCCATAAAGTAGATATGCAATTTTCCAACAGATGTCGCTGTAGGAGTATCAAGCCCTTGCATATAAAATCTATAGTACTCTCATGAAGATGAACGAACGACGCGCCACCTGGACGAATGTATTCCCCAACTTTTCACGTAGAGTTGTGGAGAGTAAGGACTGTCGATAATCAGGAAGGGGTGATAATAGGTGCGTTTTATTATTCACAAATCTATCTGGATCCGGATCTGGATCTTCCCTTGAAAATAAAACGATACGGATCTTAGTGACAGCAGTGTTATAAGTCCGTCTCTTTTTATCCTTTGGTTTGTAAATTTTAAATTATTTCTTGTCTTTTTTCTTTACACTATAACTTGCACTACCTTATCATAAAAGCCATCTACTCGCCAGTGTAATAACTAATTTTTGGATCTTTGAAATAGATCCCGATAGAAAACAGGATCCCAAATTGTTTTTGTAATACATGTTAAAACTTAATCCAGATCCGGATCCCGATAGATTTGTGAATAATAAAACGCACCTATTAGGTGCGTTTTATTATTCACAAATCTATCTGGATCCGGATCTGGATCTTCCCTTGAAAATAAAACGATACGGATCTTAGTGACAGCAGTGTTATAAGTCCGTCTCTTTTTATCCTTTGGTTTGTAAATTTTAAATTATTTCTTGTCTTTTTTCTTTACACTATAACTTGCACTACCTTATCATAAAAGCCATCTACTCGCCAATGTAATAACTAATTTTTGGATCTTTGAAATAGATCCCGATAGAAAACAGGATCCCAAATTGTTTTTGTAATACATGTTAAAACTTAATCCAGATCCGGATCCCGATAGATTTGTGAATAATAAAACGCACCTAATATTTTCGGTAAAAGCAAACCGAAGGTGTAAGAAAGCTATTTTCTGTTTTGTTATTATTCATTTTCTATGCAAATAAGTACGATGTGACATTTTTTGCTTCACGCATAGAGAAAAAACGGTATATTGTTGGAATGAAGGATTGATTTTTTTCGTTCGCTGTGTTGTATCCTTGTATATAAAATCTATAGTACTCTCATGGAATCTTTGAGTATATATAATATGGAAGGCTCGTTTCTATTCCAAATGCGTGACTATCATAGGGGGCGCTACTCAAATTTATGTAAGACAAAGTTATTTGACAGCGGCAACCAAAAAAAAATTTTTGGCGGGAAGATACTACTCGTAAGTTAGTTAAAATTCAACTAAAACTCATTACACCTTGAGTTCGTCTTCTAATTTGGACTTGTTTTTCGGTTCGAATTGTGCCAGTTTATCAATCTTTACCTCATTACAATTACAAAGGTGACACAAACCACTTGCAGGGAATGGATCGCTGATGTCGGAAAAATCATTCTGCTGTTCATCTCTCTTAGTCATGGCTAAATTACTGCAGTCCAGCTGTTGATAGATCTCCCGATTGTAATCGCCATCCTTAGTAAATCCATTGTATTGGTCACATTGTGGGGAAGCTATTCGCCTCCAAGTAGGTAACTTTAATATTTTGATTACAAAACCAGCAATTAGGAGTCACTTTAAAGTTTGATCTTATTTTTACGTATAATTTGTAAAGAATTAAAACAGTCACAAAGCTTATTGATATGCGGTTTTTTTCGGTTTTTTGCAAACAAGACTGAAAATTTACCGAGTGCTTCATATTACATGCGACCGAGAACGATGTGCGAGGAGAAGGTAAACAAAAATTGACAGCATACAGCTGAGAAAATCAAATTTGTTTTGTAGCATTTTTCTTTTGAAGGATCTTCTGTGTTTTGTTGTTATATTTTTTTGTCAAGAATATTTGATTTGCTTTGTCTATTTCATACGCAACAAAGCAACGTTGTTCAATTTCGATATTATCGAACCAAATTACAACGTTGCATTGTATTATTATGAACACATAACTATATGAATAGATTTAATTAGAAACAATTTTGAAATTTGATTCATGATAGGATTATGCTTTTTTGAATTTTAGTATATCTACATAATGTAGGTACTTTATCTTAATATATTAGGTAACTTACCTACATTATGTTAATTGCAATCATTATTATTTTGGTTATTCAAAAGTATAATTGGTGTAATTTTGAAGAAAAAAATAATAATTGCAATCAACTAATTTAAATTCCGACATTAGATGCAGTGGGTGGTTAAGTAGTGGATATTGTTTTTTTTTTGCAATTAATATAATTATGTACGTAGGTACATATATAGGTATAAAAGTATTTCTTTAAGAAAATCTAATAGGTACCTACGTATATGTACCTATATTTTTATTAAAATAAACAGCTTTTACATTTGTACATATGTACCTACCTATGTATATAAAATAAAATAGAAGAAATTTGGTATGGTAGAAAATAATTTTAATTACAAAAGAAAAAAATATTTGTATGCGTTGATAGGTATTTATATAATAAAAAATAAAAAAAATCATTTTTTATTTAAATTTTGTTAAAATTTATTCATATAAACGTTGTTTGCAAAAAAATATAGAAAATTTTTAATACTTTAATAGTTTTTCGAGAAAAAATAATTTTCACTCGCTTAGAAAATTCAAATTAATTAAAAGAAAAATAAAATAAATAGAATAAAATTATTGTTGACATAATATTTGAAAAAAAATCAGATACCTTTTTTTTTGAAAAAAATATACATACATAATATGTATGTATGTACCTGTTTATAAACAATTTTAGAAAAATAAAAAAAAAGGAAATTTAGTTAGTCAATTTTAAAAACTTATTGATGCACCCCACATGAATTTTTTTTTCTTAATAAAACTAAACTTTAAAAAAAAAAAATAGTTTTTATCCATATATTTTGTAAAAAATAAGATATTTGGCGTGCCAATTTTGAACAAACAAATATTGCTTTTCATGTTTGTCTATGAATTTTAGTAAAATTTGGAAATTATTAATTAATTAAAATTAAAAAAATTATAACTGGTTTCTTTCATCGTGACCTTCTTATTTTTAAAATTGATGTTTGTTCTAAATTCAGGGCAAATCGCCGACCGAATACTTAAGTGCCTAACACACCACTTTTTCGGGAAACTGAGTTAAAGATTCTAATATTCTCTATCGTTTGGCGCTATCCCCGTTGCTCTATCTTCATTATTAACGAAGTTACAGAAAGCACTTTTGCTCTATAAACCGCACATTTTTGGGTTCTTTTGATGCTTATTTGCCGTTTTTCCAAAATGTGTACTAGGTGGGCCAATTTTTGTATAAAAGTTTGAAAAACACGCTTAATGCTTAAATGACCCACTGCATTTTTTTTACTAAAATGGATAAAACAAAAAAGGTAAAAAAACTAATTTAATAAAAAAAGTGTGAAAAAAATACCAAAACTTACGAATGTTGAAGTATTTTTAAAACTAATTCCGAATAAAATTGAATGTATTTTTCAAGAAAATTTTATGGACCAAGGTTCATGTTCAGTATTTTTCATAATTAATTGTTAAAATACTTTATCATTTTCATACGTTTCTAATAAACTTAAGAATAATCCAATGTGGTATAGAGAAAGGCATAGCCACTAAATTAATATAACTTTTTGTTTTATGTTTTTATCACTCAAAGTAAAATATTAAAAATTAATAATGCTAGAAATTTTGAGGTTTTTACTATTTTTGCTTTCGTTGATTTCCGAATGTCCAGTGCATAAGTGTCTACCTTTAATTAAATAGGTAAGAAGTGCACAAGTGTCCTATATCCATAGGAAATTTTAAGTTTGGTTTTCATTCGTATGGAAGAGGGTTCTATATCTATTTCTGAGTTTTTTCAAACTTAATTTTTTTTTAAATAACCGTGACGTTTTTTGACATCAGGACTTCAAAATACAAAAAAGGAGTTTTTAATTAATACATATATATTAAAATTCACAAGTCGTAATTGTAAAGTAAAAATAACGGAATTATTTTTCAAAACTTAAAATCCGTTTTCTAAATAATAATTTTTATGTATATGGGGCACTTAAGTATTCAGCCGACGAAATATCAATTTTAAAAAGTTATAAGGTTTTTCACCTAGATTTTTTTTAACTTATAAAAATAAAATTTAAATTCTTAAACTATATACATTTGAATTGAATATTTTATTGTAGCCTAAATTATTTACAATTTTTTTCTTAAAAAAACTATATATTGCACAATTTACAGAGACATGGTATAACCCTACCTTACTACTGAAAAAATAAAAAATTTATGTAAATATCACAGTTTAATAAATAGCAAAATCGAAGGAAAAAGCGGGGCGTCGTTCGTTCCTCTTCATGAGAGTACTATAGATTTTATATACAAGGGTTGTACCTATGTATGTTGGAGCAAATAAATATATGTATAGGATTTTTATTCAAATACGCGATTACCACTCAGAACAATTTTTTTTCTATAGTTAGATAATTATTTTTGTAAGCAGATTTTTCAAATGCAGAATTTTGAGAATAAGAGTTTTGAGTATTAGAGTTCTGAAATAGGTACAGAAAAATTATATTGAAAGCTAAAATTTTAAAGAGTAGAATTTTGAAATGCAGAATTTTGGGAAATGAAATTTTAAAATGCATAAAACTTAATAAGTAAAATTTTGTAAAGCAGAAGTTTGAAAAAGAAAAAAATTTGAAATACAGAAATCTTAATAAGTAAAATTTGAAACGCAAAATTTCGAAATGCACAATTTTAGGAAATAAAATTTTAAAATTCAGAAAACTTAAAAAGTAAAATTTTGTAAAAGGTATTTTGAGAAGCAGAATTCTGAAATGCAGAAAACTTAATACCTAGGTACAATTTTGAAAAGCAGAATTTTGAGAAGTAGAATTCTGAAATGCAGAAAACTTAATAAGTAAAATTTTGAAAAAGGTATTTCGAGAAGTAGAATTTTGAAATGCAGAAAACTTAATATAAGCAAAATTTTGAAAAGCAGAATTTTGAAAAAGGAATTTTGAGAATTAGAATTTTGAAATGCAGAATTTTGGGAGATAATATTTTGAAATGCAGAAAACTTAGTAAATAAAATTTTGAAATACAGAATTTTGAGAAATAGAATTTCGTAATGCAAAATTTTGAGAAGTAAAATTTTACAATTCAGAATTTTGATAAGTAGAATTTCGAAATGCAAAATAAGGATAAAAAGAACCAACCAATATAAAATCCATTTCCACTCAAATAAATACATGGGACCCGGGGGTCAATTCTCTATTTGTAAGACTATGAAGTGATGAAAAAGTTATCATTTCAGTTTTCACAGCCATTTTTCATTTTTACATTTCATGAACTCACATAATGCGATTCTGGAACTCATTCTGATAAATGTTTGTCAAAACATGTACTAAACAGTACTAAAATGAGAAACGCTCTCGTTTTTGATACACGATACTCATTGTTGAGTATAATTTTGTTTTTGTAATTTTCATATTTTATCAGGGCTTTTCACAAAATCATTTGAGTTTTAAAACAAATTAAATATTTGAAAATATTTTCACATTTTATTATTTTTTTTTTTCATAAATTGCGAATCGGATAGTGTGTGAAGTTGTGAAAAAACTTATCACTTCACAGTTTTACAGATAGAGAATTGACTCCCGGCCTATGAAAATGTGGCTTATGACTCAAACAATTATTTTTCACTTTTTTTTTGGTTAGAATAGTTTTTGAGACGCTCTTTCACATGGTGAAAACCAGAAAGTCCTAACTTGACCAACAGAAACAATTACACCAACGGGATAACGAAAAAAAGCCGACTCGATAGCTGATAACATTCTCAAACTCACTTCAGTATTACCGATACGAAAATCCGAAAGTAGCAATGTGAAGCAATTATCTAACATAATATTTGGAGCAAAAGCAACACTGCATATTACTTGGTGCCCTTGAACAACGAGAGACACTGGGCAATGGGAAGGAAGGAGAACAACTACCGAGAAACTGACGAAATGCATTGTTTATATTTAACAGCCGATTTATCGAAATTTTGTTTTTAAGTCATAAGCCACCTTTTCATAGACCTGGTCAAATATTTCAAATCATAGTATGTATGTATTTTAATTAAATAGGTAAGTAGGTATCTCATATTGATAAATTCCTATAGGTTTTTCAAAACAACTTTTTTCAAAAACAAATGTTTGTTAGTAAAATCTACAAATTTCAACTGTTTTTTATATATGGGGTTTATTTTATCTTCTTCAATATGCAAATTAAAACAATTTCATATAAACCCCCAAATAAAAATTCATTGTGCTTTCAAACAAAAAAATCGAAAAAAAGTTTTTTTTTTTTTAAATAATTTTCATATACATATTTTACATTCAATTAAAGAAAACATATGAATTTTGTTTGGTTAATTTATAATTAACTTCAACTACAAAATCAGAAAAAAAAAAACAATTTCTGCTAAAATAATTAACATGGCGATTTTTAATTGTGGCAATTATGTCTTATTTTTTAATAGTTCCTTTTTTAGAGGAATAAAAATATTTGTTTGTAAAAAAAGTTATTCGATTTTTTTTAATAGTTTATACGTGTGTATCAATAAGCTTTTTAAGATTGGCTTACCATTTTTTTTTTAATTTTTCAGAAATTACCTTTTTTATGTTATTTGATTTTTTTTCTAAATAATTTTTTTTTAAATTGGTACACATAAACTATTCAAATTTCTTATTATTTTCACTTGCGATATATGTATGTACATACATACATAGGTACTGTAATGCAAGTTTTGCATTTGAAAAAAAAAAAAAAAATAACTCGAGATTTTGACCAAAGTTGACTTTATGATGATAGAGAGAACACGAAAAAATATTTTTTTAAATAAAAAAAATTGTTTTTGAAAAATTAATGTGTTGAAAACGTTTGAGCGATTAATTTTTGAAAATATTTCCTAGAATCTTTATTGTTAAATACTTAAAATTGGCATCCCAAATTTTTTTCTAGCACGATTTTAAAGAAATTTCTTATACATATATATTGTTCGTATTTATGATAATAAAATGTAGTTTAAGAATTTTCATTTTATTTTTATAAGTTAAACAAAATCTAGGTGAAAAACCTTATAACTTTTTAAAATTGATATTTCGTCGGTTGAATACTTAAGTGCCCCATATACATAAAAATTATTCTTCAGAAAACGGATTTTAAGTTTTGAAAAATAATTCCGTTATTTTTTACTTTACAATTACGACTTCTGAATTTATATATTTATTGAAAACTCCTTTTTTGTATTTTGATGTCCTGATATCAAAAAACGTCACGGTTCTTTAAAAAAAATTAAGTTTGAAAAAACTCAGAAATAGATACGAATGAAAACCTATGGATATAGGACACTTATGCACTGGACATTCGGAAATCAACGAAAGCAAAAATAATAAAAAACTCAAAATTTCTAGCATTATTAATTTTTATAATTTTACTTTTAGTGATAAAAACATAAAACAAAAAGTAATATTAATTTAGTGGCTATGCCTTTCTCTATACCACATTAGATTATTCTTAAGTCTATAAGAAACGTATGAAAATGATAAAGTATTTTAACAATTAATTATGAAAAATACTGAACATGAACCTTGGTCCATAAAATTTTCCTGAAAAATACATTCAATTTTATTCGAAATTAGTTTTAAAAATACTTCAACATTCGTAAGAGTAAGTTTTTGTAAATTGTTCACACTTTTTTTATTAAATTAGTTTGTTTTACCTTTTTTGTTTTATCCATTTAAGTAAAAAAATGCAATGGGGCCACCTAGTACACATTTTGGAAATACGGTAAATAAGCATCAAAAGAACCCAAAAATGTGTGGTTTATAGATCAAGTGCTTTCTGTAACTTCGTTAATAATGTAGATAGAGCAACGGGGATAGCGCCAAACGATGGAGAATATTCGAATTAGTATAACTGCATCTTTAACTCAGTTTTCCGAAAAAGTGGTGTGTTAGGCACTTTAGTATTTGTTCGGCGATTTGCCCTGAATTTAGAACAAACATCAATTTTAAAAATAAGAAGGTCACGATGAAAGAAAACAGTTATAATTTTTTTTATTTTAATTAATTATTAATTTCCAAATTTGACTAAAATTCGTAGACAAACATGAAAAGAAATATTTGGGGGAGAGTACGATAACTTGGCCGCCAAGATTTGATGACGAATTTTTGTAGAGGGGTCAAAAACAAGCACTTTTTACTACGGGAGGGGGGTCTATCTCTCCCCGTTTAGGAGGTAGGGGCACTTTTAGAAAAAATGGTTTAAATTGAAAAAATAAATATTAAAAAACACCGGCAATACTTACAATAAAGTGCTATATTGCATTTTAAAGCCAGAAGTTTGTTCTATAATCCTGCATGTAAATTAAATTACTCATGTCAATGGTTTTTCAGAAATTCGCATTTAAAGTTCAAATTTTGATAAAAAAAAACGTGAAAAAAAAGTTCAGATCGGTTGTTTTCGAGATTATGAAATGAAATTGTAAATTAGCTTATATGTGTTCCATGTATCTATCAGTTCTTAATTGAACACAAAAAACCGCATGGTTCTATGTCTTCTGGTTTTTGGAGAAAATCGAAAATAACTAAAACTACTTTTCTACAAAATGTTTGATATTTTTTGCTTCCTTACATAAATAAATCAGTTCTAGCTTCCAACATTACAATATATAAACAGTAAAGTATGTATGGGGGGGCATGCTGCCCCCCTGCAACCCCCCTGCTTGGGCACACTATAGGATTTGGGGTAAGTGCAGGGTTGTGTGCATGCAAAGTTTCTTTTGCATTCACAGAATCTGTATTTAAAAAAATTCAAATTTATTCTATTTATCCAATGTCCACTAAATACATATAAAATACAATAAACGATCTAGAAAACCAAAACAAACTTCTGACCATGTTCACCAATACATGGCACTATTTTTCTATCGAAAATACTGCCTAGAAAGGAAATATAAGGACGACTGGGGTTCGCAAATAATAGAGTTTTTATCAGATGTAAAAAAAGTTTACCCTTGTTATACCGATGGTGATATATGTGAGGGTTTACAGTTAAAAGACATCGATCCTCCCACCCTTCAGAGCGAAAATTTAGAAAGTGTTTTACCGCCAAAACATCCTCGGCTTCTCACCATAAAAGAGTAACTCAACGAACTCGACAGTTATAATACGGACGATGGCTTTATTGACGAGACTTACACACCTTTTTAATACATTTTGACCATTTTTAACTAACTATGACGGACTAACTCCTGACTAACTGACAAAATAACTGACCCAGATGCAATTCTACCTCTTCATGGTGCATTCTGGGTAACGCTAAATGAATTGCGGTACTGAACTAACAAAGATTCATTATGTTTATTAACATTAATCCTTAAAACGGAATCACCGTCACCACCAAAAAGCAAAAAAAGTAGTTTTGGTAATTTTCGATTTTCTCAAAAACTAGAAGACATAGAACCATCCGGTTTTTTGTGTTCGATTAAAAACTGATAGATACATGAAACACATATAAGCTAATTTACAATTTCATTTCAAAATTTTGAAAACAATCGGTCTAAACTTTTTTTTTTCACGTTATTTTATCAAAATTGGGACTTTAAATGCGAATTTCTCAAAAACCATTGACACGAGTAATTTAATTTAAATGCAGAATTATAGAACAATCTTCTGGCTTTCAAACACAGTATATAGACTTTATTGTAAGTGTTGCCTTTGTTTTTTAATATTTTTTTTTCAATTTAAACCATTTTTTTTCTAAAAGTGCCCCTACCTCTTAAACGGAGGTTTTCTCAAAAACCAGAAGACATAGAACCATGCGGTTTTTTGTGTTCGATTAAGAACTGATAGATACATGAAACACATATCAGCTAATTTACAATTTCATTTTACAATTTTGAAAACAACCGGTCTAAACATTTTTTTTTCACGTTTTTTTATCAAAGTTTGGGGTTTAAATGCGAATTTCTCAAAAACTATTGATATGAGTAATAAAATTTAAATGCAGGATTATAGAACTATCTCTTGGCTTTCAAACGCAGTATAGCACTTTATTGTAGGTGTTGCCGTTGTTTTTTAATATTTTTTTTTTCAATTTAAACCATTTTTTCTAAAAGTGCCCCTACCTCCTAAACGGGGGGAGATAGACCCCCCCCCTCCCATAGTAAAAAGTGCTTGTTTTTGACCCCCCTACAAAAACCCGTTATCAAATCTTGGCGGCCAAGTTATCGTACTCTCCCCATAATATGTATGTATATTTTTTCCAAAAAACGGTATCTGATTTTTTTTCAAATATTTTGTCAACAATAATTTTATTCTATTTATTCCATTTTTTTTAAATTAATTTGAATTTTCTAAGCGAGTGAAAATTATTTTTTCTCGAAAAACTATTAAAGTATTAAAAATTTTCTATATTTTTTTGGAAACAACGTTTATATGAATACATTTTTAAAACTGGTCCATACCTACTTATAAAAAAAATATTTTTTTTTGTTTTTAATTATCTAAATACCTATCAACGCATACAAATACTAATTTTTTGCTTTTGTAATCAAAATTATTTTCTACCATACCAAATTTCTTCTATTTTATTTTAAATTAAATGAAAATGTAGGTATGTACAAATGTAAAAGCTATTTTCTTTAATAAAAATACAGGTACATATACGTAGGTACCTATTAGATTTTCTTAAAGAAATACCTACTTTTATACCTATTTATGTACCTACGTACATAATTATATTAATGGAAAAAAAAAAACAATATCCACTACTTAACCACCCACTGCATCTAAGGCATTTAAATTAGTTGATTGCAATTATTATTTTTCTTCAAAATTACACCAATTATTATACTTTTGAATAACAAAAATAATAATAATTGCAATCAACATAATGTTGGTAAGTTACCTAATATATTAAGATAAAGTACCTATGTAGATATACTAAAATTTCAAAACTATTCATACTTAAATCTATTCAAATAGCTACAGTGGATCAAAAAAGAAATCGGACATTCAAGTTTCTTCTCTTTAAATCACAAAATAAAATTGATGAAGGTTTGAAAATAGCGTATTTCTGCATTTATACATAGTTTTTACTATAAACTCTGGATATTTAGCAAAAATTACAGTTTTATTAACAAATTATCATCGAAATTCAATATAAAAGAAAATAATCGCAAATTTAATATCAAAAAAGAAATCGGACACTCTGTGTTATACTCATTTTTTTGTTTTTAACGGGACAAATATAACACTTTTAGGTTCTTAATATACCGTTACATTTGTCAGATGTTTATTTGATTTGAATTTAATGCGTTATTATTAATAAGGTCAAAATGGAAGAACAATGTTGATATACAACGATAGAAGTACGAAAAATAGTGATAAAACATTTTTTAAAAAGGTAACTCTGTACGTGCTATTGCAGAAATTGTAAAAAGAAGCAATTCTACGATAGGAGACATCATAAAAAGATTCAAAACAACAAAATCTGTTGAAAATTTACAAAAATCTTGAAGACCAAAATAGTTTACTGCAGGCGATGAACGTTGGATATTGTAATAAGTTAAAAAATAAACCCCAAATAGGTGCACCAAAGTTGACGGGCGTAGGTAATGAAATACCTGCACTAAGATATTAACCCTGAAACCGTAAAAACAGTGCTGCGAAAAAGTAATTTTCATGGAAGAGTGGCAAGAAAAAAACCTTGTATCAACAAGAAAAACCGAATCAAGAGAAATAGTTTATAAGGAGCTACCAAAAGACGGATTTCTCATTCTAGAATCGTGTTTTGTCTCTGACGAGAGTAAATTTAATATAACAGAGAACAAAACACGATTCTAGAATGAGAAATCCGTCTTTTGGTAGCTCCTTATAAACTATTTCTCTTGATTCGGTTTTTCTTGTTGATACAAGGTTTTTTTCTTGCCACTCTTCCATGAAAATTACTTTTTCGCAGCACTGTTTTTACGGTTTCAGGGTTAATATCTTAGTGCAGGTATTTCATTACCTACGCCCGTCAACTTTGGTGCACCTATTTGGGGTTTATTTTTTAACTTATTACAATATCCAACGTTCATCGCCTGCAGTAAACTATTTTGGTCTTCAAGATTTTTGTAAATTTTCAACAGATTTTGTTGTTTTGAATCTTTTTATGATGTCTCCTATCGTAGAATTGCTTCTTTTTACAATTTCTGCAATAGCACGTACAGAGTTACCTTTTTAAAAAATGTTTTATCACTATTTTTCGTACTTCTATCGTTGTATATCAACATTGTTCTTCCATTTTGACCTTATTAATAATAACGCATTAAATTCAAATCAAATAAACATCTGACAAATGTAACGGTATATTAAGAACCTAAAAGTGTTATATTTGTCCCGTTAAAAACAAAAAAATGAGTATAACACAGAGTGTCCGATTTCTTTTTTGATATTAAATTTGCGATTATTTTCTTTTATATTGAATTTCGATGATAATTTGTTAATAAAACTGTAATTTTTGCTAAATATCCAGAGTTTATAGTAAAAATTATGTATAAATGCAGAAATACGCTATTTTCAAACCTTCATCAATTTTATTTTGTGATTTAAAGAGACAAAACTTGTATGTCCGATTTCTTTTTTGATCCACTGTATGTGTTCATAATAATACAATGCAACGTTGTAATTTGGTTAGATAATATCGAAATTGAACAACGTTGCTTTGTTGCGTATGAAATAGATAAAACAAAACAAATATTCTTGACAAAAAAAATATAACAACAAAACACAGAAGAAAATGCTACAAGACAAATTTGATTTTCTCATTCTCGTCTTTCTCATTGCCAGAGTTGATAAAATTTTCCCGCTCTATCCTCAATTACCACCCTCCCAAATCAAAAGTCTCCATGTCAATTTTTTTCGCCGACAGCGCCCTCGGTAGAATGTATTCCCCAACTTTTTTTTCTGTTCCATGAGAGAACTATAGATTTTATATACAAGGGCTTTAGTATATTTTTTTTGTATGCATTGAATTAAAATTGAAAAAAAAAACCATTTGCATATCACATGTAACCATATGAAAGTTTAATGCCCACATAATGGATTCATAAAAAAAAGGAAAAAAAAAAAAAACAAAAATAATATGTATATTAAATAAACTAAAGTGAGTTTATTTGGGATAAAAATAAGAAAGACTTATTAAATTTGATTTGTATATCATGATGGTACAGAAGAATGACCTGTCATCACTTTGACTTATTTTAAATAAAATACGAGTATATAAATGATATTAAATCGGATTACGATTTTAATTTTCTTTTACAACATTTGAATAACATATTTTTTTTATATACTACCCATACCTATAAAATTTATACCTATACGGAAACTATATACTGCACAGTTTGTAGTTTGGATCTGTAAATTCAATTCCTTTTTGGTTTGTTTTAATAAAACTACCTTGGTAGAGATTTAATAATGAAGATCATGGTGTTTTAAGTTGAATTTCGTTCGTCAATTGGGAAGTGTTTTTTTTTTAAGTTTTAAGAAAAGATAAGGAAATCCTAAAATGGAATACATAGAACTTTTCTAAGGGGTGGGTGTGGTGGTGATCTGGAAATCTCGAGTTGCAGATGGAAGGGCAAAATTCAAGCACAATGGTTAGAGATTAAATGGATATCATATCGAACAGCGAATTAGGGGGTTGCTGTAATATAACATTGACAGTGACCAAGGACATACCATTGAGAGGTGCGTGGGCGGGATTAGCCTCAAGGACGAATAACACCTTGTCCTCTTTTTTTTTCTCCAGAGTTGCCACCTTTATTTTTTTTTTAATATTCTCTCTCACTCTGTCTCTTGTGTTTCAAAATTCAAATACTTCATTATTTTTTTTTATTTTTTTCAATAAGGTTGACATTGGGTCTCAAAATATTTGTTTTAACTATTTTTAATTTAACTTCTTGGTGAATGACATCGACACCTCGGTATGATTAAAACGTAACAACTGTTCTGATTTACCTCGGCAAGAACCCCCCCCCCAGCCGACGAGCAGAGCATAGGCCAATGCAAGCATGTCGAGCCGGTAGGTAATTAGAACGCCCTTCTCTCCGACTGCCAGGATCGGCCAATGGTGTCCTGTAACCCAGCGGTCGTAATGGTGGAAAACGGAAAGAAGGTTTAAATGGACAAAAAGAGTAGGATATCACAATATGTGTTAAATATTGTTATTGTTTTTGAGGGTCATGGCACTTCCCTTTTTTGGGGAATTAAAGTGTTGTCTTCTTTTGTTGTGTTCTTAATCTATCTCCAGCTTCGCCACTGTAGCGGTGCAGTCGATCGCTATGCACAACTTCTAACTTTCCTCTTGACCCTTTTTGAATTCGGTAAACGACATCATGACGCAGTACACACCACGCTGCACATACTGCAAGGACGGAGAGGGAAATCTGATCACCGATCCTGAAAGCATACTGGAGCGATGGGAAGTGTACTTTAATGAATTGCTAAATGGTCAGCTCACTGCAGAAGTGGAGGCTCCACTACTTCAAGAAGAATGTTGCCGCCACCAAGCATAGAAGAGGTTGAGAAGGCTATAGGCCGGCTTAAACAGAACAAAGCCCCGGGAGCCGATGGCATACCAGCCGAATTATTCCATCACGGCGGGCCAGCCTTACGTCAAGCAATTCATGATATTATAGTACAGGTATGGGAGCAGGAAGAAATGCCAGAAGACTGACGAAAAGGTTTAATATGCCCCATACATAAGAAGGGAAAGGTCACAACGTGCAGCAATTATAGAGGTATCACGTTGTTGAGTACCGCCTATAAGATACTCTCCTCTATCCTACAAGACCGGATAACCCCATACGCTAAAACCGTCATCGGACAATATCAGTGTGGTTTCATTCCAGGCAAATCAACAACTGATCAGATCTTTACCCTTAGGCAGGCGATGGAAAAATGTCTAGAATTTAACATCCCAACATACCATCTGTTTATAGACTTTAAGGCCGCCTATGATAGCATAGCCAGGGTAGAACTTTACAAAGCCATGAGAGGATTCGGCATCCCAAATAAATTGACACGGCTATGTAGGTTGACCATGACCAACATAACAAGCCAAGTAAAAATAGCCGGATTGCTATCCAGACCAATCAACATCTTTAATGGACTCCGACAAGGGGACGGTTTGGCCTGCCTCCTCTTCAACCTGGCGTTGGAGAAAGCAATCCGTGACTCTGGCACGGCAACAAGAGGGACCATCGTCAACAGGTCCAGCCAGTTACTGGCTTACGCAGACGACATCGGCATCATCGGAAGAACCGAATAAGCTGTACACGATTCTTTCATCCAGATCGAGTAGGCGGCACAAAATCTGGGGCTGCACATTAGTGAAGGTAAAACAAAGTACATGGTGGCGTCGAATGCGAAAGGAACAATTGGTCAAACAATCAAGGTAGCGGAGCACGAATTTGAAGTGGTGCAATCCTTTAAATACCTTGGGTCAATAGTAGCAGCCGATAATAATATAGAAGAAAAAATACGCGGGCGGCTTCTCAAATCCAACAGAGCCTACTATAGTCTGTCAAAGCTCTCCAAATCCAGAAATCTCACCATAACTTCAAAACTGTTGCTGTACAGGACCATGGTCCTGCCAGTACTCACATATGGATCCGAGACTTGGGTACTTAGCAAAAGGCACTCCAACCTCTTAACTGCGTTCGAGAGAAAAGTCTTAAGGAGAATTGTTGAATTGTGAGGAAGGTGGGCAGGGCACCTAGCTCGCATGAACGAAGAGGAACCTGCTCGGAAATTCTTTGTGGTACATTCTATGGTAGACGACAGCGTGGTAGACCATGCTTGTGCTGGAGAAGAAATGGCGTAGACCAGGACGCCCGAAGTCTTGGGGTGCGCAAGTGGATGGCGTCGGCTAGAGACCGGGATAGGTGGAGAGACTTGTTGAAAGACGCCAGGACCAGAACCCGGTTGTCGAGCCGATGATGATGATGAAACGACATCATTAAGTAGTACCCCTTGGCATAATGGTTAGTGCGTTTGACTGTCATGCGGAAGGTCTCGAGTTCGATTCTCCGCCGCTGCAAGAAAGTTTTTTTCAGGGGTGTACTGCCTCTTGCGATGTATTGACAAATTCTCCAAGAGTATCTCTTGTCATGGAAAGTGCTGCTCATTAGCCGTTCGGAATCGGCAGAAAATTGTAGGTCCCCCCCGTTCCTGGTAACACGCACACAGGAATGGTTGAGAGTTGTAAGTCACTAGGTCCTGGTGCGACGTCATTGATTTTCGTGACGACAGTATAAGGGCCTTCCCAGTTTTGTTGAAGTTTTCGGCGACAATTCCTTTTGACGATGTGGATTATACAGCCATACACGATCTCCTACTTGGAATCCTGTCGTGTTTGCTCTTGTGTCGTACCTTGTCTTCATTCGATCGCTGTAAGCGCTCATTCTAGTCCTGGTCCTTTCGTGGATGTCGATTAGCCTCTCTTTTAGGTCACTCACGTAATCCCCTGTTTCCTGAGACTCTTGTGATTGGTGTCCAAACCTTATCTCGCTAGGGAGCCGTATGCTTCTTCCGAACAGGATTTCAGATGGTGTTTGTCCTGTTGAGCTATGTATTGCACTTCGGCAGGCCATCAAAAATAGTGGTATATGCCTATCCCAGTTTCTTTGGTAGTCGCCTAAAACTTTAGTGAGGTGCTCTTTTAAGATCCTGTTGAATCTCTCGACCATTCCATCAGATTGTGGGTGAAGTGGTGTGGTTCTCGTTTTCTCAATGTCAAGGAACGTGCGGACCTCTTGGAATATGTCCGACTCAAAGTTCCTGCTTGGGTCAGAATGGAGCTCCATAGGCACACCGAACCTGCTTACCCAATTAGACACAATCTGGTCGGCCACTGTCTTGGCTTCTTGGTTCAGGATAGCGTACGCCTCAGGCCATTTGCTGAAGTAATCCATTATCACCAGAATGTATTTGTTTCCGGCATTCGTTTCCGGAAATGGGCCAGCCACATCAACAGCATCATTTTTCCTTGCAGTTTTCTACCAGGTCCTTTAATTGCAGCACAAGCGTCACAATTTCGGCATCACTTTTTAACGTCGTGTCTTGCAAGCAATCAGTAGAATCGTTGCCTCACTTTTTCTAACGTCTTGTTGACTCCCAAATGGCCTCCTAAAGGTGCATCATGCATCTCTCGAAGAACCTCTTTGATTTTCGATTGAGGTAACACAAGTTGCATCACATAGGATTAACCATCAGCGGATTCCCATTTTCGCCAAAGAACACCTTCTTGCACATGAAGTAAGTCCCATTGTGCTCACTAGGTCTTCTTGTTGAGCAGATCTTATTTCTTCATTGCTCCATCCACAAATGGGGCCCGGCCTTATTTGCAGAGTGTTGATGAATTCACTTTCTTCTTGTCACCTGCAATGCTTCCAGTCAATTTTACAAGGTCTTCGGGATAGCGCGTCGGCATTTGAGCTTTCCCCTTCGGTGTTGAATTTCGTAATCGAAGGTCTGCAGATTTTCTATCCACCTTGCGACTTGGCCTTTTGGGTTCTTGAAGTTCAACAACCTGTTAGGAGCACCATGATCGGTACGTTGAAGAAACTTCTCTCCATAGATGTATTTGTGGAAGTGTTTCGTTGCCAAGATGAGTGCCAAGAGTTCTCTTCTGGTCACACAGTAGTTCTTTTCGGTCTTCGACAGTACTTTGCTAAAATAGGCGACAACCTTTCCTTCGCCATTGTGCACTTGTGACAGAACAGCGCCGACTCCCACGTTGCTTGCATCAGCATGATGATATAAGACTTGCCTGCAGTCGGATAGATCAGCACCGGAGCATTGCATAGACGGTATTTCAGTTCTTGAAAAGCTTTTTCACACTCACCTGACCATCTAAACTACTTATTCTTTTCCGTTAGCTGATGCAAACTCTTCGCAATTCCGGCAAAGTTCTTAATAAAATGTCTGTAATAAGTAGCAAGACCAAGAAAACTTCGTAGTTGATGTTTGTCCTGTGGTTTTGGCCAATTTTTGACGGTGTCAACTTTTTCAGGATCAGTCTTGTCTCCTTGGGACGAGATGATATGTCTCAAATACTTCACTTCAGTCTTGATCAGTGCACATTTTTCTGGGTTCAGTTTAAGGTTAGCCTTTAGAAGTCTCTGGAACACACCCCTTAGGTTCTTACAGTGTTGGTCGTATGTTTTTCCATAAACGATAACATCATCCAAGTAGACAAGACAAGTTTTCCACGTCAGGCCTTGAAGGACGCACTCCATCAAACGCTCAAATGTTGCCGGAGCGTTGCAAAGACCAAACGGCATCACATTGAACTGCCAGAGTCCATTACCTGTGGGAAACGATGTATTTTCTTCGATCACGTTTTAATTCCAGTGTTGAAAAGCATTGTGCTCCTTCCATCGCATCTAAGGTGTCACTAATTCTTGGCAAGGGGAAGCTGTCTTTCTTGGTCACCACGTCATTCAACCTTCGGTAGTCAACACAAAACCGTGTACTTCCGTCCTTCTTTTTGACTAGGACCACTGGTGACGCCCAAGGACTCTTAGAGTTATGAATCAAACCATCCTTCTTCATGGTTGAATCATTTCCTCAACTTCACCTTGTTTGGCCAGTGGCAGATGTCTTGCGGGCTGACAAATGGGTCTTGCATCTCCTGTATTTATTCGATGCTGCACCATTATTGTGTCCTTCCATATTTCCCGTTTGGTGAAGCGAAAATGTCGGCATACTCATTTAGAAGGCTTTCTGCCATTTTAACCTGATGTTGGTTTAGGTTAGATGAATTGAGTTGATGCTATTGAGCTCCTCAGGGCCTAATGTCTTTCTCGGTGTTTCAGCTGCGATTTGTGTTATGGCTGCGACAGATTCGCACTTAATGATGACTTCTCCTTTCGTTAACTTTACATCGTACGGTTTGGTGTTGAGTATCCGTTCGGGGACTATATATTGTTCTTCGGAGCCACAAGTGTCTTCCCAATGATGACATTTTGGGAAGAACAATCTGGGCCTAGTTCCACCATTAAGAATCGATGGCGTCCACTCTGACCTTCTAATTTTGTCCAAACAAATACCTCAGAAGAAGCAGGAATAATCACGTCTTCTTTGATGACATTCCTTAGAGTTGTTGTTCCTTCGTGAGCATAGATCATTGGAATCTCTGTATTCCGGTATTCGAGTACCTGGTTGCCAATATTCAAAAGTACTCGATGTTCTTTCATGAAGTCCATTCCGATGATGCACTCGTCACATATATCTGCCACCAAAAATTTGTGTGAGAATTCTAGATCTGCAAATCGAATTCCAAGTCGCACTTCACCACAAACCCTAGATGCTTCTCCTGTGGCAGTTCTTAGACGGTAGCTATTAGTGTTGTGTAGCCAATTCAGATGCACTTGGTCTTGACGTACAATAGAGGCTGTGGTACCGGTGTCGATGGTGACCACACGTTTGTTGCCATTTACAGTTGCCTCGACAGTCAGACTTTTATTGTCTCGTTTAGTCTGAGAGACCTGGATGGTGTTTCTGGGGCCATCGATACCAGAAACCAGCTTCTGCCCCTCGAAGTTGGTTTTTTCTCGTTTCCCTGTTAGCAAACTGTTCGGGAAGTAACACTGGTATTATTGTTACCTTGTTCTTTGTTTGAAACGCCGTGTTCACAATTTTGACAAGCTCTTCTTGGTGGTAATCGACATTGACGCTGTAAATGTCCAGTCTTGCTGCAATTCCAGCTCTTTGCAAGTGACTGTATTTTGTAGATTAGAAACAAAACACGTCTATTAGCGTAATGGGCAGAATTATTGGCACCCCCCTATTTGGGACCAACTTTTATTGGCACCCCTTCAGTCAATAACGGTTTTTATAAAATCTAGTAAACCGAGCAAATAAATGTTTGTTTTTTTTCTGTGCTCACCGCGAGTACTCCTTTATATACTCAAGTAGTTGTTCTCGAAACCAATTCGCGAAGGTTCTCGTCTTGGAATGTTGTAGATGGTTGGAATAAGGGGAAATATATTTGACATTGGAAAAGAGCATTTTGTTTCTTCCATACATTTTCCAACAGATGGCGCTGTAGGAGTATAAAGCTCTGTTCGCAACAATAATATTGTAATCAGAATTTCCTCTTCTGCGTAACTTATAAATTCAATACATATACTTTGATAGATATTCAGTTTTTTTTCATTATTTAAGACTTTATTTCATTTCAAAAAAACTTAAAGCTATTTAAATTAACAAAGAAAAAATCATATTCAGTTAAAGATTCTTTAAGTTAAAAAAAAATGAAACAGTTAAGTACATTCTGTTGTTTAAAAACAAGAGGTGAAAGTACTATACAAAATAAAGATGATCAATACATTTATCGATGGGGATGCGATAAACTTAAGAATTAAAAAAATTAACAATAATTCAAGTTTAGAAAAAAAGAAACAAAACTGAAAAATACATTTTATATTGAAAGACTAAACTAATGGATTCAATAGATTTTCCAGAACATCGTAATTCATCAAGAACAGCCATTGCTTAATATTTTTAAGGAATACGGATTTAACTCTCACAGATCTTAGATTTTCAGGTAGCTTATTAAATAGACGGGGTGCGGCTATAATATAAAAGTGAGAATAAAGTGCTATTTTAAAGGTTGGTATGTTGACGAGGTTTCTATTGTTAACACGCAGGTTACGATTTTCATTAATTCTAGAAGAATTATAACCTGATTTCCCGAAAAATAATTTTAAAACTTTGTAGAAATATAAATGCCTTAATGGAAGAAGTAGAAGACTTTTAAACAATTCAAAGCTTGGAGTCTGTCGATTTACTTTGCACATAATACGGATTGCATGCTTTTGTTTTATAAGCAAAAGTTCTATCTTATTAATGTTAGTTCCACCCCAGCAAACTAAACCATATAGCCCGGTCAAAATAGACATTCAAGGTTACATTAATTCGCACAAAGCTGAAAATTGGCATGAATGTTTGGAACACTATTACAAACAATTTGTCGAAAGTCCCCATCGATCCGACGTGTGGAAAAAAAATTATTCAAGGTCAAATGTTGCAAAAATCGGTTTTTTGCATTTTCAGCTAAACGGCAAGTTTTATCATAAGATAGGTGAGACAAAAAATATTCATCATGCAATTATCTATAGAAATTGTCTTAACACTTCTTTTCCTAACAATCACCATTTTGGAGATACAGCGATGCCAAAAGTTGAAAAAGTTGTGTTGTTCATAATATGCACACGTTTCCGCGCCACTCGTGAGGTAGTGCACTTGGCGCATTTTTTTTTTAAGGTGGCTTCCGCGGTAGGCCTATCCCACGATCTATTGTGGTCCTGTTAAGTTGAAAATTTTGTATCCAATTGAAAAATACTACTATTGGAAATGACGAAAGCGATGCAAGTAATGAGTAATTTAGGAAAATTATTCGTCTGATTGATAGTCAGCTAATGGAACGTCATCCACACTGTCTTCTTCTCCTTCTTCTTCCTGCTGGATACAAGTAAATTGTTCAAAGAGCGATGCATCAGATGTCTCCTCGCATATATCGTAATTATCCTCTTCTACTGGCAATTCAACATTAGAGCACGATTCGCCTCGACAACTGATACATGCTAATGAACAAAATAATCCAACTTTTTTGCAGCCGCATTTAGCATTACACCCTGTTTTGCAATTGCAAAATTTGTATTGAGGAGTTTTTCCGGTGCAGGTGGGAGTAAAGTCTGAACTGGTTCCAATGTATTGTCAATTTTTTTTTTTTTTTTTTTTTTTATAATTTACTCACGCTCAAGGGAATATGAATACCCTTTAAATGTTTCAACACAGCGTGGGCGTGAAGTTACGGAAGAGAAAGAAGGATAGGTAAGATGTGTGGCACGATGTTCTGAGACTAAGGTGGTTGTCTCAGATTTTTTTATCTCCAGGGATGGCGGCTGAACTAAAGCGGAGAATTGCCGTGTCTTATTTCTATGTCCCTTATAATTCGCATTATTTTATTCGTTTTTCATCCTTGTTGGGCATACTAGTTTAACTCAATCACATGTTGTTAGAGTTATGCCTAAACAACATGTAATGAGTAAACCAGCATCCCATTGATGACAATTTATAGAAGGTTTTAATGGAATTAAAGAAGACATAGACGACGGCAGGAATCGAACCTGTTAAATTGAGGTTGAAAGGCGAGCATACAACCATCGTGCCACGGCCACCCCTACTTACAACCCCAACTGCAGAAGCAGAGGTTGGAGGAAGACAATCTAATTGTACTCCTTTTTAATTATGAGTATTTTTTACAAAAGATATGTATCGAAACTTATCTAAGCACGTAATTACATTACTAAGGTTTAACGAGTAAGGGTGATTTTTGAGATCCTTTGATATCACAACGGACCAAATATTGGTCTAAGGCTAGGCGCGCATTCAATGTTTAGTTGCACAACTGTTTGGTTCCTCATAGAAAACAGATGAACTATTTGGTTGAATGTCCGCGCAGGTGCGGACACAAAATAGCGAACTCATTTTAGGCAATCGTTTAGTTTGTGTCAAACCACTAGCTTAAAATTCATCACCTCTTTCAACACTTGCATCAATTAACGTCTTTAGGCTACGCTCAACAGTAACATTTTTACTACAGACAAAGCAAAATTGAGACATTTCTTTTACAAACAAGAAACTGCTCAAATTCTGTTTGCAATAACTACTTGTTCTTACTACGAAGGAACGCTCGGGATTACGAGTAATACTATTTTGTTTGGGCCCTTAGAAACGCCGAAGGTATACGAGACAGATGCTGCTCAAGGCCGTACGGTCACATAAAATGAGTTACTGGGTTTTCTTTCGAGTTTATATTCTTAAGCCAAATATACATTGTTCAAATGCATGGCAAGTATGTACGTGCAAGTATATTCGTAAATTCGGTTTAAAGTTGCATATACACACATCAAGCATGAGCCTTCAATCTTTTATTTTTACATCGACGCGACACAGTGTGGTGATGAGAGGACGTTGCGCTTTGTTAGTTCTTTTCGGCAAAATTGTGATTTTACGAATTTCTTTGAACTTTTTCAATTTTATCCGAGTAATTTGTTCTATTTTGCCTGTCCATTTCATCATACAACTTTTGTTTTCTGTTTTAATATTTAAATCATGGCTTATGTTGTACTGTGTTCTCATCTCTTCAACATACTATACGCAAATGAACCAATAAATGCATGGTCATTCGTCAATCTTGCATAATACACTACTTCAATGCAGGACGCTAGATTGAAAGAAAACTAAAAGATTTTCATTTTGATTCAATCCTGCATCCAATCTATACGTGTGATTTTTTCACCAATACACTTGCGCGTACTTGTCATGCATTTGAACAGTGTATATCTGGCTTTAGAATAGTATAAATGTATGTTGTATACGCCACGAAAATTAATATTTTTACTTGTATGACCGTTCTGTAATGTATATAACGGCAATTGACATACATATTATGAACAACACAACTTTTTTAACTTTTGGCATCGCTGTATCTCCAAAATGGTGATTCTTAGGAGAAGAAGTGTTAAGACAATTTCTATAGATAATTGCATGATAAACAATTTTTGTCTCACCTATTTTATGATAAAACTTGCCGCTTAGCTGAAAAATGCAAAAAACCGATTTTTGCAACATTTGACCTTGAATAATTTTTTTTCCACACGTCGGATCGATGGGGACTTTGGACAAATTGTTTCTAATAGTGTTCTCAATATTCATGCCAATTTTCAGCTTTGTGCGAATTAATGTAACCTTACCCCTATTTTTGAAGCTAATTTGACCGGGCTAATACTGCAGTTTAGATTTAAAAAGGCCATTGTAAACTAACTTTAAAACTGCTAAACCACAGTATTGGCTGAGGAGATATAGTTGTCTTACTACTTTGGTTAGAAGTTGCTTTAAATTCACAGTATGATTTGTCCAGCTCATTTTATAATCTAACGTAACAACTAGGTACTTAAAACTGTCAACGCGTTCAATTTCAAAGCAGTTGTCGGAGCAACATTCTTGAGAATCAAACCCAAGAGCGTTATTACGGTGAGAACAATTATTCATCAAACGGAATCTTTCGCAATTGGGCGAATGATATTTTAATGGCATATCATTGCATATTTTTCCTTTAATATTGAAAATCATGAACTTTGTTTTGTCGCTTATAACCAATTTATGGAACTTGAACCAACCACGTAGCAATTCTAAGTCATGGTTCAGGGACAAAGAAACGTTTAAATTACTTTTACTGCTATAACTCAAAGCAGTGTCATCGGCAAAAGCTGTTATTTTACCTTTAAAGGGTTGTAAGAAAAGCGAGTTAACATAGATTAAGAACAAAATTGGCCCTAAGACAGAGCCTTGTGGAACACCTATGTTAATCAATTTTTTATCACTCAGTATATTTTTAATCTTTACACGTTGACTCCGATTTTTTAGATAAGATGCAAACCAAGCATGGATAAAGCCTCTGAAACCAATATTAAATAGTTTACTTAGCAAAATTCCATGATCTACCATGTCAAAAGCTTTGGTAATATCAACGAATACTGTAGCTGGGATTTCAGACTCATTTAGACTGCTATAAATTTCGCCGCACAATTTTAACAACGCATCCTCGGTAGACCTGCCACTTCGAAAGCCAAATTGCGAAGTACTAAACAAATTTGTTTTATTTAGGAAAGACAACATTCTAAATTTTACTCCTTTTTCAAAAACCTTTGCAAAAGCTGATAGTAGGGAAATAGGGCGATAATTATTTAAATTTGAAGAATCGCCTTTTTTGTGTAATGGAATAACAACTGCTTCTTCAAGTAAATTAGGAAAGATACCTTTTTGTAAGCTTGAATTAAAAATGTGACATAATACATCAGAAACAAAAAAAGAAATCTTTTTCAAAATATTATTTGAAATATTGTCACAAGTCTTAGAGTTAGAACTTTTAAGCGACTGTATAATTCTATTTATTTCCAAAGGTGAGAAAAGTTCACAAAAGAAACTCTGTCTTTGAAACGGATCAAGAACATTGACACTATCGCATTGGCAGCTGGTAGAAATATTTGTAGTGGTGTCCCGAATGGTACTCGTAATTCTTACAAAATGGTCATTAAAAGCATTGCCGACTTCGAAGTGTCCAGAAACATACATACATATTATTAATGTTGACAACGAGATATGCGTTTAGCCTGTTTTTGTTTAAAAATTCATTGACAACTCCCCATTCCTTTTTAGAGTTGCCCATGTTCTCAATTAACCTGTTGCTAAAATAAGTATCTCTTTGAAAAGATATTTCAGTTTTTAACTCTGCAGATAACTTATTGTATAACCTTTTTAGCCTATAATTATTGGGATATTTCTCAGAAAACTTGTAAATAGAATTTTTTTTGCGAATTTTTTTCAATAGAGCATCAGACATCCATGGTTTAAGAAATTTGTTTTGTTTCCTTTTTTAATTTTCTTACTGTAACTTAGTACGTAAAATTGGAGTTTTTCAAGAAATAACTGAAAGGCAGTAGATGGATCCTGGGCTCTATATACTTCATCCCAAAATTCAGATACAAGCGCAGATTTTAGAGCAACGAAATCAATGTTAGTAATTTCTTTAGAAACAAACCGCTTTGCTCTGGATACACTATGATCAAGCTGAATAGCTGTTAACAAATGATCATTTATATTAAGGTCAAAGGTAGTGGTTTTATAATTCGTAGAATTATTTCTGTGTAGTCTAATAAATATATGGTCCAGACAAGAATTTAAACGCGTTGCCTCATTCAGCAAACTGAACCAAAAGAAGACATTAAGGAAATGTAATTATCAAGTTCTGATGAAACAGTTAGAAGATCAATATTAAAATCACCTAAACAAATAAGATTCTTACACCGAATGTTTTCGAGAAAGGCTGAAAACTCTTCCAGAAAGGCATTTACAGAACAAAAATTGAATCTATAAACACAGACAAAACAGTAATAAGTCCCAGAAATTTCGCACTTTAAACTTATCAAATCAGCACTGTTCAGATTAAAACAATTCACGTTAATATTAGCCGATATGTCATTTCTATAAAAAACTGCAACTCCTCCAGCAGAATAAGAATTATTACAAGAAGCAACAAATTTATAATTAGGTATGGAGAATCTAGAAACTTCATCATCAAAAATCCAAATTTCAGAGAGGAAAATAAGATCAGGTAAATGATCTAAGGACTCGAGATGAGTTAAAAAGGTATCAAAATTTTTTCTAACGCTACGGATATTTTGATGAATTACTGAAAAGCCGGAAAAAGAAACAATGTTTGGATGATCAATACAAAGACATTTTAAATCATTAGAAGAAGAAAAACTATTATTAAATATGTTAATTAGAGGACTTATTGATAAATTATTTACATTTAAACTAGCCATAAATTAATTTGAATTATTTTCAAGTTTTAAGAAATCCTCAGAACTAACTACTGTTATCACCTTGTCCCCTTCTTTTCTTCTAATTAGAACGGATGAATTACGAATCCAGACAAACTGACACTTATTATTTCGCTGAGTGTCGTTTATGTAGATTCTTCTGCCTTCCCCGCTGCCGTCTGCAAAATCACCAACAACTGCGCCGCTCATATTATTATCATAGATGCCCACAGAGAGTTTGATTTTATCATTGCGCATTTTGTTCATTATTTTCATCATAGAGGAAATATATTACCAAGAGTCAAGGCCGGTACCCCTCTTGCCCGAAACACCCTCAATTTTTTTTGGGGTGAGTAAGAGAAAACTCTCTTAAATTCCCTATCCGTGAATACGTGTGAATGGTGGATTAAAATACAAAATGAAGTCAGTAGCTCAAAATTTGAAGTTTTTTTTTTTTTTTTTGTGAATATCAAAATGACAGACCTTGATTATAAATATTCGTGATAAAAATTAATTGTTTTTATACTTAGGCTTATGTTAATAACTTAAATTATAATTAGTTCAACAAAATGCGCAAAACGGCGAGTAGTCAGACAGTAAGTGCAACTACAAAGACCATTCAACAACACCGAACAACAGCGGGCATTACAAAAGCAGATCAACTAAATCAACTCCCAAAATAAATCTTACCACCAGCCTAAATGGGGCGACTTTCCAAAACGACAGCAGGAGTTGAGTTTTGATTTTTTTTTTTACAGTTAGGTATGGGTCTCAATAGAACAGGGTTAAAATATTAGAGTGAGGAAACCCCCCTAAATCCTAAAAAAAAATATTTTCGTTTTCGGTTTTAACCTCACTTTTTGTTTGACTCAATTTTTTGGCGAAATTGTAAATTAAAGTGCTTAAAAACCGATTTTTGCAACATTTGACCTTGAATAATTTTTTTTCCACACGTCGGATCGATGGGGACTTTGGACAAATTGTTTCTAATAGTGTTCTCAATATTCATGCCAATTTTCAGCTTTGTGCGAATTAATGTAACCTTACCCCTATTTTTGAAGCTAATTTGACCGGGCTAATACTGCAGTTTAGATTTAAAAAGGCCATTGTAAACTAACTTTAAAACTGCTAAACCACAGTATTGGCTGAGGAGATATAGTTGTCTTACTACTTTGGTTAGAAGTTGCTTTAAATTCACAGTATGATTTGTCCAGCTCATTTTATAATCTAACGTAACAACTAGGTACTTAAAACTGTCAACGCGTTCAATTTCAAAGCAGTTGTCGGAGCAACATTCTTGAGAATCAAACCCAAGAGCGTTATTACGGTGAGAACAATTATTCATCAAACGGAATCTTTCGCAATTGGGCGAATGATATTTTAATGGCATATCATTGCATATTTTTCCTTTAATATTGAAAATCATGAACTTTGTTTTGTCGCTTATAACCAATTTATGGAACTTGAACCAACCACGTAGCAATTCTAAGTCATGGTTCAGGGACAAAGAAACGTTTAAATTACTTTTACTGCTATAACTCAAAGCAGTGTCATCGGCAAAAGCTGTTATTTTACCTTTAAAGGGTTGTAAGAAAAGCGAGTTAACATAGATTAAGAACAAAATTGGCCCTAAGACAGAGCCTTGTGGAACACCTATGTTAATCAATTTTTTATCACTCAGTATATTTTTAATCTTTACACGTTGACTCCGATTTTTTAGATAAGATGCAAACCAAGCATGGATAAAGCCTCTGAAACCAATATTAAATAGTTTACTTAGCAAAATTCCATGATCTACCATGTCAAAAGCTTTGGTAATATCAACGAATACTGTAGCTGGGATTTCAGACTCATTTAGACTGCTATAAATTTCGCCGCACAATTTTAACAACGCATCCTCGGTAGACCTGCCACTTCGAAAGCCAAATTGCGAAGTACTAAACAAATTTGTTTTATTTAGGAAAGACAACATTCTAAATTTTACTCCTTTTTCAAAAACCTTTGCAAAAGCTGATAGTAGGGAAATAGGGCGATAATTATTTAAATTTGAAGAATCGCCTTTTTTGTGTAATGGAATAACAACTGCTTCTTCAAGTAAATTAGGAAAGATACCTTTTTGTAAGCTTGAATTAAAAATGTGACATAATACATCAGAAACAAAAAAAGAAATCTTTTTCAAAATATTATTTGAAATATTGTCACAAGTCTTAGAGTTAGAACTTTTAAGCGACTGTATAATTCTATTTATTTCCAAAGGTGAGAAAAGTTCACAAAAGAAACTCTGTCTTTGAAACGGATCAAGAACATTGACACTATCGCATTGGCAGCTGGTAGAAATATTTGTAGTGGTGTCCCGAATGGTACTCGTAATTCTTACAAAATGGTCATTAAAAGCATTGCCGACTTCGAAGTGTCCAGAAACATACATACATATTATTAATGTTGACAACGAGATATGCGTTTAGCCTGTTTTTGTTTAAAAATTCATTGACAACTCCCCATTCCTTTTTAGAGTTGCCCATGTTCTCAATTAACCTGTTGCTAAAATAAGTATCTCTTTGAAAAGATATTTCAGTTTTTAACTCTGCAGATAACTTATTGTATAACCTTTTTAGCCTATAATTATTGGGATATTTCTCAGAAAACTTGTAAATAGAATTTTTTTTGCGAATTTTTTTCAATAGAGCATCAGACATCCATGGTTTAAGAAATTTGTTTTGTTTCCTTTTTTAATTTTCTTACTGTAACTTAGTACGTAAAATTGGAGTTTTTCAAGAAATAACTGAAAGGCAGTAGATGGATCCTGGGCTCTATATACTTCATCCCAAAATTCAGATACAAGCGCAGATTTTAGAGCAACGAAATCAATGTTAGTAATTTCTTTAGAAACAAACCGCTTTGCTCTGGATACACTATGATCAAGCTGAATAGCTGTTAACAAATGATCATTTATATTAAGGTCAAAGGTAGTGGTTTTATAATTCGTAGAATTATTTCTGTGTAGTCTAATAAATATATGGTCCAGACAAGAATTTAAACGCGTTGCCTCATTCAGCAAACTGAACCAAAAGAAGACATTAAGGAAATGTAATTATCAAGTTCTGATGAAACAGTTAGAAGATCAATATTAAAATCACCTAAACAAATAAGATTCTTACACCGAATGTTTTCGAGAAAGGCTGAAAACTCTTCCAGAAAGGCATTTACAGAACAAAAATTGAATCTATAAACACAGACAAAACAGTAATAAGTCCCAGAAATTTCGCACTTTAAACTTATCAAATCAGCACTGTTCAGATTAAAACAATTCACGTTAATATTAGCCGATATGTCATTTCTATAAAAAACTGCAACTCCTCCAGCAGAATAAGAATTATTACAAGAAGCAACAAATTTATAATTAGGTATGGAGAATCTAGAAACTTCATCATCAAAAATCCAAATTTCAGAGAGGAAAATAAGATCAGGTAAATGATCTAAGGACTCGAGATGAGTTAAAAAGGTATCAAAATTTTTTCTAACGCTACGGATATTTTGATGAATTACTGAAAAGCCGGAAAAAGAAACAATGTTTGGATGATCAATACAAAGACATTTTAAATCATTAGAAGAAGAAAAACTATTATTAAATATGTTAATTAGAGGACTTATTGATAAATTATTTACATTTAAACTAGCCATAAATTAATTTGAATTATTTTCAAGTTTTAAGAAATCCTCAGAACTAACTACTGTTATCACCTTGTCCCCTTCTTTTCTTCTAATTAGAACGGATGAATTACGAATCCAGACAAACTGACACTTATTATTTCGCTGAGTGTCGTTTATGTAGATTCTTCTGCCTTCCCCGCTGCCGTCTGCAAAATCACCAACAACTGCGCCGCTCATATTATTATCATAGATGCCCACAGAGAGTTTGATTTTATCATTGCGCATTTTGTTCATTATTTTCATCATAGAGGAAATATATTACCAAGAGTCAAGGCCGGTACCCCTCTTGCCCGAAACACCCTCAATTTTTTTTGGGGTGAGTAAGAGAAAACTCTCTTAAATTCCCTATCCGTGAATACGTGTGAATGGTGGATTAAAATACAAAATGAAGTCAGTAGCTCAAAATTTGAAGTTTTTTTTTTTTTTTTGTGAATATCAAAATGACAGACCTTGATTATAAATATTCGTGATAAAAATTAATTGTTTTTATACTTAGGCTTATGTTAATAACTTAAATTATAATTAGTTCAACAAAATGCGCAAAACGGCGAGTAGTCAGACAGTAAGTGCAACTACAAAGACCATTCAACAACACCGAACAACAGCGGGCATTACAAAAGCAGATCAACTAAATCAACTCCCAAAATAAATCTTACCACCAGCCTAAATGGGGCGACTTTCCAAAACGACAGCAGGAGTTGAGTTTTGATTTTTTTTTTTACAGTTAGGTATGGGTCTCAATAGAACAGGGTTAAAATATTAGAGTGAGGAAACCCCCCTAAATCCTAAAAAAAAATATTTTCGTTTTCGGTTTTAACCTCACTTTTTGTTTGACTCAATTTTTTGGCGAAATTGTAAATTAAAGTGCTTAATTGGTTTATGTATTCAATGTTACTATCTATTCTGAATCGAACACAAAAAACCGAATGATTTTATGTCTTTTAGTTCTTGAGGAAATTGAAAATTACTAAGACTACTTTTTGTTTTTTGCTTACATACTTATATAAATGCATCAGTGCTAGCATCCAGCATTATGGCGCATAAACAGTGAGATATGTATGGGGGGCATGCTGCCCTCCTGCAACCCCCCTGCTTGGGCTCACTATAGGATTTGGGGTAGGTACGCGGTTGGGTGCCCGCAAAGTTTCTTTTGTACTTCCAAAATATTGTAAATATTTTTCTAAATATTGTTTCTACATATTCAAATTCGAAAAAAGGAAATTTCCCCGAAATTTCCCTTAAATAAATGAATAATTTCCTAAAAAAAATACAAACGAAAACAATAAATTTCAAGAATATCCCAAAAAAACAGCGCATATAAAATCACTGAACCAAAGAAAGAGAGGAGAAACGTCAAAATAAAGCAAAAAAAAAGTTTTTCATGTGGATCGCAGCCATTAGGTGTGTTTTTTTTTACAGGCTTAATAGGCGACGATAAATAAAGCGCATCGGGGCATAAAAAAAAACTTGGCAGCACTGTGCTGTGGAATGACATTTTAAAACAAATCAAATCTCATCTCTTTCACTTTCTCATATCTTCTGTCAAACATTTTTGACATTTCCATCCTTCGTCGCTATATAAATATAAAAACATTAAATCGAAATGGAAGAGAATGGAGGTAAGTTCAATTTTCATTGCATTGTTTCGCATAATTTATTTTGTATTTTATTTTTCAGATCATACTTATACTTGATGGAATGAGTGAGAAACCTCGACTTGTTCGTGGTAATGTAGCCGAAAAATAAAACAAAAATTAATTTCTCAAGCAAAAACAATCCAACCAATAATTAATTTGCACTCGCTGCCATCAAAATATCAAAAAAAAAAACTTCAATCCAATTCCTGCCGCACGAGAACTGGGATAAGTCAACATCAAAAACCCCGCAACGCCCGCAAGAAGCAGAAGCAGCAACTCCAGCCAAGATACCTTCTAGCGATCCATTGCCGCAAAAGGAGAGTGCTCTCTTCAGAAAACTTTTGAAATGTTACGAAATGAAGCAATACAAAAATGCGCTGAAACTGGCAAAGCAGATTCTATCCAACCCCAAGTATGTCGAACATGGAGAGACAGTAGCCATGAAAGGACTCACTTTGAATGGCCTAGGTCGTCGCGATGAGGCGTACAAGTATGTGCGACAGGGTTTGCGTAATGACTTGAAATCGCACCTTTGTTGACACGTTTGCGGTCTGCTTCAGAGATCAGATAAAAAGTATGATGATGCCAAAGAAATAGCCGACAATAGTGAAGAACTTAAAATCTATAAGCGATTCCAAGAAGAATATCCACAAGCAATGTGTCCCAAACGTCTGCCATTGGATGTTGCATCCGGTGACAGTTTCGTCGAAGTCATCGATTAATATCTGCGACGCGGCCTGAGAAAGGGCGTTCCACCGTTGTTTGTCAATATTCGTTCCTTGTACAAGTTTTCCGAAAAGGTTAAAACTATCGACAGCCTGGTGCTCGGAGAACCTCCGAAGTACGGGACATTTTTCCAAGGCCGATTGTGAACAAAATAAGCTCAACGAACCGGCGTCGGCGTTATTGTGGACAACGTTATTCTTGGCGCAGCACTATGATTTTATACGCGAGACTGAAAGCCATCGATCATACCCTGTGGCATGTGCCTTTAGAATCTAATTTAGAAAACTAAGTATAATTAGAATCAAAATATAAAGGAATTTAAACTTAACCGAAAATATACGTAGCGACGTAACTACTTTGACACGTCACAGTACTTCCCTTGGAAATGAAACTCACTTCACACGAACTTCGAATTCGAATTTAAGTTCGTATTTTAAGGCTAAGAAGGTATGCTAGTATACTTTAAAGTTAACCTCTTTCTTTTTCCAATTTAGACAAGCGTGGGTTCAGCAGTTTAAGTTCCTGATACAGGTCCAAAAAGAAAAAAGAAAAAAAAAGTATAGTGATAAGCAAGAATATAAAAAAAAAAAAAAAAGTAAAAAAAAAGAAAAAACTGGAAAAAAGAAACTAAAACAAGACGCTAACACCTTTACTTTACAAATTATTTCCCGCAGTTTGAATGAGAAATTTATAGAAAGAATTTAAAGAAATAAGCACATGGTGAGTTTCTAAAAACTAAAAAAAGAAAGAGAACAAAATTTCAAGTGTTTGAATTTTTCATTTAATTTAATGAAAATTATATAGGTTTGTCAAAGTTAAACAATAACATATGAGGCAACCTTATTGTGCTTCGGATTTTGGGTTCACGAACTAATTTTACGTCACCAAAAAAATAGTCAGGACCAACCACGTTGAGATCAATCAAACCAACAGCAAAAAAAAGTCTCGGTGCAAAAAGACGTGTACGCCAAGTCAAACCTACAGGCGTTGTTCCATAAACCCCAAAGGAACGGCAGATAGGCAGAAATCATCTCCGTAGAAATTAAGAATAAATTTGTTAACTGGGTAGTATAATTTCCACAGATATTGTTCTATTACAAAAAATTAGTATAATAATAAATAAAATCGAATAAGGTAAGAACTGCCAAAAACAACAAAGAAAAACAAGAAAAAAATCTATGCTATTACAAAAAAAAACCTTAACCTAAAAAAAAAAATAAAAAATTAAAAAACAATTATTTTTACATCATTAACAGCGTCAACATCTCCATTTCGAAAGGTGCGCACTCTTCAGATCTGCAGGTGAATAAAAGCTGTACTTCAACCAAAAAAAAAAAAGGAAAAGAACATTCTAGAAAACAATCAAAATAATATTTGGTATACGTGAGTTTTTTTTCTTTTTTTCTTTCCATTTTGTTTGTCCGTTTGGCTATTTTTACATATATTTACATTTTTTTTTTTATTATTAATCCCATACACATATATGTACATATCTTTTTTTTTCCATTTACTTATCCATTATGCTAGATCTACATATCTGTGAAAATTTGACCTTTTTTTTTATTTTTTTTTATTTAATTTGAATTCACTTCTTAAGCAAGTTGTTTAAACTTTAAAAAAAAAAAAAAAAATTATCATTAGAACATTTGTACCTACTTAGAGTTCAAAAGTATCGAATTGCCCAAGGATTTTGTCCTTTCGGCTTTCTATTGGTAATTAAAATTTTGAAATGTTATGCAAACATAATATGATGTGTTAGATTCATTTCTTTTGGTGAGATGAGATGATGTTGGTTCGGTGAGAGAGAGAGGGCTGAGGTAAAGCGAAGTGAAGGAAACTAAAGGGGTTATTCTACAAAAATAACGAACGCAAGATAACCAAGGGTAAATGATTACATTAATCATTAGGGTGGCGATGTTTCGAAGATGTCAAGATCACCAGACATAAATAGATTCGGTTGGCCATATAACAAGAGTTAGTGTACATAATTACTTTTTCCTTCTATGGCACGAAAAAAAACTTTTGTGGTAGGTTAGTAGCAGAAATGCTCACACTGTGTCTCCGGCATATTAAGGGTATACAAACCCCTTGAGTGTGCGCCGATTATAAAAAAAAAAAAAAAAAAAAAAAAGAAAGACCCCCCCCAATCCGTCGAGCTAAAGCCGCGCGACCGCGAGCGTGCCACTTCTGCTATAGGGACCTTTTCCAGCTAAACCCCCCTGCCACCACAAAATTGGCGCCCAACATGTGAAGCTTTCGTTGTCAGTCTTGATAATTATGTTTTAAAAAAAAAAATATTATTATTATCAAAAGCGGCAACAGTCTCAGCTGAAATAGTTTTTGTTTTTTTTTAAAAGGGTAAAAACATTTAAGCTATAACCTCACATTATTTTCCAAGTCATTCCAGAAACTTATTCATACAGTCATAGGAGATCATTTTTTTTTCAAGTGGGTACTCACCTGCGTATATAGAAAATCTGGGTCACAAGGATAAGAAGTTTAAAGATTCGGTATGCAAAGAATCTTATTGTTTTTATATTAAATTTTTTTTCAGTTCTTACTTGCATAGCTCTCAGCTGACACAAGTTTGACGTTAAAGATCATAACTTAAAATTTCTTAAGATTCTACTTTAGGTACACAAATCATATTCACTTTTAATGGTCAACCCTTGTTTTTTTAACCTCACTTCACTAATTTTACTTCTCGATTTTCACGAACAATTATCACCCACAGATCACCAAAAACTCTTCATGAAAATTCAAACAAATAGAAATCTCGATTTTTTTTATTATCATTTTTTTTTTCTTAATTCTATCGGATCATAAATTTCTCTCAAAATTTAATTTATATAGAAAAACAAAAGCATTTATGATGAGTAACAACCAGAACATTTCAAAGGGAACTATTCCAAAACGGAAAGGTATGCGTTTAAGAAAAGACGTCGACTCCCCGTTTTCTAGTTCATTTAATGCTAACATTCAACCAGTTCGTCATACCCCTCCACCAATTGCATTAACTTTACCGAATAATAATTTCACTCAGCACATACGTCATTCTCCTCTGGAAATTCAAAACAAATCACTCAATGATCTTAATCAGTCCCGTAATAGTGAATTAAACCTTTATCTGAACTCGAGTTCAAATCGACAACAACAAGTAATGAACGCACCAGCTGTTAGTTCACTCCAAAACGCTATGTTTACAAATGTTCCCGCTAGCTTGGTAATAACCACAACAACTACCTCTAGTTTCTCTCAGCCCATCGTATCTTCGGTTCAAGGCGCAGCCGCTTCAGTCAGAATTGAACCTAAGAATGATTATTCTTTACCTAAGTTGAGCTTAGGAGAACAAAATACACAGCCAGTCGATCAGAATTTGTCAAACAGTCCACTTCATAACCATATTAAAAGCATAGTTAACTCAAGTCTTAAAGATCTGCAAATTTCCTTATTTCAACAGCTTCCTAAAATGATACAACAAAACGTCCAAAGCAGTTTAAATGAGGCGTTGAATAACAATTCACTAAGAAATAATTTAATCGCAAATTCCTCCTTTAGACCTACAACCCAAACAGAACATCTGTTAGTTAATGCGGAAAATCTCTCTACCAGCTCTCAGTTTGCAGGTATAAGACAGAGAGATGCGATGGACCAAGAGCAAAGTAGAAATATAAATAATAACAATGATTTGTCTAATCAAAATAGTTTTTTTTCTATAAACGATTCGCAAAAAAAATTCAAAGTAGATCGTTGGGGGATAAAGTTTGAAGATAAACCAAAAGGTATTTCAATTGAAGATTTTGTTTTCCGAATTGAAACACTAAAAAGGAATTATAATTGTCCTTGGGAGGAAGTGATGCGTAATTTTCATCATCTTCTAGCCGGCTCTGCCCAAGACTGGTATTTTCATTATCTACAAACTAATCCTAGAGCAGATTGGGTTATGTTAAAATCCGCGTTAATTAAACAATTTAAAAGTTTTGAAACTGACTTTGAAGTCTTACGTCAGCTTATGGATCATAAACAAACGTTGTTTGAACCTTTTGAAGATTTTTTCAAAACCATTATCCGTTTAAAGAGTCAATTAAGATCACCTATCTCAGATTATGATCTCATTCACATAATCAGGAACAATATTAACACCAAATTGATGAGCTTGGTTTATCCTATGCAAATTAGTTCGTTAGAACAATTTAGGGATGAATGTAAGCGAGCAGAAAAAGTGCTCCAAAATCGTTTTGGGTCACAATCTCGTTTTAGTAGCTCTAAAAATGTTAATGAATTGGATGGTTTTATTAATGTTGATTCAAATGAGGAATCCTTAGCTCAATTTCAAGATATCTCGGCCATACAATCCAATTCACATTTTAAAAATTTAAACCCGTCAGATACACCTTCAAAGAACACCATCTGTTTTAATTGCAAGAAGACTGGACATAATTTCATCAATTGTCGATTACCAGTGCGAAAGCTATTTTGTTACCGATGTGGCACAGACAATTATACAGTTTTAGATTGCACAAAGTGTAATTCGGTAGAGGAAAACTCGAAGAAGAGCGAGAGAGCATCCGGAATCTCCCGTTCTACACAAACCAATCCGGAATCATAAAAGTTGATAGTTCAACTAACACCGATACTTTTGAAAATGAATTTTTAGCACCTGACGAACTACATACAAAGTTGTTTAGCAATAAACAAGATTCTAACCAGAAATTACCTGATTTCAAAAATGACTATAAGCTTCTAGACGTTCCACAACACACGAAATCATATTCTCAGAGACTTCGAGAATACAATGAAATTAAGAAGCGAATATTTAATCTAAATGAATTAGAAAATGAAAGTTTAAATCCTAAGACAGTAAAAGTTAAAAACAGAACAAAAAAATTAAAACTATATAGAAAACTTATTGAAGATACTTGTTTCAATGAAAAGCTAGACAATAGACCTTATACCAAAATAAAAATGAATGGTAAAGAGTTCCGTGGACTATTAGATAGTGGCGCCTCGATTTCTTGTCTGGGTAAAAATTGTAGACAAACTATTTCGGAACTTAATATTCCCATTTTGAATTTTAATTCAACCGTGAAAACTGCTTCTGGAAAGAACCAAAAAATTGAAGGTCTGGTTCACGTAGAGGTTGAATATAACGGTATCGTAGAAACGTTAGATTTGTATCTCGTGCCGAGCTTAACCCAAACTTTATATCTAGGAATTGACTTTTGGTCAAAATTTAAAGTAGCACCCCAAATTATAGGAGAACTATTTAAACCCTCAAATAACATCTTAGATGAAGACGATCAAAATTCTAGGCCAAATCCACCAAAACATGAACTGTCGATTGTTCAGAATGAACAGCTTCAAAATGTTATTTCTCTTTTTCCATCAAGTGAGATACTAGGTTTGGGAAAAACTAATTTAGAAGAACATATTATCGAAACTACGGATGATGAAGCTATTAAGCAAAGACATTTTCCAGTCTCACCCGTAATTCAAAAATTGATGTACGCAGAAGTAGACCGTATGTTATCTCTCGGTGTAATCGAAGAAAGTCAGAGCGCGTCTAGTTTGCCAGTGGTCCTTGTTCAAAAACCTGGCAAGAACAGGCTATGCCTCGATTCTCGGAAATTGAATGCAAAAACTAAGGGAGATGGTTATGGTCTACATCATGTAGAAGGTATTATCAGCCGGATGCAAAATACCCATTTTATCAGTAGCGTCGATCTTAAAGATGCTTATTGGCAAGTTCCATTGGAAAAGAAGTCCAGAGAAAAAACCGCCTTCACGGTGCCAGGACGACCACTTTATCAATTTACCGTCATGCCATTTGGGCTGTGTAACGCTGCCCAAAGGATGTGTCGGTTGATGGATAAAGTGATCCCCAGTGTACTTAGGGAAAACGTGTTTGTTTATCTCGACGATCTTTTAATTATATCTTCCGATTTTGAAACGCACTTAAAGATTCTGAAATCGGTGGCTGACTGTTTAACAAAAGCCAATTTAACGATTAACATAAACAAGTCAAAATTTTGTTTTAAAGAACTTTGCTTTTTAGGCTATATAATCGGCCAAGGCCAAGTAAAGCCAAATCCCGATAAAGTAGCCGCAATTCAAGAGTTTCCCGTTCCGGTAACTCAAAGACAAGTGCGAAGATTCCTAGGGCTTTGTGGCTGGTATCGTAGGTTTATCAGAAATTTTGCCGCAATTGCATCTCCATTGACTGACACTCTTAAAAAGGCTAAACATTTTTCGATGACACAAGAAGCTATCATTTCATTTGAAGCTTTAAAAACTGCTTTAGTTACAGCTCCTCTTTTGAGTAATGCAGATTTTTCTAAACCATTTGTAATTCAGTGTGACGCCTCTTCCACAGGAATTGGTGGCGTACTTTTTCAATTAGATGAAGAAGAGAATGAGAAACCAATTGCGTATTTTTCTGAAAAACTCAGTGCTTGTCAACGCAACTATAGCGTGACAGAGCAAGAATGTTTGGCAGCTGTACGAGCGATTTCCCGGTTCAGACCTTATGTTGAGGGTACAACATTCACCGTGATTACCGATCACGCTAGTCTTAAATGGCTAATGGGATTGCGAGATCTAAATGGAAGACTTGCTAGATGGTCCTTAAGTTTACAAGCGTTTAAATTTCATATAGAACATCGTAAAGGTTCTAAGAATATCGTTCCAGATACTCTGTCACGAATTTATCTAGAAACCATATCCTTAGAAGGAAATGATCTTAAGATGATAGATACAAACGCTTCTGAATTTAAATCTAAAGAATATTTAGATCTTATTTCCACAGTCCAGAAAAACCAAGAAAATTTACCGGAGCTGAAAGTTCACGAGGGAATTGTTTTTAAGAGAATGTTCCCTAGGGAAGATTACTCTATTGCAAATGAGCATCAGTGGAAAATGTGGATACCAAACAGTTTAACGCATTCAATAATTCAGAAGGCTCATAATCCTACAAATTGTTCTCATGGGGGTATTAAAAAAACATTGGAAAGGGTACGTCAAAATTTTTACTGGCCTAACATAACCTCCCATGTCAGAGACTTCATAAGTAAATGTGAGGATTGTAAACTAAATAAACCATCAAATCAAATTCTAAGAACTCCGATGGGACTAAAGCAAGAAGTACATAGACCTTTTCAAAAGTTCTATATTGATTTTTTAGGTCCATATGTTCGGACGAAAAAAGGAAATCGGTTTATTTTTGTAGTTTTGGATGAATTTTCAAAAGCTGTTTTTATGAAAGCCATGCGCGTAGCAACCTCCAAGTATGTTGTTGAGTTTTTGGAAAAGGAAATTTTTCTCAAGTATGGAGTACCAGAAGTCATACATAGTGATAATGGGAAACAATTTGTGTCTAGTGAGTTCAAAAAGTTTTTGGATAAGTATGAAACTCGACATATTAAAAACGCCCTTTATTCACCTCAAGGGAATACATCTGAGAGAGTAAATCAGTCTATACTCGCAGCCATACGCACGTATATCAAAGGTGACCAACGAGAATGGGATTCTCATTTAGCGGAAATACAACAAGCTTTGACTACTGCTGTCCATCAATCTACGGGTATGTCACCCTATTTTACTTTATATGGGTTTCACATGATCACTCATGCCAGTGCCTATAAAGTTCTTAAATCCTTGAAAGCACTTAACGATCATGAGATTGATTTTCTTTCCCCCTCAAATAGGTTATCTCTGATTCGTGGAAAAGTTAAAGAAAATTTAAAACAAGCTGCAAAAAAACATGAAAAATCATATAATTTACGAACTAAGACACGAAATTTTAATCCCGGCGATGAAGTATACCGCCGAAATTTCGTTCTAAGCAACGCTTCGAAAAAAGTAAGTTCCAAATTGTGTCCCAAATTCGTAAAAGGACGCATTGTACAACAGATTGGAAAATCTATGTATGAAGTAGAAGATAGAAAGGGAAAATCACGAGGTGTATATCATGCGAAGGACATTCGTGTATAATGTAATGTTGAGAAATAGACTGATAGCCGATAATCAGAGTCATGGGTCGATTACAGTACAACGAACCCTCTGATCTTGTCTTGAAAGTCCTCGTTCGTTCATGTCTTTTGAAGTCTCGGCTGTTTGTTCAAAATCCATGATTTTGTGGCATGTGCCTTTAGAATCTAATTTAGAAAACTAAGTATAATTAGAATCAAAATATAAAGGAATTTAAACTTAACCGAAAATATACGTAGCGACGTAACTACTTTGACACGTCACAGTACTTCCCTTGGAAATGAAACTCACTTCACACGAACTTCGAATTCGAATTTAAGTTCGTATTTTAAGGCTAAGAAGGTATGCTAGTATACTTTAAAGTTAACCTCTTTCTTTTTCCAATTTAGACAAGCGTGGGTTCAGCAGTTTAAGTTCCTGATACAGGTCCAAAAAGAAAAAAGAAAAAAAAAGTATAGTGATAAGCAAGAATATAAAAAAAAAAAAAAAAGTAAAAAAAAAGAAAAAACTGGAAAAAAGAAACTAAAACAAGACGCTAACACCTTTACTTTACAAATTATTTCCCGCAGTTTGAATGAGAAATTTATAGAAAGAATTTAAAGAAATAAGCACATGGTGAGTTTCTAAAAACTAAAAAAAGAAAGAGAACAAAATTTCAAGTGTTTGAATTTTTCATTTAATTTGAAACGACTTTTTACTAGTCTTACACAGTGATTTTTTTAGAATTCGTCTGTTTTGGTTTTTGTTATTTTTTTTTTTATATTGCAATGGCTGGTAATTTTAGAGTAGACTATTGTAATATTCGTGGGCTGAGAGCAAATTTTCTGGCTGCGTATATCCACACTGTTTCTAACAGGCCAGCTGTTTTGGCACTGAGTGAAACCCAAGTAGGTGAGGATTCCGATCCTACTGAATTTTTTATTCATGGGTATAGCTTGGTGCCATTATTCTTTTCCCACCATGGTCTCGCCATTTACATTAGGAATGATGTTGCATATCAGTTCTTACCACAATATGGTCGCTGCACCAACTCCTTCTTCAATTTTATGTGGTTTAAATTTTCCATTAATAAGCACATCATTCACTATTGTTTTCTATATCGAAGTCCAAATCTGGATAGAGTTTCAACTTCTCACGAATTTGATACTCTGTCCGACTCCATCCAAAGAATTGTTTCCCTGTATCCTCACACTGAAATCGTTATTACGGGCGATTTCAATGTTCACAATTCTTCTTGGCTTCTCCATTCGGGCCAGACAACACCCGAAGGAATGTGTGTTGAGATTTTTGCTGAGTTTAACCACCTTACTCAGCTTGTCAACGAGCCTACTCGAATATCGGACGTTAATGGCCGAGCAGAAAATACTCTTGACTTGTTTCTTACCTCTGACCCTGATAAATACACAATAAGTGTATTGACGCCTCTAGGCACATCTGACCATAGTGTTATATCTGCAAATTTCTCGTGTCAAACAAATCCAGTTAGAGAAAGAGCTCCTAGAAGAACCGTATGGCAGTACGAGAAAGCCAACTGGAACGGTTTGAATAACTTTTTCAGGATCTTTAACTGGTCACTATGCTTCCTCGATAGTGACGTAGACTCCAGCGCAGATATGATAACTAACATTATTCTTTTGGGAATGAAACATTTTATCCCGAATAGGGTTAAAAGTATCAGACCCAAGGATAATTCATGGTTTGATTTGAGCTGTAAAGAGGTTATCAAGGAAAAAGAGGTAAGCTTCCGGTGTTTTAGAGCCAACCCAACTGAGGAAAACCGGAAAAAGTTCAAACAAGCCAGGAAGGCCTGCAACGCCCATATTCGACGGACCAAATTTTTACATGATCAAAAATCAAGGCAAAAAATACTGCAATGTCCCAAAGGCAGTAAGAATTTTTGGTCATTTGTAAAAAATATGAGGAATTCTTCCTCTTCCTCGGTTCCTACGCTTGTTGTCAATGACACTCCTTTCGTTAGCTCTATTGATAAAGCTAACTTGTTTGTAAGGCAGTTCGCCGCAAATTCCACCTTGCCAGATAGTGTCATGACTCCCCCAATTCTTGAGCGCGTTAGTGATTCTATGGGACAAATCTTTTTTCGCACTCGTACCGTGGCAAGAGTCCTGAAAGATCTCAACGTTCATAAATCCGCTGGTCCGGATGGTATCCCCGCTATTATTCTGAAGAGGTGTTCTTCCACGCTAGCAAAACCCCTGCGTAAGCTTTTCCATCTGTCCTATTCTTCAGGGCTCGTTCCGAGTAGTTGGAAAACTGCATTTGTTCAGCCAATTCCCAAAAAAGGCGAATCTTCTTCTCCCTCTAATTATCGACCGATCGCACTAACGTCCCTTCTTTCTAAGGTCATGGAAACGCTGATTAATTATCAGCTTAAGAAATATCTTGAGGAACGAAAGCTTCTTAATGACCGGCAGTATGGCTTTCGTAGCAATAGGTCCACTGGTGATTTGATGGTTTATCTAACCGAAAAGTGGAACAAATCTTTACATTGTTTCGGAGAAAGTAAGATTATTGCACTTGATATTTCAAAGGCATTTGATAAAGTCTGGCATCTTGCTCTTTTATCGAAAATGCGTGCTTTCGGCATCGACGAATCCCTACTTCGTTGGATTAGAAATTTTCTTTCGAATCGTTCAATACAAGTTGTACTAGACGGATTCAAGTCTGAAACCCACAATATAAATGCTGGTGTGCCCCAGGGCTCCGTTTTGTCCCCAACCCTCTTCCTCATTTTTATTAATGATCTCCTGTCTGTAACTTCTAATCCAATTAATTGTTTCGCTGACGATAGTACTCTTAGCTTTTCATATTCGTTTTCAGACTCACATCCCTCCTCTTCGGATGTGGAACTGCAACGACAAAATATGATAAGCACATTAAATTACGACCTAAACAGCATTGTGCAATGGGGAATAAGAAACCGTGTCGAATTTAATGCTTCGAAAACCCAATGCTGTCTTATATCGTTAAAGCGAGATATACCCCCCTTGCCACTATCTATGAGTGGCACTTGCATCAATGAAACTGAACATCTCGATATTCTCGGTATGTGCATCACGAACCACCTCTTGTGGAACACTCACATACGCGATGTTGCCAAAAATGCCGCAAGATGTTTGGGTTTTCTGAGACGGTGCAAGAAATTTTTCTCTCCTTCTGATCTGGCTACAATCTATAAAACCTATATACGTCCAAAACTTGAGTATAACTCCCATCTATGGGCTGGTGCTCCAGTAACTTATTTAAGTCTCTTGGACAGTATTCAAAGAAGAGCTTTTAAAATGATTGGTGATAATAACATCATTGACTCATTTACGTCACTCCAACATCGTCGTAATGTTTCTTGCCTCACCCTTTTTTACCGTTATTTTAACGGACTATGCTCTAGTGAAATAGCCAGCTGCATTCCTCCCCTTAAACAATTTAACCGTAATACTCGCACTTCTAGGAATGCCCATCAGTTTACCCTTGAGCCCAACTTCGGCCGTACTGTAAAGTACAGAGATTCGTTCTTCAGCCGTACTACGCGAATGTGGAATTCTTTGCCACGCTCTGTCTTTCCCAGTCATTGCAATGTTCAAAAATTCAAAACCAATGTACACCGACACCTCCTTTCTAACCCTTCCCTTTTTTCTTAATGCTCACACTGTGTCTCCGGCATATTAAGGGTATACAAACCCCTTGAGTGTGCGCCGATTATAAAAAAAAAAAAAAAATGAAAATTATATAGGTTTGTCAAAGTTAAACAATAACATATGAGGCAACCTTATTGTGCTTCGGATTTTGGGTTCACGAACTAATTTTACGTCACCAAAAAAATAGTCAGGACCAACCACGTTGAGATCAATCAAACCAACAGCAAAAAAAAGTCTCGGTGCAAAAAGACGTGTACGCCAAGTCAAACCTACAGGCGTTGTTCCATAAACCCCAAAGGAACGGCAGATAGGCAGAAATCATCTCCGTAGAAATTAAGAATAAATTTGTTAACTGGGTAGTATAATTTCCACAGATATTGTTCTATTACAAAAAATTAGTATAATAATAAATAAAATCGAATAAGGTAAGAACTGCCAAAAACAACAAAGAAAAACAAGAAAAAAATCTATGCTATTACAAAAAAAAACCTTAACCTAAAAAAAAAAATAAAAAATTAAAAAACAATTATTTTTACATCATTAACAGCGTCAACATCTCCATTTCGAAAGGTGCGCACTCTTCAGATCTGCAGGTGAATAAAAGCTGTACTTCAACCAAAAAAAAAAAGGAAAAGAACATTCTAGAAAACAATCAAAATAATAGATGGTATACGTGAGTTTTTTTTCTTTTTTTCTTTCCATTTTGTTTGTCCGTTTGGCTATTTTTACATATATTTACATTTTTTTTTTATTATTAATCCCATACACATATATGTACATATCTTTTTTTTTCCATTTACTTATCCATTATGCTAGATCTACATATCTGTGAAAATTTGACCTTTTTTTTTATTTTTTTTTATTTAATTTGAATTCACTTCTTAAGCAAGTTGTTTAAACTTTAAAAAAAAAAAAAAAAATTATCATTAGAACATTTGTACCTACTTAGAGTTCAAAAGTATCGAATTGCCCAAGGATTTTGTCCTTTCGGCTTTCTATTGGTAATTAAAATTTTGAAATGTTATGCAAACATAATATGATGTGTTAGATTCATTTCTTTTGGTGAGATGAGGTGATGTTGGTTCGGTGAGAGAGAGAGGGCTGAGGTAAAACGAAGTGAAGGAAACTAAGGGGGTTATTCTACAAAAATAACGAACGCAAGATAACCAAGGGTAAATGATTACATTAATCATTAGGGTGGCGATGTTTCGAAGATGTCAAGATCACCAGACATAAATAGATTCGGTTGGCCATATAACAAGAGTTAGTGTACATAATTACTTTTTCCTTCTATGGCACGAAAAAAAACTTTTGTGGTAGGTTAGTAGCAGAAAGACCCCCCCCAATCCGTCGAGCTAAAGCCGCGCGACCGCGAGCGTGCCACTTCTGCTATAGGGACCTTTTCCAGCTAAACCCCCCTGCCACCACAACCCCTACTCTGATAGAATTGTTTGTCACCAAAGGGCGAATTTACAAACATGCTGGTAGTCCTGTGGAATGTGGCTTGACGAAGCACAGAGCTTAGATACTGCGGATAGGTGAGTAAAAAAAAAATAGGTCACATGTTTCGGGCAAATATGGTGAAAGAAGTAGAGGAAATTTGTGCAAAGTTCACACGTGAGGGTGTGTCAGCAATGGAGAACCTCAACGAAATGCAATGCATGTGGTTCCAGACAGAATGCGCATTGGCTTATCAGCGTCTGGAAAAATGGGGTGACTCTGAAGAAATGTCACCAAGTGGATCGACATTTTGCTGAAATCATCGAAGATCAATTTGATTTCCATACGTATTGCATGAGAAGGATGACACTGCGTGCGTATGTTGGGCTTTTGAGGCTGGAAAACGTGCTCAGGAAGCATCCATTTTATTATGAGGCTGTCAAGTGTGCCATCGAGGTAAGTAAAGTTCACCTACTTATAAAAGCTTTTCTTTAAATCAAAACTTGATTCTAGGTATACATTCAATTGTATGATCGCCCACTTGAAGAAATCGATACCGGTAAGTGAAATTTACAGGTTTTAAAGAAAATTAAAATAACTTTAACTAAACTTAAATTTTCAGAGAATCTTCCACCCTCCGAGCTAAGGAAACTTCACAACAAACAACGCAAAGCCGAACTTGATAGCGCTCAAGCTGCTGAAGCGGCCGTAAAACGTGAACAACATCAAAAGTCTAAGCAACAAAACGCCCAAGAGGTTTTGCAGACGATGAAATGGAAGAACATAACTTTAACCAATTTATTGTTCAACGTAAAATCTCACAGCAAAAAAAAAAACAATAAAACAGATACAATTTGAGCCGTAATTAATGTTTGCTTCAGTAAAATGTTTAACAATTTTCTATAATTTTCATTGGAGAACTGATGGGGTCAGTGCTTGTCTTGGTCACTGGGTACACAGTCAAATGTTTCTTGAAATTCAGAACATAAGTTGGTTTTTTTTAACAGATTTAGGAATGTAACCCTCGATAACATCTTCGCTAAGCGTTGGGGATTCATCGTTGGAATTGATTAAATCTGCATCTTTCTTGTGGCCAATCACTTGCACTGACAGCTTCCTGAGGTTATTACGTTCGTTCTCTAAAAGGAAGTTCTACTAATAAAAAAAATAATCAATAAATTTTATACTTAATTCATTTTTTCAGAAAACTTACACTTTTTTGACGAATGTGGCTTTGGGTTGTGGGTAAATTCAACCTTCATTGCTTCCCCAAAACAATTTTCTTCTTGTTTTCTTTTATCTGACGTTTGTATACAATTCATCGCTTTGGTAGCACAGTTTTAAGCCTCGATAAAAATTAAGCGCCGAAAATTCTCGGGGCATCGCTGATGCCCATATAGGCTTAGTTGTTGTTGCATTTAACATATGAATTGTTTGCCACAGGCATCGTTTTTTTTATCTTCGCCTATTGAAAAGGTAAAAAAACACACCTATTATTGTTTTCAATTTGTATGAAAAAGTGAAACTTTAAAAATTAATTAAAAGTAGAAATAATTTTTTCCTCACTCTATGATTGCGATAAATAGTGTTTTTTAGTGATTATCTATCGAATAAAAAAAACCGCATGTGAAAATTCCTGCTGTCGTTTTGGAAAGTTGAGCCATCCAGCCAAAAAGCTTGTTGAAATTCTATCGAATCCCAATTCAAATGAAAGTCTATTGGAGCATTCGTTCAATACCTCATCCAGTCATTCCCTGTCACGTTTATCCAAACATACACAGCCAATAGTATGCCTTAGTTCCGAAGAAGAAATCGTCAAGAAAGCAAGATACAGAGAGACTTTATTTCTCTTCTGCCACGTGAACTGGCGGTACAAGTGTTGGCCTATTTGGATCGAACCAATCTTCGTTCTACAAAACCCTAACGTGCTTAGGAATTCTTCAGGCACTGTAAATAACTTTGATAATGGCCGATCAGAAGACAAAATCAGCTTCTATTGATATTTTGACTGCAATTTTAGGGGTGGCCGTGGCGCGATGGATGTGTGCTCGCCTGTGAACCTCATGATCACAGGTTCGATCCCTGCCGTCGTCTATGTTGTTTTAATTCCATTAAAAACCTTCTAAAATTGTCATCAATGGGTTGCTGGTTTACTCATTGCATGTTGTTCAGGCATAACACTAACAAAATGTAATTGAGTTAAACTAGTATGCCCAACAAGGATGAACACGAATAAAATAATGTGAATTATAAGCGACATAGAAATAAGACACTGCATTCTCCGCTTTAGTTCAGCCGCCATCCCTGGAGATAAAATATCTGAGACAACAACCTTCAGTCTCAGAACATCGTGCCACACATCTTTCCTATCCTTCTTTCTCTTCCGTAACTTCACGCCCGCGCTGTGTTGAAACATTTAAAGGGTAATCATAATCCCTTGAGCGCGGGTAGATTATAAAAAAAAAAAAAAAAATTGTCGAGTTTTCGACATTGGTTGTTCGCAATTACACATTGCAAAAAGTGAGCAGGACGGACGGGGTAAGTGTTGCGAAATAATACAAATATAATAGTATTAAATGCATCTTTTTTTGTTTTTCTGCAGGGATGAATGCTACTTAATATAGCTAGAGAACAAATGTTGACTGATTCCGAACCAAAAAAAACATGCTCACCTAGAAGGGGGACTTCCTAAATTTCTTTTACAAGCAAGTGTTCAAATCTTAATTGGTATAATAATTTTTATTTGGTTTATACAAGAAACTTAATTATTGTCTTTATCGACAGCTCCACTTTTAATGAATACCATTGGTGATAGACTACAAAACGAAGATTATCAAACGGCGCAGTTGTTGGGTTTGGTTTTGGACATTCTATCTATCATTCATTCAACCGGATAACCGCAATTCGCAAACCCTTGTTAACAAGTTCTGGTATAAATGTTTATTGTTTGTAATTTTTCGATTTTTTTGTTAATTTATTGTTGATTGGAATCTGTTTATTGAGCTACTGAGATAGTAAATGGCCAATAAAAAACGAATAACAAACAAGTAAGGGGAGTTTTTTGTTTTTTGATTACCTAATGTAATTATCAAGTCCCATTTATGACGATGTGTTTTAGATAGACGATTCCGGAGACGGTACAATCATGAATTGTACGCAATCTACCTAGAAGCAGATATCGTGACAAAAATTAAGCTCGGTAGACTCCGGTGGGCAGGGCACCTAGCTCGCATGTGCGAAGAGGAACCTGCTCGGAAAGTTCTTTGTGGTACATTCTATGGTAGACGACAGCGTGGTAGACCATGCTTGCGCTGGAGAGATGGCGTAGACCAGGACGCCCGAAGCCTTGGGGTGCGCAACTGGATGGCGTCGGCTAGAGACCGGGATAGGTGGAGAGACTTGTTGAAAGAGGCCAGGACCGGAACCCGGTTGTCGAGCCGATGATGATGATGATGATGACAAAACGCGCTACAACAAAAAAAAGTAGCTCAAGACCAGGCCAAAGCTATAGAGCTCACACAGCAGCAGCAGCCAAAAGAACAACGGCCTAAACAGCCTAAACAACAACAACAACAAAAACAAACCAAACAACAACAACAGCAGCAGACTCAACAGTAGCAGCCTCAACAGCAGCAGCCTCAGCAGCAGCAGATTCAACAGCAGCAGTCTCAACAGAAGCAGACACAGAAGGAACACCAGCAGCAGTCACAGCCGCTTCCAAAGAAGAAAGAGAAGGTGCCACCGATCAACAAGTTTCAGGAAATCAAGCAAAAAAAGTGAAGCAAACAGTTGTGGAAGAAAAACGCCCGCAAACGCGGCTCCCCACAATAACACCCGTCAATCCCCAGATTTCCTACGCCCAAATGGCCGCAGGAAAGGGAAGCACGGTACAACCTGTGCAAAAGGCAGCTCCAAAGGCCCTTCTGCCAAAGGCTCCTGATGCACAGGCAGAAATAAGAGGCATGTTGTTGGCTATTCAAGGCCAGTTAACAGGACTTCAAAACCAGATACGGGAGCAGACGACTAGGGTAGACCATCTCTACTCTGTTTTTCCGAGATTAACGCTTATAGGTTAAGGGCGCGCTGCCGGAGGGGCCCTTTAAGATCCTTGCTGTGAATGTAAATTCACTGATTAGGACCGAACGAAGAGCTAATCTTTCCCAATTACTGAAAGACCTAAGTCCACATGTGTTTATGGCCAGCGAGACTAAGTTGAACCAGAAACATAAACTGACTCACAATAATTACAATATCGTAAGAAGGGATCGGCCCAACTCGACTCAAGGAGGTGGCGTTGCAATCTTCATACGAAAAGGTATAGATCATAGTTATTTATAATAGTGATGTGCGTAGATTTCGATTGCTAGAGGCATGCATCATTTGCATCCCTGTCCAACAGGGGAAACGGATGTATGTGATCGCTGCTTATGCACCGGTATCTCCTCAACCCATTGATTTTATAACAGAGCTTGAAAAACTTTTTGAATGTTTACGATTAGATTCGGAAGAGATTTATTACCTCATGGCCGATGATTTGAATGCCAAACACACGAGTTTGGGAAATCAAATACAAAATCCTAGAGGTAACCATCTATACAATTGGATGAGTCAGCGCAGCGTTGAATACGGGATCGACCTTCTTGCTACAGAAAGGCCATCGTTTCCAAGAAGTGGTGCCTTTCTGGATTTATTACTAATAGACACAAGACTGACAATAACAGACACTGTGGGTCAACAATCAAGAAACTGCTTACGAACGATCGAGTACGACAGTGACCACTGCGGACTTGCAGCCGCAATACAGCTTCCGAACGAACTTGTGGAGTTGGGGGAATATGTGCCTGTTTATTCTTACAATTATAGTAAGATGCGATGGCCACGCTTCACCAACGCCTTAGCAAGAGAACTACGTACGAACAATATATCCCCACCAAATAACAGGAATTTGACAAACACAGAGATCGACGAATACATAGAACAAATGGGCGTTACAATCAAACGAACAATGAACAGAACAATACCCAAATACAAATAACATGACTCTACCGACATGTACCGTAACGCGACCATTGACGCCCTGCACAGACAAAAAAGCGAACTATTGACAAGACTTAAACGCCTATACAGACGGTTTACTAACACACACGATCTGGAGATTAGGACACTGAAGTCGTCAATTAAGAACATCAATTAATTAATCAAGGAGAACTATCGGTTGTCCATTAATTTATTTTGGAATAACAGAATTCGGGCTGTTAATTCTAGCGACCCGAGTATGTTTCCACAAATTAATAAGATCTTTAGGAAGAATGATCAAAACGATCTTCAGTGTCTTAAGCTTCAGAGGACGACAGAAAACAGAGACATACTTCTGACAGCAGGGATAGATCCGGAGGACGCCGTCTTGGACGACGAACTCTTTATTGTCGAAGATCCGCGGGATAGAGTGGAGACGGTGGGGGCTGCTTTTCAGCAAGTGTACAAGGTGAATGCTAGCATTCGCCCGAATCACGACCTGGAAAACAGAGCTCTGCTGCACTATTTCTACCTTCGTAACGAAATGACGCAATGGCGATCGGAGAACCACGGTTTTTCCGGGTTCAATGATGATCATCTGGCAAACGCCATCATCGCCGAGCGAAACGGGCCCAGTTCCCTATTAGCTTCGAAGGTGGAGCTCCAGCTCATCTTCGACTCATTAAAGAAAAAGAAGTCAGCAGGAATCGATGGTGTATCCAACGTTGTGCTACGACATTTACCTTCGGAAGCAGTGGACATTTATACCACACTGTTTAACAACGCATTGAATAATGTATATTATCCGGTGCGATGGAAGACAGCTGTGGTACATCCTCTCCCAAAAAAGGGAAAGGACAACTCCAATCCGGCGAATCTCCGGTCGATAAGTCTTCTACCGAGTATCAGTAAGGTATTCGAAAAAGTTATTAATAGAGCGCTGTCCAAGTGGGCGGAGGACAACAATATCATAGCGGATACTCAGTTCGGTTTTAAGGCAGGACATGATACAATTCATGCCGCGTCTAAACTCGTTTCTGATATCCAATGGAACAAAACTAAAAGGCAATGTACTGGTGCTTGCCTGGTTGATTTGGAGAAGGCTTTCGACACCGTATGGTTAGAAGGTCTCTATCTAAAATTGACTAGGCTCGGCATAAGTAAACCACTGTTATATATACTTTATGACATGCTCAATGGTAGAACGTTTGTTGTCAAAAGTGGCAACTCGCCGATTCTATTCAGCATTTACACCAGCGATCTGATAGGTAGTCTAACTCAGGCAATTGCGTATGCAATAATAGCGTACAGAACAGCTCCAAAAGTGGAGGTCATCAGAATTCTCTTACAGCGTGACTTCGACAAGATTCAGCGATATTGTGATGACTGGAAGTTGAAAATCAACTTTCAGAAATGTGAAACTATTCTGTTCAGGACTCCGGTGGCTAGAGCCCCTAAGGATACTAGAAAGAACTGGCGCAAGCTGGTGATCGTTGGGCCACATAGACAGCCATTGGCGAGTAAAAGTGTAGTAAAGTACCTTGGCATCTGGTTGGATCAGTATTTGTATTTCGACAGACATATAAATGCTGCTCTGAACAGGGCTAGGGGAGCCTTTGCCTTGACGAAACGGTTGTTTTACAGCAGCCGGCTTGACAGCAGGGTGAAGGTGATTTGCTACATGGCCCTCATCCGGCCGATGATTGCCTATGGGTGTCCGGTGTGGTTCAACGTTGCCCCATCTCAAATGGAAAAGATTCGGGTGTTTGAGAGGCATTGTCTAAGACGTTGCCTTGGATTACACAGAACACCAGAGTCGGAGTACAAACATTATTATTCCAACGAGGTTCTATACAACGGAGCCAATATAAACAGAATTGATAATTTTTTGATAAAGCTGATTCGGGGTCACATTGCAAGAGCGATGTCCTCGACCAACAGCCTAATTTTTGGGGCTTACTACCCTAACAACGATTATTATGAGAGTGCACGTATAAGCAGCTTTATCCCACCCGATGCATTTCTCTACTTAGACAGTCGAGGGCTGATCCAGGATAGAATGGCGATCCCGCTAATCTACCACGTCAGCCGGAGGACTGTGGATAGGCGGCTCCTTTATAATCGAGACTCCCTCGCACAAGATGGAGCCTTCGGTTCAGTAGGACTGTGTCCGATTGGGACCGGAGGGACAGGGAGAGACAGGAGAACCAGTTTTGGTGGTTGTGTAATAATGATAGGGAAAGTTGACGAGGACTTCTTGTATGTCTTGGCTAACTTACATAGATTTAAGTGTACTTTTTAGGTAGGGACAATCGGGGTGGCAACAAAAAAAAAAAAAAAAACAAAAAAAAAAAAAAAATACAATGCTGCTGTGGCTGTTCTAGTTTTAAGTAGTTTTAGTTTATTTTAAGTAGATTTAGATAGTTTTAATTAGTCTACTTTAGTTTTAGATAGTTTTATTTGGTCTACTTTAGTTTTAATTTTTATATAAAATTAAAAAAAAGTTAAAGAATCCGAGTTTTTTTTACATTTTCACGAGAAAACAAAAAAAAAAAGATATTGTTTAAATAAAATATAGTTTTTAGGCCGAAAGGTATTACAATTAAGATAAAGTTTAGCTTAGAGCGCCCGCATAAGGCCAATAAGTTAGCTTTAAGTTATTGGATAATTAGGCTAGTTTTTATGAATTTTTGTCTAGCTTTAGGGGCCAGTTATAGCTATCATTGAAATGCATCATTGGAACAAATCATTGGAATGCTGAATTCATTTTTTTGACAAGCCAGTTATAGCAATCATTGAAAAATTGGTTACAGTAAAAGATCCTGTCAGTGGCTGATTACAACCAATTCTATGCATTTGAGGTAAGAGTTGATCTTTGAAAGGAAAACTGACATTTGAGAATAGAAAGAGAATCGAACACATTCAGTGGAATGATTGTGTTCCATATTAAAGAAACGAAAATCAGCTGTTCATTGAAATTGATTTCTATCAGTGAAATAATAAATGTGCATTTAAAAGAAAGTTTAAATCAGAATTTTGTATTTTTTAGAGTAAAAAAATTCTACTACCCATTAGCTTCATTTTAGGACCAATCATAGCCATTGCAGTTTGTTTAATCATCTAAAAAATGCAAATGAAAACTTTCAATGATGCATTTCAATGATAGCTATAACTGGGGCCTTAAGATAGTTTTAAGATGAATGAAAATAAAAATGAATTGAAAAAAAAAGCATCGCTTCCCATCGATCAGCGAAATCAAGCATCGTTGCGCGCGGTTAGTACTTGGATGGGGGACTGTTCAAATACCATCCGTGAGCTGTTGACATGTGTTTTTCTGTTGTTCTTTCTTTCTGTCTGTCTCTCTCTGTTGTATTGTATAAGCCGATGGTCTGAGTTACCAGTGCTTTCAGTGTCTTTACTTCGTAGATTTATCTACGGAGTAGTGGAATATGTAATGTAATGTAATATTCTAGAATTTATTTAGTAACCAATTTTTATTATTATTTTTTTAAATATTTTTAGAAAAGCTGCCAACGCTATTGTCTTCTATTCAAGGCCAGCCGTCATAGTATTGAACGTCTTGAAATATTTGAATCCAAGGACGACAAGAACCCGAAAATCATAACTCCAGCTCCAGCCAATCTTATACATATCGTCAAAATGACTGGAACATTAACTCTGAATACTCTAGCTGAAGAAGATCTTAAAAAATGGTTAAATGCTCTGCAGTCGGTGGCATTTCGAGATAAAGGCGGTACATTTAGTCGAAGCACTGCAATTGAAGAAGATACCGACCTATATTTTATAATACAAAAAAATCTCAAGAGAATACTAGTGCTTATGAAAAGCACACACACTTTTAAGAAAAATAAATGCACTTAAAGACACTTAAACGCTTGTCCCGCCTGTTAATGACATCTATCGTTCGAAGCAACAGAAACGATTTTCTAAAATAAAAAAATTGAAAACTGTTGATCAATTGATTTTAAATCTAATTTTAATTTAGCTATCCTAATTGAAACTTGAATCAATGGATTTGGTGTAAGTACATGCTGCGTACTAGTTAGCTATTCCAAAAAAATACAGCAAATGACAACATTAGTTCATCGATCACATTCGAAAATATGATGATTTTTCATGAAATTCTTGAAATGGTAGATAAACTATGATGTCATTTCTGAACTAGTTGCTTCATTTTGATGATTGACCCGGTTTTAGATGTTGATTTTAATCCTCTAAGTGTTTCTGAAAACGAAATTTTAATTGTAACAAGAAATTGGAAAAATTTTCATATGGGGAACCTTTCAAGAATTTCGATATGAATATGAAAATGTTGAAACGTCTCTGGCATGACATTTTTTCGATGTTCTGGTTAGATTTTAAAATGGGTTTCAGAATCACCTAGAGGATTAAAAACAACACTAAAGACCGTTTAAATCGTTGGAATCGAGCAAGTAGTTTAGAAATGACAACGTGGTTTATCGATCACATCTAAGAAAATCATATGATTTTTCATTATATTCTTCAAAATAGTGGATAAATCATCCTGTCATTCCTAAACTACTTGCTCGATTCCAACCATTTAAACGGTCTTTAGTGTTGTTTTTAATTCTCTATGTGATTCTGAAACCCATTTTAAAATCTAACCAGAACATCGAAAAAATGTCATGCCAGAGACGTTTCAACATTTTCATATTCATATTGAAATTCTTGAAACGATACCCATATGTAAATTTTTCGAAGTTTTTGTTAAAAATAAAATTTATTTTCAGAACCACTTAGAAGACTTAATGAACACTCGAAATCGTTTCAATCATCTAAATGAAGCAACTAATTCAGAAATGACAACATGGTTTAACGATCACTTTTAAGGAAATCATAGAATTTTTCATGAAATTCTTGAAAATGGTAGATAAATCATGTTGTAATTTCCAAACTACTTGCTTGATTCAGATGATTTAAACGGTCTTGAATGTTGTTTTAAGTCCTCTAGGTGATTTCCAAAACCATTTTTAAATCTAACAATAACATCGAAAAAATGTCATGCCAGAGACGTTTCAACATTTTCATATAAATTATTGAAACGTTCCTCATATGTAATTTTTTTGAAGTTTTTGTTTAAATTAAAATTGGGTTTTAGCACCACTTAGAAGACTTAAAACAACACTCAGAACCATTTCAATATTCCAAATGAAGTAACTAGTTCAGAAATGACAGCATGGTTTATCTACGATTTTCAGGAATTTTATGAAAAATCATATGATGTTCTCGAAAGTGATCGATAAACCAAGCTGTCATTTCTAAACAACTTGCTTCATTCATAGGATATAAACGGTTTCGAGTCTTGATTGTAGTCCCCTAAGTGGTTCTGAAAACGAATTTTCATTTTAACAAAAACTTCTAAAAATTTTCATATGACGAACGTTTCAATATTTTCGATACGAATATGAAAATGGTGAAACCTCTTTTGTATGAAATTTTTTCGATTTTCTTGTCTGATTTAAAAATGGTTTTCAGAACCACCTAGAAGACTTAAATCAACACTCAAAACTGTTTCAATCATCCAAATGAGGCAAGTAGTTTGGAAATGACAGCATGGTTTATATAATATAATATAAGAAAATGCTAGTACGCCAACTATAAGTTTTTATTATTGTACGAATAAAATTTAAATAACAAAAAATATTGATCCGTTTTTTTTAAGCATTACAAAGATTTAACTAAATGAAATTTTTTTAAATCTGTGGAACTGTTTTTGAGAAAAAAAATATCTTATAAAATTTTTACAATTTTTTTTATTTTACTTTTAATAGCATTTCCGCGTCACACCCATGAGGTATGCTTTTTGGTGCGTTAACCGATTTTTTGATAAGGTGTTCGGTTTCCCCTGTAGGCCTATTGCACCGTGCTTAAAAAAAAACTATTAATTAAACTTTATAGATAAAAAAATACTAAATACATAATAACAACAGAAAAAGATAAATAAATACAATATTACCACATACATAAATATACTGCACTGGTAACTGTAGTAACGGAAAATCTATAAATGCATAATTGTGAGCATTTTGTTTCTGAAATTGGGCTCTTGAATTCTCTTATTTATTCTTTTAATGACAAAATGAATTCTAACTCTAATAAAAAATCTTAAAATGTAATGGGGGATCTACGTTTTTACAACACGAATAAACATGATCAAACTGGAGTGTTTGAAAAAAGTGTTCTGCTATCCCTTCTATATGACATAACCTCGAAAAATTTTCAACAAAGACGTTATCGAGGTGCCTTATGTATTGCACAAACTCAGGTGGTGAAGCAACAAGTTTGCGACCTGTATAAAGTTTCTGTCGAGTATAATAAGAGCTATCGCACTGGACAGACCCACCCTGTAAATTGGCGGGCTGGGACTCGACGAACTCGAACTGGACGTCTTCGGATTGGACGGACTCGGACCTAACAGACTCGGACAGTGTTGGACAACGATATTCGCAAGAATGATTTTGATCATTTTTCCGATACAGCCAACCACAAACATAAAAGAAACTGTTTTCATTAATGACTTCGTCTCCGCTTATGTCATTAGATAACACAATCTGGGAAATACTTTCGGGATCAAGTTCTTGCTCATTTCGCAACCAACCGATGTCCCTTCTCAAGTTTCTATTTGTCGAAAAAACAACTGAACTATTTTCTTTTTCTATAATGCAATTGCCCCCTCTTACAAATTTTAAGTATTGTATACCCCAAACTTTTTGAAATGCGCTTTGAAACTGAACACATGTAGGGCGGCTATTATTTCCACCAGCGCATCTAATTTTCCCGAAAAAATTTTCTAGACAATCTTGATTCATATGCCGAGTGAGTAAGAAATCAAAGCCGGTTGGGTGTAGATGTTCCCAGAGCAAACGTAGGGATTGTATGTTTAAAAGCCACCCTTTAATAAAGGAAAATTTTGCGGTAACATCTTTAGCTTCAGAATCCGTTGAAATAACACGAATCGATTTGTTTTTTTGTTTATTGTTATTTACAAAACCTGCCCGTTTCTCCTGTAGCGCTGTTTTACTAGAGGAATTAAAAAGATCGAAAAGATCCCCAAAAAATACAAGACATTTTGAAGTACTTAGCATTGTAGCTGTTCCATGATTATTCTTGTGAAGAGTTTTAAATGCGGCTTTAACAGTATTGCTAAAAATTTGGGTAGCAAGACGAACTTTCATTTTCTGCAGGTTATTTGGATTTAGGTGTGCTTCAGTCAACTTTGGAATCAATAGATATCCATTTGCACAGTCGATTTCATACAAATATTGAATGTCACTCCATGTCGCTCTTTCTTGTTCTAAAAAAATTACATCATTTTTCAGCAAACAATTTCGAGCGCTTTTAAGGAGATGTGGAACATCATAAAAAAAGAATATTTTAGAATGATTGACCTCGAAGTATGGTTTTTCTGGACTGATATCTAGCACCCTGGCCAAGCCCCTAAAGTTTTAGCCCTGATCGCAAACGAACTGAACTGGGCATAAATTACTATTTTGTAACGCAGTAATAGCCTTAAATAAAAGATTTTTTAAGATTGAAGGGGGGCAACTATTTCTAACGAAATAATATGCTAGAGGGTGTTTCCACCTCTTGGCAATGCCTTGAGCCATTATGACCAAAACACTACCTGCAGGGAAAGATGATCGGAATTCACCTTCGCCAAAATCTTCTAAACCTACAACTAAATCCGTTTTAATATTGTACTCAAAATGAGTTTTCAGGGCCATTTCATCAGCTGAAATCGAACAGTATTTATAAATATCTGGTAGCTGACTCTCACTCATTTTAAGCGCTAAGCTTTTTACATTAAAATCTATATTACCTGGAGTTTTTGGCCAAGTAGAAATAAAATCCCTAAGAGTTGTTACGGATGGAAGATCCAACAGTGGCTTTAAGAACCTATGTGCAACAGGAGATATAAAAAGAATTAAAGTGCCAACATTTTTATTTCGTTTGTATACCTACGTCCCTGAAGAGGCCTATTAAAATTCTTTAAACTATTTTCTACTATATTTTTAATGTCTGAAGGCAACTTTTCTGAAACGTATTAATTCAATTTTATTTTTCAAATTTTCATTCTCTTTTTTCAGCGACAAAAGCTCACAATCCTTGATTTGAAAAGATTCCTCATGATCTTTTTGCAATTGTTTAATTTTTTCTTTTAATTCTAAATTTTGTTTCTTCAAATTTACCTTTCTCGGAGTATTGTTCGCCAATGCAGAACACGTTTGTGTTGTGCATTCTTGAGTTCCAAAAGATATGGTACTGTAACCAATATCTTCGAGACTCACTTCAGCCAAAACGTTTAGAGCAGAAGAATCTTGGGAAACAGAATCTGGCACAGCCCAGGCAGGCAGACGTTTCTTGCGTCCGTTTTCATTGCAAAAATGATTATTGCACACCCTATGATTTTTTTTTTCAAGTGTGCCAGATTCAAGTTCACCCTCCATAATTCTCTGCTAGGTTGTTTAAGAAAAAAATTTATTACAAAATTATTAAGCAAATAGTTTATCAATTTTAGTTTAAAATAACATATGTTATTTCAAAACCGAATTTATTTTGAAAAAAAAACTTATCATTATTATTATCATTTCTTAAGATATATATATATAAGATAAGATATAATAAGATATATAATGTATATATATATATATAATAAGATATATATAAATATATCGTGTATGTAGTATTTTGTATCCTAATTAAAATTTAAAATTACTTATTATAGATTTCATGAAAAATGACCTTATTCTATTTTGGATTTATTTCTTAAATTAAATATGTATTGTTTAATTTTAAACATTAAAGATAATTAAGGAACACGGGGTATTGAATTTTATAGTACGCGGTTACTTAATGAAAGACTTATTCTAGACTATGACTAGGACTTATTTTACTATCCTTTACCTTCAACCAAGTGGAAGGGAATGTGCAGGGAATCACGAAAGCTATATATGTAAACAAAACTCGTAAGTTCGATTTTTTATTTTATAAAAAGATTATTAAAATATATTATTGCAAAAAGACATTCATACCGGGAGTTTGATTTCTCAGCAATTAAACTTTCAGAAATTGTATACATGATATCCGAAACATTAATATTAGATCAAATTGTATGAGGTTAACGTTTTCAAAAATTCTTTTAGATTAATAAATTAAATGCCACTTAGAAAAACAAAAGGAATTATTTCTAGATTAAAGATTTACAAAATGTATACATATGAATAATATAACATTCGTATATTGTAAATCAATATTATTAAAAATTGTGGCGAAACATAATTTCGGACATTATGTACTTAATAATTGCTGTAGTCAATCACAAAACCGGGAAACTCTATCTTTTAAAATGAAAAACGCTATCTATAACATACATTTATCAAAACCTTGCATCATCTTGCGGACATCTATGTAGAAACTCGAAATTAGTGCATTTTAAAATACACCTTTTCCTTGAAACTGGTGCCTTAATGGATTGTGTTGTTATAGTTTGAGATGTATTAGTCTCGGCCATGTTATGGCGTGACGTATTGGTGGATATATACGAAATATTCCATTTTCTGCCCGCTATCGGAAAAATAAAATGAAATCATATGAGTTGCCATACAAAGAATTGACTTCAATATGTTTAAATAAAGTACTTACTAATATCATTTTCATCGAAATCCATTTTTGTGGTCTAATGTGCTAAGAAAAACGAATTTAAATAAAAAAAAATAATAAGAAAAGTTAAAACAAAAAAAAAAACGTAAAATTTTTTGAGTAAACTGAAAAGTGAATTTAGGAGCACTTAGAAGATATAAATTCAAACTAAGAAACGTTCGAATCATCCAAATCGACCAAGTGGTTTCCAATTGGGAGCTTGGTATATGTTTGGATTTCACGAATTCCATACGAATTTTTCATGAAAATCTTTAAATTGGTCCTAGAGGGCAAAAAATAGAAATGTATGCCCAAACTGAAAAGTGACTTCAGGGACACTTATAGTATATAAATTCAAACTAAGAAACGTTCGAATCATCCAAATCGACCAAGTGGTTTCCAATTGGGAGCTTGGTATATGTTTGGATTTCACGAATTCCATACGAATTTTTCATGAAAATCTTTAATTTGGTCCTAGAGGGCAAAAAATAGAAATTTATGTCCAAACTGAAAAGTGACTTCAGGAACACTTAGAAGATATAAATTCAAACTAAGAAACGTTCGAATCATCCAAATCGACCAAGTGGTTTCCAATTGGGAGCTTGGTATATGTTTGGATTTCACGAATTCCATACGAATTTTTCATGAAAATCTTTAAATTGGTCCTAGAGGGCAAAAAATAGAAATTTATGTCCAAACTGAAAAGTGACTTCAGGGACACTTTGAAGATATAAATTCAAACTAAGAAACGTTCGAATCATCCAAATCGACCAAGTGGTTTCCAATTGGAAGCTTCGTATATCTATGGATTTCATGAAATACATTAGAATTTTTCATGAAAATCTTTAACCAAATGGTTTCTAATTGGGGGCTTTAAATAACTAACGATATCGAATTGTCATAAACAGTTCGAACAACCCAAGGCGTATTTCTTATGAAGGTGTCTCATCGTTGAGGTGCAATTGCAGATTTTTCTTCCGACTTGATAGAATGTCTCAATATGTCCATGTACTAATGTGTTTGTACTTTTCAAACCAAGGAAATAAGGAAAGCGAAACATGGGAAAGTTTTTAATGAAACCCTAATCAAAACAAAGGAAATATTTCATTATAATGTTCCTCCATTTAGCCGACGTTATTTTCGCGCTCGTTTGGGTACGAGTAATATTACAATTTACTTGAATTGAAAATCCTCCAAAGTGCCCGAACCAACACTTGTTTTTAAAACGCAAGAGTCTAACCAAACCACTTTATATTATTATATTGGAAAGAAACTTACGTAGAGATTATATTCCGTTTATTAATTATTATAAAATTAATGTTATTATCAACTTTTTCATATGGAAACACAGAGGTATTTTTATAAAAATTTATAGAAATTGAAATATGTAGGAATTTTTTTAGTATGTCCTTCTGTCTATCTGTCAAAATATTCACTTTTGAGCTAAAATGTCAATATTCCGGTGTCAATGTTGGGCACTATACGCATTGAATTTCTAGGGTGCGCTTCTACTTTTGCTTGGAATTTCTTAGTTTTTAACAGAAATATACATAAATATTAAGGAATTTGTATCCGAAAAGCAATAAAATTAATATTTAATATAGTTTTTATTGATAAAGAGATAAAAAAAAGCTAAATTAAAAAAAAATTTTTTGTATTTTAAAATTTTTGAATTTAACGGATTCCTTTTTTGAATATTCAAACGCACTTATTCAACTTTTTTGCGCATTGAGCAAAAACCCACAAAATTTTAACAAAGCTATGCTTGTTCCCATTTAAAATGGGGCAACTAACACATCTTTGGACTGTGAGTTTTTTCCTCTCAATTCAGCTTGTAGGGTTAAAGAGAGCAAACCCCTGAAGTCGTGCTCGTGACTCTAGGTAATATATTTCTTCTATGAACTCCACACTGCATTTCTTTTTGTTCAAACAAATTCACCTTCATCTCTAAAGAGTCAACTTTTTTTAAGAGAAATTCATTGCTTTCCTCGAGAGATTTAATTTTCAAGAGCGCTTCAGTATTAAGTTGTTGTAATTTCATAATTTCTGCATACAGTGTCTCCAAAGAAATCAATTGCTTGTTAGATTTCAAAGAGGAAGGTTTACTGCTCGCAACTGTCGTTGCTGTGGCAGCATCATCGTCAGCTGCAGAGACACGAGCACATGAAACGGTTTCGTGAGGAAGAGGGTTCATGACAGCATGATCGAGCAAAAAAGATTTTCTACGTAAACTAACACAGTTAACGCATTTATAACCTTGTGCACTTTTTTGTAGTAATCAATATCTTGTTTTATTAAATTGACACACTTAGTATGAAAGCATTCGCCACAAGCTGAACATTGAATTCCAAATTCATTTCTATCAATTTTTAGCGCGCACAACTTGCACTTCATTTTTGTTTTGTTATCAATTTAATTAAATTTCTCAAACGATTGTAAGTAAAACTCGGTTAAATTTTAGGACTAGCTCTCAGCGCATGTGTCCCCATCAACATTTGCTGACAACTGTTTTAATCTAGTCTAAGCAGAAAAGCCTGATAGATATCAACTTTAACGAAAGTTTTTGTTGTATTTTGTTAGTTAATATTTTGCGACTGTATTTTGTAGATTAGAAACAAAACACGTTTATTAGCGTAATGGGCAGAATTATTGGCACCCCCCTATTTGGGACCAACTATTATTGCCACCCCTTCAGTCAATAACGGTTTTTATAAAATCTAGTAAACCGAGCAAATAAATGTTTGTTTTTTCTCAAACTGTAATCAATTCCCCATAATTCTGTGTTCTTGTTCTGAGTAATTTCCTCTTTAGTTCGTTTTTTATAAAAGCAAATGTAAAAACGTTTTATTTTTGTGAAAAAGTGATCAAAAATTGAGTTTTCCCGCTAAGGACAGTGATTATGCTATATTAATTGAAAATTTACAGTTTTTATTTTAAAAATCTATTAAAAATAACGGCACATAATTTTAAACATTTAAAACCTACTCTAAATTAATTTTAGAATGGGAGTCGACTCTAAATATTGAGTATAAAACGAGAACCGACTTTTTCTTAATTTTAAAGGACATAAACTATACTTTAACGTTAAAGAGCTCGTCTTACTTTAACAGCAGCAAATAGCTAGTTTATCTTTTAAAAGTATACTTTATCCATATTGACAATGGTCATTTCATACCAAAGCAAATCGAAGAAAAAATGTTTACTGATGTTTTATTCGATTTTTTAAAGATGTTTTTTGTAAATAGACTGAATAACTGAATATTATAAATTCGAAATAATCGTACGAAAGTGCTCTACGATGAACAAATCTGTAAATACAAATGCATGTAGGTACATAAAAATTTGGTGGTGCAACAGCTCGGAGTGAACCAGGACCTAGTGACTTACAACTCTCAACCATTCCTGTATGCGTGTTACCAGGAACGGAGGGGACCTACAGTTTTCTGCCGATTCCGAACGGCTAATGAGCAGCACTTTCCATGACAAGAGATACTCTTGGAGAATTTGTCAATACATCGCAAGAGGTAGTACACCCCTGAAAAAAACTTTGCAGCGGCTGAGAATCGAACTCGAGACCTTCCGCATGACAGTCCAACGCACTAACCATTATGCCAAGGGGTACTAGGTACATACATATCTTATTAATGCACGCGCGCCGCCGGCCGAGACGAGTATAGCTAAATGAATCTGCACCTTGCAACAACAAATTGCGTTTTTATGCTGTGAATTTGCAATTTATACTTTATTTCCATCTAAAATAATGTAAATAACTTATAAACAATCAAAATCTGTACCGAAGTAGTACATAAAATGTACTTTTTTTTCGGTGAAAAATTATTTGGTGGTGACCGTGGCGCGATGGATGTGTGCTCGCCTGTCAACCTCATGATGACAGGTTCGATCCCTGCCGTCGTCTATGTCGCTTTAATTCCATTAAAAACCTTCTAAAAATGGTCATCAATGGGTTGCTGGTTTACTCATTACATGTTGTTCAGGCATAACACAAACAGCATGTAATTGAGTTAAACTAGTATGCCCAACAAGGATGAACACGAATAAAATAATGTGAATTATAAGCGACATAGAAATAAGACACGGCATTTCTCCGCTTTAGCTCAGCCGCCATCCCTGGAGATAAAAAATATCTGAGACAACCACCAACATTCTCAGAACATCGTGCCACACATCTTTCCTATCCTTCTTTCTCTTCATTAACTTCACGCCCGCGCTGTGTTGAAACATTTAAAAGGGTAATCATAATCCCTTGAGCGCGGGTAGTTTATAAAAAAAAAAAAAAAAATTGGTTTAGAGTTGTCTGTTCTCTTTACTTTTTTTTTGTGTTTTTGTAGTTGTGTGAGTTATGTATCTGTCAAATTAAGGGTTGTTCAACGCAAATTCGCTTAGGTTCTGTTGTAAAACCCACATCAGTTAGAAGAGTTGTCTAACGTGTTTAAAATTACGCTAAAGTTAGACCAAGTCTCCAAGCTAAACGACTGCGTTAAGTAAAGCCGGTTTTATTCCTTAAACGCGAACTGTTTAAAATTTTGCGCCAACTTTTTTACACAATGTTTTATTAAACAGATTGTCAAATTTTAAGAAAAAGGGGTGCCAATAATTAGTTCCCCAAAAAAGGTGGAGTTCAATTATTGGCATAGAGGTGCCAATTGTTCATTCCATGGGGCTACAATCATTGGCACTGCCAATAATTATACTTTTTAGAGTGCAAATAACTATATCAACTGGCCGTTATAATTTTTCGTTTCAAAAACTGCCACGAAAAACACAGAAATATAGCGAAAATGATATACCGCAAGATCTTCTCAACATAAATAAAATGCACGACTGGATCGCACGAACTTGCTCTTATGTTAAAGAACTTTGGAATTTTAAATACATTTTATAAATATAAAACATGTTGTATTTAATGAGATAAAAATGTTCAAAGGCGTGGAATTGCCGTCTAATCTTCGGAAAAGTATGAATTTACGCAAATAAGGTTTAAAAATCGTTTTATTAAAGTAATTCTTCTTAGTGCTTAGTAATATAGATTTTAGGAAATAATTTAAAAAATAATCGTTCACACGTTTTCAAGATATTGATTTTTCAAAAAATAAATTTGAATTTTTTTTTTCGAAAAACAAAAAAAAATATTTTTTTCAAATATTTTCATATATAATATTATTTTAAACTTAAGACAGCTCCTGGTGAAAATTTTTAGTTAAAATCGTGAGAGCCGTTGATAAGAAATTCGAAAATAAAAAAAAACGGTTCTATGACAGGTACCATTAATAACATTTGGCCCCAATTTTTTTTTTTTACAAAAATGTAGTCCATGTCCATATTATTACACTTAATTTTTTTTATCAAAATCGTTAGAGCCGTTTTCGAGATTAATAAGATTTTGCAATACGGGTGTATGGGGAGTACCGTTAGTTATAGAGCTAAAAAAAATGTCAATTTCTCCTCTAGGGAATCGCCGAAGACCCTTAACTACCGGGATTGAAGAACATAGGTCTAGTGGTTTCGGCTGTAGGGAGAGAGACAGACATACAGACACGCTGAAGCATGTTTCTTGTGTACTAAATTTTCCTTAAAATTTTTATAAAAAAAAATTGATATGCAAATTATAAGTATTCAATAAAATACATTTTATGACGTAATTTAAAAATTTTTTCGTGTATCCGTTTTCAAGATATTGAGTTTTCAAACAAAAATTTGTATTAGGTTTTTAAAAATCCAAAAACTATTTTCTCGAAAAAATTTTTAGATTATATTTTTTCAAATGCATAGGAGCTTCTGCATAAAAAGTTCGGTTGAATTCGTTAGATCCGTTGATGAGAAATTCGAAAATCAAAAAACCGTTCTATGACAGGTACCGTTAATATCATTTCCCCCAAATTTTTTTCTTACCAAAATGTAGTTCATGTCTATAATTTAAAACCACAGTTTTTTTTATCAAAATCGTTAGAGCCGTTTTCGAGATAAATAAGATTATGCATTACGGGTGTATGGGGGTACCGTTAGTTTTAGAGCTAAAAGAAAATTCTATTTCTCTTCTAGGGAATAACCGAAGACCGTTAAGTACCGAGTTTGAAGAAAATAGGTCAAGTGGCTTAGGCTCTAGTTCAAGGTACAAACATACAGACATACGGACATACAGACATACCGACAGCCAGACAGACAGACGGGATTGTCGGACGCACTTTATTCGTCTTCGCTATCATCGTAATATCAACTTTGATCAAAATCTCGAGTTCGATTTTTTTGAAATGTTTCTGAAATGTTTTTTAAACAAATGGGAAACATTTCAGAAACGTTTTTTAAACAATGTTTCCTGAAATGTTTCTCTGGTGTGGACACACCTTTAAATGTTTCTGAAATGTTTTCTTTAGTCTGGACGCTCGCAAAACATTTCTGAAATGTTTATGAAATGTTTTTCTGTTTTTCATTTCGAATGGGAAACTCTATTTGTTTCCCAAGGATTTACAGAGGTAGAAAGTGCGTGAGTGGTTATAAATACTCGTATATTATATAAAATGTCGCGAAAAGTGTGGAGCAAAGCGAATGTTATCCAATTGATAAAAATTTATGAAATAAAAAAAGTTTTGTGGGATCCACTCTTGACGAAAATTTTTAAAATAAAATCAAAAAAAGAGCCGATAGTATTTTTCTGCTAGTGCTCTTTATACTAGTTATTAATAGTATATTTTTAAAGGTGTGTTCACACCAAAGAAACATTTCAGGAAACATTGTTTAAAAAACGTTTCTGAAATGTTTCCCATTTGTTTAAAAAAAACATTTCAGAAACATTTCAGAAATGTTTCTTATTTGTTTTTTTTTTTGGTGTGGACGCTTTGAGAAACATTTCTGAAATGTTTCCTTGTTTCCAGATTGAGTTGTCTGTTAATTTTTTTTCTCGCCTGTGTTGTACTTTAAGCGCATGAATTTTTTTTTCTACTTCATCTTTATCACAATTTATATTTTCGCAAATTTCAGATACAGTGAACATTGGAAAACGTGAACCCCCCAAAACGTGAACTATCCCAAAACGTGAACACTGTAATTTTTACATTGACTTCTCTAAAACGTGAACAAATCGAAAAGCTCTAAAACGTGAACAGAAATTTTTTCAACATTTCTACATAAAAATGCACTGAATTAATTTTTTAAAACTTCGGGGGTCCCCATAATATTGGCAATGCGTAGTATGAAATATTTAAAAAGACTTTGGAATGGTGTTGAGATGAAGGCTTTGACCAAAGCGACATAAGCGCCTAAGAGAAATTGTAGTTGTTAACAATATTTCTTTGGCAAAAATAGAACAGACAAAAATTACAAATTTAGCTTGTTAAATAAAACTTTTATTTGTAAAACGTTCTACTTCAAAAATGAAATCTTATCAATTTTGATCTAATTTTTAATAACCCCTACCAGTATGTGTAAGTATGTAAAAATATTCAATAATCTATACTACTGCAAGCAAAAAGAAGATAAAATGAAAGAAAATATGTATGTTTTATTTTAAGAGCAGTAGTAAGACAATACGGTAGGAATATTATTTTAATCATAAAATGTTACATTCCAAAACATGAACAATCTTAAAAACATGAACACCCTCGGTTTTAATTAGTTCACGTTTTCCAATGTTCACTGTATATTATTGTTTAATGTTTAAAAAATATTTCTTTGGTCTGGACACACCTTAATATATGTTATTGATAAGAAAAAAATAAAACAAAAAAGCCGATGATACGAGTATATGTATGTATCCGAAATTTGCGAAAATATAAATTGTGATAAAGATGAAATAAAAGTGCAACACAGACGAGGAAAAAAATTACAGACAACTCAATCTGGAAACAAAGAAACATTTCAGAAATGTTTCTCAAAATTTGCTATGAAAAACAAGTTTTTTCCTTAATTTTAGGGGTTTCAATAATTGGACACGTGGGTGCTAATAATTTTAGCTGGTGCCAATAATTGTAGTTTTTGGAAAGCTCTTTTTAATTCACTTTTTTTAATCATTTTATTTTTTAAAAACAAACAAAACGAAGTTATAGTTTAAGAAAAATAATGAAAATAATTTAAAATTTTAATTTGATGTACAAAATATGTCAGCTGCTCTTCTTATGTGAAAGATATTCACATTTTAAGATGAAAATTTCCTTTGCGGTGCCAATTTCGGTATGTACCTATTCCATTTTTAAAAGTTGCTCCTCAATTATGAAGTATCGGAAAACTTAAGTCACCTTTAATAAAACAGAAATTCGTCACCCACCCGTCCCTCATACCTCTCTTTTCTATATTCTATTAATATAGAAACGTATGCATGTACCTACCTATGTAGATAAAAATCATAAAAATAGTAGTTTTACTTAAGTACTCAGAAGGTTTTGTAGCTTCTTATTTTTATGTTTAGGCTTTTTAGTTTTGCAAAAGTTTTTGGCGGTTGCACGGTTATCAAAAAGTTCACGGTGTCAAGTCTGTGTGTATACTCGTAACATTAATTTTTAGTATTAAACCAATCTGGCAAATAAATGTTAGTTATTTTTAAACATTGCCTCAATATATTTTGCCTTACATATGTTGGATACGAACGCATGTTCTTCTTAATATATTCACAAAATTTTTATATGCAAGCGCCATATTTGAAAATAAGTTCATATAGCCAGCTATATTTTTGTTTGCGTTTTTTTTCACTGCAGAGTACATACATATGTATGTATGTATTTACATGGAAATCCTAGCCCTAGTTATAACCATAGGCCGACGGTATTTGGTGTTGCGGGGACGCATAAGCTATACTTATGTATACAGGGTGTCCGGTAATTCGAGTGCCATACTTTGGGATGTGATTCTTGGTCATATTCTAAGAAAAAAATTGTTCTACAGTTAAGTCTGATTTTCAACTTTGACATCACTTTTTGAAAATTTGAAAAAAAATTTAAAAAAAGGCTAATATCGGTGTACCCCGACCCATGTTAAGGTCAATTTCTCTGTCAGTACTAACGATAGGGACCTCATTTTGGACTTTTTTTTAGAAGAAATACCAATGTTTAAAACTACACGTTATAATTGAGCTGATGTATTTTTAGGGTTGCGAGATATTCAATTTTAAATGGGGTTCAATTTTTCTTGCCCGAGCAAAATTTTGACTTTGAGGTAGATATTTTTTCCAAAAACTGCGCAATAAACAAAAAGTTTTCTTATTTTTACGTGATGAACAAAATAATAATAAAAAAAAACTCAATAATAAGTGCACCCAAAAGCCCATACATTTTATGTTACTTGGGAAAATCGAAAACAGGTACAAAATCGAATGTTGGGTTTTTTACCTACTTTTATTGCAGCACTCTTGACAATTGGAGTGATTTTCCAAGAATTGATAGTTTTTAGGTAATTTTTAAGGCTGTGCACTCATCAAAAGGGTTAAAAGTGTAGGTACTTATGTCTACTTGACTTGCTGTCAAAACCCTAATTAACTTACCTCTTCTCAAGGAGAGTTAAATTTGGGGTATGAATGATTAATGGGTAAAGTAGCTAAATAAGTGGTATAAAAGAATAGAAAAACTAATTCATTACATCAGATTATCAAGTTAAGTCACGAATACAGTTGGATAAGAGCGCTTTTTGAAATGCCTTCATTTACGAGAGAAGAATACGCAGAAGTTTTATTCGTTAATGGGTTGTGCAATGGAAATTCAAGAAGGGCACAACGAAGATACCAGGAACATTATCCTAACAGACGACTTCCTTCTCGAAATGTTTTTGGAAATACCTTTCGAAGGCTTCGAGAAACCGGATCAGTTTCAACTACAAGACCTAATGCGGGAGCTGCAAGCACAAGAAGAGTTTCGGTGGATGAAAGAATACTGGCAGCTGTTGAAATCTATCCTTCCATGAACATAAGACGCTAGGCTCTACAGTTTAGAGCGGTATTCACCGAAGGCTCGTAAACGGCTCTTAAGTTTAAGAGGCTCATAAATTGGAAATTATTTGTGCTATTCACCAACACCCCATAAGTATTTTTCGAAGTCCGAAAATGAGAGCCACTCTCTCTCAACCAGGCATGTTCAAACTGTGAATTCAATCTGTTTTCAAACAAGACTGACAGCCGAGAAGTCAAATGTGAAATATAAGTCATAAAAACAAAACGCATCAACTTTGAACTGTCATCTCATCTTTAAAGAACAAAAAACGAAAGTCTTTTCTGCACACCAATCTTTTCATTTATTTTGTAATCCAACCACAACTTCTATTTAAATTCTCAAACATTCAAATCAATTGGATACCCGATAAGAAACACAGCGACATGCGTGCAGAGACAGCATATTATTGCAATTCAAAACAAATCATCGGATTCATTTCAGTCTTCATCTGCTCCAGTCCCAGTTCAAGGCCTCTCACAGAATCCATCGAAATTAAGAAGGTCGTCAGCGGCTGGCTTATGGATCACCAACGCGTTCCTTTTCATCCGTCTAGACTCTCCTGCGTTACAAGTTTGTTCATTGTGAAGACCATATAAAATTGATTAATAAAATTGCGCCGATTCTTTTACTTGTTGATGTTTTTTTTTTTTAAATTTATTATTGAAATTTTTTCAATACAAATTAAATTCACAAATTAAATTGCGACAGTCACAATTTAAAAAAAAGTCAGTTTGTTTCGAATGTTTTCGAACAAGTTTTCGGAGAGAGCTCTCGTAACTTATGAGTGATCAGGGGCACTCATAACTTTTACGAGCGCTCATAAATATTCAATATTATTGCTTGGTGAATGGATTTTTGAGCCTCTTAAGTTATGAGCGTTCGTGAATACCGCCCTTAATGTTTCCAAATACAGAATTTCCACTATACTGCATGGAGAAAATATATATCCATATTCCCGATGATTTTGAAAAGAGACTCGAATTTTGTAAATGGTTGCTAGAGAAAAGCTTGGATGACAACCAGTTTTTAAACAGAATTCTTTGGACAGACGAATCCCAATTCACAAGAGATGGTATTACGAATTTCCATAATCTCCATACATGGGCTTGTAGCAATCCACATTCAAGACGGCAAAGATCATTTGAGCATAGATTCAGTGTCAGTATGTGGGTAGGTGTAGTTGGAAATAAATTAATCGCGCCTTTCAAATTTCCACCCCGACTTAATTCTACTATCTGGAGTTTTTACAAAATAATCTACCAGACCTACTGGAGGATGTTCCACTGCTTCTATTAGCTTCATCATATTTCCAACAAGATGGTGCTCCGGCCCACTATGGTCGTGAAGTTAAGGATTGGCTGGATGAAGAATACGGTGATCGATGGATAGGCAGAAATGGACCAATTCACTGGCATGCAAGATCTCCCGATCTCACTGTACTGGATTTTTTTGTATGGGGACGAATGAAAGAAATCGTTTACTCATCTGAAATAACAACTTTAACTGAATTGGAACAACGTTTTTGGAAGGATCACTTAAAGTAAGGCAAGAGTTATCGAGTATAAACATTCAAAATTAAATCCAAAAACGGGCTCTAGCATGCATTCAAAACCCAAGAGGGCATTTTGAACACTTATTATGACTATTTTTGTGTTTAAGCCTAGTACGCAGATCGAGACAGGACAAATTTTATCTCTACAAAACGTTTCTAAATCTCGAGCAAAAGTTTGAAGTTGGAGAAATGAAATCTAATTTAATGTGTTTTTAGTGTATCTCTGGAATGGGTTGTCTTACAAAAGTCGTTTATACCTTTTTAGAATCTCCTCTTGATGCTCTCAAGACAAGCATCAGCACCTTTTACATAAAACTAGTATTGACAAAAATCACTTTTGGAAATACGGTGGCTGTCAAAATTTGTCCCGCAAAATTTAGTGGAGACATTTTGTACAGCAATTCACAATAGTATGAATTTTGCGCGCGAACTGCGTACTGCTCGGAAAAATATCCGAGACAAAATTTGTTCCAGGAAAAAAAATGTATGGGAGACAAAATATTTCCCGATCTGCGTACTAAGCTTCAGGCAAAAATAAGAAAACTTTATGTTTATTACGCATTTTTTGAAAAAAATTGACCTCAAAGTCAAAATTTTGCTCGGGCAAGAAAAATTGAGTACCATTTAAAATTGAATATCTCGCAACCCTAAAAATATATCAGCTCAATTTAAACGTAGTTTTAAAGGTTAGTATTTATTCTAAAAAAAAAGTATAAAATGGGTACACCAAAGTTAGCCTTTTTTAAATAGTCAAAAAGTGATGTCAAAGTTGAAAATCAGACTTTACTGTAGAACAATTTTTTTCTTAGAATATGACCAAGAATCACATCCCAAAGTATGCACACGAATTACCGGACACCCTGTATAATCCGGCATAATAATAAATTGCCATGTTGTTAGGCTGTCGTAAGTGGTGCGACAAAGCATGAGAAAAAAAAAATTTATTTTAATTTTTTTTTAGTAATTTTGGTGAAAATCTAAAGGAATTGAATTAAATGAAGTGATAAATAAATTATTTGGTTTTAGATAAAGAAATGAACCCGGAACTTTTGATATCAGCCGTTCTCGAAAGGATTCTACTTAGGGAACCGTTTCTCGAATCGCATCGCTTTGCCACACCACTGTACGCGCAGCCTAAGGCGATGCGATATTATCTACGAGTATATACAAGTATCAATTAAATTTAAATATGTTAAATGTGCATGCTCTATTATATGACTTATTAATACTTTTTTGAAAGTAAAAAATCGAAATTTTGTATTTCATTCCCCAAATACCCTAAACAGCTTCAGGGCAGTTGCTCTTTGCAATGTAAAACTATGTAGGTATGTAGACTTTTTTTTTTATTATTCCAGAACCAATGCTATTGGGGGCACTGATTTAATATGGAAACCGCAAATCATAAATCATTTTAAAAGCCAGCGATGTTTTTGACATTTCTCGATTTGTCATCGCTTTTGAAAAGTCAACCTCTACACAAGGCTACATACAAAAATTTCCACTTGGTATAATTCAAATCATCCCCAGAACATTATGAACAGAACTGGGTGTAGTTAGTGTAGTTACTTTCTTGTTTGTTTTTGATATAATATAATGTTAGGGTAGAAGACTGGTAGGGAAAAATCAAGAATCATAAAATGAACAAATGATAAGCGAATAAAATCATTAAGTGATTCCACATAAATAAGCATGCCGTAAACGAACAATTTTATGTTTGCAGCGCAACTAAGGGTAAAATAACCATTAAAGCTAAAAGAAGGAATGAGTATAGTAAGTGGTCTTATCTGTGGATTTAATGCTTAACACGAGTAGCACAATTTTCTCACTTTTCTATAATTCACAATATACCGATAAAAGACATTTAAGAGCCCGATCTGTACTTCTACAATGTAACTATTAAAATTTTTCGCCGTTTAATTTTCTTAAATTGTTTTGGGTAGCGAAATTTTAGCGTGTTTTAGAAATATTATAAATAATAATTATTGTAATACATAAATTGTCGCTTAGTACAATATATTGAATGATTCATACAAAAAATATTATATTACAAGTAGAAATAATCCTTAACAACTAAATATGTACATATATCTAATCAATTCAAAAGAAAATCCTTTTTAAATTTTTTAATAGCGTGAGCGAAAATAGATTGATCAAAATCAGTTGTACTGTTTTTGAGAATATCAATGGTTCAATAGAAGGTAATGCACCGTACGATTAATTACCATTTTTATAAAAAGGTTTTTTACACAAGATTAAGGAAAATCGGCCGAGCCGTTAAGGCGAGATGAACCTCCTTTATCCTCTTCCTTATAGAAGAAAATATCACAAATAGAAAATTGTCCAGTACATTTTGAAAAAAGTAAACCATTTTCAATTTTTATAAATATTCTAATGAAATTGATGTTTCACTCGAAGAGGTAAATGTAAAAAAGAGACCATCCGACCCATTTCCGGCTAACGTTGAAAACGCAACGTCATGTTTGTGAGCATCTTTAGCCTAATGATCATTTATTTTAATGAACTAACGAATGAATTTGAAAGTTAATTGAATTGTCTAATCGTCCTGTTTTTAGATTTTTTACGAAACTTTAATTTTCTAGTTTTTTGAGCACCTTCAAAAACCGAAATTTTGGAAATTTTGAGGTAGCTTTTTTCGGGGATTACGAAAATTTCCCAACGTCATATTTTTTCAATTTTTTTTTTCAAAAACTGTTAAGGAAAGGTTCAAATTATATTTCAATATACATTTGAAGCAATTTATACGAGTTGCCTGCTTGGTAGGTGTGGTAAAAGTCCTACGTTGCGTTTTCGCAACATCCGCCAAAAGAAGTAGCATTTTTACCCAAAAAAAAAAAAATTGTTTGTTGAGTTTTCTCTACACATGAAATGTGGTTTCTTCGAACTAGTGCACACACTGATAAAAAAAATTCTTATAAAAAAAAAGAACCGAAAATTCATTCAACAGCTATATTGGAAAAACCCTTTACCGTCCACGCGACCACATTCTTAGAAATAATTAGACAGTACAACCTGGTTATAAGAAATCTCAAAGCACAGGTCATTTTTCTTATGAGCGTGGTACTTATAAGAGAACTTACAGGAAATGCATTTAATGCACTTAATGACTTTTTTTTTATTATTGTTTTCTTCATCAGGTAAAAATAAGAAAACTTTATGTTTATGACGCATTTTTTGACAAAAAAATTTGCCTTAAAGTCAAAATTTTGCTCGGGCAAGAAAAATTGAACACCATTTAAAATTGAATATCTGGCAACCCTGAGAACATATCAGCTCAATTTAAACGTAGTTTTAAAGGTTAGTATTTCTACTAAAAAAGTGCAGAATGAGGTCCCTACTGTGATTACTGACAGAGAAATCGACCTTAACATGGGTCAGGTTACACCAAAGTTACCCTTTTTTAAATAATCAATAAGTGATGTCAAAGTTCAAAATCAGACTTTACTGTCATAGCTTTTCCTTTTCTTGATATTTAAACTTTTATTTAAAAGTTTTTAAAAGCATCTCTATAAAAAAAATTCATTAAAATTCGTTATGTCGATATGTGAGAAGAAAATTAGACAAAATTGTTCTATGCTAGGTACAAGCTGTAATATCTTAATTTAAAATATTTTTTTATTAAATTAAAGATCATAAAAATTAATTGAAAGAAAAAAAAATGTTATCAAAATTCTAGGCGCCGTTTTCGAGGAAAATACGATTTTTGAAAACCATATTTTAACATTTACATATATGGTGGGTACCGTTATTTTTAGGTAAAATAAAAAAAATGTCACATCTTGTAGATTATATTGAGAAACTCTCAATTATCAAGTTAAAAAAAAAATAGCATGGGGTTTTCTAAATATTGAGTTTTGAAAAAAAGAAATTGAAACTTTTCTTAAAAACCAAAAAAAAAATTAAATTTGAATACACCAATCTGTTTATATTTGTGGAGAGCTTAAGCATAAAAAAAATGATCACAATCGGTGGTACCGTTTTTGAGAAAATCAAAAACAAAAAAAAAAAAATGGCTCCATGGGGGGTACCCTCAATATCCACTTATCCGAATTTTTTTTTTCAACAAATATCTAGCTTGGGGAGAGTACGATAACTTGGCCGCCAAGATTTGATAACGGGTTTTTGTAGGGGGGTCAAAAATAAGCACTTTTTACTATGGGAGGGGGGGGTCTATCTCCCCCCGTTTAGGAGGTAGGGGCACTTTTAGAAAAAATGGTTTAAATTGAAAAAAAAAAATATTAAAAAACAACGGCAACACCTACAATAAAGTGCTATACTGCGTTTGAAAGCCAGAAGATTGTTCTATAATCCTGCATTTAAATTTTATTACTCATATCAATAGTTTTTGATAAATTCGCATTTAAAGTCCAAATTTTGATAAAAAAAACGTGAAAAAAAATGTTTAGACCGGTTGTTTTCAAAATTGTGAAATGAAATTGTAAATTAGCTGATATGTGTTTCATGTACCTATCAGTTCTTAATCGAACACAAAAAACCGCATGGTTCTATGTCTTTTTGTTTTTGAGAAAACCTCCGTTTAGGAGGTAGGGGCACTTTTAGAAAAAAATGGTTTAAATTGAAAAAAAAAAATATTAAAAAACAACGGCAACATTTACAATAAAGTGCTGTACTGCGTTTGAAAGCCAGAAGATTGTTCTATAATCCTGCATTTAAATTAAATTACTCATGTCAATGGTTTTTGAGAAATTCGCATTTAAATTCCAAATTTTGATAAAATAACGTGAAAAAAAAAGTTTAGACCGATTGTTTTCAAAATTTTGAAATGAAATTGTAAATTAACTTATATGTGATCCATGTATCTATCAGTCCTTAATCGAACACAAAAAACCGCATGGTTCTATGTCTTCTAGTTTTTGAGAAAATCGAAAATTACCAAAACTACTTTTTTTGATTTTTGGTGGTGACGGTGATTCCATTTTAAGGATTAATGTTAATAAACATAATGAATCTTTGTTAGTTCAGTACCGCAATTCATTTAGCGTTACCCAGAATGCACCATGAGGAGGTAGAATTGCATCTGGGTCAGTTATTTTATCAGTTAGTCAGGAGTTAGTCAGTCATAGTTAGTTAAAAATGATCAAAATGTATTAAAAAGGTGTGTAAGTCTCGTCAATAAAGCCATCGTCCGTACTATAACAGTCGAGTTCGTTGAGTTACTCTTTTATCGTGGGAAGCCGAGGATATTTTGGCGGTAAAACACTTTCTAAATTTTCGCTCTGAAGGGTGGGAGGATCGATGTCTTTTAACTGTAAACCCTCACATATATCACCATCGGTATAACAAGGGTAAACTTTTTTTACATCTGATAAAAACTCTATTATTTGCGAAGCCCAGTCGTCCTTATATTTCCTTTCTAGGCAATATTTTCGATAGAAAAATAGTGCCATGTATTGGTGAACATGGTCAGAAGTTTGTTTTGGTTTTCAAGATCGTTTATTGTATTTTATATGTATTTAGTGGACATTGGATAAATAGAATAAATTTGAATTTTTTTAAATACAGATTCTGTGAATGCAAAAGAAACTTTGCATGCACCCAACCTCGCACCTACCCCAAATCCTATAGTGTGCCCAAGCAGGGGGGTTGCAGGGGGGCAGCATGCCCCCCCATACATACTTTACTGTTTATATATTGTAATGTTGGAAGCTAGCACTGATTTATTTATGTAAGGAAGCAAAAAATATCAAACATTTTGTAGAAAAGTAGTTTTAGTTATTTTCGATTTTCTCAAAAACCAGAAGACATAGAAACATGCGGTTTTTCTTGTTCGATTAAGAACTGATAGATACATGAAACACATGTAAGCTAATTTACAATTTCATTTCACAATTTTGAAAACAATTGGTCTAAACTTTTTTTTTCACGTTATTTTATCAAAATTTGGACTTTAAATGCGAATTTCTCAAAAAGCATTGACATGAGTAATTTAATTTAAATGCAGGATTATAGAACAATCTTCTGGCTTTCAAACGCAGTATAGCACTTTATTGTAAGTGTTGCCGTTGTTTTTTAATATTATTTTTTTTCAATTTAAACCATTTTTTCTAAAAGTGCCCCTACCTGCTAAACGGAGGTTTTCTCAAAAACCAGAAGACATAGAATCATGCGGTTTTTTGTGTTCAATTAAGAACTGATAGATACATGAAACACATATAAGTTAATTTACAATTTCATTTCACAATTTTGAAAACAACCGGTCTAAACATTTTTTTTCACGTTTTTTTATCAAAATTTGGACTTTAAATGCGAATTTCTCAAAAACGATTGATATGAGTAATGTAATTTAAATGCAGGATTATAGAACAATCTTCTGGCTTTCAAACGCAGTATAGCACTTTATTGTAGGTGTTGCCGTTGTTTTTTAATTTTTTTTTTTTTCAATTTAAACCATTTTTTCTAAAAGTGCCCCTACCTCCTAAAAGGGGGGAGATAGACCCCCCCCTCCCATAGTAAAAAGTGCTTATTTTTGAACCCTCTAAAAAAATCCGTCATCAAATCTTGGCGGCCAAGTTATCGTACTCGTGCCTCTAGCTTTAACTACCTGAAATTTGTATGCATTTTTATTTTTTAAATTTGTCGAACAGTTTTTGAGAAAGAAAAATATTTTTAAAATTTCGAAACTAATTCGTATGGTAGGTACCGTTATTTTTGGTCTTAAAAAAAAAGAAAAAAACGTGTGAAGGGAAAATATTTAAAGTGATATCTACTTAGTTTAAAGAAAATCGGCCGAGCCGTTTAGGCTGTAGTCGAACAGACAGACAGGCAGACAGAATTGCGAAACCCACTTTTTTAGTCTTTGCTATGATCGTAATATTAACTTTGATCAAAATATCGCGTTCGATTTTTTTTACGAATGCATATGTCTTTTCCTATATAAGTACATACATATATATGTACATATATGCAAAAACTAAATACAATGAACCGCCATCAACCGCAAACCCCTCTCTGGCAATATATTGCTACCTTATTCGCTCATTCATATACCCAATGCATATTCTCATTTCTCATATAGGTATCCAAAAAACAAAACAACGTTGTAAAGAAAACTTATACACAAAATTTCAATCGCAAAGTGCCATCGCCACCGCCGTACAGTGTGGGAATTCGCGAATCTAGCGGAATAAAATTAATAACGCTTGCATTTTAAATTTTTTTGTAGTTTTTTTTCCGTTTAGTTTATTGAAAATGTCTATACAATCAAATGTAACTCACATTTTGGTCATATTTTATTTAAGTTTTTGTAAAATGGGCTTTGAAGTGACAGGTTGTTCACACCAAAAAGTACCTTTTTTTTTGAAAAACATAATTTACAAAAAAATCTTTTGAGGAATGATGTATTGTTTAATTTTATTACAAATATGAATAAAATAAAGAAAAAAGTTAATTATTATCAGAATTTACTAGCTTTTTTTTTGCAAACCGATATGTCAATGCCGTTGTTTATGAACTAAAGAAACTCCATTCTTAAAAAGGGTTTTAATGTACAAGAAATTCTATTTCAAAGGAAGTTTTAAATTAATTTTATTTCTAGACAATCAATGTTTTTTTTTATATTGGAATGTGTTGTATCACGAAATTTTTCTGGCATACAACATCAAGGATACCAAAAATTAAAAGAACTGAAAACTTCCTGTCGAAGTTTTCACTGGAATAGACAATTTTTATTTACCAATTCTGTTATTCTTGTAAAATAAAAAGGAAATTTAAAACAATTTTATTTAATTGTTTTTTATATGTTTTGTTTTTGTTGTGAACAATTTTACCTTTACTATAATTTTAACTACATTCAACAATTCAACATATGTATATACAAATAACACATTTTATTAACATTTTAGATTAGTTTGCAATATCCAAAATTTCAAGAACCTCAGGCTCTAAGTTGCTTCGTTTTCTTTTAGGAATACACCTTAGGCTTGCTAGATATGGATCTGATGTAATAATCAAATTTTATGTAAAATACGCATAAAAAGCACTTTTGCTCTTCAAATAAAAAATTCGTTTTTTTTTATTTTTAAATTAATTTATTTTTATTTATTTATTTTATTGGAACACCCTTTATCCGATATGATAGTTTTTTTTATTAATTGATAGTTTCCGTTTTTAATTTTTTAAATAACTTAGTTCTTTTTTTTTCTTACTGTTAACTTTGAATTTGAACACCCTGTATTTTTGTTGTTACTATCAAATTCACAAAATTATTTTTTTTGGAACACCCCGTGAAATAAAAAAAGTTTTTTTAATTTATAACATTCTTCTTCTAACCAAATCCCAAAAAGTTATTCGATTTTGACGGTATGCCATCATTTTTTTGCTGGATAGTCATTTAGAAACATTAAAAAAAAATATATCACAACATAATTGGGGTGTCAAATTTTTGTGATTCTTGATAGATAATAAATCAAGCTTTGCAGTGAATATTGTTACGAGGTGCAATAACGCGGAATAACTAAAGTTTTGCTCTAATAAAGGTACAAACATCGAAAAAAACACATTTTTTTTAACTTCAATCACCAAAACAAAAATGTGAAACACCCTGTGAAATAAAAAATTACTTACATTCTTATACCTTGATATTTAGGAAATATAAAAAAAATAAAACTTTTATTAAAACACACACCGAACGCACGAAAAAAAATTAAGAGCAAAGTAATCTCTTCCAGCAAATATACAGAATAAAAATCGCCAACTGCAACTTCAATGCAATTTTTTTTTTTGTTTACATGATCCCCACCCAACAGTGCTTTTGTTATCACTTTCTACAATCTTTTAGCTTTAAGAAAAACCGGTTTTGGCATCAATCGAGACTAGTCATTTTTCGAATTAAATTCCGCCAATTCGCGAATTCCCACACTGTGCGCCGCGCCGCAGCCATCCATCGTGCATAGTCTGTCATTCTCAGTAGGTTTTCTGCACATAAATATAATGTATGCATGCTTGGGTGCGCCTGCGCTGGTTGGCTCATGGCTGGTGCAACTCTGTGTGCTCTGAATAGTATGTTTGTTGTTTATGTCTCTTTTTTTTCTGAGAAAAGAATAGCACGAGAGAAAATGTTAAATTAATTTGCTAAGAACAGAAGAAGAGAAGAAAATTTACGGTTTAGTTGTTTTCTCTGCCGCATGGTACATTACGTCGCTTTCCTCGTCATGAGACTACTATAAGAGTCTGCACAACTTAAAGCTTTTGGATACAATTTTCTTGTGCCCATAGATTGCAAATTATGCACCGAAACCAATTCATGTCAGATTAACTCTCACATCTTCCGAAAATCCCATCGTTTGTAGAATCACTCGTATACATACATGATATATATCGTAAGTAAAAATTGAAACTAAGATGCTCTTCAAAAATGACTACTCAAGTCAGCTAAGGTTTGCTTTTATTGGTTTTATGATTGCGAATGAACTTATCAAAGGCTAAAAATGTATAGTATATATTATATATAGTTAATATATTATATCCATATCCATATCGTCCAATTTGCACCAAAATAAATTCGCTATCAGAAACCAATAGCGCTCGCGGTTGTCGGTGATGGCCTGACTAAAGTCATTCTCAATAAAGTATGAAAAGATGATGCCGCCAGGCCAAAATTTACACCAAACAGTGACAATTTGGTGGATATCGTTGGTTGTCATCTTTCCAAATTTACCAATTTTGCTTAATAAGGAACCCCTTATTTTGGTAATAGGTCTCGTCACTGATTACAAATTTTTTAACAAAGCGGGCGAATTGTTGCTAGAACCAGCACAAAATTCACAGTGGTTACAATTTCGTAGATCTTGTGCAGATTGGGATCGTTCCAAATTCAATAATTTTGCTTGTTGACGGAGCCATTCATCCATAAATGTGCCTCATGCTAACCTCCACCACACAAGGCTACCTACAAAAAATTTCCACTTGGTACAATTCAAATCATCCCCCGAACATTATCAACAGCATTCTTGTTTGTTTTTGATATAATGGAGTGTTGTAGAAGACTGGTAGGGAAAAATAAAATCGAAAATCATAAAATGAACAAATGATAAGCGAATAAAATCATTAGGTGATTCCACTTAAATAAGCATACCGTAAATATTAACAGGAATGTAAAAGAAGAGAATGAAAAATTAAATTTACAACCCTGTGTTTGCAGCACAAAAAAAAAAGGAAGAGGATGTTCATGCACTTAAAAACCATATTGATTCTTAGCGAATCTTAAGTTTTGTATGGAATAGAAAAAGCAAATATAGTATTATAACAAATTCAGTCTTTTAACTTGCGACTTATAGGTAATATAAGGCAAGTTATGCATGCATTCGTAAAAAAATCGAACTCGCGATTTTGATTAAAGTTGATATTACGATGATAGCAAAAATGAAGAAAGTGGGTCTCGCAATTGTGTCTGTCTGTCTGTTCGACTACAGCCTAAGCGGCTCGACCGATTTTCTTTAAGCTTGGTAGATAACATTTCAATTTTTTCCCCCACACGTTTTTTTTTTTTTTTTTTAAGACCAAAATAACGGTACCTGCCATACGATTTTTTTTTGGAAATCTTATAAATATTTTTTTTTCTCAAAAACTTTTCGACAGACTTAAAAAATATCACAAAATTTAATTTAGTAAAAGCTATATAGCCCGGTCAAATTAGCTTCAAAAATAAGGGTAAGGTTACATTAATTCGCACAAAGCTGAAAATTGGCATGAATGTTGAGAACACTATTACAAACAATTTGTCAAAAGTCCCCATCGATCCGACTTGTGCAAAAAAAATTATTCAAGGTCAAATGTTGCAAAAATCGGTTTTTTGCATTTTTCAGCTGATCGGCAAGTTTCATCATAAAATAGGTGAGACAAAAATTATTCATCATGCAATTATCTATAGAAATTGTCTTAACACTTTTTCTCCTAAGAATCACCATTTTGGAGATATAGCGAAGCAAAAAGTTGAAAAAGTTGTATTCTTCATAATATGCACACGGTTCCGCGCCACCAGTGAAGTAGTACACTTGGCGCGTTTTTTTAAAGGTGGCTTTCCCGGTAGGCCTATTCAACGATCTATTGTGGTCCTATTGAGTTGAAAATTTTGTATCTAATTGAAAAATACTACTATTGGAAATGACGAAAGCGATTATGAGTATTTTTTACAAAAGATAAGTACCAAAACTTATCTAAGCACCTAATTACATTACAAATTTGACGCCGATATTGCAGTGCTTTTTTTCATTTCAAACGCTTTATTCAATTCATTGCCACAGAACAGCACTCTTTTAAACAAAAAACAATTCTGACATTCACTGTCTCAAATGCTTCATTGTTAATGGTTTAACGAGTAAGATTATTTTTTGAAATCCTGTAGTATCACAACGGACCAAATATTGGTCTAAGTGTTTTGGCTTTTCCGGTCAGCAGCCACCTTAACCTAAGGTAACGTAACCTAAACAAAAAACTGATTCATTTACGCGTGCTCTAGTACGAGGAGGACTTATTATTGATGTACCAGCTTGTTCTTGTTCGTGACGTCTTTTAACTACGGTAATGGTACTCTTCCGAGTGTACTTTTTCCGCCAAATGTTTACTACAAATAAAGCAAAATTGATACATTTCTCTTACAAACAAGAAACTGCACAAATTCTGTTTGCAATAACTACTTGTTCTTACTACGAAGGAACGCTTGGGACTAATACTATTTTGTTTGGGCCCTTAGAAACGGAGCTGGTATACGAGCGTCGCAGACAGATGCTGCCCAAGGCCGTACGGTAACATTAAATGAGGAACTGGGTTTTCTTTCGAGTTTATATTCTTAAGCCAAATATACATTGTGCAAGTGTATTCGAAAATTCGGATTAAAGTTGCATATACACACACCAAGCATGAGTCTTCAATCTTTTATTTTAACATGGACGGTGTGGTGAGAGGACGTTGCGCTTTGTGAGTTTTTTTTCGGCGAAATTGTGAATATAAGAACGTCTTTGAGATTTTTTCAATTTTATCCGAGTAGGTAATTTGTTTTATTTTGTCTGTCCATTTCATCATACATTTTTTGTTTACTATTTTAATATTTCAATCAGTGCTTATGTTGTACTGTGTTCTCATCTCTTCAACTAACTATACGCAAATGAACCAATAAATGCATGGTCAATCATCAATCTTGCATATACACTACTTCAATGCAGGACGCTAGATTGAAAGAAACTCAAAAGATTTTCATTTTGCTTTAATCCTAAATCCAATCTATACGTGTGATTTTTTCACCAATACACTTGCGCGTGCTTGTCATGCATTTGAACAGTGTATATCTGGCTTTAGAATTGTATAATATGTATCTATACGCCACGAAAACTAATATTTTTACTTGTATTACCGTTGTGTAATGTATATAACGGTAATTGACATACATATTATGAAGAACACAAATTTTTCAACATCGCTGTATCTCCAAAATGGTGATTCTTAGGAGAAAAAGTGTTAAGACGATTTCTATAGATAATTGCATGATGAATAATTTTTGTCTCACCTATCTTATGATAAAACTTGCCGTTCAGCTGAAAAATGCAAAAAAACGATTTTTGCAACATTTGACCTTGAATAATTTTTTTTCAACTTTTTGATTCGCTATATCTCCAAAATGGTGATTCTTAGGAGAAAAAGTGTTAAGACAATTTCTTTAGATAATTGCATGATGAATAATTTTTGTCTCACCTATCTTATGATAAAACTTGCCGTTCAGCTGAAAAATGCAAAAAGCCGAAATTTGCAACATTTGACCTTGAATAATTTTTTTTGCACACGTCGGATCGATGGGGACTTTTGACAAATTGTTTGTAATAGTGTTCTCAACATTCATGCCAATTTTCAGCTTTGTGCGAATTAATGTAACCTTGAATGTCTATTTTGACCGGGCTAATAGGTAATGGTTGAAAAACATTTTTTTGGAACCATTTTTTTGTCTTCGATTTTCTCAAAAACGGTACAACCGATTTTGATAGTTGAAAAAAATGTATTTCGTATACAAATGACAGTACCCAACCCACCATACAAATTTAAAAAAATGGTTTTCGAAAATCGTATTGTTCTCGAAAACGGCGCCTTGAATTTTGATAAAACTTGTTTTCTATCAATTAACTCTTACGATGTATTATTTAATAAATAAAAATTTAAATTAATATATGAATGCTTTGTACCTACCATAGAATATTTTTTTTAAATTTTGAATTTTTTCTTATGGGCATAATGTAATTTTTATATACAATCTTCTAAAAAGTTTGAAAAACATTGCATTTCAAAATTTAAAAAAATCACATGGAATCCTGTTTTAGCTCCAACTACTGTTGTTTTAGTAATTTAAAACATGTATTTCATGCTTAACTGGTTTTTATTTCATTTTATTCATATTTAAAATTCTTAGTCATTTACATAATGGCAAGTTCGTGTGAACCAGTCGTGCATTTTATTATTATTGGACGAGCCTAAAAATAAAAACATAAAAAAATAAACATCTTCATTTGAATTAACAGTAGAAAAAGAATACGAACACGTATTACAAATAACACAGAACTACGAGTATAATTAGTTCAATCATTAAATCTAATTTTCAAATTTTTGGTACGTTTTATTTACATTACATATTTACATTTTCGAAAGTGAAACTAACGATTCGGTCCCTGAAAAGTGTTGTACATCCGCAGGATCGCTCAACGTCAACTGAGGTTAAGGGGCATTCTTTAAATGCCAACTTTCTTCAGGTGTTAGGTTTTCAATATAATTTTTTTTTCAAAGCAACAGTGTGAATGTCTTGCATATACTTTTCATTTTGTAAAACCATAATTTTCTTTTAGCTCGATACACTTCATCCAGCGATGCTCCAAATTCTTTAACCCATCCGAAAAATAGGTTTTCTCGAGGTCTGAAAAGTAGGCCTCCGTGGCGGTGAGGACCTCATTCGACTCAAATTTCTACCCGGTGAGTGATTTTTTCAAGTTTGCAAACAAAAAAAGTCACACGGGGCCAAATCTGTAGAATACGGTGGAAAGGGCGACAATTCGTATTGCAATTCGACCAATTTGGCTGTGGTCTCACGGTTGCGTTTGTTGTCCGGAATGAGCAAACGCTGCACCCATCGCGCCGCCAGCTTTCTCATGCCAACATTTTATGGAGGATATGACCCACGCGGTCTTTTCAGATGCCAACTGTTTCAGCTATTTCGCGCACCTTCAATCGCAATTTCACTAATCAAATCGAATCACCGACCGATATTGCTCTTTTTTAATTTTTCTAAAAATTCGCTTCTACACGTGGTCAAAACAAAACTACGAGTCCGATTCGGACTACAGTAGCCGTGTAAGAAAATGTACTAGACGATAGTGAATCTGTTACTGATACTGGCACCATATCGGGCGGTAAGGCTAAGTACTTATCGGACCGCCCTCGTATTTCGCAACTCTATGTATTGCATGGGCTAAGCACGTTAGGCTAGGAACGCACTTACGATTTCATACTCCCCAGTTTTTAGTCGCTAAAATAGAACACATTGATACCAAAAAATCGTGATGATTTAAAGGCCAGAATTTTGTTCATTTTTCTAGCGATGCGATTGTCGTTAGTTAAAATGCGACAGATGCACTCTACTTAAAAACGTAAAAAAAGGATTGGGTGCATCCCGTTATAAGTGGCAGTTTACTTAACAGTCAGTTTCATAAGATCCACTATAGTTGAAAATAATAGCCACAGAAATTTGTGCAATATTTTAGTACCTACATATATGGCAATTAAAAAAGAAAAACGACAATTCACTCATAGAGAAAGTGAAACTTATGCTTTCATGTACAAAGGCACAAACTCAATTCAGCTTTAGAATTTCAATTTAAAGGAGAACATAAAACAAAACGAACAAGTTCTTTAAAAAGATTAAGTACATAATATTATATACTATTATTCTGTTCCTCATACCAACGAACGATAATCTACTTCGCAGGCAGATGAGGACAATTAAGTACGTTTTATTATTTGATTTCGAAATTGTGAGGGAGTGTAAAATGCAAGAACTTTTCCCAAATTAAAATAACCTTACTATTGCTTTGGAATTTTTTCATTTGACAAATTAAAAGATACTTGTGTGCCATGTATTAAAGTAAATATAATACAAACACAACCAAGACCGAAATGTAATTTAAAGCAGTATTTAGGTGGATAAATTGAATTGAAAGCACTGAATCTACAATTTAACTGTTGAAAAACTGTGAGCTTCTTTTTATTTCGATGCTTAGGAAAATATTTTGAGTGTGTAATTTCTGTTGGCTTGGGCAGGCGTAATTTATATATCAAGATCAAGAGTTCACAGTATTTGAAAATGTTAACAATGATAAAAAATAGTTATGTATATAAGATAATGTGAAGTGAATTTCCTTTGAAATTTTCTTTTCCCGGATTTTTTCTTCCCTCGGAATTTTTTCTGCTCGAGGTAATCTCTAGGAAGTAGTTCCCACATTATTATTATTAAAATGAAACAGCCGTATCTATAAGATTTTCTGAAACTGTATCTTAGAGGTTATTTAGTTTAACATACTTAAATATTTAATTTGCCTTTTAATGATGAAACTTCAATTCGTCTATAAGGGATTTTGCATAGGTTCTTAGCAAACGATAGTTGTGTTATGTAACTTAAAAGAATCTAGAAATCAAATAAAAAAAATGGCGCAAAATTTTAATTGAATTAGTACGATGCTAAAGCTGTTTTAGTATGATACTAGGTTAAAACAACGAATTTGCAAATTTTAATCGAATATAGCATCATACTTTCTCTACCCTTTTATTAAAGTTAAAATCATCGAGTACCTACTTTAGTTTTTTAGTATCGTGCTAGCTTCATATGACTCTTTGACATTTGCAAACATCAAAAAAGGTTCGTGTACTTACTTTTTACACGAAATGTCATTGTTTTAGGTGTGTTCAGAAGCAATTTATTAAGAAAATTCTTTTAGTACGATACTAGTTAGAAAATGTTTAAAATTAAGAAGGAGTTAGTAAACTACTATAAAGTTAGCAAATTGTTAAGTAGTATTATACTAATACCTTAATAATATGCTGTTTAAAATTTTGCGCCAATGTCTTTAAGTGACCTTTAAACGCGGTGGATGGCGTTTAAGTTAAGGAAGTTAATTATAGATGCCGATTTTATACTTAAGAACTTTTTGGAGTTATTTTTAGCATCCCTTAAAATTTCCCTATAGATTCGATTTGAAATTTGAAAATTTTTGTAGCAACGTTGCGAATTATCACTATCTCTATAAGTGATTGGTCTAAACCAATATTACGATATTTCGTGTTAGTTTATTTTTGTCCAAAGAATTTCAATATCTTCTTTTTTTGGAAATTATTATTTTTGTTCTGCAAAAATAAAATGAAAATTCTCAACGAAATCAAATAACTACCGAATTCTTTATTCTATTAGAAAACATTTTTTTTAACACTTACTAAATATGTGCATATATAATTTTAGAAACGAAAATATGTCTTATTTTTTTTAAACAGTTGAAAATTACTATTACCTTACGTTTTGAATTTTTCGTGTAGTTTGCTTCCACAAAATCTATATAAAACAGCACCCCCCATACAAAGGTAGAACCCGCTTTTAATCGATTTTTTTTCACAAAATAAGGAAAATTTTTTGTTCGCAAAAATGGATCCGAAGATATTTACAAAAAAAAAGCTTTAAATCGTCGGTATCTGCATAAAAAACTTTAATTTCGACAATTTTCTGAGACAGGACCCTTCTCACCTCCCTTATTCTTTAAATATTTCTATTTTTCCTTTTTGAATTATTGATTCAAAATAGCTTTTATTGGCCTTTAAATCCACAAAAATTGTAAATACATACATAGTTCACATTGGATTTTTTCAAAAAAAATCGATATAAGATGAACTGAATTTAACAAAAATTGCGTAATGACAAGGCCCTCACTGTCAACTGATGAGTCCATGTGAGATTGCAAGGACGAAACGCCAATTTTTGGGGACTTAAAGGCCAACAAAATATATTTTGAATCATGTGTAGCTTGAAGAAATTTAATCGGTTCGATCAGGGTTGGGCCCTAGCCTTTTACGGTCGTAAGGTACTGAATTGGCTAGATGAAGAATACGGTGATCGTTCTATACGAAGAAATGGATCAATTCACTGGCCCGCAAGATCTCCCGAGAATTCTCGAAACGTCATTGAAAGTGAAAGTGGTTATTTCGAATAAACATTCGCATTGAAATCCGTAAACGGTTTCTATCATGCATACAAAACCAAGGACAAATCTACAAGCAATTGTCATTAGAAATAATCTTAAACCATACGAAATTATTTTTTAATTGCGATATAACATATAAATATGTAGGTAATATAAGGCGAGTTTTGGATTTGGAAAAAAAGTGAGCTCTAGATTTTGATCAAAGTTGACATTGCGAAAAAATGGGTCCCGTTATTATGTCTGTATGTCTTTATGTCGATATGTTTGAATGTCTGTACCTCGGCCTAAAGTCAAAGCCGCTGAAGCGTTTTCTTCAAGGTTAAAGTTATTCTAAGAAAAAATGTTATACTAACGATACCTATCATAGAACCATTTTTTCGGTTTGATTTCCGGCTCTAACGATTTTCTCCAAAATTTGTATACGGGGGCTCCTTTGAATTTGGAATAATAATGTATATAAGTTCGAAAAAATAGTTTTTGGGTTTTTGAAAAAAATATTGAATTTATTTTGAAAAATCAAAATCTTGAAATGTGAGTGATTAGTTTTTGAATTTATTTTTTAAAATGTACCTATATTATTAAATTCTTAAAATTGATATACCGAATTTTCTTAGAAAGATTTTAAAGATATCTTTTTTATAAAAATTAATCTAATAATAAAATTATTTTTTTTAAACTTTGTTTGCATGAATTATGACTGATTGATTTGACCAAATTGGATATTATTATTAGTTGGTGAATGAGACATTCCTCCTCCTTCGGCTTTTTTGGTCACTAGAATTGGCAATGAACCAAAGTTACATCGATTTGTTCCCAACGTTTCGACAGGGATTGCTGTCTTCTTTAGGGGATCTTTATTAAAAACAGTATAAAATAACAAATTAAAGGTAACATGTATGAAAAAGAAAATATATAAGAACAATTTTAGTATTTTAATATTTTGTAATAAACAAAACAAAAAAAGATGAATATAAATTATTATTTATAAATAAATAGACAATTAAAAGAAAAAAGCACTTCTGTTGCTGAAGTATTGTCGTTATTTAGCAATTTTGGAGGAAGCAAGAGAGGAGTATACGGCGGATATATTTTGAGTGTCCCATTTCCTATTCATCGTGTTAGCGGTTTTCAAGATATGAAGGGTTTCCAGATGTTATGTATTTACTCATCTTATTTACTTATTTCATAACGTGAACACCACGTCATTTAACTGTCGAGTTTACATAAATCGAATGTCCATATACTTGCCTTAGTTTATTTATGGTAAACTGGATCTTGTGGTCCATCGAAAATGAAAAATGCAACTCAATAGCATTTTTAGACGTCAAAATTCACTGACAAAACAGCAGACTCCTAATAAACTGGCACCAAAAACCAACAGCATCAGGAAAACTTGTTCATGTTCGGTCTAATCAGGCCAAACACATCATTATCAATACAGCTTCGAATTTGGTACACAAAGTCTTCACTTTGAGTGACAAGCAATTTCATCACGAAAATGAGAAAATCGTCACCAAAATTCTCAAGGAAAATGGCTATCCAGAACAACTCATTCGCAGTTTAATTTTTCGACAAAAACATAAAACCTCTAAGAATACAGGAGATACTGCTAGCAAGGGTATCCACAAAAGTATGGTTTATTTTCCCAAACTTGCCGAAAAATTTAAAGAACTTATCTCCAAGAAACAAAAGACATTCAAATGGCATATAAATCACACAATACCCACGCACCACTCTTTACCTATTTAAAAGTTAAACCAGATAAAGAAAAATGTACGGTTGTGATTTATAAAATCAATTGTCTAGGAAACAGAGATGAGACGTGTGACCTTTGCTATGTAAGAACTACAAAACAATTATTAAAACAAAGAATGGCGAACCACAAATCCGATTTGAGCCGCGACAACTCTGAAAAAACAGCACTTACTACAAACAGCATTGAGAAAGGCCATAAACCAGATTTCGATAGCGTGAAAGCTAGTGATGTAAAAAGTAGTTACTTTCGGGTAATCGTTACTTTCGTTACTTTTTCAAAAGTAATCGGTACTTTGTAACGATTACTTTGATTACTTTTTGCACCAAAAAAAATTATTTGCTTTTTACTTGCGACTTATAGGTACTATAAGGCAAGTTATGCATTCGTAAAAAAATTGAACTCGAGATTTTGATCAAAGTTGTCATTACGATGATAGCGAAGACTAAAAAAGTGGGTCTCGCAATTCTGTGTGTCTGTCTGTTTGTTCGACTACAGGCTAAACGGCTGGGTCGATTTTCTTTAAACTTGGTAGATATCATTTTTAATTTTTTTCCCCCACACGTTTTTTTCTTTTTTTTTTAGGATCAAAAATAACGGTACCTGCCATACGAATTTTTTTCGAAATTTTATAAACATTTTTTTTTCTCAAAAACTGTTCGACAGATTTTAAAAATAAAAATACAGAAAAATTTTATTTAATTAAAGCTAGGTAATAGTTGAAAAAATTTTCCAAAAAATGATTATATAGGGTACCCCCCATGGAACCATTTTTTTGTTTTTGATTTTCTCAAGAACGGTTCAACCGATTTTGATCATTTTTTTTTTGCTAAAGCTCCCCAAGAACATGAATAGAATTGTGTACTCAAATTTTCAAAAAAACTTCAAATTTTTTTTTTCAAAACTCAGTATTTCGAAAACCCCATGCTAGATTTTTTTTAAACTTGATAAGTAAAAGTTTCTCAATATAATCTACAAAATGTGAGAAAAAAATTTTTATTTTAGCTAAAAATAAAGGTACCTACCATACAAATGCTAAAAAAATAAAAAAAATGGTTTTTAAAAGTCGTATTTTTCTCGAAAACGACACCTAGAATTTTGATAAAATTTTTTTTCTTTCAATTAATTTTTACGATCTTTAATTGAATAAAAAAAAATTTGGAGTTAAGATATTACAGCTTGTACCTACCATAGAACCATTTTTTCGAATTTTGAATTTCTCATTATCCACATAAAGTATCTTGATGAAATTTTTTATAGAGAACCTTCTAAAAAGTCTAAAACACAGTGCATTTTAAAACTTTAAAATAAATATTTTTTGAATTTTTGAAAAAAAAAAAAAATTTTTTCTTTTTTTGAAAATTCGATATCTCCGAAAGGGGTCAATATTTCTTTTCGTAAATTTAATTTTTATTCGAACAATAATAAAAACTTTATATTGGCGTACCAAAATTTTTTCTTAAAAATCTTTTAAAAAGTTTGTATAAAAGCTTCTTTTAAAGAAACCGCTACAAGGACTTATAATTTTTGTTCTTGCATAAATTCATATTTGCATAGCATTCTGTTTTTGTCTCTTACTACTAAAAGAATTTTAAAATTAATTTTATCATTATGAACAGTTTTCTCTAATAACATTCGTTTTTAAAATTCCTAGTCGATTACATAGGAGCAAGTTCGTGCGACACAGTCGTGTATTTTATTTTTTATTGCGTGAACGTGACTACGATAACTCAAGCAGAAAACAATCAAAAGGCTAATATAACACTGATTTTTCGGTAGCTGTGTTCACAAATTTGCATTTTACAATTAAAGAACTTAAATTTTTTTTAAAATGTTCATAATCTTATAATTTATTTTGGCACAAAAGTATCAATACGCTGAACACGATTAAAAAAATGATGGTTCGTGCAGTAAATGTAGTAAAATTAATATTTTTACTTGCGACTTATAGGTACTACAAGGCAAGTTATGCATTCGTAAAAAAAATTGAACTCGAGATTTTCATCAAAGTTGACATTACGACGATAGCGAAGACGAAAAAAGTGGGTTTCGCAATTCTGTCTGTCTGTCTGTCTGTAAGACTGCAGACTAGACGGCCGATTTTCCTTAAACTCGGTAGATATCGTTTTTAATTTTTCCCCCCACACGTTTTTTTCTTTTTTTTTAACTAAAAATATCGGTACCTGCCATTCGATTTTTTTTTCGAAATTTTATACATAATTTTTTTCCCAAAAACTGTCCAACAGATTTTAAAAAATTCAAAACATTTCATTGAGTTAAAGCTAGGTAATGGTTGAAAAAAAATTTCCAAAAAATTGTTTTTTTTTTTAACCCCCCTTGGAACCATTTTTTTGTTTTTGATTTTTTCAAAAACGGTACAACCGATTTTGATAATTTTTTTTTATGTTAAGGCTCCCCAGCAGATTAATCTGTATGCAAATTTTCTAAAAAAAAAATTAGGGCACTCCTTAGATTACGAATATGTAATTTTTAAGTTGCTACGATGCAAGTTTAAGTTTAAAAAGAAAAATACATGCAAAGTTGAAAATAGTCGTTTCACATAGTTTTTAATAATTTAAATTAATTAATTAATTTATTTATTTAAAAACGACAATTTTACCTTAAAACTTCAGAAATACTTTTTTTGCACGACCCTAATGTTTAATATTTGTTTCTTCATTTTATTTAAACATTGACCATAGTGTAACGAAGATATAATTTAACTAACTTTAATCCAAAAACACGGAAATATTTATCTTCGCAAGACAATATTCTCGGTTTATCGGTTTTCCGATCTCGTGGCTGACAGTGCCACGAAACACGATGACCTACTTTGTACTCGTAACCAAAACCTTAAAGAACTCAAATCCAAAAGTAATCAAATTTAAAAGTAATCAAATCCAACAGTAACGATATGTAACGAAAAGTAATCAAATCCAAAAGTAATCAAAAGTAATCATTTGGTACTCGGATTCAAAAGTAACGAAATACGAAAAGTAATCAAATCCAAAGTAATCATTTGGTACTCGGATTCAAAAGTAACGAAATGCGAAAAGTAATCAAATCCAATTGATTACTTTTGGATTTGATTACTTTTCGTATTTCGTTACTTTTGAATCCGAGTACCAAATGATTACTTTTGATTACTTTTGGATTTGATTACTTTTCGTTACATCGATGGAAAGAGGACACTCCCTAGATCATGAATATATCATTTTTAATTCGCTACGATGCTTAGTTTCACTGTAAATCGCGTTTGAAGAGAAAAAAGGTGTCAAGTTTGAAGTCTCTGCGACGCTTAGTTTGGCCGCAAATTGCGTTTAAAGGCAAAAGTTGGGTTTTCGTATCGTGTGATACATCGATGGAAAGAGGGCACTTCCTAGATGGCGAATATGTTGTTTTTATTTCCCTACGATGCTTACTTTCACTGCAAATCGCGTTTAAAGAGAAAAATACGTCGATTTTTCAAAATTGGTTTTTCGTATCGTGCGATATATCGATGGAAAGAGGACACTCCCTAGATCATGAATATATCATTTTTAATTCGCTACGATGCTTAGTTTCACTGTAAATCGCGTTTGAAGAGAAAAAAGGTGTCAAGTTTGAAGTCTCTGTGACGCCGACGCGACGCTTAGTTTGGCCGCAAATTGCGTTTAAAGGCAAAAGTTGGGTTTTCGTATCGTGTTATACATCGATGGAAAGAGGGCACTTCCTGGATGACGAATATGTTGTTTTAATTTCCCTACGATGCTTACTTTCACTGCAAATCGCGTTTAAAGAGAAAAATACGTCGATTTTTCAAAATTGGTTTTTCGTATCGTGCGATATATCGATGGAAAGAGGACACTCCCTAGATCATGAATATATCATTTTTAATTCGCTACGATGCTTAGTTTCACTGTAAATCGCGTTTGAAGAGAAAAAAGGTGTCAAGTTTGAAGTCTCTGCGACGCTTAGTTTGGCCGCAAATTGCGTTTAAAGCAAAAGTTGGGTTTTCGTATCGTGTTATACATCGATGGAAAGAGGGCACTTCCTGGATGACGAATATGTTGTTTTAATTTCCCTACGATACTTACTTTCACTGCAAATCGCGTTTAAAGAGAAAAATACGTCGATTTTTCAAAATTGTTTTTTCGTATCGTGCGATATATCGATGGAAAGAGGACTCTCCCTAGATCATGAATATATCATTTTTAATTCGCTACGATGCTTAGTTTCACTGTAAATCGCGTTTGAAGAGAAAAAGGTGTCAAGTTTGAAGTCTCAGCGACGGCGACGCTTAGTTTGGCCGCAAATTGCCTTTAAAGGCAAAAGTTGGGTTTTCGTATCGTTTTGTACATCGATGGAAAGAGGGCACTTCCTAGATGGCGAATATGTTGTTTTAATTTCCCTACGATGCTTACTTTCACTGCAAATCGCGTTTAAAGAGAAAAATACGTCGATTTTTCAAAATTAGTTTTTCGTATCGTGCGATATATCGATGGAAAGAGGACACTCCCTAGATCATGAATATATCATTTTTAATTCGCTACGATGCTTAGTTTCACTGTAAATCGCGTTTGAAGAGAAAAAAGGTGTCAAGTTTGAAGTCTCTGCGACGCTTAGTTTGGCCGCAAATTGCGTTTAAAGGCAAAAGTTGGGTTTTCGTATCGTGTTATACATCGATGGAAAGAGGGCACTTCCTGGATGACGAATATGTTGTTTTAATTTCCCTACGATACTTACTTTCACTGCAAATCGCGTTTAAAGAGAAAAATACGTCGATTTTTCAAAATTGTTTTTTCGTATCGTGCGATATTTCGATGGAAAGAGGACACTCCCTAGATCATGAATATATCATTTTTAATTCGCTACGATGCTTAGTTTCACTGTAAATCGCGTTTGAAGAGAAAAAAGGTGTCAAGTTTGAAGTCTCTGCGACGCTTAGTTTGGCCGCAAATTGCGTTTAAAGGCAAAAGTTGGGTTTTCGTATCGTGTTATACATCGATGGAAAGAGGGCACTTCCTGGATGACGAATATGTTGTTTTAATTTCCCTACGATACTTGCTTTCACTGCAAATCGCGTTTAAAGAGAAAAATACGTCGATTTTTCAAAATTGTTTTTTCGTATCGTGCGATATTTCGATGGAAAGAGGACACTCCCTAGATCATGAATATATCATTTTTAATTCGCTACGATGCTTAGTTTCACTGTAAATCGCGTTTGAAGAGAAAAAAGGTGTCAAGTTTGAAGTCTCTGCGACGCTTAGTTTGGCTGCAAATTGCGTTTAAAGGCAAAAGTTGGGTTTTCGTATCGTGTTATACATCGATGGAAAGAGGGCACTTCCTGGATGACGAATATGTTGTTTTAATTTCCCTACGATGCTTACTATCACTGCAAATCGCGTTTAAAGAGAAAAATACGTCGATTTTTCAAAATTGGTTTTTCGTATCGTGCGATATATCGATGGAAAGAGGACACTCCCTAGATCATGAATATATCATTTTTAATTCGCTACGATGCTTAGTTTCACTGCAAATCGCGTTTAAAGAGAAATAAAATGCACGACTGGATCGCACGAACTTGCTCTTATGTAAAAGTACTTTGGAATTTAAGATACATTTTATAAATATAAAACATGAATTTAAAATGAAATTGCCGTCTGATTTCTAGAAAAGTATGAATTTATGCAAACGAACTTTAAAAAATCGTTTTATTATTAAATATATTTCTTATATAAGAAATTTCTTTAAAATTTTTCAAGAAAAAAATGTGGGATGCGAATTTTAAGTACTCGTATTTAATAATATTGATTTTAGTAAATAATTTCAAAAAATAATCGTTCATAGGTTTTGAAGATATCGATTTTTCAAAAAAATTTTTTTTTTCAAAAAAACCCAACAAATAATTTTTCGAATATTTTTATATACAATATTATTTTTAACTTAGGGCGACTCCTGCTGAAAATTTTTGGTTAAAATCGTTAGAGTCGTTCATGAGAAAGTCGAAAATCAAAAAAACGGTTCTATGACAGGTACCGTTAATAACATTTTGCCCCAAATTTTTTTTTACCAAAACGTAGTCCATGTCCATAATATCACACCTAATTTTTTTTATCAAAATCGTTAGAGCCGTTTTCGAGATAAATAAGATTTTGCATTACGGGTGTATGGGGGGTACCGTAAGTTTTAGAGCTAAAAAAAAATTCCAATTTCCCCTCTAGGTAATCACCGAAGACCCTTAAGTAAAAAGTTTGAAGAAAATACCTCCAGTAGTTTAGGCTGTAGTTCGAGGTACAGACATACAGACATACAGACAGACAGACAAACGGAATTGTCGGACACACTTTTTTCGTCGTAATGTTAACTTTCATCAAAATCTCGAGTTCAATTTTTTTTTCAAATGCAGATCTTGCCCTACAGTACCTACTCGTATATCGCAAGTAAAAATACATGCAAAGTTGAAAATAGTCGTTTAACAAAGTTTTTAATTATTTAAATTAATTAATTAATTTATTTATTTAAAAACAACAATTTTACCTTAAGACTTCAGAAATAATTTTTTTTTGGACCACACTAATGTTTAATATTTGTTTCTTCATTTTATTTAAACATTGACCATAGTGTAACAAAGATATAATTTAAATAACTTTAATCCAAAAACACGGAAATATTTATCTACGCAAGACAATATTCTTGGTTTATCGGTTTTCCGATCTCGTGGCTGACAGTGCCACGAAACACGATGACCTACTTTGTACTCGTAACCAAAACCTTAAAGAACTCAAATCCAAAAGTAATCAAATTTAAAAGTAATCAAATCCAACAGTAACGATATGTAACGAAAAGTAATCAAATCCAAAAGTAATCAAAAGTAATCATTTGGTACTCGGATTCAACGTAACGAAATACGAAAAGTAATCAAATCCAACAGTAATCATTAGTAGTCGTTATTCTGGTAATCGTTAGTAATCGTTACTATGGTAATCGTTAGTAATCGTTACTATGGTAGTCGTTACTATGGTAATCGTTAGTAATCGTTACTATGGTAGTCGTTACTATGGTAATCGTTAGTAATCGTTACTCAAAAAAGTAATCGATTACTTTGATTACTTAAAGTAATCGTTACTTAGTAACGATTACTAACGATTTCTTACACCACTAGTGAAAGCTCTTCAAAGGGAAAGCCATACTTCAAAACGCTACACTCTGGAAACCCTTCATATCTTGAAAACCGCTAACACGATGAATAGGAAACAGGACACTCAAAATATATCCGCCGTATAATCCTCTCTTGCTTCCTCCAAAAACGCCAAATAACGACAATACTTCAGCAACAGAAGTGCTTTTTTCTTTTAATTGTATATTTATTTATAAATAATAATTTATATTCATCTTTTTGTTTTTTTTTTTGGTTATTACAAAATATTAATGTTAATCGTATTTTAACGTAAGTTATTCGCCAATAAAATTGTTCTTATATATTTTCTTTTGCATGCATGTTACCTTTAATTTGTTATTTTATACTGTTTTTAATAAAGATCCCCTGAAGAAGACAGCAATTCCTGTCGAAACGTTGGGAACAAATCGATTGTAACTTTGTTTCATTGCCAATTCCAGTGACCAAAAAAGCCGAAGGAAGAGGAATATCCCCATCAATCAACTAATAATATGAATTCATGCTTTTATAGAAATCAGACAAGAATTTTATGCATTTGAACATGTTTTCCTAACTAAATTCAAGTTTTTGTAATTAAATAATTTCAAAGTACTTTTACATAAGAGCAAGTACGTGCGATCCACTCGTGCATTTTATTTTCCATAACTTTTAAGAGCCGTTTTATTATTTTTACCAGCTAATGTTTTACCCAAGTATCATAAAATCTTTGGATTTTTCAACAGACTTATCTTACGTTCATTAAAAAAATTGTATAATGTTATATTCATTACGCATTTCTGGAGAAAATTGACCTCAAATTCAAAGACTAGTAAAAAATGAACAGTCTTTAAAATCGTATATATCGTTGGTTAACAAGCCAAAAGCACTAAGTCAAAAAATTATTGTTTTGAGTAAATCAATATTCAAGATTCGTTTTCTTGTCAAAATTCAATGTTAACTTTATTTGTCAAAGAATCCCATTAAATACAAAATTAACACTATAACATTTATTTTCAATATTTTTTTTCGTTTTTGACAAGCCAATAGATAGTTATTTGAGCTAAAGTAAAAAATGAGCTGACGTTTATATCTATGACAGGTACCGTTAATCATCTTTTTTCAAGTACTGACGGAAGCAACAGATGCTATCAGAAGTCTCACATCGTCCATGGCAAATCAGACAAGTGCCAAACAAAAGTATCCAAGCGATATCGAAGCTTTCAAAGAACATGTGAAAGCTCAAATAAACAAACTGTTCAGCGAACAATTGAGAGATGAAGAAATGAATGAACTCAGCAATATGTGTAATGTACCGAATCACACAAAAACAAAGAAATCCAAATAAAGAATTAATGTTTTTAATGTAGTTTATTTTAAAAATTTAATCTTGTTATTGCTTCCTAGTATCAAACTATCAAGGTTGTATTAAAATATTTTGAGAACTGATTTCTCACTTCTATTCCAGCATCAGGTTTATCCAAACGTGTTGAAAATACATTAAGGCATTAAAATTTGTTAATGCTTTCTTCCTGTTAACAGATAGTAATTTAATTTGTCCTGTGTTACTGGCAAAACGCACTAAGTCAACTTAGTGCATTCTTCAAGTATAAAATGTGTTTTTTCTGACTTCGTGCAAAGTGAAACCTTAAATAATTCATTAAGGGTGCCTAATAATATGGCTAAGAGTGTTATTCCAGTACGTAGATATCATCGTTCTGAAACGATCTGTATTTAAATCTAAAAATCCTAAAAATATGACTTAGTGCATTTGGCTTGTATACCAGAGAGCTGCATGAATGTACTCATTTGTCATTGAGAATCATTCGCAAAAATGTGAATCTCCCACAGTCACATACACTATGAACGAAAACAAGCGTGAATCAGTATTCATTTCTCACAAAGATTCATTTTCACAATGCATTAAAAAATTTGTACAGGAGCTCCTATGAATTTAGAATAATATCGTATATACAAATATTCGAAACAAATATTTTTTCAGTTTTTGAAAAAAAAAAATAATTTCAATTTTTTTTTCTTGAAAATGTGAGAACAATTGGTTTCTCTGTATTATTAAATACTTAAAATTTAGCATTATAAAAAAAATTAACTCTATTAAATACTCTTATAAAGGTATACCTTCTTTTATTTATTCAAAGACAACGCAACGTATGTAATGTAAGATGATCGCGCGTCACTGGAATATTCATTGTCTTAAGTATTCACCCACATTCATTTTCTATTGAGCACACATTCACTACAATCAATGCAGACAGTGCATGAATCGTTTCAGATATTTTTTTTAATATTAAACGCGCACTCAAGGGGTTATGAATGCCCTTTTAATGATAAACACAGTGCGAGAAATTAGGAAAGTAGGATAGGATTGGAAAGGAGATACCGATACACATTGGTTTTGAATGTCTGCACATTGAAATGGGTGGGAAACACTGCGCCGGGTAAAGCATTCCACATTGGTGTTGTGCGGCAAAAAAAAGAATCTCTGTACTTGACAGTAAGTCCGAAATTGGGCTCAAGGGTAAACTGATGAGCATTCCTAGAAGTACGGGTATTACGGTTGAATTGTTTGAGGGAGGAATGCAAATGGCTATTTCACTACAGCACTGTTTTTGAAAATATCGTTAAAATAATGATAGACATGAAACATTGCGGCGGTGCTCGAGAGATACAAATATTTCAGTTAGACAACGGTCGCCTATCATTTTTATAGCTCTCTTTTGAATTCTTTCCAAGAGACTCAAGTGGGTTTTGGAGCACCTGCCTAGATATGGGAATTGTTCTCGAGCTTCGGAAGAATAAAGACTTTATATATAACAACCAGATCAGAAGGGGTAAAATTTTTCTTGCATCGGCGGAGAAAACCTAAACACTTAGCAGCGTTTTTGGCGACGTCAAATCAGGGTTCGGACTTCATAAATCGCAAATCGCAGTAAATTGGCCAAGAAATCGCAGTAAAACCAAAATTTTTGCAGTAGAAATACATATATTTTTTGATTAGGTAACAAAAAATTATAAATAAAGGAACCAAAGTTAAATCACATCTAAATCATCGTTGATTGTTAAAACAATATAAGTGATATTTTAATTTTTTACGGAGGAGAAAAAAAAAACCATATTAAAAAATCCTTAATGGCTTAAGCCTAGTACGCAGATCAAGAAGACAAGACAAATTTTATCTGTACAATTTTAATCTCTACAAAACTTTTCCAAATCTCGCGCAAAAGTTAATAGTTGGAGAGATAAAATCTAATTAAATGTGTTTTTCAGTGTATCTCTGGAACGGGTTGTCTTACAAAAGTCGTTCATACCTTTTTGGAATCTCCTCTGGATGCTCTCAAGCATAAGCACCTTTTAAATAAAACCAGTATTGACAAAAATCACTTTCGGAAATACGGTGGCTGTCGAAATTTGTCCCGCAAAATAATGGCCGCGTTCACTTCGTAGACCGATAGGGTATCTAAGATACTTTAGTATCCGATACGTTGGCGAACGACCAGAACCGGATAGGTAACATTGGCCGCGTTCACTTCGTAGACCGATAGGGTATCTAAGATACTTTAGTATCCGATACGTTGGCGAACGACCAAAACCGGATAGGTAACATTTACTGTCAAAGTCAAAAAAAGACGTGAATCATCCAGGGTTGGCCGATTCAACTACATGTCTAATTTACTACAATTTGTTACGTCTGCTACATACGTAGTTAATTCATAAAAAAAATAGAATAATGGAAACCAAACAATTTTGCACATTTATGATCGGACCTTATTCGGAATTATTTATTTATTTTTGGAGACAAACAATTTTCTTTGACATAATCAAAGGATTTGGATTATGAACACATGATTTAAAGATATTTTTTAATGCTGAATTTATTGTACAAGGTATGTTGCGACGATTTAGTTGCAGCAAGAGAACATTTGCTAATCCGCAAAACAAACAATTATTATTATACATAGTATGTATACTGGATTACAAATCCTATGAATTTTTTTTTATTATAACAATTCATTAAATATTTAAGAATATAATATAGTATAGCCCTTATAAATAATATACAACTGGCAATGTCTATTAAGTTTTTAGTTCAAATTTGTGATAATTTAATCCTGCAATGAGGAAAAGTAAATTGAAAAGGGCAGATTTTTTAACCACAAATTAACTCACGCCAACGAAGTTTCCTTTTTTTTTAATTAGCGGTGAGCTTTAAGCCGACAGAGTTAAGCTACGATTCCTTTTAGTGCTTGTTCGCATTTGGTGAGCAGACGCTGTCGCTTAAAGGTATGTACATATAAATATTACCAAAAAAACTTTTTTAAAATATTAAAAACCAAGAACTGGTAATTATATTGAAACTGTTTATTTTTAAGGAGCGCAGCACACTTGTCGAAGAGAGCTCCAGTACCATCATTCTCCATTTTAGTTGGAGTAAATCCACCTTCAGCCCAATAATTATGTAGCTTTTTGACCAGCCATTTTCACTTCGCTTAATGAAAATGAATAAATCTAACTAACATACTCTCCAGAGCTAAACTCTTGAAATCTGACAAAAAAAAAACTCCCATACAACTCTCTTAAGGTACGTGTCCATTTGAGAGTTCTTTCACTAGTAAACTCTCGAGAGTTGCTCTCGGGTGCCTGTCCATTTGAGAGTAATTTTTTTGAGATTTTACTATCGCGAGTTTACTAGTTAAGTTTTGGGAGATGATTTTCTGAGAGTACTTTCATAACCGTGTCCACTTGATATATTTTTGCAAAACTATAATTTTGCCCGAACAAATAGAAACTCACGACGTACTGAATGGAAGCTGGCATTTAGACAACAGTTTCGAAAACTCATTTTCCGATCTTCAAAATGGAAGAAGGCACAACTATAATACTTCTCAAAAGGATTTCAGGGATGAATTCAAAAATTACTTTATGAGCCCATAAGGTGAAGTTCCTTGGCAGTACAGGCACATCACAGAAAATAATTAAGAAATCAAATACTTACCAGATTTGACTTATTGAAGCAGCCATTAAAAATGGAATAAAAACCTGCAAAACCCGAAAATATGGCCGCCTAGTGCTATACTTCATCAGATCCGGCTCCAATTTTCGTTTTTTATTTTTTTTTTTCAATTCTTGTGACATCCGTTAATATTTTCATGATTATAAATTAAATGTGCATAATAGATTCAATATGATTGACAAAAATTATTTTCTTTACCTGGTTTCGCAAATTATGAAGCTTTCTCTTGATTTCATTTTCATAAGTTTGTTTGTCCCCTTCTGTTTAATGCTTTTACATGTCAACTCTCGGACAGCTAATCGCAAAATACGAACCATGTTGGAATTCTGCGAGCTCATCTCCGATAGTAATAAAAAAGTGTGTCCACTTGCGAGTAACTCTCAAAAAATTCGTATGTCGAGAGTGAAAAGTCAACTCTCCGCTAGCTTCTCTCAAGGCTGTGTCCACTTGAGAGTTTACTCTCAAGAGTGGCCTGATAGCTACTCTCAGTGTTTTTGCTCTCAAATGGACACGCACCTTTATATCCCATTGTTATACCTTAGTATTAATATCTTGTTATGAAACTGAACTGGGTTTCATAACATTTTTATTTTAAGAGGTAAACAATTTTGCAGCTTAAAACTACTTAAATCTTATAGCTAAACTATTTTCTCTTCTTGCAATAAGATTATATAAGCTTATAGTCTTAAAGGAATCCTTTTCTGAAAACTCAGCTCTAAATAATAATATGTCCATATAATCCCATAACAAGTCATGTTTAAGAGTTAAGATCATTTCATATTTCTATGAAAACTCTAAAAGAATTTGAGTTTAATACCTCCTATATCAAGAAACAATCTGAAGTTCAAAGAATAAAAGCTTTGCAGTAGGATCCGAAAGAGATCTTTAATGCAACAAACTTTACTTTTCTCAATTAGTAAATTAGTACTAGAAGTAACAAATGGTAAAAAGTTACAGTTCGGCCAACCCTGTACTCGACACAAAAGAAAATAGATCAGCTGAAATGTCAGCTGTTCTTCAAAATTCCCCTTGGATAGTTAAGTATACCAAAAATTTTTGGATAGCTTTAGATTTCTGCTTGACATCAGCTGTTTCGTTGATCAGTTGTTTTTTCCTATGGGATTACAACAACACCAACAAATCCGGATACCTTTGGATACGAACCCGAACGCGACCATTTACTGTCAAAGTCAAAAAAAGACGTGAATCGTCCAGGGTTGGCCGATTCAACTACATGCCTAATTTACTACAATTTGCCACGTCTGCTACATACGTAGTTAATTCATAAAAAAAATAGAATAATGGAAACCAAACAATTTTGCACATTTATGATCTTATGAAGGTTTGTACAAAAACTGAAAATGTTTCATTTACCATAAGGATGAGAAATTGTAGGAATTATACATGATAGATGGGAAGTTTATTTTTGGAGACAAACAATTTTCTTTGGCATAATCAAAGGATTTGGATTATGAACACATGATTTAAAGATATTTTTTAATGCTGAATTTATTGTACAAGGTATGTTGCGACGATTTAGTTGCAGCAAGAGACCATTTGCTAATCCGCAAAACAAACAAATAATATTATACATATGTATGTATACTGGATGACAAATCCTATGAATTTTTCTTTATTATAATAATTCATAAATAAATAAATAAATGTTTTTAAATTTAAAAATAAAATATTTAAAATTGTTTTAACAAAATCAAAACGTTTTTCTTTACTAAAATTCAACTAAATAATATGTCCATATAATCCCATAACAAGTCATGTTTAAGAGTTAAGATCATTTCATATTTCTAAGAAAACCCTAAAAGAATTTGAGTTTAATACCTCCTATATCAAGAAACAATCCGAAGTTCACAGAATAAAAGCTCTGCAGAAGGATCCGAATGAGATCTTTAATGCAACAAACTTTACTTTTCTCAATTAGTAAATTAGTACTAGACGTAACAAATGTTAAAAAGTTACAGTTCAGCCAACCCTGTACTAGACACAAAAGAAAATCGATCAGCTGAAATGTCAGCTGTTCTTCAAAATTCCCCTAGGATAGTTAAGTCATTGTATATAACGGGTGATTTTTTTGAGGTTAGGATTTTCATGCATTAGTATTTGACAGATCACGCGGGATTTCAGACATGGTGTCAAAGAGAAAGATGCTCAGTATGCTTTGACATTTCATCATGAATAGACTTACTAACGAGCAACGCTTGCAAATCATTGAATTTTATTACCAAAATCAGTGTTCGGTTCGAAATGTGTTTCGCGCTTTACGTCCGATTTATGGTCTACATAATCGACCAAGTGAGCAAACAATTAATGCGATTGTGACCAAGTTTCGCACTCAGTTTACTTTATTGGACATTAAACCAACCACACGAATGCGTACAGTGCGTACAGAAGAGAATATTGCGTCTGTTTCTGAGAGTGCTGCTGAAGACCGTGAAATGTCGATTCGTCGCCGTTCGCAGCAATTGGGTTTGTGTTATTCGACCACATGGAAGATTTTACGCAAAGATCTTGGTGTAAAACCGTATAAAATACAGCTCGTGCAAGAACTGAAGCCGAACGATCTGCCACAACGTCGAATTTTCAGTGAATGGGCCCTAGAAAAGTTGGCAGAAAATCCGCTTTTTTATCGACAAATTTTGTTCAGCGATGAGGCTCATTTCTGGTTGAATGGCTACGTAAATAAGCAAAATTGCCGCATTTGGAGTGAAGAGCAACCAGAAGCCGTTCAAGAACTGCCCATGCATCCCGAAAAATGCACTGTTTGGTGTGGTTTGTACGCTGGTGGAATCATTGGACCGTATTTTTTCAAAGATGCTGTTGGACGCAACGTTACGGTGAATGGCGATCGCTATCGTTCAATGCTAACAAACTTTTTGTTGCCAAAAATGGAAGAACTGAACTTGGTTGACATGTGGTTTCAACAAGATGGCGCTACATGCCACACAGCTCGCGATTCTATGGCCATTTTGAGGGAAAACTTCGGAGAACAATTCATCTCAAGGAATGGACCGGTAAGTTGGCCACCAAGATCATGCGATTTGACGCCTTTAGACTATTTTTTGTGGGGCTACGTCAAGTCTAAAGTCTACACAAATAAGCCAGCAACTATTCCAGCTTTGGAAGACAACATTTCCGAAGAAATTCGGGCTATTCCGGCCGAAATGCTCGAAAAAGTTACCCAAAATTGGACTTTCCGAATGGACCACCTAAGACGCAGCCGCGGTCAACATTTAAATGAAATTATCTTCAAAAAGTAAATGTCATGGACCAATCTAACGTTTCAAATAAAGAATCGATGAGATTTTGCAAATTTTATGCGTTTTTTTTTTTAAAAAAGTTCTCAAGCTCTTAAAAAATCACCCGTTATTATAAACTATAGTACTCTCATGGAACAGAAAAAAGTGTTATGGAATACACTCTACCGAGGGCGCTGTCGTAGGAAAATATTGTCGTGGAGACTTTTGATTTAGGGTGGGGTAGTAATTGAGGAAGAGCGAGAAAATTTTATCAGCTCTGGCAATGAGAAAGACGAGAAAGAGAAAATAAAATTTGTTTTGTATCATTTTCCTTTTGAGGGATCTTCTGTGTGTTTTGTTGTTATATTTTTTTGTCAAGAATATTTGTTTTGTTTTTGCTATTTCATACGCAACAAAGCAACGTTGTTCTATTTCGGCATATCAAACCAAAATACAACGTTGCTTTTTATTTGTATGGACACACATACCTATTTGAATAGATTTAAGTAGGAATAATTTTGAAAATTGATTCTTGATAGGATTAGGCTTTTTTTGAATTTTAGTATATCTACATAGGAACTTTATCTTAATATATTAGGTAACTTACCTATGTTGATTGCAATTATTATTATTTTTGTTATTCAAAAGTATAATAATTGGTGTAATTTTGAAGAACAAAAATAATAATTGCAATCAACTATTTTAACTGCCTACATTAGATGCAGTGGGTGGTAAGGTAGTGGAAATTGTTTTTTTTTTGCAATTAATATAGTTATGTACATATATAGGTATAAAACTATTTCTTTAAGCAAATCTAATAGGTACGTATACCTATATTTTTATTAGAGAAAATAGCTTTTACATAAATGTACATACCTATGTATATAAAATATGGTATGGTAGAAAATAATTTTGATGACAAAAAAAAATATTTTTATGCGTTCATAGGTATTTATATAATTAAAAATAAAAAAAAGAAATTTGATATAGGTAGGTATAGACCAGTTTTTAAAATTTATTCATATAAACTTTGTTTGCAAAAAATAAAGAAAATTTTTAATACTTTTTATGTGTGTATAAACAATTTCAAAAATGTATAAATATTTACATAAAGCAATTGTGAAAAAAATTAAATAAGTTTTTCGAGAAAAAAATAATTTCAGAAAACTTAAATTAATTAAAAAAAAAATTAAAATAAATAGAAAAAAATTATTATTGACATAATAAGTATTTTAAAGAAATCAGATACCTTTTTTGGAAAAAATATTTTGTATGCATTTACATATTGCTCATAAGCAATTTTAGAAAAATTAAAAAAAAGAAATTTGGTGTCAATTTTAAAAAATTATTGATGCACCCCACATGAAAAACTTTGAAAATAAAAAGAAACATTTTTTTATAAAAAATAGTTTTTATCCATATATTTTGTCAAAAAATAAGATATTTGCCCTGCGAATTTTGAACAAACAAATATTTATTTTAATGTTTGTCTACGAATTTTCATCAAATTTGGAAATTATAAATTCATTAAAATAAAAATTTTGTTTTTTTTTGTATTTTGTTAAGGTACGAATTTATGCAAACAAAGTTTAATAAACCTTTTATTATTAAACTAATTTTAAATATAAGAAATTTCTTTAAAATTGTTCTAGAAAAAAAATTTGGGATATTAATTTGAAGTATTTAAAAATAAAGATTCTAAGAAATATTTTCAAAAATTATTCGCTCAAACTTTTTTAAGACATTGATTTTTCAAAAAAAAATTTTTAGATAAAAAAATATTTTTCCGTTTTGTCTATCATCGTAAAGTCAACTTTGATCAAAATCTAGCGTTAAATTTTTTCCACATACAAAACTTGCAATTATGTACATAATTTTGTAAGTGAAAATAAAATAAAAAAATTTGGTACACCAACCTTAAGTTTTTATTATTGTACGAATGGAAATTAGGTTTCGAAATAAAATATTGAGCCGTTTTTGAGATATCGAATTTTTCAAGAAAAAAAAATTACTTCTTTCCAAAAATTAAAAAAAATATTTTTTTCAAAGCTTTGAGACGCAATGTTTTTAAACTTTTTGGAAGCATCTATATTAAAAATTTCCATAATGAGAAAATTGTCAAATGTCAAAATTTGGAAAAATGGTTCTATGGTAGGTACAAGCTGTAATATCTTAATTTCAAAATTTGTTTTATTAAATTAAAGATCATACAAAAAAAAAATTTATCAAAATTCCAGGCGCCGTTTTCGAGAAAAATACGATTTTTAAAACCATTTTTGATTTTTTTTACATTTGTATGGTGGGTACCTTTATTTTTAGGTAAAATAAATTTTTTTCTCACATCTTGTAGATTATATTGATAAACTTTTATTTATCAAGTTTAAAAAAATCTAGCATGGGTTTTTCGAAATATTGAGTTTTGAAATATTTATTTTAAAAATTGAAGAAATTTTGATTTTTCATACATTGTTTACATTGGCGCCTGCCAGGTGACTTAACATACCCTAAGCGGAGCAATGGAGTCGCTTGAAAGGGTGTGTCCCCGAAAAAGGGACTTAAAATTCTTAAGTCCTGCAGAGCGGGCCACCCAATGTACTTTTAAATATGATTTCTGGCTAAACTAGGCATCTCAGCGAGTTAAAAATTGCATATTCATGATCTAGGGAGTGCCACCTTTCAATCCACGTATCGCATGTAACGAAAAACAAATGTTTATCTTTAAATGCGATTTGCGACTAAACGGAGCTCCGTAGGCCCCCAAAGTTGACTTTTTCAAACGTGATTTCTGGCTAAACTAGGCATCTTAGCGAGTTAAAAATTGCATACTCGTGATGTAGGGAGTGATCACATGATTTTTTTTGTTATTTTACATTTCAAAATTCTACTTCTCAAAATTTTGAATTTCAAGATTCTAATTGATAAAATTTTAGTTTTCAATATACTACTTGTCAAAATTAAAGTTTTCAAAATTCTGCATTTTGAAACTCTACTTCTCAAAATTGTGCATTTTACTTACTAAGTTTTGTGCATATTAAAATTTCCCAAAATATGGCATTACAAAATTTTACTTCTCAAAATTTCTTTTTCAAAATTCTGCTTTTCAAATTTTACTTATTAAGTTTTCTGTATTTCAGAATTCTACTGCTCAAAGTACATTTTTCAAAATTATATTTCCCAAAATTTTGCATTTCAAAATTTTATTTCCTAAAATTCTGCATTTCAAAATTTTATTTTCTAAATTTCTGAATTTCAAAGTTTTGCTTTTTAAAATTTTACTTAGGTGCTAAGCTTTCTGCATTCCAAAATTCTTTTTTCAAACTTCTGTTGTTCAAAATTTTACTTATTAAGTTTTATGCATTTCAAAATTTCATTTCCCATAAATCTGCATTCCAAAATTCTACTCTTCAAAATTTTAGCTTTCAATATAATTTTTCTGTACCTATTTCAGAACTCTAATACTCTAATTCTCGAAATTCTGCATTTTAAAAATCTGCTTACAAAAATAATTAGGTATCTAACTACCTATACAAAAAAATTGTTCTGAGTGGTAATCGTGTATTTGAATTAAAATCCTATACTCGTACCTACATATGTACATATATTTATTTGCTCCAACATAGATACAACACAGCGAACGAAAAAAATAAAACCTTCATTCCAACAATATACGGTTTTTCTCTATGCGTGAAGCAAAAAATTACACCTCATACTTATTTGTATAGAAAATTGATAAAAAGAAAACAGAAAATAGCTTTCTTGTCGTCGCTTTGTTCTGCACCTTCGGTTTGCTTTTACCGAAAATATTATCACCCCTTCCTGATTATCGTCTGTCCTTACTCTCCACAACTCTACGTACAAAATTATGGAATACGCTCGTATGGTGCCGCATCGTTCGTTCCTCTTCATGAGAGTACTATAGTTTATAAATTATTATATATATACAATGGTTAAGTATACCAAAAATTTTTGGATAGCTTTAGATTTCTGCTTGACATCAGCTGTTTCGTTAATGAGTTGTTTTTTCCTATGGGATTACAACAACACCAACAAATCCGGATACCTTTGGATACGTACCCGAACGCGACCAATGCTTATATCATTCTTTTTCCTGGCAAAATTTAGTGGAGACATTTTGTACAGCAATGCACAAAAGTATAAATTTTGCGCGCGAGCTGCGTACTGCTCGGAAAAATATATTCAAGACAAAATTTGTCCCAGAACAAAAAATGTATGGCAGACAAAATTTGTCCCGATCTGCGTACTAGGCTTTAGCAAAAATATATGAAGCTAGGTAATCAAAATAAATTTACCATCTACAAATTTGTACTTTTTGAAACAAGAACAAATTAAAGAGTTGTAGAACTAAGAACGTATACCTATAGCTGAGAAGACTTGCACTAAAGGACTGAAGAGACGAGAATCTATTTTAATTTTGACATTTTGTTTGAGCACATTTATTTCTATGACCAGTGCTGCTATTCAAACAAAATCTGAAGAATCGCAGTAGATTGTAGGAAAAGCGCAGTGGTGCAGTAGATTTAAAAAATAAGAAAAAAGTGCATTAGATTTACTGATTTCACAGTAAAGTCACTCCACAAAAGATGGTCTGTGATGCACATACCTAGAACTGAAAGCTGTTCAGTCTCCTCGATGCCAGTGCCGCTTATAGAAAGTGGCCTTAAGGAAGGGTTGCGCTTTAACAACAGTAAACAGCATTGAGTTTTTGAAGCATTAAATTATACACGGTTTTTGATTCCCCATTGGACAATGCTGTCAAGATCAGAATTTAACGAGTTTATCATATGCTGCCGTTGGAAGTCCACATCCGAAGGACAAGGATGTGAATCTAAAAACAAATACGAGAAGCTGAGGATACTGTCGTCAGCGAAACAAGTATAAATTAGAAGTATCATACAAAAGATCATTTATGAACATAAGGAAGAGTGTCGGAGACAAAATGGAGCCCTGTGGCACACCAGCGTTTATTTCGTAGATATCAGATTTGAAACCGTCCAATAATACTTGTAGAGAACGGTCCAAAAGGTAATTTCTAATCCAATGAAGAAGAGATTCGTCGATACCAAATGCACGCATTTTCGATAAGAGAGCTTGATGCCAAACTCTATCAAATGCCTTACAAATATCAAGTGCAATAATCTTACTTTCTCCAAAACGAGATTTGTTCCACTCTTCGGTGAGATATACCATCAGATCACCAGTGGACCTATTGCTACGAAAGCCATACTTTCAGTCATTTAGAAGCTTTCGTTCTTCTCGATATTTCTTGAGCTGATAATTTATCAGAGTTTCAATGACTTTGGAAAGAAGGGACGTAAGTGCAATTGAACGATAGTTAGAGGGGGAAAAAGATTTGCCTTTTTTAGGTACAGGCTGGACAATTGCTGTTTTCTATCTACTCGGAAAGAGATCTGAAGAGTAGGACAGATGGAAAAGCTTACGCTTTTATTTAAAAAGAGGCATACAATGTAATTATTTCTTCAAAACGAAAGTGAATGTGTGTGTAAGGCATTGAATGTTGAGAGTGGCTCATAAAACGAGCTACTTGTTGCAGATCTCTGTTATATACCAACGATATGACGATTCAACTTGATATCAACATTATGTAAACGGAGTTATAAAGGCTTTACTCTGTTCAATTTATGCAGGGTCCGGCAGCGAGGTTTGGAAATTTTGAAAAAATTCTTACACACTCATTTTTTCACAAAAACTCAAATTTTACTTATGAATGTATTCTTTAGATGTTGCCAGTCAAAAAAATAAAAATAAAAATATTAATTAACAATCTGTGTTGGCAGTGACAGTCCGACCATTTTTACGAAAAAAGTATAGACTAATAATGAAGTTTCGACTAATGCCACACCAAACAGTGACCTTGGGATTATGGAGAGATCGTTCATGGAGCTCTTGTGGGTTTTCAGAGGCCCAATAACGGAAGTTTTGTTTATTAACCAGTCCTGATAAATGAAAGTGGGTTTCGTCGCTCATTATCTAAACAGTGTCATCCGTCAAGATTTCCAACATTGCTTCCGCAAACCTCATCCGTCTGCCGTAGTCGTTTTGCTGCAATTCTAGGACAACCATCATCTTTTATGGATGAAAATGCAAATCAAAGTGTAAAATTCGTCGAACTGAGCGATCTGACATCCGTAGAGCCCGAGCGTGACATACAGCCGATCGACGAGGCAATATTTTCTGGAGTCCTTACTGTTTGATCACCTCCTCGCACAGTTCCAGGTCTCAAAGAACGAGTTCTGTGAAAGCTATTCACCCACTTCATAATCGTATCAAACTTTCGAACACGACCGTGGCGGCCAATATTAAAATGATTTCGGAATCGTCTCTGTGTTTCAATGACCGAACGGCCCGTTTCAATGAACATGTTGTAAACAAACATACGATGCGCAATCGACCACGGCTCCATGGTTACTGAAATGGCATCTCTCAACGAGTCGATACTACCCATACTCATAACAATATGGTTTCCTCCACCTTGCCGGATCCATTTACAGTACAGGGCTTATGAGAGGGCTTTTTCAGAAATACTGATGGTGCCTGCTGCTGATTGCACGGCACCTTAACTTAAGAAATTGCCACTGAAATGAAAGAAAATCACTGAGTTAAATCAAAATTTTTTGTGTAATCTTCTTTGAGCTCACGTGCAACCCACCATGACCTATCTGCTCCATGGGTGAAAGGAGACTGATCGGTGATCGCCAATTTGCAACCAACCCTTATTGTGTTTATTAAAAAAAAAACACTGAATCAGAGTTACCATTGCCAAGTTGATAGGAATTCATATGGCATTTTCTTTGGCTTGTGCTATGTAACTTTTAGGATTTAAGCTTTTTCGAGCTTTTGGTAGCAAATATTTTTTCCTGAGATTTGCGGCAATTTTTAATTTTCTTACAGCAATCCTGTAAGAGCTTTAAATTAAAGATAGCTTATTGAAATACATAATGGTCAGACTGAAAGGCAAATATCCTATCTTCCCTGTACGGCAAATATAAATTGAACAGAGTTTAGTTTTTCTTCCAAAAATAAAGCTACACAAAGTTTTTTTCGACTAATATATCTCGTCTTAGAAGGGTACGACAGCATCTAACTGATGAGCCCAACTGTCGTGCCTGGGAGAAACGCATTTGGATTAAAGGTCGCAAAAACTTTCAATTTGATTTTTAATCAGTAGAGTCCACAAAAACAAAAACAAAAACAAAACCTATAAACACAATTTTTGTTGTCTTTATATTTTTTGTTTCCCTTCTTCTCAAAGTTTCTTTCATCAGTTATTACCTACACAGCAATGGGTCAGGTATCGCCAAAGTAAGTCTCTTCTTAAATCAGCGATGAAGAATGTCAGCATTTGACATGCACTTACTGTAGAAAAATTGTTTTCTTAAAATGTATTCAAGAATCATATCCTTAAATATCTTTGACGAATTAAGGGACACCTTGTATAATAAAAATAATTATTTTCTTAAACGCTTTGAAAAGAAAACAAATATGTATATTGTATGTGTTCTTTGTCTTCTGCTTTCAATTTAAAATTGGTACATAGTATGTATTTATTTGATTTCTCATTTGATTCCCCATAGTTTCATAAAACCATTTTTCGGAATCATAAATCGAAGAGATCTACATCTAAACTTTAAACGCAGTATGGGATAAGTATTTTCACTATTTATTGAAGATGTTGTGAAAACTCTCATTAGATGGTCTTCAAATTAAAGTTCTTTTTGAAGCTGATGTTTTTGTGCTATTGGCGAAGTCTCTAGAGCGTCTTCAACTAATGGTAGTTGCATAAAGTATAGAATCTAATAGTTATTCTTGAGAAATTAAAAAGAAACACTCAATCTAAATTTAATCTGAAGAAAAAGTGGTATATTTTAGGTTATAGAAATGGTGCTGGAATACAAATATCTTGAAATAATTTAAAACCCAATAGAAAACTGTCCTAACATCTGGCAAAAAAGCTTAGCATTCCAAAAATCATGATTAAAGCTTCATGGAAAGAACATATTAAACGCAAAGAAGTTTCACTTCAGCTAAATATAAAGTGTTTGATGCCGTGATGGGATCCGCTATGTGATAAAAAAAAAAGAATTAGAAAAATTTTAAGGATACTTCCTCAAAAGATTCTGCTTTTGCATACACTCCAAATAAAAAAGTGGAGTGGATAGGAGAATGTGAATACCAAGCATTGAAGTGCGGCATTGAGCTAAATATGCAGTATTAAAGGAACAACTTTATGGTTTACTGGACACTGTCGATATCTTCCAGCGGAATGAATATTTGTAAAAATTGTCATGTTCAATCAGCAGAAAACATGATCTCATTAATAATTACTTTAGTGATGAATTTAGTTTAAAAGCGAATTGTTTTATTTATAAGGCAAGAAGTGAGCTACTTAATTTAAACGAATCGCCGCCGTTCAAAAGTTCACCTACAACCCACTGCACCGCACCCTTTATTGTCTACTATCAAAAGAAACATTTAATTTTTTTCATCAATTTTTTGTCAAATTTACAAGGAATTAATACTACAATACTTTAGAAAACTGGTATAATCTGTCTTTACCGCGTACAGGGATATGATTTTATCTAAATACAGTTAATAAGTTATATACAAAAATAATACTATTTTGAATTACATTTGAATTAACAATATTGAAATCTTTTTAACTAAACTAAAATTTCTTTAATATACACTAATTAATCTCATTATGTTTTATACTGCCCTTTTAGTTTATTTTTTGTTTTTGGTACCCACCCCTCATTTTTACTTGCGACTTATAGGTACTAACGGGTGATTTTTTTGAGGTTAGGATTTTCATGCATTAGTATTTGACAGATCACGCGGGATTTCAGACATGGTGTCAAAGAGAAAGATGCTCAGTATGCTTTGACATTTCATCATGAATAGACTTACTAACGAGCAACGCTTGCAAATCATTGAATTTTATTACCAAAATCAGTGTTCGGTTCGAAATGTGTTTCGCGCTTTACGTCCGATTTATGGTCTACATAATCGACCAAGTGAGCAAACAATTAATGCGATTGTGACCAAGTTTCGCACTCAGTTTACTTTATTGGACATTAAACCAACCACACGAATGCGTACAGTGCGTACAGAAGAGAATATTGCGTCTGTTTCTGAGAGTGTTGCTGAAGACCGTGAAATGTCGATTCGTCGCCGTTCGCAGCAATTGGGTTTGTGTTATTCGACCACATGGAAGATTTTACGCAAAGATCTTGGTGTAAAACCGTATAAAATACAGCTCGTGCAAGAACTGAAGCCGAACGATCTGCCACAACGTCGAATTTTCAGTGAATGGGCCCTAGAAAAGTTGGCAGAAAATCCGCTTTTTTATCGACAAATTTTGTTCAGCGATGAGGCTCATTTCTGGTTGAATGGCTACGTAAATAAGCAAAATTGCCGCATTTGGAGTGAAGAGCAACCAGAAGCCGTTCAAGAACTGCCCATGCATCCCGAAAAATGCAGTGTTTGGTGTGGTTTGTACGCTGGTGGAATCATTGGACCGTATTTTTTCAAAGATGCTGTTGGACGCAACGTTACGGTGAATGGCGATCGCTATCGTTCAATGCTAACAAACTTTTTGTTGCCAAAAATGGAAGAACTGAACTTGGTTGACATGTGGTTTCAACAAGATGGCGCTACATGCCACACAGCTCGCGATTCTATGGCCATTTTGAGGGAAAACTTCGGAGAACAATTCATCTCAAGGAATGGACCGGTAAGTTGGCCACCAAGATCATGCGATTTGACGCCTTTAGACTATTTTTTGTGGGGCTACGTCAAGTCTAAAGTCTACACAAATAAGCCAGCAACTATTCCAGCTTTGGAAGACAACATTTCCGAAGAAATTCGGGCTATTCCGGCCGAAATGCTCGAAAAAGTTACCCAAAATTGGACTTTCCGAATGGACCACCTAAGACGCAGCCGCGGTCAACATTTAAATAAAATTATCTTCAAAAAGTAAATGTCATGGACCAATCTAACGTTTAAAATAAAGAATCGATGAGATTTTGCAAATTTTATGCGTTTTTTTTTTAAAAAAAGTTCTCAAGCTCTTAAAAAATCACCCGTTATAAGGCAAGTTATGCATTCGTAAAAAAAATCGAACTCGAGATTTTGATCAAAGTTGACATTACGATGATAGCGAAGACCAAAAAAGTGGGTCTCACAATTATGTCTGTCTGTCTGTCTGTCGGTTCGACTACAGCCTAAACGGCTCCGCCGATTTTCTTCAAACTTGGTAGATATGGGTTTAATTTTTTCCCCCACACGTATTTATCAAGCTTAGCCTTGGTCTCGGTAATGGTTTTTTTCGCAAGAAATAATGCTTAATAAGCACACGAAATTCACTTTTTTCCATTTTCTCCTCAAATTAGTGAGTAGTCTGATAAAAATAGCTGTCAAACACAAACTAACTGACGCAGCAAGTTTAAATTTTGACAGGAGTCAACTGACAGATGCCTGTTGACAGGAGCAGTGTTGCTGTTTCAGTAAAGTCACGGACTTATTGACCCGCCCTCGTATTACATATTCAAATTTTCAATTTTTTATATTTTGGATTAAAAAAAAAAATCAAAATTTTTTTTTGGAAACCCAATACATATTTCGAAAACCCCAAGATCGATTTTTTTCAAACTTGATAAATAAAAGTTTTTTAACATAATCTACAAGATTTGAGAAAAAACATTTTGTTTTATCTAAAACTAACGGTACCTTCCATACAAATTTTAAAAAATGGTTTTCGAAAATCGTATTTTTTTCGAAAACGGTTCCGAGAATTTTGCTAAAATTTTTTTCTTTTGATTAATTTTAACGATCTATAATTTAATAAAAAAAAAATTGAAATCTAGATATTACTGACTGTACCTACCATAGAACGCTTTTTTCGAATTTTTAATTTCTCATTATTCATATAATGGATTTTAATGAAATTTTTTATAAAGAAGCTCTTAAAAAGTTTAAAAAACATCGCATTTCAAAACTTAAAAAAAAAATATTTTTTTCAATTTTTAGAAAAAAAGTAATTTTTTTTTGGAAAATTTGATATCTCAAGAACGGCTTAATATTTTTTTTGGAAATTAGACTCTTATTCGTACAATAATAAGAACTTAAGATTGGCGTACCAAAATTTTTTCTTAAAAATGTTTTAAAAATTTTGTACATAAAAGCTTATTTTTTTAAGGAACCACTACAACGACTTATAATTTTTGTTCTTGTATAAATTTATATTTGAATAGCTGTATTAGGGTCGTATTAGGGTCTGAGGTTTAAGAACATGTAAAAAAAAAAATAAGATAACGTTCGTCTTTGGCTCGCTCAAATCGGTTGAAGTTGAAAAAAAAAATTAATTTACAGTAAATTTTTTTTTTACGTATACTAAAAAAAAATACTTAACAAAACACAGAAAGAATTTTTGTCTTTACAAAAAGATATACCACTATATTGTAGGTGGTTCCGTTGATTTTTAAGAATTTTTTTTTTTGTAAAAAAAAAAAAAGATTTCACATAAAAAAATGATTTTTCTTCCTTCTTTTATTATTTCATAGCTTCTTTACCAAGTTTTCAATTTAAGCAAATAGAAGTTTAAAAGTGTTTCCTTGCAATTATCTTTGATTTGGAAGCCTAAAAATATTTTATATAATTTTTTTGTATCCACACGGTGCAATTTAAAACAACACATATTTCAAAAATCTCGAAACATCAAAATTTTTTGGATTTCACCTTTTTTTTTGAACGAGCCAAAGATATTATTTAAAATGAAAATTGTAAACGCAGGACTTAATTTTGATAAGCAATGCAACTTTTAAAAGTTATTACATTAGAAAATACCATAGTTGAGCACTTTGACACAACCTATTGTACAGTAAGACAAGATCTTTTAGATAGTAACTGGCAGCAAATAATGTTGTTTTTAGTAGTTTAATAGCTATACTTTGTGAAGGAGAGGGAAAAGAGGAGCATTATGGTAGAGTTGTAAGGGACGAGAAGTGATGACGGATTGCATTTTTGAAGTTTTTTAAGCTGGTTATGAATTTTATATGGATAGGGAGCGAGTTCCAGAGTTTAACAGTATGAATGAAAAATAAACGCGATGAGTTTAAGTAGTTACTAAAACGAGAAATCATATAATAAAACGGCAAACATGTTTTTTGTGGTACACTTTTCTCCTAAAGTATTTAACCGATTTCGATAAATTTTATATGGTTGGAAAGCCACAGTTACGGAGATGTGCAGAATATACTTGAGACACGCATTTACACACTGTGGGTCATTTTTGTTTTTGCACTGTCGAACACTTTGCATATTACATAAAATAAAATTTAATTTAATAAATTTGCTTGAAAACACTGCCAATAATATAAATAATAAATAAATTGGCACTCGAATTTCGAGAGCTGGGTCGGCTAGTAATATTAATATTCCTAGTAGACCGATTGAACGAGAGTTTATAAATATGTCGGAGATTTAAGATATACTAATTGTTCAAACATTCAAACAAGTGCCAACAGTTAAGATATTTATTTACATATATGTATATTTTTATTTAAGCAAAGCTCAAAGCCCAATATTTTGTTTATCTTTCAAGCATATTAAAGTTTTAACTGTTAAGATATGTACTTATTTTTGATTTGGCTAAACTGAAAGCGCATAATGCATCTCAATTTTTTCGATAGGTGCAATGTCTTGTTTAACCGACTTTTTATTATTTATCAATATTATTGTTATTATATTGTGTTTATTAGTTTTGTAATATAAATGTAAATCTAATGATCAACAAATTGCGCGGAACTTGACTGTAAGCTAAAGTCAGTCAAAAACTATGGCCTTCGTGAGAGGTGCGGAGCAATTTGTGTTATGGAGAGAACTAAATAGAAACAGTTCATGGATTTTACAATAACAAGTAACTTTTACTTGGAAAAACATGTTGATAAAAACTATTGGCTTCCAAAAGTTGGGAGAGTTATGGTACCAAGGACATCTTTTTCAGTTTCAAGTATAAAGTTTTCACAGCTACACCGACATTAATTATGCTTTACGCAGCTCAATGGTAATGGCAAAGATCTGATACCACAGAAAAATTGCGTCTGAAACGACAATTCCGTATCCCGGGAACAACACATAACCTTTATATCTATCATCACTGCATTTCAAATTTGTCGTCATATTAATGTACAGCAACAACTCGAAGAGAAGCCCTTTAAGTAGATTCTTTGCTTGAAAGTCTCCACTTACAAAAAAAGAGTGGAAAACATAGAAAAACCAAAAAGCTCGTTAGGTCGAACATAGTTTAAGACAAGAAAATTTTTTTCAACGACCGCCAAAATGCAGAAAAAAAATTTCACTGATCTTTCGAGAACTGGAGGTCAATTCTCTATCTGTGAAACTGTGAGGTGATAAAAAAGTTATCATTTCAATTTTCACAGCCATTTTTCATTTCATGAACTCACATAATTCGACTCTGGAACTCATTCTGATAAATGTTTGTCAAAACATGTAATAAACAGTACTAAAATGAGAAATGCTCTCATTTTGAATACATGATGATCATTTTTGAGTATAATTTTGTTTGTTAGGCCGGCAATTCACGACACAAAATAACTGCGCAAACTGACATTTCACTCAAGTGAAACTTGAGCAAAAATATCAAAATTGTTTTGATTTTTACACAGTTTACTGCACAAATCGCACAAACAACCCCATTCACAACAATTGCCGGCCTTATTCTCATATTTTATCAGGGCTCTTTACAAAATCGTTTGAGCGTAAAAACAAATTTAATATTTGAAAATATTTTATTTATTTATTTATTTTATTAATTTTTTTCATAAATTGCGAATCGGATAGTGTGTGAAAAAACTTATCACTTCACAGTTTCACAGATAGAGAATTGACCCTCTGATACCCTTAAATTTGATTAAATTTAAAAAAATAGGTTTGGGATTGACCAATCAGAAGTCATCGACATTTTTTTTTATAATTAACGCGCACTCAAGGGATTATGACTACCCTTTAAATGTTTGTTGAACACAGTGCGAGCATTTAGGAAACATATTAATTAAATAGCAACAATTGGCTTAAATTATACAAATTCACCAAACAATAGTTAATTAGAAGTAGAATAATGAGAGAAGACTTAATCATATATTAATGAATGTTCATAGCTTTTCATTTTTTAGTCATAGATTATTGCTATTATCTGGCCATTCCTCAAAAGTGTTAATAAAATTATTCAAAATTTGTACATATAACTTTTTTGTTGAATAAATCTACATACCATTTTTTTAAATTTTCTGGGATTAAAATGAATGTTAAGAATTTATGCATCGTAAAATAAATCTATTTGATAATTATTGCAGCAATTATATTATTCGGCAAATAAAATATATAGGCCTGTATGGAATGTCTATTGTTATTAGTGTAAACTATTCTCATAATTCACACTTCACACCTATCAAAATTGGACAACTTCTACTAAACCATGGCTACTCTATCCATATCAGAGAATATTGTTATCTCATTATTTTGGTTTGAGCTTATATTGATTGTTCCCTTAACAGGGTTTGAGATAATAAATCAAATACAACCACCATTTCTAATAGAATGGTTAGTTGCAAATTTATCCTTTGGAGAATGGAATTTTATGAATTCCGATAACACGATTATTACTGCACACCATACGGATAAAGGTACAATTCTCTTCTGCCCATCTCATTATAAATAGACCTTTTTTATGATTTTTTTTTTACTTTTTTACACCTGGTTTCCTGTCAAATATGAAACACGTTTCATTGATAGTAAAATTTGTACTTATTTTTTAACAGGGGTTATTATACTACTCTTAAAATGATTACAAAGATTCCAATATTTTTGAATTAATTAAAAATAGATAGATGCCAAGGCCAAGCGACTACCTTCCCCTTTAAAGGCCGGACCGCAGGTTCTATGAAAAAGGGAAGATAACCACCATAATGAATAGTAGATGTATTCAAGCAGAATTTCCTGCTGCTGCTGCTATGGTCTTTTGAGTTTATAGATAATAATTCAACCAAATCTTCTTATCTTTCCTAGCTTTCTCTGTTCAGTATTCAGTTCAGTTGTTACGAATTTCTTTGAGATTATTGTAATTTTATCCGAGTAATTTTTTTTATGTTGTCTGTCCATTTTATCATATAAATTGCGTTTTCTGTTTTAATATTTAAATTAGTTCTTATGTATGTATGTTCTGCTGTGGTCTCATCTCTTCAACGTACTATACGCAAATGAACCAATAAATCGTCGTCGTTCTATGAAAACTCCCTAAGTCCATTTTTTGTTTTGAGATACATATTTGCATTTAAACTTAGAAATTAATATAAAAAATCCAAAAATTATCAGAATAGCACAATCTCAGGCTTCAATTGTAGAATGGGTTTGGCGTAGCCATTGTGCAATAAAATTTTTTTGCAAATGGTTTATCCGAAATGAATTAAATATAGTCCGGTCAAATTAGGTCAAAAAACAAGAGCAAAGCTACAAAAATTACCATCAAGCTGAAACTGAGTAAACTTGTTCAAAACACAATTAAAAACAATTTTTCAAAATTCCCCATCGTTACGACCCATGGAAAAAAATTGACTCAAGGTCAAAGGTAAAAAAATGGGGTTTTCACGATTTTCTTCAAAACGGTAAGTTTTATCGTAAAATTACCTCAGACAAAAATTGTAGATCATAAAATTATCTATATAATTTTTTTTCCTAAAAGCTACCGCTTCTGAGATAAAACGATTCAAAAAGTTGTAAACGTCATTGCATGCATAAGCGCGCCACGTATATACCTCTGTAGCTGTAATATAAGTAAAAATATAAAAATTTTCGGAAGGATTTTTCACTGTTAGACGTTCAGACAAAATAAGTTGTGGTACTTCAACGGACATGGTAATCGAGCAGTCTATGATGAAAGCTATGAAGACAGATGGAGGTATTGCTCGAGGGAGAAGCACAAAACAGAGTGTCATAAGTAAATGGGTTTATAGTATGCATGCAATGAATACAGTTTGTGAAAAGTTAGAAAATCTGGCTAATGTTAGGATGGATACGACGGAGCAGCATGTTGATGCAAGTGATTCACAAGTAAAAAAAGATGCTAAAGACGGTGCAGGGAAATAAGTCCACGGGAACTAAGTCCACTGAGGGACTAAGTTCTCGCTTGAGGTGGGAAATAAATCCGCGGGAACTAAGTCCACTGATGGACTCTGTTCTCACTTAATGGGAATGAAATCCACTTTACTAAAGTGGTCTTTGTTCCCATTAAGTGAGAACTAAGTCCACTTTCTTATGGGAAATTAGTACACACTCGAAAGTATAAAGTGGGAATGAATTTCCAACAACAAAAACTTATTGATTTTATGTTGGTTATTTTCCAGATTCTTTCACTGCTAAAGAAACTTTGTATACACCCAACCTCGCACTTACCCCAAATCCTATAGTGTGCCCAAGCAGGGGGGTTGCATACATACCTCACTGTTTATACGTGTCGTTCCCATGGCTTAACATGGGAATTTATTTCACATTCAAATGGAACTAAAACCCACAGTTTCTTGTAACGAATTTCGCACCTTGCATGGGAACAAAGACCACTTTAGTAAAGTGGATTTCGTTCCCATTAAGTGAGAACTGAGTCCATCAGTGGACTTAGTTCCCGTGGACTTATTTCCCACCTCAAGTGAGTATTTCCCACCTCAAGTGAGAACTTAGTCCCTCAGTGGACTTAGTTCCCGTGGACTTATTTCCCTGCACCGTTAAACAGCCTACAAGGTTGATTGCCAAATTTCCTGAAACCCTTCGTTTCTTTGAATTTAAGGAAATTTATTTAGTTTATACAAAATATAAGGTCTAAATGGGCGTTTTAAAGTGTATTAAAAAGCAGGCCTATCTGAGTGTGAAAATAATTTTGAAAACACATTCAAAAGAAAACCAGTTTCAAAGCTTTTCAGGCATTTACAATCAACCTTTTACAATCAAAGCTTTTCAGGAATTTACAGTCAACCAATGTAGCCATTCGATCATTGCTTTCCCATATATTTTTTTATCATTGTAGAACGCTTTCGGTGTAACAGTAGAATACATTGACAAGTCGTGAACTAAGGCACCACGAAGTCATTGCTAACGATAGTATTTTTCTTTTGATCAATTCTTTAAGAGCATGCGAACGTTGCAATCCCATTCAAAGTGCTAATAAAATCTTGCACTGTCTTATGTTGGTTAATCCTCGTGACAGCACTAAATTCAAGACGTGTGCATAACAGTCGATAAACATAGCATTGGGACATACATTCTTAACTTTTATTTGAATTCAATACAAAATGACCACTCATAATGTCATATTTTTCCAATAGAACTGTAATTAATTGAAAAAAATCTTCTGCTGTTAGCCCATAGCTTACATCAATAAATCCGACGAAAGTTTTATGGATTTTCTTTTAAAGTAACACCGAAACACAACGGATAATTGGGATTTCATTTGAATGTCAGAAGACTCATCAAGCATAAAAGCAACAAAATCTGATTGTTGGACTCATCAAGCATAAAAGCAACAAAATCTGATTGTTGATGTTGATGTATGACTGTTTAAAAGTAATTAACCGCTTTTGATCAAATAGTTTCCCCATTGAGGTACCTTTGAAACCCGTTGCCGTTTCGTATTGTTTCCATACATTTAAAAACAACGGATAATTGGGATTTCATTTGAATGTCAGAAGACTCATCAAGCATAAAAGCAACAAAATCTAAACTAAACTAAACTAAACTAAACTAAACTAAACTAACTAAACTAAACTAAACACTAAACTAAACTAAACTAAACTAAACTAAACTAAACTAAACTAAACTAAACTAAACTAAACTAAACACTAAACAAACTAAACTAAACTAAACTAACCAAACTAAACTAAACCAAACTAAACAAACTAAACCAAACTAAACTAAACCAAACAACAAACTAAACTAAACTAAACTAAACTAAACTAAACTAAACTAAACTAAACTAAACTAAACTAAACTAAACTAAACTAAACTAAACTAAACTAAACTAAACTAAACTAAACTAAACTAAACTAAACTAAACTAAACTAAACTAAACTAAACTAAACTAAACTAAACTAAACTAAACTAAACTAAACTAAACTAAACTAAACTAAACTAAACTAAACTAAACTAAACTAAACTAAACTAAACTAAACTAAACTAAACTAAACTAAACTAAACTAAACTAAACTAAACTAAACTAAACTAAACTAAACTAAACTAAACTAAACTAAACTAAACTAAACTAAACTAAACTAAACTAAACTAAACTAAACTAAACTAAACTAAACTAAACTAAACTAAACTAAACTAAACTAAACTAAACTAAACTAAACTAAACTAAACTAAACTAAACTAAACTAAACTAAACTAAACTAAACTAAACTAAACTAAACTAAACTAAACTAAACTAAACTAAACTAAACTAAACTAAACTAAACTAAACTAAACTAAACTAAACTAAACTAAACTAAACTAAACTAAACTAAACTAAACTAAACTAAACTAAACTAAACTAAACTAAACTAAACTAAACTAAACTAAACTAAACTAAACTAAACTAAACTAAACTAAACTAAACTAAACTAAACTAAACTAAACTAAACTAAACTAAACTAAACTAAACTAAACTAAACTAAACTAAACTAAACTAAACTAAACTAAACTAAACTAAACTAAACTAAACTAAACTAAACTAAACTAAACTAAACTAAACTAAACTAAACTAAACTAAACTAAACTAAACTAAACTAAACTAAACTAAACTAAACTAAACTAAACTAAACTAAACTAAACTAAACTAAACTAAACTAAACTAAACTAAACTAAACTAAACTAAACTAAACTAAACTAAACTAAACTAAACTAAACTAAACTAAACTAAACTAAACTAAACTAAACTAAACTAAACTAAACTAAACTAAACTAAACTAAACTAAACTAAACTAAACTAAACTAAACTAAACTAAACTAAACTAAACTAAACTAAACTAAACTAAACTAAACTAAACTAAACTAAACTAAACTAAACTAAACTAAACTAAACTAAACTAAACTAAACTAAACTAAACTAAACTAAACTAAACTAAACTAAACTAAACTAAACTAAACTAAACTAAACTAAACTAAACTAAACTAAACTAAACTAAACTAAACTAAACTAAACTAAACTAAACTAAACTAAACTAAACTAAACTAAACTAAACTAAACTAAACTAAACTAAACTAAACTAAACTAAACTAAACTAAACTAAACTAAACTAAACTAAACTAAACTAAACTAAACTAAACTAAACTAAACTAAACTAAACTAAACTAAACTAAACTAAACTAAACTAAACTAAACTAAACTAAACTAAACTAAACTAAACTAAACTAAACTAAACTAAACTAAACTAAACTAAACTAAACTAAACTAAACTAAACTAAACTAAACTAAACTAAACTAAACTAAACTAAACTAAACTAAACTAAACTAAACTAAACTAAACTAAACTAAACTAAACTAAACTAAACTAAACTAAACTAAACTAAACTAAACTAAACTAAACTAAACTAAACTAAACTAAACTAAACTAAACTAAACTAAACTAAACTAAACTAAACTAAACTAAACTAAACTAAACTAAACTAAACTAAACTAAACTAAACTAAACTAAACTAAACTAAACTAAACTAAACTAAACTAAACTAAACTAAACTAAACTAAACTAAACTAAACTAAACTAAACTAAACTAAACTAAACTAAACTAAACTAAACTAAACTAAACTAAACTAAACTAAACTAAACTAAACTAAACTAAACTAAACTAAACTAAACTAAACTAAACTAAACTAAACTAAACTAAACTAAACTAAACTAAACTAAACTAAACTAAACTAAACTAAACTAAACTAAACTAAACTAAACTAAACTAAACTAAACTAAACTAAACTAAACTAAACTAAACTAAACTAAACTAAACTAAACTAAACTAAACTAAACTAAACTAAACTAAACTAAACTAAACTAAACTAAACTAAACTAAACTAAACTAAACTAAACTAAACTAAACTAAACTAAACTAAACTAAACTAAACTAAACTAAACTAAACTAAACTAAACTAAACTAAACTAAACTAAACTAAACTAAACTAAACTAAACTAAACTAAACTAAACTAAACTAAACTAAACTAAACTAAACTAAACTAAACTAAACTAAACTAAACTAAACTAAACTAAACTAAACTAAACTAAACTAAACTAAACTAAACTAAACTAAACTAAACTAAACTAAACTAAACTAAACTAAACTAAACTAAACTAAACTAAACTAAACTAAACTAAACTAAACTAAACTAAACTAAACTAAACTAAACTAAACTAAACTAAACTAAACTAAACTAAACTAAACTAAACTAAACTAAACTAAACTAAACTAAACTAAACTAAACTAAACTAAACTAAACTAAACTAAACTAAACTAAACTAAACTAAACTAAACTAAACTAAACTAAACTAAACTAAACTAAACTAAACTAAACTAAACTAAACTAAACTAAACTAAACTAAACTAAACTAAACTAAACTAAACTAAACTAAACTAAACTAAACTAAACTAAACTAAACTAAACTAAACTAAACTAAACTAAACTAAACTAAACTAAACTAAACTAAACTTAACCAAACTAAACTAAACTAAACTAAACTAACTAACTAAATATCGTTCGATATTAAATCCCAATCAAATATAAAGAAGAAGAAGTGCCGATCTGCATCCCACCTTGAGCGCACGCGTGGGAGTGTAGTACATTTTCACTCGTGTGTTATACAAAATTAACAAAATTGCAATAGACCAAAACAAAAAAATAGAAAACAAAAAAAAAAAAAAAAAAACAAGGAACAAATATTACATAACAAAAATATCACATCAATAATATTAACTACCGCGCCCGCTCCCGTCGCCGTGCTAACAAAAAACAAAAAAAAAACAATAAAAAAAATCAGTGCATTATACTAATTATAACACAGCGAGCTTCATCTGTGCTCCCTCCCTCTCCGTTCCATCACCGCTCACAGTTGCTTAGTGTAGCTATTGTATACATTGTATGGTAAACACCATACGGTGTTGCATTAGACTATACATAGCAATATTGGATAGATTGCGGTTGTTGATTTTGGTTGTACAGGAGCGGATCAGTGTGATTTTCCATTTAGGCATAACACTAATGCTAAATTGCGTTGTGAAGTTTTCTGGTGCCCAAAATTAATTACCTGCATAGTTAATTGTCTAGTTTTGGTTTTTTTTTTGTGTTTGTGTATTGCAATGGCTGGTAAGTTTTGCGTCGAGTATTGTAACATTCGGGGGCTCCGAAAAAATTTCTGTGCTGTGTACGTTCACTCTGTTTTAAACAGGCCAGCTGTTTTGGCACTAAGCGAAACCCAGATTGGTGAAAACACTGATCATACGGAGTTTAGCCTACATGGGTATAGTTTAGTGCCATTATTCTTTTCTCACCATGGTCTCGCCGTATACGTACGTAATGATGTTGCCTATCAGCTTCTTCCACAGTATGGTCCCTGTGTAAATACTAATTTTAATTATATGTGGTTCAAATTCACAGTCCAAAGGCGCATCATTCATACATGTTTTATTTATCGCAGTCCAAGTTTGGATAGTAATTCGATTTCAAATGAATTCGATGCCCTGTCCGACTCTATCCAGAGAATTGTTTCCCATTTTCCGCACAGTGAGATCGTTGTTACGGGCGATTTCAATGTACACAATTCTACGTGGCTGCGCTATTCTGGTCAGACAACACCCGAAGGAAGGTATGTCGAGATCTTTGCTGATTTAAACAATCTGACCCAGCTTGTTGACGAGCCAACTCGGATTCCTGACGTTGCAGGTCAATCGGCCAACACTCTAGACTTGTTCCTTACCTCAAACCCTGTTAAATACACCATAAATGTTTTATCGCCTCTAGGCACTTCAGACCATTGTATCATATCTGCAAATTTATCGTGTCAACAATCCCCAGTTAAAGAAAAAAACCCTGTAAGAACCGTTTGGCTGTACGAGAAAGCCAACTGGAACGGTCTCAATGATTTCTTCGGGAAATTTAACTGGTCACTATGCTTCCTCGGTAGTGATGTAGATTCCAGTGCAGATATGGTCTCAAATCTGATTCTCTACGGTATGAGAAATTTTATTCCGAATAGGACAAAATCTATCAAACCGAAAGAAAACTCCTGGTTTGATTCGAGCTGTAAAGAGGCTATCAAGGTAAAAGAAGTAAGTTTCCGTTGTTTTAAAGCCAACCCCATTGAGGAAAATCGGAATAAGTACAAACAAGCTAGAAAGACCTGTAACATCCATATCCGACGAACCAAATTTTTACATGATCAAAACTTACGGCAAAAAATACTACAATGTCCCAAAGATAGTAAAAATTTTTGGTCATTTGTAAAAAAAATACGAAACACTACGTCATCCTCAGTTCCAACGCTCGTCTTCAATGACATTCCTGTTGTAAGTTCGATAGATAAAGCCAATTTGCTTGCAGCACAGTTTGCTGTTAATTCGACACTACCAGGAGTGACATGACTCCTCCTGTACTTGAGAGCGTAAACGAATATATGGGACGAATCTTCTTTCGCACTCGTGCAGTTGCTAGAGTACTAAAAGATCTTGACATTCACAAATCCGCTGGCCCTGATAGTATCCCTGCTATTGTTCTGAAGGGGTGTTCTTCAACGCTGGCAAAACCACTGCGTAAGCTTTTCCATCTGTCCTACTCTTCAGGTCTCTTTCCGAGTAGATGGAAAACAGCATTTGTCCAGCCAGTCCCTAAAAAAGGTGAATCCTCTTCCCCCTCTAACTATCGTTCAATTGCACTTACGTCCCTTCTTTCTAAGGTCATGGAAACGCTGATCAATTTTCAGCTTAAGAAATATCTTGAAGAACGAAAGCTCCTTAATGACCGGCAGTATGGCTTTCATAGCAATAGGTCCACTGGTGATCTGATGGTATATCTCACCAAAGAGTGGAACAAATCTTTACATCGTTTTGGAGAAAGTAAGATTATTGCACTTGATATTTCAAAGGCATTTGATAGAGTTTGGCATCAAGCTCTCTTATCGAAAATGCGTGCATTTGGTATCGACGAATCTCTTCTTCGTTGGATTAGAAATTACCTTTCGGACCGTTCTCTTCAAGTAGTATTGGACGGTTTCAAGTCTGATATCCACAAAATAAACGCTGGTGTGCCACAGGGCTCCGTTTTGTCTCCGACACTCTTCCTTATATTCATAAATGATCTTTTGTCTGAAACTTCTAATCCACTTAATTGTTTCGCTGATGATAGTACCCTCAGCTTCTCATATTCGTTTTTAGATTCACATCCTTGTCCTTCGGATGTGGACTTCCAACGGCAGCGTATGATAAGCTCATTAAATTCTGATCTTGACAGCATTGTCCAATGGGGAATCAAAAACCGTGTATAATTTAATGCTTCAAAAACTCAATGCTGTTTACTGTCATTAAAGCGCAACCCTCCCCTAATGCCACTTTCTATGAGCGGCACTTGCATTGAGGAGACTGATCAGCTTTCAGTTCTAGGTATGTGCATCACAGACCATCTTTTGTGGAGTGATCACATATTTGACGTTGCCAAAAATGCTGCTAAGTGTTTAGGTTTTCTCCGCCGATGCAAGAAGTATTTTACCCCTTCTGATCTGGTTGTTATATATAAAGCCTTTATTCTTCCGAAGCTCGAGTACAATTCCCATATATGGGCAGGTGCTCCAAAAACCCACTTGAGTCTTTTGGACAGAATTCAAAAGAGAGCTATAAAAATGATAGGCGACCGTTGTCTAACTGAAACACTTGTATCTCTCGAGCACCGCCGCAACGTTTCATGTCTATCATTATTTTACCGCTATTTTCATAAACAGTGCTCTAGTGGGCACGAGTACGATAACTTGGCCGCCAAGATTTGATGACGGATTTTTGTAGAGGGGTCAAAAATGAGCACTTTTTACTACGGGAGGGGGGGGTCTATCTCCCCCCGTTTAGGAGGTAGGGGCACTTTTAGAAAAAATGGTTTAAATTGAAAAAAAAAAATATTAAAAAACAACGGCAACACCTACAATAAAGTGCTATACTGCGTTTGAAAGCCAAAAGATTGTTCTATAATCCTGCATTTAAATTAAATTACTCATATGAATAGTTTTTGAGAAATTCGCATTTAAAGTCCAAATTTTGATAAAAAAAAACGTGAAAAAAAAGTTTAGACCGGTTGTTTTCAAAATTGTGAAATGAAATTGTAAATTAGCTTATATGTGTTTCATGTATCTATCAGTTCTTAATCGAACACAAAAAACCGCATGGTTCTATGTCTTCTGGTTTTTGAGAAAACCTCCGTTTAGGAGGTAGGGGCACTTTTAGAAAAAATAGTTTAAACTGAAAAAAAAAAAAATATTAAAAAACAACGGCAATACTTACAATAAAGTGCTATACTGCGTTTGAAAGCCAGAAGATTGTTCTATAATCCTGCATTTAAATTAAATTACTCATGTCAATGGTTTTTAAGAAATTCGCATTTAAAGTCCAAATTTTGATAAAATAACGTGAACAAAAAAGTTTAGACCGATTGTTTTCAAAATTGTGAAATGAAATTGTAAATTAGCTTACTTGTGTTTCATGTATCTATCAGTTCTTAATCGAGCACAAAAAACCGCATGGTTCTATGTCTTCTGGTTTTTGAGAAAATCGAAAATAACTTAAACTACTTTTCTACAAAATGTTTGATATTTTTTGCTTCCTTACATAAATAAATCAATGCTATCTTCCAACATTACAATATATAAACAGTAAAGTATGTATGGGGGGGCATGCTGCCCCCCTGCAACCCCCCTGCTTGGGCACACTATAGGATTTGGGGTAGGTGCGAGGTTGGGTGCATGCAAAGTTTCTTTTGCATTCACATTATCTGTATTTAAAAAAATTCAAATTTATTCTATTTATCCAATGTCCACTAAATACATATAAAATACAATAAACGATCTTGAAAACCAAAACAAACTTCCGACCATGTTCACCAATACATGGAACTATTTTTCTATCGAAAATACTGCCTAGAAAGGAAATATAAGGACGACTGGGGCTCGCAAATAATAGAGTTTTTATCAGATGTAAAAAAAGTTTACCCTTGTTATACCGATGGTGATATATGTGAGGGCTTACAGTTAAAAGACATCGATCCTCCCACCCTTCAGAGCGAAAATTTAGAAAGTGTTTTACCGCCAAAACATCCTCGGCTTCCCACCAAAAAGAGTAACTCAACGAACTCGACAGTTATAGTACGGACGATGGCTTTATTGACGAGACTTACACACTACACACCTTTTTAATACATTTTGACCATTTTTAACTAACTATGACTGACTGACTAACTGACAAAATAACTGACCCAGATGCAATTCTACCTCCTCATGGTACATTCTGGGTAACGCTAAATGAATTGCGGTACTGAACTAACAAAGATTCATTATGTTTATTAACATTAATCCTTAAAATGGAGTCACCGTCACCGCCAAAAATCAAAAAAAGCAGTTTTGGTAATTTTCGATTTTCTCAAAAACTAGAAGACATAGAACCATGCGGATTTTTGTGTTCGGTTAAAAACTGATATATACATGGAACACATATAAGCTAACTTACAATATCATTTCACAATTTTGAAAACAATCGGTCTAAACTTTTTTTTTCACGTTATTTTATCAAAATTTGGAATTTAAATGCGAATTTCTCAAAAACCATTGACATGAGTAATTTAATTTAAATGCAGGATTATAGAACAATCTTCTGGCTTTCAAACGCAGTATAGCACTTTATTGTAAGTGTTGTCGTTGTTTTTTAATTATTTTTTTTTCAATTTAAACCATTTTTTCTAAAAGTGCCCCTACCTCCTAAACGGAGGTTTTCTCAAAAACCAGAAGACATAGAACCATGCGGTTTTTTGTGTTCGATTAAGAACTGATAGATACATGAAACACATATAAGCTAATTTACAATTTCATTTCACAATTTTGAAAACAATCGGTCTAAACTTTTTTTTCACGTTTTTTTTATCAAAATTTGGACTTTAAATGCGAATTTCTCAAAAACTATTGACATAAGTAATTTAATTTAAATGCAGGATTATAGAACAATCTTCTGGCTTTCAAACGGAGTATAGCACTTTATTATAGGTGTTGCCGTTGTTTTTTAATATTTTTTTTTTAAATTTAAACCATTTTTTCTAAAAGTGCCCCTACCTCCTAAACGGGGGGAGATAGACCCCCCCCTCCCGTAGTAAAAAGTGCTTGTTTTTGACCCCTCTACAAAAACCCGTAATCAAATCTTGGCGGCCAAGTTATCGTACTCTCCCCCTCTAGTGAAATAGCCAGTTGCATTCCTCCCCTTAAACAATTCAACCGTAATACCCGAACTTCTAGGAATGCCCATCAGTTTACCCTTGAGCCCAACTTCGGACGTACTGTCAAATACAGAGATTCTTTTTTTAGTCGCACTACACGAATGTGGAATGCTTTACCTGGCTCAGTATTTCCCACTCATTTCAATGTGCAGACATTCAAAACCAATGTGCATCGGTATCTCCTTTCTAATCCCATCCTTATTTCCTAATTGCTCGCACTGTGTTTTTAACATTATAAGGGTATTCATAACCCCTTGAGTGCGCGTATAATATAAAAAAAAAAAAAAAAAAAAAAAAAAAAAAAAAAACAGCTATGCAGACGTATTTCTTGTTCTTTCTACTGCATACAAGTAAACAAAAAAGAGAACGCACACAAAATTTACCTGCTTACTATACCTACTCTTCTTCCATTTAACCTGATGTGTCTCTTCTCTTGTTTTATCGCATGTTTTTGCGCTAACGCTTTCATATTATTTAGCTGGGATTTTCTTAGGACATGTTGTAGTCAAACGCTCTTGTATTGTATAAATTGTAGGGAATTTGGTAGCGCAAATTTTCACGCTATAAATGCTTCAACCAATTTATTTTTGTATGAGAGTTTTATGTTGCGTTTGAACAGAAAAATATGATTAGAGAATAGGAATATGGCTGGGCTTAGGGTAGATAAGTAGTTTTCTGTATTTATGTCAAAATGCTGTTATATTGTAGGGAATTTGGTATCGCAAATTTTAACGCTAAGGTATAGTTTTTGTATGGTAGTTTTGTGTTGTGTTTACTAAAGTATGATTTGAAAGTTGCGTTTTCAATATAAAATGTACAACATAGTAGTTATTCTTTTAAATTCTTGGTTTAGCGGCGATAAACGTGCTAACTGAGAGGACTCGCCACTGCTGCTTAGTGAGATCACAAGATTCTCAGGAAACAGGGGATTACGTGATTGACCTAAAAGAGAGGCTAATCGATATCCACGAAAGGACCAGGACTAGAATGAGCACTTGCAGCGATCGAATGAATACAAGGTACGACACCAGAGCAAACACTACAGGATTCCAAGTAGGAGATCGTGTATGGCTGTATAATCCACATCGTCAAAAGGAATTGTCGCCGAAACTTCAACAAAACTGGGAAGGCCCTTATACTGTCGTCACGAAAATTAATGATGTCGTTTACCGAATTCAAAGAGGGTCACGAGGAAAGTTAAAAGTTGCGCATAGCGATCGACTGCACCTATACAGTGGCGAAGCTGGAGATAGAATTGTTCGGGACGAACAATCTTAAGAAGGGGGCAATGTTGCGAACATAGCTTTATAGTCCTACAGCGCCATATGTTGGAAAATTGCATATCTACTTTATGGAAGAAACAAAAAGCTCTTTTCCAATGTCAAATGTATTTCCCCTTATTCCAACCATCTAGAACATTCCAAGACGAGAACCTTCGAGAACAACTAATCCAAAAATCAACACGGTTCGGTCTCTGGTCGATCAACTGTTTCTAATCATGCACTCTTTGCTTCTTATGTGGCAAATGTTTTAGAAAATGGATTACAAGTAGATTCAATATATACTGATTTCAGCAAGGCGTTTGGTTCAGTTAGTCACAGCATTCTCGTTAAAAAACTTGAAAATTTTGGTTTCCATTCAGCAATGCTTAATTGGATCGCTTCTTTCTCAATTGGTAGAACTCAACGAGTATCCATAGAAAACAAATATTCGAGATCTATGGATTGCACATCTGGTGTGCCTCAGGGTAGTCATCTATGACCGTTATTATTCATAAAGTGTCGAGAATTGAGTTTTGCCAATGCTTAATATATGCGGATGATCTTAAACTCTTTCTTAAACCAAAAATAACCTTAAGGATTGCTTGAAGGTACAGCATGATTTAAACCTTCTTTCCAGTTGGTGTGATGAAAATTGCCTAAAACTAAATATATAAAAATGCAATGTCTTAACTTTTTCTAGAAGTTCTTCAATTCATATCTATGATTACAACCTTAATCGATGTCAGTTAAAATGAGTCGACCGAATTAAAGATCTTGGTGTAATTATTGATACAAAATGACATTTAACTCTCATATCGATTATATTGTAGCTAAATCTAATTCAGTTGTTGGTTTTATTAAAAGAAACAGTAAAGCATTCACCGATCGTCACACTCTCTTATCTCTGTTTGTATCATTGGTTAGATCTATTCTTGAATATGCCGATATAATTTGGAACCCTATAATATATAATGTGCATTCTGATCGTATTGAAAATGTACAAAGGCGTTTTACCAAATATATATTTAGGAAAACGAGTTGGGATTTTTCGCCCTCTTATCCTGCCAGTTACTGGGTATTTTTCCTCTTAATAGCAGAAGGAACCGTCATGAAATAATGTTTATTAGAGATGTGTTATGTAGCCATGTTACATGCCCTTCACTTCTATGGCTTATTCCCATTTATGCCCCTGTTAGAACACTGAGAGAAAGACATTTTCTTTTTGAGCAACAGCATCGAACAAACTATGGGATAAATGAAACTATATCCAGGTCGATAAGATCTTTCAATAAATTTGGCATTGTTCTAGACTTGCACTATTCCAGGGACCGCTTCAAAAACATTGTATTTAATTTAATTTCTTGCGAATAAAATGATATTTAATTTCATTAATATAAATAGGTACAACTTATTCTTTCTTTTTTATAGTAATACTATTTATTTTATCTATTATAATTGTAAATAGTCTGTTAAGCTAAGCTTGTAGCTGATTAAATAAATTAAAAAAATTAAATTAAATTAATTTTTTAAAAATATAAAAATGAATACTCTTTTAGATTAAATTTAGTGTGGACTGTATTTTTTATATTAATTGTGTTGTGTGTTTATAATGTGTAATGTGTAATAAATTTATTTTGTATGATTAAAAAAATGTAGTTTAATTTGTTCAATATAAATTTTAATTGTATATATGTTTGTTACGTGTAAGATGTTAAATGTGTAAATGTTCCGATCCGTGTCTCGTCTCTTGTTGCTTGCCTTTGCTGCCTCTTTGATGTGACTCGTCCAATGGTTCTTATACAACAGACCTCATTTTATAAAGCTTCAACAGGTGCCAGTGTCCAGTACAATTCAAGCAAAGGCAAGAGCAACGGAAGATTACAATGACATATTGATGATAACGATAAAATCAATCGGTAAAAAGAGAGTTAGCAAAAAATTAGTATAACTTTACAAAGATTAGTATTGTAAAAGAAACTGTCATACAATTCAATTCATAGTTGCAAATAATTATAAAAATACATTAATAAAAAAATTATTTGAATTCATAACAAATACATTTTTATATATAAAGTTTTTCACATTTTTAATAATCTTAAGAATAGACTTACTAAGATATATACTGTTGCGAACAGAGCTTTATACTCCTACAGCGCCATCTGTTGGAAAATTGCATATCTACCTTATGGAAGAAACAAAAAGCTCTTTTCCAATGTCAAATGTATTTCCCCTTATTCCAACCATCTAGAACATTCCAAGACGAAAACCTTCGAGAACAACTAATTTGGGTATATAAGGGAGTGTTTACGGTGAGCGGAACACAGTTGATTTTGGACTACGAAAGTGTGCAAAAGTATTGCTTATTGGATTGTGTTATTAAACAAGTGTGATTTAAATTTGAATAAAAGTATTTGAGGTGATTATAAATTGAGATTTACTGATTTTAATTGGAAAGTGTAAATAAAGAAGAAATACTAAAAAGAGTAATAAGTTTTATTTAACGAACCTAGTAAGAATATAACAATACATGTACAAATAATGATAAGCACGCACGCTGGCATACGTAACTACACAAAAAAATAGATTTATCTTTATCATTTGGTTTACGAAAAAAGAATGTATTGAGAAACACCTTTTTGCGAAATTCAAAAGAGCTTTAAGTTATATTCTTTGCGTAACTAATTGCCGATTAATTATAATATAATATCTATAATTTAATTTTCAAGTGTCCTGTAAACTTTATACCTACATTTGTTTTTCATTCCAACTTCATTTTAAGCACCCCAAATTATTGGGTAAGAAATTCAGTATTATGTATAAAAATACTATCCAACAAATTTTATTAAAGCTCAGTTTGCTTGCGAAGCTTTTCTGTTTTGACTGTTTAATCAACTTTATTTATTTCTTTTAAGGCGAGCCATGTAAAGACTTAATTGAAACTGCTTCAGGTTTGGTATATTAACATGGCATCAGGAAGGCGTTGCTGTTAGAGAATCTAAGGTATGTAGCTGACATTTGACATTTTCCTTGAAGTACCTAAGCTTAATTGACGCAAAGAGGGAATGGTTCCTTAAAGTTATGTTGCGATAATATTACTTGGGGAAGAATACGGTAAGGTATAAATGTTTATGGGGTGATTGTTGTTAAATGGGTTTATCATACGAAGGTAATTACTGGGCGTTGAAATGCATTTATTGGGAATAATATAATACATTTGCAAGAAATTACCCTCACATAAAGAAACGCCCTTTCAATGTTATATCTTATTGACATTTTTTCTCCTGGTTCGTTGTTATATATTTGCAATTAAAAGATTTAGTTGATATATTGAAGATATGAAGTATGTATGTATGAGTAAAGTTCATTGAAAATTTCAAAATTTGATTTCAAATCATCTCATTTCCCAAATTCAAATCTTTTAATGAGACATGCCAAAACTGTATACTGTAAAAACAGAAACTGGAAAAGAAAACAATGCAAGCGATTAATGGCCAATTGACATTCAAAATAGATTTCTGTAAAAAAATAAATTAAAGTCTATAAAATGTTTCATCCAATCGTGTTTTTCCAAGGGTGATAGAAGGGACGTAAAGGGTTATTAAAACTTAGAGTTATTTTAAATGGTAATGTATCAACCATTCAAAATAAATCTAAGGTGCAACCACCATAGAAAAAGCTATAGTCAGTTTTATATCAGTATAATTGTGTTTTCCATATGAAATAGGTAAACTATTATCAAATCCATTTAAAAATAATGGTATTTTTGAATATATTTTTACTATTCATCATCTTATAACTACCTTAAAGTTAGATAAAAATTCAAAAAACTAGCCTACTAATATGTACATATTTATTTTATCAAGAAGAATTAAAAAACATGGTATATAAGGAAATCCAGCGTACCTTAATATTTTCGTTTAAAAAAAAATTCAAATCATTAGCACACCAAAACAGTTGATGTTTTTATAATCAAAGTAACGTCAGAAATGTAAATTAAGTCGCGTTCCTAAAATTCATCAATGAATCAAAAATTAATTGATAAAAATATGTCGAGTTTCTACACACAAAAAAATAAAAAAGTAGTTAATTTCAAAAACGGAACATACATATCCTTACGTATTTTAAAGCGCTGAATTTGAATTTCAAGTTAGAATTGGTTCACCACCCTCCAGTTTTTTTTAAATCGTAAAAAACGTACGATAAGTTCATCGACCATGTTTTTTCGGAACTGTTCACTATTTTGTATGTTTAAGTTATTTTTTTTTAATTTTTTTTTTTAAGTACCACTTACTTTTTGCTATAATATGCCCTTATTTCATAACTTATACATCAATTTAGTGTTTAAAATTATAAAATAATAAAATAAAAGTCCGAGAAACGTACATGAAATAAGTTAAAAATTTTTATAAATTTTCGTTTAAAAAAAACTTCATTTTAAATAATCTATTTAGTGGAATAAAAAAAGATACTTAAAACAGTTACTTTTTCAGCACTCAGTATCTGGATAACTTCAGGTTTCTAGGCATTTCTAAGCTTTTTTTGAGTGTGCTCTTTAATTTTCTACATCTAAAATAAAAATTACGCCTTCCAACATTTTTTTAATTCCTCGATAGGTTTGTAAATTTTTGAGGCACATTAACTTTTCTGGGCTGAATTTCTTCGTTTTTCTTATATAGAATATGCACAAAAAAAATTATTACGATATATAAATGCATCAAAAAGTTATGAAAAGAAAAGTGTAACGATCTAATTTTCAAAAAGAGCGAAGGACGTGTTTTTCTTAGTTCACCATTTCAATATTATTAGTGCCACACCCAAATATCAACGTAGATTATACTTAGTGAAGTTACTACACTAATTATTTCAATTTTCAGGTGAATCAAACATTGCATCAAAAAGTTACAAAGTTTTGAAATAAAAAACATTGAAAAGGGCAAATTAAATTATTAAATTTCGTTGTTTTCACGTAATGAAATAGCTGTATATATTCAAAATTAAAACATTTTGTGTTGATATATACATATAGATCATCTTTCTATTTAAGTCTCATTTAAAAAATTACACCAATAACAACTATTTTAATGAACTATATTTTTATATCTGCTAGTGACATAAAATCCTAAAGTACGTTGGATTTCCTCATATATATCATTTTTTATACCTACCTATAACACTACACTAAACCTAATTTATACTTAAATTAACTAAAACTACTGTTTAACACAGAAAATTATTATTTATAGATTAATTTGAAATAGTATAAATCAAATTATGTTCGGATGTCTGACATAAGTCAAATAATTAATACCAGTAAAAATATGTTATTTGGAATTACATACTAGGTTCGTTCGTTCAACTTTACCTAGGGTTGACCCAGGTTTTCTTGACAACCCTGAGAGTTGTCAAAAAAATCTGTGATCTTCGGTTTTCAAAAAACACCCAAGGACTGTCAATTGTTTTGTTGACAACTAAAAGCAAGAAACAAATAATTCTGTGCTCTGATAAAACTTTAAATTTGTTATAAATTAGTTCTACATTTCACTTTCACTGGGGAGAGTACGATAACTCAGGCGCCAAAAAATGATAACGGGTTTTTGTAGAACCGTTAAATACAAACATTTTTTACTGTGGGAGGGGGGTCTATCTCCCCCCGTTTGGGCGGGAGGGGCAATTTTATAAAAAAAAAGTACTAAAAATAAAAAAAAAATTATTAAAAAATAACGGTAACAGTTACAATTAAGTTCAATTGAAAGTTTTAGCGACCTTAACTCCAATTAAGTTTTGTGACTTTATTTAAAGACAATACTCTGTTCTATAAGCTAGTTTTTAAATCAAGTGAAATCTATGCATAGTTTTTGAAAAAAATGGGTTTTGAACTCAAAATTTGGGGGAAAAAACATAAAAAAAATTTTAAAGTGTAATTTTTCAGAACTGTAAGATTATATACATTATTTTTTTTTCTAAAATTTGTTGCTCTAATAAATTCCTAATCAAAATCTGAAAACTAGATGATTTTTTGTCTTTTACTTCTTGAGAAAATTAAAAATTACTAAAAATACTTTTTTATCGAAAATTTTTCTTGCTCGCTTACAAAAAATTCACATACCTAACCTAGGTACTACTGTACGGCTGTATAGCTTAAACTTGAACCAATTCAGTTGGCAATTCTACTGCGCAGGTCTCTTTAAATTTCTTTGCTCTACTCTTTAATTCTTAAAGAGACCGAAAAATCCCTGAAAAAAAGAAAAAAAAGATGTACATACCGGCGTTGTTTTCAATGACGCTGCTGCGATTGCGATCATACTGAAGCACTAAGGAGGGTGAGTTTTGTTTATAGCTTCGCTCACAGTAAAATAGAAATGAATTTCCAGCGATGGACTCTCTTTGAATAAGATATGATCATGGTTTATTTTTCTTTCATAGCTTGATGTCTAAAAAACTATTTCATCTCTGGTGAGATAAAAAGAAAAGATTTTTAAGTGTAAACTTTACTTCGAAAAAATAAAATTAATAATTTTTGTTTTTATTATTGGGACAAATTTCAGTGCACCTATAATAAAAAAATTACAGGCGAATCTATAAACAAATCTTAAAGGTTACTTAACTTTAAAATACCTCTAAGCAGCTCTTAAGTATGAAATCGGTATCTATAATCAATTTTCACATTTAAGTAACGTCACTTACAGGCCTCTTAACTTAAACGCCATCAACCGCGTTTAAGGGTCACTTAAAGGCATTTTAAAATGTATTTTGACATCTCGATTGTCATCTTTGAAATTTTGAAGTTTCAAATTGTGAGTTTGTAGGTATTGTTTGTTGTGATATTATATTAGAACTATAAAGTGCAACGATTTAAGAAACATAAAATTTGTATTGATTAAAGTATGTGTACGCGCAAAGAAATTTCGTCCACGCTTCCCTCTTAGCCTTTAAAGTGTTTGTATCGACACTTTCTTCCTCGTTGTTGGAAGAGAATAGGCGTTTTCCTAAATGCAGTGTTGCAGCGCATCGTGGATTTTGATGCCCTTGCAACGTTTTTCTTCACTCTGAAATTTACTTTTACAATTCATTAAAAAAAAACTATAAAATTTAGAATTCGTATTTAATAACGTTATTTTATTGAAGCAAGTGAATAAAAAAAACATCAAAATTCATGATGCGCTGCAACACTGCATTTAGCAAAACGCCCAATCTGTGCATAAAATAATTCTGTTTTGTAGTGTATTATTGCAAATTTTAAAATAAAAAAGTTTCCTTGTAGGAGGCATCCCAATTTTCAGATCTTTTTCTTTTATTTGTGGCGGCGGGTGTTGGTGTGTGTTCGATAGCCATTTTTTTATTGATTTCACAAATACAAAAATGTGTCTTCCAATTATTTACTGAAAGAAGGTGTCACAAAACAGCTGTGTTGTATAAAATGAAGCAGCATTTGTTTTTTTTCTGTACTAGATTTTCACATTCTCTTACGTTACGTGACACAACCATTGTTTAGTTAAGTACCAATGAAAAATCGATTATAGATACGAATTGAAGTTTCGTCATTTAAAGCCAAATTAAATATTTAAGTATGCTTAACTAAATAACCTCTAAGATGCATTTTAAGAAAATCTTATAGATACGGCTGTAAGTCTTTTGCAAAATGCAATTGGGTTAGACAAAAAAAAACTACCTGCGAGCTGCGACATAGGATTAATGACAAAAAGATTAGGGATTATTTTTTATTTCTATGTTTTATGATTTTTGGCTTAGTAACAGAAAGGTTCCGGGAGCGTTGTGTTTATATTTATTTTATGGCGTTAGTGTATATTTGATATATTTTTTTTGACCTGTGAGGTTGAGATTAATTGTAGATTAGTGTTAATTAGTTAGATTAGTGTGTACGAGCTTGAACAATTTTTGCCTACGAGTTTTTAAGAATGAATTTTTGCATCTGAGGGAATTAATGTATTTAAAGGATATTTGCTTTGGTTTGCAATTCGGTTTAAAAAAAACAACCAAGAATAATACATTGAAATACATTTAAAAGAAATTTCAATGGATCCATTTAGAAAAGGAAAACCTATTGGAAGCCAGGCGCGTAAGATAATTGTTAAGATATTGTTAGACTAAGTACATATTCATATCAATAAAGTGCTCAGTCTTGCACTGGCAGCCAACCTAACAACAGTTTTATCTTACACAAACATGGTGTCAGGTGTGGGGTCTCAGTTTTAAGTCGTACGGTAAATAAGTACAGTAATTTGAAAGAGCAAAATTCAAGTCATTTAATCTTAGTCAGAGTCGGTCCGGTCTAATATCAGTCAATTAAAAAAAAAAAAAAATGACACATAATACTAAAGAAGTCAAATTGCCTAGTGAAGAAGCGCATATAGTCCAAAGGCAAACAACCATGGACAGTGGACTTAGACCATTAAATTTAAAAGCTACTAATTTATCCTTCGCGTGGAAAATGTGGTACAAACAATTTAAAATTTATCTTTCTGCTTGTCAACTAAACGATGCCACCGAAGCTCGAAAAAATGCACTTTTTTTGCACCATATGGGTGCAGATTGTTTTGAAATTTTTGATTCATTTGGTATCGATGAAGAAAAGTGCAGTCATCAAACTTTGTTAAACAAATTTGAAAGTTACTTTGTGCCAAAAGTTAACATTATTATGGAACGGTACAATTTTTTTTCAAAAAAGCAATGTGAGAACGAAAACATTGATGAATTTGTGACAATTTCAAAAAACTTAAGCAGGTCATGTGAATTTGAAAACCTAAAGGATGACCTTATACGTGATTTATTCATATGTGGCTCAAATAAAAAACATAGTTACATACGTGAACGACTCTTAAATGAATCGAATAAAAAATTAGACAGCATCATAGAAATAGCCAAAATGATGGAAGCTGTAAAAGTTCAATCAAAAATGATTGACGGTGGTGGCATGAGTGATACTAGTGGTGGTGGTGTGAGTACCGTTGATGAGGTAGTCATCAGTGGTATTAGAGCTAGAGAAGGACGACATCAGCAACAACATTTCTCGAAGACCAGAAACATTGCAGCGCAACATGAATTCACAAAACGACAAGGCTTTCAACATGAATATATTGGAAGTCATAATAGTCAACAAAACATGTGGAAGTCAAAAGGAAACTGTTATAAATGTGGCCAACAACATATAACTAAATGTCCAGCATATGGAGTAACCTGCCATCGTTGTAACCGAAAAAATCATTTTGCCAAAATGTGTACTTACACTCACGAAAATATCAACAGGAGGAGAGTTAACAACATTGAAGTCAAAAAGTCGTCTGCAGAATCTGATTCTGAAGATTTTGATCAGTTGTTTATTAAAATGATTAAAACAAGTTCTACTAAAGCATGGAATGTCAACTTAGTTATAAATAATTTTGTTCTTAAATCACAAGTTGATACGGGTGCAGAAGCTAACATCATGTCAATTGAACAGTTCGAGTCATTGAATTTAAATAAGGATTTAATAAAACCATCTAAAACCAACATTCTTACATTCTCAGGAGAAAATTTAAATGTTCAAGGAAAATGTAAAATAAATTGTATTTATGAGAAAAAAATTTTTCAATTAGATTTTTATATTATAAATATGAAGTGTACACCAATTCTTGGCTTAGAATCTTTAGTAGAAATGAATATTGTGAATCGAAAAAACGTCAAATCACTAAAACAAAGTGAAATTATTGCATATAATGAAAAATCAAAAAATTACAGTTTAACTAACATCTTAGAAGAATTTAAAGAAGTATTTACTGGTTTAGGTTGCCTTAAAAATAAATGCCATTTGATGCTTAAAGACAATGTAAAGCCAATTGTAGAGCCACCAAGAAAGATTCCAATTAATTTGCGGAAGGAACTTAAAGATGAGCTTATGCGTATGCAGAAATTAAAGGTCATTGTTGAAGTTACTGAAACAACATCCTGGGTAAGTTCTTTTGTTATGGTTAGAAAATCTAATGGTACCTTGCGTCTGTGTCTTGATCCGAGAAATTTGAACAAAGCGATAATGCGTCCGCATTTTCAATTTCCAGATGTAGAGGATATAAAAGCTAGTTTAGCGGGAGCAAAAATTTTTACTGCTTTAGATGCGAACTCTGGTTTTTGGATGATACCTTTAGATGAGGCTTCATCATTTTTGTGTACGTTTATAACCATGTACGGTAGGTTTCGTTTCCTACGCTTGCCATATGGGGTAAATGCGGGACCGGAAACTTTTCACTCAGAAATGGTACGTCTTTTTGATGGTATCAATAACGTCATCATATTTATTGATGATTTTCTGATATTCGCAAAAAATAAAGAGGAACATGACAAATATTTGAAAATGGTTCTAATAAGGGCTTTGGAAGTTGGTCTTAGGTTTAATAAATCGAAATCACAGTTTTGTGTCAATGAAATTAGATTTCTTGGACATATTTTCAATGAACAAGGCGTTCGACCCGATGACAGTAAAATAGAAGCTATATGTCAAATGCCAACCCCTAGTAACGTCAAGGAAGTGCAACGATTCTTAGGAATGGTGAATTACCTTGCTTCTTTTATTAAAGGTCATTCAGTAGAAACATGCAATTTACGACAACTTCTTAAAAAAGGTGTTGAATGGCACTGGAGTCCCAACCATCAAGTCGAATTTAATAGACTAAAAAAATTGATTTCAAAAGCTCCTGTATTGGCTTATTTCGACAGCAATTTACCTATAAAATTGTCAGTAGATGCGTCCAAAGCAGCTGTTGGGGCAGTAATACAACATCACAATCATCCAATTGCTTATGCTTCAGTATGTTTAACTTCAAGCCAGCAAAACTATGCACAAATAGAGAAAGAATTGTTTGCTATTCTATTCAGATGCACCCGTTTCCATAAATTTGTTTATGGAAAAGAAATATTAGTCGAAACTGATCATAAACCCTTAATTCCTCTTTTTGAAAAACCTTTATATAAAGTGCCATCACGTTTGCAGAGATTCATGCTGAGCCTTCAAGCTTACACTTTGAAGATTATTTTTAAACCGGGTAAGGAGATGCATGTGGCAGATACATTATCAAGGGCGGCACTCCCAGATAAAACACACACCGATTTTGATGAAGAAATTGATATTCATTGTAACATGATTATTTCAATTTTGCCTATCAGCGAATCTAAGTTAGAACAAATACGATCAGAAACTGTTAATGACTTGGTTCTAACCAAGGTTAGGGAGTACAATAAAAATGGGTGGCCAGAAGGAAAACAAAAAATTGATAAATTAGTTATGCCATATTATAAAGTCAGAAACGAGATTCACGATATCGATGGAATACTTTTTATATCAAATAGAGTGGTAATTCCTAATAAATTGCGTTATGAAATTTTGAAGTTGATTCACGAAGGTCACCTAGGGTCAGCCAAGTGTATTAATTTAGCTAGATCTTTAGTATATTGGCCAAATATGAATTCGCATATAATAAACATTGTAGATAATTGCGAAATATGTATTCGACATAGAAACTCCAACACCAAAGAACCATTATTACCTCATGATATTGTCGAATTACCATGGTATAAAATAGGAATTGATTTTTTTGATTTTAATGGAAAAAAGTATTTGATTTTAATTGATTACTTTTCGAAATATATTGAAATTGCTTTGTTAAGTCATGGATATTCTGCAAATAAAGTGATTTTTGAGCTTAAATCTTTATTTTCACGACATGGCATCCCAAAGATTATAGTTAGTGACAATGGTCCACCATTCTCTTCTGTAGAGCTCAAATTATTTTGTAAAAATTGGGGTATCGACAATTTGACATCAAGTCCTTATTTATCAAGGTCGAATGGAATGGTGGAAAGAGCCGTACAAACTATAAGAAAGATGTTAAAAAAATGTCTTGAGGATAATTCTGACCCATTCATTGCGTTGCTACACTATCGCACGACCCCAAACGAGAGTTCCTACTCACCATCTGAACTTCTCATGTCCAGAAAACTCCGTACAAAAATACCAACACATATTGAAAACTTTAAATATTCTGTTGTAGATCCCAAAAAGGTTAAAAAGTATATTGAGACTAGTCAACAGAAAATGAGTTTGTATTATAACAAGTCAGCTAAAAAGTTGAATGATTTAAATGAAGGCCAAGCTATTTACTACCAAAAAACTCCAAAATCTATTTGGTATCCGGGTTCTGTAGTAGAAAAATGTTCAGAACCAAGATCATATTTGATAAAGGATGAAAATAATGATATTTACCGCCGTAATCGGCAACACATTATACCTTCACCAAAAAGTTCCACGGATCAGCACACAGACGTAGGTATTCCATTTATTGATCAGGAAGTTAATAATGTAAATTCTGACGAAGTGCCTTTAAGTTCCGGATGTAAGGAAAATGGAAATAAAGTAACGAGATTTGGAAGAGAAATAAAAGCTCCAAAAAGATGGAACTATGATAATTAAAAAAAAAAAATGATGAATTAAATGAATGTAAATGTAAGTTAGTTTGTAAGTTTAGATTTAAGAAATACACTGAATTTATTATTTTTTTTATTTTGATATTTCTGAAGTTAATGTTAATGTTAAAGCAAAATAATGTGAATTAAATAAGAAATTAAATTGAAAAGGGAGATGTTAGACTAAGTACATATTCATATTAATAAAGTGCTCAGTCTTGCACTGGCAGCCAACCTAACAACAGTCTTTATCTTACACAAACAGATATATCTCGACTGAAAAGGTAAAGTATCTTAAGTCGACTTAAGATATTTCGCGTTTTTTGTTGATCTTTAGTGCCATTTTAAAAGGCTACAGTTCTGTGTTATCGGCTTCCTTCTATCTCACTCCTGTGCTTTTTTATAGACAAAAACAACTTCATCTTATGTTCAAAAGACACATCTCTACACGCGGTAAAATATCTTAAGTCCACATAAGATTGTGTGTTCTGCTTAATTTTAAAACCTAAAATAGACTTAAGATTATATTGGCTTAAGACTTTTTTTATTATTGTGAAATCGTAAATCATATTAAGTTGACTTAAGATATTTTCGCGCGTGCAAACAGGAACAAAAGTCATCCTTAAGTCGACATAAGATAAAATCCTTAAAAAAATTCCAAAAAAGTGTGAAAACGCAAATCATCTTATTTGAACATAAGATGAATTTTTAAATTTAAAACTGAAATTTTTCGCTCCCTAAGTACCCGGGTAGAAAATTATCTAGGAAACACTATCGAATAGCGTGGCCCTAGCTAGATTGGCCTTTATATAGTAAATCCTATGCTGGGCCTAGACAGATGCAAGCCTGGCGGATCTTGACTAATTTATGCTTATCCTGGCTTTATATTGAACCTGGCTAGAACTGCCTATTTATTGGCTTTTCCAGGAGTATCTTAGACTGGGCCTAGATATTTTTAACTTGATGTAGCCTAGATATGAAACTTTTTCTTGGCAATATCTTGGCTATAGATAGTATCGCCTCTTTATTGGCATTGTAACAAATAAACTACAAGGGACCTGGATAGTTTTTACTTGGTGTAGCCTGGATAAGGAATTTTATCTGGGCGTTATATTGGCCTTAGCTAGTGTCGCCTCTTTATAGGCGTTCTCAGATTTTACTTATACTGGGGGTAGATAGTTTTTACTTGATGTATCCTAGATATGAAACTTTTCCTTGGCGATATATTGGCCGTAGATAGTATCGCCTCTTTATTGGCATTGTAACATATAAACTGCTAAGGACCTGGATAGTTTTTACTTGATATAGCCTGGATAAGGAATTGTATCTGGGCGTTATATTGGCCTTAGCTAGAAGTCTCGCCTCTTTATAGGCATTCTCAGATGTTACTTATACTGGGGCTATATAGTTTTTACTTGATGTATCCTAGATGTGCCTATACATATGTCTCTATAAAAGGCTATCCATTATCCTTCTAAAAACATAACTTTTTTGTTTTGGTCCTAAATCGGTATTTTTCAGATTCTTTAATACGTATTTAAGTCTTTTAAACAGTATAATTAAAAGAGAGTTATTTGAGTAGCACTTTGAGACACGATATTTTATATATCGCAGTGGCGCAATAGGTAGCGCACAAGCACGGCAAGCGAGAGTCTCGGGTTCGAATCTCAGTGGAGGTAAATTAAAAAAAAAAAAAAAAAATCTTTCATTCCATTAAAGAGTCGAATATAGGGGAAGGCAAAGAAAAAATGAAAATAATCAACAATAATAAAAAAAAATTTTTTTTAAGAATTGCCGTAGCTCTTGTGCTACTTGTGAAGACCCATCTAGGACCCATATAGGAACATCTAGCAAGGCCCATTATATACAGAGCATTAACAAATTAGCGAGGGACAAGCTAGATACTGCTCGGTAGGGCCATGATTGAAACTAAGAAAAACTAGCTGGGGCCTTGGCATTATCGAGTCGAAAATTCTACCCGGGTAGTCATAAGATATTTTACCGTTTGCAAACCTAAAACAATTTCCGTAATAACAAGGACATAAGATATTTTCAAGCGTATTCTGTTTCTAGATTGCCTTTATTTGTGCGACCGTTTTTCTTATTTTTTCATTTAGTGTTTCAGACAGTTTTGTTTCATACGCGATTGAAAAATTTTTACAAATGAAACACATACGTATACAACAAAAAAGAGTTGAATTGCACGAATTTGGAATTAAAAATACATTTTATAAAAATAAAACATGTATTTAATGAGATAAAAATGTTCACATGTATGAAATTGCCGTCTGATTTCCAGAAAACTAAGAATTTATTCACACAAGGCTCAAAAATAGTTTTATTATTTAAAGAATTTTTTTGCTAGAAATTTCTTCAAAGCTTTTCAAGAATACAATTTGGGATACCAATTTTAAGTAATTACGTATAGTAGTATTGGCGAATAGTTCTAAAAAGACTGGCGCAAAATGTCAAACAACCTATTATTTTTAATTTCTTTGTATGATACTATTTCTACTTAACAATTTGTTAACTTTAAAGTAGTTTACCAACTCATTCTTAGTTTAAAACATTTTCCAACTAGTATCGTACTAAAGGAATTCTTAATAAATTGCTTCTGAACACACCGAAAACATTGACAGTTCGTGCAAAAAACTAAGTAAACAAACCTTTTGTTGCTTTTCTAGAAGCACGATATTCTTACGATGATTTTAACTTTAATAAAATTGTAGATATAGATATAGTATTATGCTATATTCGAATAAAATTTGCTAAATCGTTGATTTAACTTAGTTTCATATTAAATCAGCTTTAACGTCGGTGGTACTAATTCAATTAAAATTTTGTGCCATTCATTTTAGGAAATAATTTCAAAAAATAATCGTTTCACTTGTTTTGAAGATATTGATTTTTCAAAAAACAAAATTAGATTTTGTTATTTCAAAAGATCAAAAAAATATTTTTGCGAATGTTCTTATATAAAATATTATTTTAAGCTTCGGGGGCTCCTGCTAAAAAAAAAATGGTTTAAATCGTTAGAACCGTTAATGAGAAAGTAGAAAATAGAAAAAAAAAGGTTGTGTGTACTGACGTACGCGCGGTAGAAGTAAAACTGCCTTACATGTCGCTGTCTTTGACTGATAGCGTGTCGTTTTGACACGTCACTGACAGCTGCATAGACATTTTTTTACTCCCAACGCCGGAAAAGAAGTTTTACTTAAAAAAAACGGTTCTATGACAGGTACCGTTAATAACATGTTATTCAGCCGTTTTCGAGATAAATAAGATCTTACACTACGGGTGCGACACCGTTAGTTTTAGAGGTAAAAACAATTATCAATTTCTCCTATCTCCCCTTGGGTCCCTTAAGTAAATTTTTTCCAATAGTTTTTTGTTATTATTAATTTGGCTTTTAAAAATATGTTTTCATGTAACATTTACAATCATCAATGATTTTTTTTAAATAATTTAATAATTTATTTTATTTTAATATTTCTTAAATAAATTATTTGAATAAAACTAAACTGTTTTTATTCTGTGAACCAAATGTGATTTTATAGCCTTTTTTAAGAAATTCAAGTCTTTATTAGTTATTATTTTTTTTTATTATTAAAGCTCTATAGAACAATGTGACTTTTTTATATACGACTTCAAAAAAGCCACCAAATATCATCTTAAATCTCTTTTTTTTCCACTTTTGCACACGCAACTCATCTTAAATGGACATAAGAATTGAAAACGTCCTTCGAAAACGCAAGGCAAAATATCTTATCTCAACTTAAGATTTTGGAAATTAATATAAAATTCAATTTATAGAAAAGCCAAACTATCTTAAGTCATATTTTTCCTCATAACGACCAAAATATTAAAAATATCTTTTCGAAAATAATTTCAAAAAAAATATCATAAAATTTTACATATAAATGCTTTGTTGAATAAAGTCTATATTTGAAAGATTTTTTGGCATACAGCTTTGAAGTGTTTTTTTGCTCTCCTGAAAAATCATCAAAATTGACTTAAGATACTTTACCTTTTCAGTCGAGATATAATGAAATGACAAACTGGAAGAAGCAAAGAATTCGTTTCTTGAAAATCCTGTGAGTTACGCAACAACGCAAACAGTGGAAACTACTGGAATTTCTGAACGTTCATACAGAAGCATTATTAAGGAATACGAAGAGACAGGAGTTGTGCAGTCACCAAATAAAAAAATGCAGCATACGCAGTGGAAAACTGGACTAGACGAATTCGACATCGCAGCTATTTGGCGTATAATGCACAACTTCCACCAGGGGGGAAAAATGATGATATCCTTAAAAATGTTGAGACAACGAGTATAGGAAGATCTGGAGTTTAGCTTAAGTATTACGTCTCTCAACAGGATTCTAAGAAGAAACGGATTTAGCTACAAAAAAACTCAAAACAACCGGAAACTTCTCTGTGAAAGAAATGATATTAAACTCATGCGATGGAAAAATCCGGGAATACAGAACAAAAGGATATGATATAATTTATTTGGACGAAAGCTATATTCAATTCAAAGCTCACATACAAGGCCATGGGCTTGGACTGATGACAATAGCAGTGGGTTGAAGACGCCAATTTCAAAGGGAAAGAGGCTGATAATGGCGCATGCAGGTGGTGAATTTCAATTTATTGGATGTTCAAAAATTAGCAGAGGAAAAATTTTCAAAAATAACGGGTGAAAAGTGTGTGAAAAAGCCATAAGAACTGAGGAAGAATACTTTTCTCACAACTTGACGTGGGACACAATTTCAGATTCAATTATAATTAATCTAGGTGACGATTCTTTAACCGACTATGAAAGCGACATTAGTTCTTTAAACTAAGTACATATATGTAAATGAACATTTATTATTTAAATTATATTATTCTTATTTATATTGTTTTTATTTTATTATTATATTTTTTATATTTATTTCTGAAGTACAAGTTTATAATAATAATTTTAAGGTAAAATAAATTCTTAAAAACTCGTAGGTAAAAATTATTCAAACTTGTAAACACTAACCTAACTAATTAACACTAATCTACAATTAATCCCAAAACCCCACAGGTCAAAAAATAATAAATGCATATATCAAATAAACACTAAAACCATAAAATAAATATAAACATAACGCCCCCGGAACCTTTCTGTTGCTAAGCCACAAATCATAAAACATAGAAATAAACAATAATCCCTAAACTATTTGTCAAAGCAAAGTTGAGTTAGGCACTGTAAGATTTAAGGAAAAATCTTTACTCATTAAATATCTTGTGCACCATTTTTGTTCTCTTAAATCCTCTCTCTGCGCAACCGACCGTTGGCCAACTGAATTGGTTCAAGCTATAGCAAATTTATATAATTTTTAATACGTGTGCATGTGTCTTACATACCTATGTATATAATGCATTTGATTCAAATAAAAGCTCAAGTGACCTCAACTCCAAGGTGCGTTTCGCCCAGGTACGACAGTGGGCTCATCAGTTAGATGCTGCCGTACCCTTCTAAGACGCAAATATTGGTCGATGTTTATCAACTCTTATAAAATTTACAGCTTTAACAGACTGTGAATTTTATTTTTCTAGGGGAATTTGATCAAATTCAGACACCTAGAATAATAACGTCCGTGGTCAGACTATTAAATCAATGAATATAATTGAGAATTATCTCTGTTTAAGTGGAGTGATTGAATTAAATTCAAATAAAAGCTCAAGTGACCTCAACTCCAAGGTGCGTTTCGCCCAGGTACGACAGTGGGCTCATCAGTTAGATGCTGCCGTACCCTTCTAAGACGCAAATATTGGTCGATGTTTATCAACTCTTATAAAATTTACAGCTTTAACAGACTGTGAATTTTATTTTTCTAGGGGAATTTGATCAAATTCAGACACCTAGAATAATAACGTCCGTGGTCAGACTATTAAATCAATGAATATAATTGAGAATTATCTCTGTTTAAGTGGAGTGATTGAATTAAATTCAAATAAAAGCTCAAGTGACCTCAACTCCAAGGTGCGTTTCGCCCAGGTACGACAGTGGGCTCATCAGTTAGATGCTGCCGTACCCTTCTAAGACGCAAATATTGGTCGATGTTTATCAACTCTTATAAAATTTACAGCTTTAACAGACTGTGAATTTTATTTTTCTAGGGGAATTTGATCAAATTCAGACACCTAGAATAATAACGTCCGTGGTCAGACTATTAAATCAATGAATATAATTGAGAATTATCTCTGTTTAAGTGGAGTGATTGAATTAAATTCAAATAAAAGCTCAAGTGACCTCAACTCCAAGGTGCGTTTCGCCCAGGTACGACAGTGGGCTCATCAGTTAGATGCTGCCGTACCCTTCTAAGACGCAAATATTGGTCGATGTTTATCAACTCTTATAAAATTTACAGCTTTAACAGACTGTGAATTTAATTCAATCACTCCACTTAAACAGAGATAATTCTCAATTATATTCATTGATATAATGCATTTGTCATGTTCAAAGTAAGCATAGATACCTATACTTAGATCATTAAAAAAAAAAAAGAACAAACAATCGAATTTTGTATCGTTATTTTTTCAAGCGCATGTGGTCTACAAATTAATATTTACGAAGGTCATTCTTTGATCTCAAATCATGCAATTTTTATTAGACAATAGAAAAGTCTATCCATGCACAGTCGATGGAGCCGAAAGTGTGAGATTACACCTAAAAAACTTTGATTAGCCCGGTCAAAATAGACATTCAAGGTTACATTAATTCGCACAAATCTGAAAATTGGCATGAATGTTGAGAACACTATTACAAACAATTTGTCAAAAGTCCCCATCGATCCGACGTGTGGAAAAAAAATTATTCAAGGTCAAATGTTGCAAATTTCGGTTTTTTGCATTTTTCAGCTGAACAGCAAGTTTTATCATAAGATAGGTGAGACAAAAATTATTCATCATGCAATTATCTATAGAAATTGTCTTAACACTTTTTCTCCTAAGAATCACCATTTTGGAGATATAGCGAATCAAAAAGTTGAAAAAAAATTATTCAAGGTCAAATGTTGCAAAAATCGTTTTTTTGCATTTTTCAGCTGAACGGCAAGTTTTATCATAGATAGGTGACACAAAAATTATTCATCATGCAATTATCTATAGAAATCGTCTTAACACTTTTTCTCCTAAGAATCACCATTTTGGAGATACAGCGATGTTGAAAAATTTGTGTTCTTCATAATATGTATGTCAATTACCGTTATATACATTACACAACGGTAATACAAGTAAAAATATTAGTTTTCGTGGCGTATAGATACATATTATACAATTCTAAAGCCAGATATACACTGTTCAAATGCATGACAAGCACGCGCAAGTGTATTGGTGAAAAAATCACACGTATAGATTGGATTTAGGATTAAAGTAAAATGAAAATCTTTTGAGTTTCTTTCAATCTAGCGTCCTGCATTGAAGTAGTGTATATGCAAGATTGATGATTGACCATGCATTTATTGGTTCATTTGCGTATAGTTCGTTGAAGAGATGAGAACACAGTACAACATAAGCACTGATTTAAATATTAAAATAGTAAACAAAAAATGTATGATGAAATGGACATACAAAATAAAACAAATTACCTACTCGGATAAAATTGAAAAAATCTCAAAGACGTTCTTATATTCACAATTTCGCCGAAAAAAACTCACAAAGCGCAACGTCCTCTCACCACACCGTCCATGTTAAAGTAAAAGATTGAAGACTCATGCTTGGTGTGTGTATATGCAACTTTAACCCGAATTTTCGAATACACTTGCACGTGCTTGCTATACATTTGAACAATGTATATTTGGCTTAAGAATATAAACTCGAAAGAAAACCCAGTCCCTCATTTTATGTGACCGTACGGCCTTGAGCAGCATCTGTCTGCGACGCTCGTATACCTGCTCCGTTTCTAAGGGCCCAAACAAAATAGTATTAGTCCCAAGCGTTCCTTCGTAGCAAGAACAAGTAGTTATTGCAAACAGAAATTGTGCAGTTTCTTGTTTGTAAGAGAAATGTATCAATTTTGCTTTATTTGTAGTAAACATTTGGCGGAAAAAGTACACTTGGAAGAGTACCATTACCGTAGTTAAAAGACGTCACGAACAAGAACAAGCTGGTACATCAATAATAAGTCCTCCTCGTACTAGAGCACGCGTAAATGAATCAGTTTTTTGTTTAGATTACGTTACCTTAGGTTAAGGTGGCTGCTGACCGGAAAAGCCAACACACTTAGACCAATATTTGGTCCGTTGTGATACTACAGGATTTCAAAAATCAATCTTACTCGTTAAACCATTTTGAGCTAACAATGAAGCATTTGAGACAATGAATGAAATGAAAAAAAGCACTGCAATATCGGCGTCAAATTTGTAATGTAATTAGGTGCTTAGATAAGTTTCGGTACTTATCTTTTGTAAAAAATACTCATAATCGCTTTCGTCATTTCCAATAGTAGTATTTTTCAATTAGATACAAAATTTTCAACTCAATAGGACCACAATAGATCGTTGAATAGGCCTACCGGGGAAGCCACCTTTAAAAAACGCGCCAAGTGTACTACTTCACGGGTGGCGCGGAACCGTGTGCATATTATGAAGAATACAACTTTTTGCTTCGCTATATCTCCAAAATGGTGATTCTTAAGAGAAAAAGTGTTAAGACAATTTCTATAGATAATTTCATGATGAATAATTTTTGTCTCACCTATTTTATGATAAAACTTGCCGTTCAGCTGAAAAATGCAAAAAACCGATTTTTGCAACATTTGACCTTGAATAATTTTTTTTCCACACGTCGGATCGATGGGGACTTTTGACAAATTGTTTGTAATAGTGTTCTCAACATTCATGCCAATTTTCAGCTTTGTGCGAATTAATGTAACTTTACCCTTATTTTTGAAGCTAATTTGACCGGGCTATATTGATGATGATTTCGTTGATGAAACTGGCATACATTGTTAAGACATTTTAAAACACGGACTTGACTATTTAAACTTAACAATTTGACTGACTGAATCACTAAGACACCAACTACACACGAATTGACTGACTCGGACGTGGAATGCAATGAAAGTCTATCTCCTCGCGATGCATTCTAGATAACGCTAAATGACTTTCTAAATTGAAACTTTGCATACACCCAACCTCGCACCTACCCCAAATCCTATAGTGTGCCCAGGAAGGGGTTGCAGGAGGGCAGCATGAATCCCCTTACATACCTCACTGTTTAAACGTCGTAATGCTCAGTGCTATAGGACTATATTTATGTACGAGTATGTAAGCAGGCAACAAAATAAAAATCTCATAAAAAAGTAGTTTCAGTAATTTTTAATTTTCTCAAGCAGTAGAGGACAAAAAATCATCTAGTTTTCAGTTTTTGATTAGAAATTAATTAGAGCAACGAATTTTAGAAAAAGAAATAATGTACAGTTACTCACAAAATTATTGGGCCAAATTTCTTTCTTTACTTAAATGTTAAATCAAATAAGAAACAACGTACAAAATGTGTTTTTAAAAAATAATGGTTTATTTTAGAACTTGTAAGTAACAATTAAAATGAAAAAAATCTATTCTTTGGATTTAAAGAAAAAGAAAAAATAAGGAAAATGAATTTTAAGTGTAGTTTTTAACAAGATTATTGGGTCAAAATACTTAAATATTATTTGGGCACTAAAATTTAGATATAATTTTAATGTCCAGTACTCTGTTGGATTTCCCATCCTATGAATAACACTTTTAAGCCTTCTTTGCATAGATTCAACCAAGTTTTGTGTTGTTGAAGAGCTCGTGCCCTTTCACTCGAAATGGAATTGAATTCGATACAAAATAAAATTTGGTGTTCTTACAATTCATTCTTACTGATATCGATTTCATTTTTCTCGAAGTGAAATTGATCACGAATAAAACGAGAACCGACTTTTTGTTAATTTTAAATGAAATAAACCATACTTTTACATTAAAGAGTTCGTCTAACTTTAACATGAACAAATAGCTACTTTATCTGTTAAAAGTATACTTTATCCATATTGACAATGATCATTTCATACCAAAGCAAATCACAGTAAAAATGTTTACCAATGTTTTATTCGATTTTTTAAAAGATGTGCTTTGTAAATACTCGTAGAATGAATCACTGAATAGTAAAAATTCGAAACAATCGTACAAAAGTACGATTTTTAATTTTTTAATATTGCAGCGGGCGATGGACAAACAAAACTGTACATCCAAAGACGTATTTAAGGATTTGGCGCCCCCGGGCTGAGAAATTTTACCGCCCCTTAGAACAATGAAAATAAAGTAATACAAAATAATAATTAAAAAAAAAACACAAAATGCATAATATTTGATATTTTCATTTTTTTTCTGTGTGTATATTGATTACAAAATTCATTAACAATAGATTAGTTATCTAAATTTTTTGTCAGTTCAGCTTCTATATTTAATAAAGCTAGACTATTAAGGCGTCCTTCGCTAATGCGAGACCTTAAATAGTTTTTTTTTCGTTTCAATACGGAAAACGATCTTTCTACACTACAATTTGGCACTACAGTGCACAAGTATATTCTTAAAGCAACCTCAGCATATGGAAATGCTTCCTTCAATTCTTTTTCTCCTATATGAAGGTTAAGCTGCCTTTAACTCATATTTGCAGTGTTGTTTTTGGTCCAGAAAATGTTTAAGTAAGACACACTCTTCTTGAAAATCTTCCCCAAGATCATTTGTTATTGCTTCATAGGAATGAATGTATTTATTTTGAAATTTTCACGACTACAAAAAAGAACCTTCGCAACACTCATCATCTCGTTGATGATTCTTTTTTTGTCCGTTTTTTAATTTTCAGAGGTTTTGCTTTTTCCCATCTCTTCAAAAACATGAAAGCATTCTCGTTTTTCTCTCACAAACGATATGAGTGCCTCGTAGAGCCTGGACGCAATTTCAACGTCTGTATCAACACCTTGAATTTTTTTGATACAATATTGAATTGCTTGAGTATAGAACCCCAAAATTGAGACAATATTACTGCCTCAAGGGACTTCAATTGGGACAAGTTAAGACGATAACTTTAGTAAAATGTTAGCGATAGCATGATGCTAAATTTGATTAAAGTTAGCAAAATCGTCTTTTTAACCTAGTATGATATAAAAATAGTTTTAACATCGTACTAATTCAACTCAAAATACTACCTATCCTTTTATTTATCCTTCATTATTATAAACTTTAGTACAAAAAACAATCATTATATTGTTTCTTAAGTGGTTCAAAACTATTGACGAAGGGAAGGGTGATTGTTTATAGGGACACGAGTCAGACAAAACTAAAAAAAATTGAGGCATGATTTGCTAAGTACGTATATAAAAAGAATAAAATCTTGTGTGTGACCTTATAACTAGAATCCGACTGGATGGATTTTTATAATTTTTCTTTTTAATAAAAAGTGACTCTTTGTAGATGGTTTAGACACAAAAAATTAAGATCCGCCCAGCCAAAGTTTTTCTAGTCTATTTTTTTGAGCTACATAGCAACAAGTGTTTTTTTTTTGTTGTTGATAATGTTTTCGTTTCATTGGAATTTGTTCCTATCACCGTACCCGATCGGAACGTAATTTTCTTCGATTTCTACGAAATGTACGAAATGTACGCTCAGTTGGAAAATATTTGATATTTCTTAAGAATCTTCTTTTTTCTTTATTTAATTTTCTTTGTTTCTTTCCGCTTCCAAAAACATTGTTGCACTATCCATGGTTCTTCTTTGCTTATTTGACACGAATCAACACTTAATTAATTTATTGGCGTTTACGTCAAATGCACGCGTTGATAAACGTCGCGTCGGTTTTTCTGTTAAGAAACAGATACCATGAAGGAAATAAACGTTACGATCGTAAGATCTTTCCGATCGTAGGTTTCTCCGAATGGATACGATGATAAGGCTGAATATGTATGTAGCTACATGCCTGTAAATATTTATATTATGAATTTTCCATATAAAGATCGTTTATAAAAAATAAGAATAGTAAATGGTGAAAAAAGTGAGTGTGACATGTTACATGAACTCTTTCACAGCCGGACATTCACGGCACTGAAGAAATTGTCATGATTGAAAAACTCGAAAAATCGCATTTTTTTAAATCTTTGTATTTTTTGTTTATCCTTCAAAAATATTGTAAATTAGACAATTGTAAGGGGCGGCTTTCCCTCTTTTGCTTGTATGTTTTGAAAGTTCAATCTGTTCAAAAAAATATTTTAAATTGGCCAATTGATAAGGGCGGCTTGAATGTTTTGAAAGCTTATTCGCTTCAAAAAAATATTATAAATTGTGCAATTGCTAGGGGTGGCTTGCGCCTTTTCTTTTTCCTTGTATGTTTTGAAAGTTCAATCGCTTAAAAAAAATATTATTAATTGGCCAATTGCTTGGGGCGGCTTGCGCCCTTTTGCTTGTATGTTTTGAAAGATCAATCGCTTACAAAAATATTATAAATTGGACGCCCCTAGCAGCCTTGCCGCCCCGGGCTGTAGCCCTTTTGGCCCTGTGTACATCACAAATTATTTACATATGTAAGTTAAAAACGAGTATAACCAAATGAACTTGCACCATGCAACAACAAAACTGAGTTGCTGTGAATCAGCGATATATACTTCTTATCCATCTAAAATAATGTAAATAACTTATAAGCAATCAAAATCTATACCGAGGTGGAATATAAAATGTACTTTCGGCGAAAAATTATTTGGTTTGTTCTTTTTTTTTTTGTGTAGTTGTGTTTGAGTTATGTAAAAAAAGGTAATCGAATTTATCTTCAACAATGAAAAAATAAAAAAAATATACCAAAAGCTTACAAACTGGCACATATGTGTATACAGATTTTCAAAAAAATGAATGTCGGAATGGCGGTTAAGACAATAAATGGATCGGTTGCTATTAGAAGAGAATTATTTCAGCTTTTACACAAATTTTCACAACATTTAGTTGAATACCTATGCAAGCCCAACAGAAAACTGTATTAGATTAATAAATAGTTTATATGATTCATTAATAGGAAACAAACGTTCACACATGATGATAGAAACATAGCAGCAACATTTTAAACATCATATTATTAAGGGTTTAGCATTTTATTAGTTAGCAATTTGTTAAACTTTTACAGCCTTATTTATTATTTTTCACTAATACTCGGTTCAACTTCGGAGTAATTAAACCGACGCCAAGTACTTACTTCGAGTTTACGCCACGTCAAACAAATCCTTATTTACTATGTATTTTCTTAGCCGTTTTAACTACGCGTTCCTTATGTCAAATATACTGGGAAAAAAAGTCACCAATCTGAAACTCTGGTTATTATAAACGTAAACAAACCCCAGCTGATTTCCATTATTATTCATTTTATCATAATCTTTCGCGAATTTTGGCTGCTCAAATCATAAAATGGATACACAAAACAAAAGAAAACGGTCTGAAAACTATACGTATTGTAATATTTTTACAAGGTTCGTTAAATAAAACTTATTACTCTTTTTAGTATTTCCTCTTTATTCACACTTTCCAATTCAAAACAGTAAATCTCAATTTATAAATAACTCAAATGCTTTTATTCAAATTTAAATCACACTTGTTTAATAACACAATCCAATAAGCAATACTTTTGCACACTTTCATAATCCAAAATCAACTGTGTCTCGCTCACCGTGAACACTCCCTTATATACTCAAATTAGTTGTTCTCGAAAGTTCTTGTCTTGGAATGTTCTAGATGTTTGGAATAAGGGGAAATACATTTGACATTGGAAAAGAGCTTTTTGTTTCTTCCATAAATTAGATATGCAGTTTTCCAACAGATGGCGCTGTAGTAGTATAAAGCTCTGTTCACAACATTGCCCCCTTCTTAAGATTGTTCGTCCCGAACAATTCTATCTCCAGATTCGCCACTGTATCGGTGCAGTCGATCGCTATGCACAACTTTTAACTTTCCTCGTGACCCTCTTTGAATTCGGTAAACGACATCATTGATTTTCGTGACGACAGTATAAGGGCCTTCCCAGTTTTGTTGAAGCTTCGGCGACAATCCCTTTTGACGATGTGGATTATACAGCCATACACGATCTCCTACTTGGAATCCTGTCGTGTTTGCTCTTGTGTCGTACCTTGTCTTCATTCGATCACTGTAAGCGCTCATTCTAGTCCTGGTCCTTTCGTGGATGTCGATTAGCCTCTCTTGTAGGTCACTCACGTAATCCCTTGTTTCCTTAGACTCTTGTGATGGATGTCCAAACCTTATCTCACTAGGCAGCCGTATGTTTCTTCCGAACAGGATTTCAGATGGTGTTTGTCCTGTTGAGCTATGTATTGCACTTCGGTAGGCCATCAAAAATAGTGGTATGTGCCTATCCCAGTTTCTTTGGTAGTCGCCTACGACTTTAGTGAGGTGTTCTTTTAAAGTCCTGTTGAATCTCGACCATTCCATCAGATTGCGGGTGAAGTGGTGTGGTTCTCGTTTTCTTAATGCCAAGGAACGCGCACACCTCTTGGAATATGTTCGACTCAAAGTTCCTTCCTTGGTCAGAATGGAGCTCCATAGGCACACCGAACCTGCTTACCCAGTTAGACACAATCTGGTCGGCCACGGTCTTGGCTTCTGGGTTCGGGATAGCGTATGCCTCAGGCCATTTGCTAAAGTAATCCATTACTACCAGAATGTATTTGTTTCCAGCATTCGTTTCCGGAAATGGGCCAGCCACATCAACAGCAATCCTTTCAAACGGTGAACCAACATTATATTGCATCATTTTTCCTTGCAGTTTTCTACCCGGTCCTTTGGTTGCAGCACAAGCGTCACAATTTCGGCACCACTTTTCAACGTCGTCTCTTGCATGCAACCAGTAGAATCGTTGCTTCACTTTTTCTAAAGTCTTATTGACTCCCAAATGGCCTCCTGAAGGTCCATCATGCATCTCTCGAAGAACCTCTTTGATTTTCGATTGAGGTAACACAAGCTGCATCACATAGGATTTACCATCAGCGGACTCCCATTTTCGCCTAAGAACACCTTCTTGCACATGAAGTGAGTCCCATTGTGCCCAATAGGCCTTTAAAACTGGACTCCTATCGGAAATGTCATTCCATGCGGGTTTTTCTTCATGTTCCTTCCACGCGAGAAGAGGTTCAATGTCGGGGTCTTCTTGTTGAGCAGATCTTATTTCTTCATTGCTCCATCCACAAATGGGGTCAGCCCTTATTCGCAGAATGTTGATGGATTCCTTTTCTTCTTGTCGCCTGCAGTGCTTGCAATCTATTTTACAAGGTCTTCGGGATAGTGCGTCGGCATTTGAGTGCAGCTTTCCCCTTCGGTGTTGAATTTCGTAATCGTAAGTCTGCAGACTTTCTATCCACCTTGCGACTTGTCCTTCTGGGTTCTTGAAGTTCAACAACCAGTTAAGAGCACCATGATCGGTTCGTAGAAGAAACTTCTGTCCATAGATGTATTTGTGGAAGTGTTTCGTTGCCAAGATGAGTGCCAAGAGTTCTCTTCTGGTCACACAGTAGTTTCTTTCGGTCTTCGACAGTACTTTGCTGAAATAGGCGACAACCTTTTCTTCGCCATTGTGCACTTGTGACAGAACAGCGCCGACTCCTACGTTGCTTGCATCAGCATCGATGATGAAAGGCTTGCCTGGAGTCGGATAGATCAGCACCGGAGCATTGCACAGACGGTATTTCAGTTCTTGGAAGGCTTTTTCACACTCACCTGACCATCTAAACTGCTTGTTCTTTTCCGTAAGCTGATGCAAACTCTTCGCAATTCCGGCAAAGTTCTTAACAAAACGTCTGTAATAAGTAGCAAGACCAAGAAAACTTCGTAGTTGATGTTTGTCCTGTGGTGTTGGCTAATTTTTGACGGTGTCAACTTTTTCAGGATCGGTCTTGACTCCTTGGGACGAGATGATATGTCCCAAATATTTTACTTCAGTCTGGAACAGTGCACATTTTTCTGGGTTCAGTTTAAGGTTAGCCTCTCGAAGTCTCTGGAACACACCCTTGAGGTTCTTACAGTGTTGGTCGTATGTTTTTCCATAAACGATAACATCATCCAAGTAGACAAGGCAAGTTTTCCACGTCAGGCCTTGAAGGACGCACTCCATCAAACGCTCAAAGGTTGCCGGAGCGTTGCAAAGACCAAATGGCATCACGTTGAACTGCCACAGCCCATTACCTGTGGAGAACGCTGTCTTTTCTCGATCTTCAGGGTGAATTTCAACTTGCCAATATCCACTTTTCAAGTCCAGTATTGAAAACCAGTGTGCTCCTTCCATCGCATCTAAGGTGTCACTAATTCTTGGTAGGGGGTAACTGTCTTTCTTGGTTACGTCATTCAACCTTCGGTAGTCAACACAAAACCGTGTACTTCCGTCCTTCTTTTTGACTAGGACCACTGGTGACGCCCAAGGACTTTTGGAGTTTTCAATCAAACCATCCTTCTTCATGGTGGTAATCATTTCCTCAGCTTCACCTTGTTTGGCCAGTGGAAGACGTCTTGCGGGCTGACGAATGGGTCTTGCATCTCCTGTATTTATTCGATGCTGCACCATTTGTGTCCTTCCATATTTCCCGTTTGGTGAAGCGAAAATGTCGGCATACTCATTCAGAAGGCTTTCTGCTGTTTTAACCTGATGTTGGTCTAGGTTAGATGAATTGAGTATCTTTGCCTTGATGGTATTGAGCTCTTCAGGGTCTAATGTCTTTCTCGGTGTTTCAGCGTCGATTTGTGTTATGGCTGCGACAGATTCGCACTTACCGATAATTTCTCCTTTCGTTAACTTTACATCGTACGGTTTGGTGTTGAGTATCCGTACGGGGACCATATTGTTCTTCGGCGCCACAAGTGTCTTCCCAATGATGACGTTTTGTGAAGAACAATCTGGGCCTGGTTCCACCATTAGGTATCGATGGCGTCCAAACTCACCATCTAATTTTGTCCAAAGAAATACCTCAGAAGAAGTAGGAATAACCACATCTTCTTTGATGACAGTCCTTAGAGTTGTTATTCCTTCATGCCCATAGATCATTGGAATCTCTGTATTCTGGTATTTGAGTACCTGGTTGCCGATATCCAAAACTACTCGATGTTCTTTCATGAAGTCCATTCCGATGATGCACTCGTCACATATATCTGCCGCCAAAAATTTGTGTGAGAATTCTAGATCTGCTATTCGAATTCCAAGTCGGACCTCACCATAAACCCTAGCTGCTTCTCCTGTGGCAGTTCTTAGACGGTAACTATTGGTGTTGTGTAGCCAATTCAGGTGTACTAGGTCTTGACGCACAATGGAGGCTGTGGCACCGTGGTCGATTGTGACCACACGTTTGTTGCCATTTAAAGTTGCCTCGACAGTCAGACTTTTATTGTCTCGTTTAGTCTGAGAGACCTGGATGGTGTTTCTGGGGCCATCGATACCAGAAACCCGCTTCTGCCCCTCGAAGTTATTTCTTACTTGTTGGGAAACTATTCGGGAAGTAACACTGGTGTTATTGTTACCTTGTTCTGGTTTTGAAACTCCGTGTCCACAATGTTGACAAGCTCTTCTTGGTGGTAATCGACATTGACGCTGTAAATGTCCGGTCTTGTTGCAATTCCAGCACTTTGCAAGTCCGTTTCGTTGGTTCCTTTGGATATCAGTTCTTTGGCATGAGCATTCTTCGACGATGGCTTCTCTAAGTCGATGTACTCCGTGAGAAGCTTGCTCTGCTGCTTCCATTGTCAAGGCAAACGCTAATGTTTCAGAAAGCGTACGTTTTCCAGCAGTTCGCACGGCCCTTTGAAGATGTATGTCGGAAATGGCGCGAACAAATGCCTCAACTGCAAACTGGTTACAAATTTCCTCTCCAAAATCTGGATATGCAAGATGAACAAGCCTTTCAATGTCCGCTTGCAGTTGTTGTAGAGTCTCGCCCCTCTTCTGAACTCTGGAATTGAGTTGCACTTTGAAGACTTCTTTCATGTGGCTGTTGTCAAAGCGTTTGTCTATAGCCAAAACCAAGGAATTGAAGTCACCACTCTTATCTGTTGGTATGGTTTGCAACAACTCAGCAGCTGCTCCTCTAAGAGCAAGAGTTAAGGCTATATACTTGTCAGCCTCATCCCAGCCATTTGTTGTAGAAGCAGCCTCGAATTGCTTCTTGTATATAGACCAAGAAGTTTGTCCATCAAAGGTTGGAGGTTGCATCTCCTTTTTCCTCAAGGTTTCTCCAGAACTTTCCCGAATTTTTATATTTCGCACACGGTCTAACTCTTTTGAAAACGTTTCCATTTTGCTGTCGACTTGATTCCCTAGCAATGAAACACGTTCATCTAACTCTTTTGAAAACGTCTCCATTTTGTTGTCGACTTTATTCTCCAGCAATGAAACACGTCCATCAAGTGCAGATACATTATTCTCGATGTTAACAAGCTTGCCTTCTAGCATGTTTCTCTGCTCTTCGAGAAGGTCTTTTTGTTCGCTATGCTGTTTCTCAAGGCGTTCGAGAATATTCTTTTGTTCATTTTTCTGCTCATTGAAACGTTCGTTTTGTTCATTTCGTTGCTCTTCGAGACGTTCGAGAACATTCTTTTGTTGCTCTTCGAAACGTTCGAGAACATTCTTTTGTACATTCTCCTGTTCTTTCTTTTGTTCATTTCGTTGCTCTTCGAGACGCTCAAGCAAAAGACTAAACATATTTGAAACATCTACGTTTTTACTTACGTCCACTTCCTCAGCGTCAGCTTCAAAGACGAAAATATCCGGGTCTTCATTTTGTTGTTTCAAATATTCGGCCAAACGCAGAACAAGCTCATTTTTCGATCCTGCTCTAGAAAGTTCTCGCTTGCCTAATTCACTTTTCAGCTCATTAAAGTTGAGCTCTTTCAGTAACTTGCTCATTATTATTATTATTTTTTTTTTTTCGCACTTCACTGCACAATAAGTTTTATTCCACTTTTCTGACACCAATGTAATATTTTTACAAGGTTCGTTAAATAAAACTTATTACTCTTTTTAGTATTTCTTCTTTATTCACACTTTCCAATTCAAAACAGTAAATCTCAATTTATAAACAACTCAAATACTTTTATTCAAATTTAAATCACACTTGTTTAATAACACAATCCAATAAGCAATACTTTTGCACACTTTCATAATCCAAAATCAACTGTGTCTCGCTCACCGTGAACACTCCCTTATATACTCAAATTAGTTGTTCTCGAAAGTTCTTGTCTTGGAATGTTCTAGATGATTGGAATAAGGGGAAATACATTTGACATTGGAAAAGAGCTTTTTGTTTCTTCCATAAATTAGATATGCAGTTTTCCAACAGATGGCGCTGTAGTAGTATAAAGCTCTGTTCACAACAGTATATTATAATTAGATTACAACAGATACAAATAAATATATTTGTTTTTGTTCATAGATACAAGACAACTAATAGAAGAAAAAATTAAAGAAACAAACCATAAAGAAACAAATAAACATAAACATTGTCGAATTCAACGAGAAAAATGTTGCTTTGAGATTTGCGAGACATCACACAGCCAATATTATTGCGTGCGGAAGTAACAATAAATATCATCAACTGCATAGAATGGCCAGTTGCTTCTGAGAATATTTTCCTTGGCCTTGGAGATGCAATGCCTTCAAGTAAATTATTTTGTTCGAGTTCTCATTCAAACGTCAGTCTATACTAAATTAATTTCTTTCAGATGGATGTGTTTTGAGTATGTATCAAACTCGTAGGTTTGATAAATTATAAATAAATCAGATGTCATGTCAAAATGACATGTAGATACTAAAACGGCTTTAAACCTACTATGGACCAGTATTAGCTTATTCCGCCTCTATTCCTGGCGTATTTTCTTAATAAATAAGCTTTTCAGGATTAGAGTCATTGTAAATTCGAAGTAACTTTTCTCCGGCGCTAAAACGAGTTAGTAAATAAGGCTGTTAGTAATTTACTAGCTCTTCGAAATTTTTAAACTTTTTTTTTTTCGTTTTACTAACTAGTAATAGACTAATTCCCTCTTATGAAAAACGGTGGATCTGAAAACATTTAAATCATGACAGTTCGTTAAAATTAACAAACCAAACTAAACTTAATCTGGGGAACGGGCCTAATAGTTTTAAATATCGGAAACTCAAAAGTCAAAAGGACAACCTTAAATTTATTTTGTTATTTGTTTATTTTTGACAACTTTTTTGCGAAATGTTTTTTTATTATTTTGCCACTTTGGATTGGACCATTCCAGTCTTCTTCCAAGAAAGTGTAATGTAAATAGTGTAGGTAGTGGGTGCAATCGGAAGCCTACGGCTTATTATTCGATCTTGGATCTTTAAGTTTTTCAACTAAAAACCGATCTGCTATCTTGTCAAACCTATTTCTGGAGTAAAATTCTCCATAAAGCTGGGTCTTCAATCATATACATACATATGTACATATATGAAAATCTTCGTTTTCTGAAAACATTTCATAATATTTTATTTACTTTTAAAAACAATTTACTCACGAATCGAAATAAAAAAACACAATTTAACTCTTCTAAAATTGCCAAGAGATTTTGTTTGAGGAAAATGACAGATTTCATATTGATTTAGTAAATTACTAAAAGTTAAAGTAAACAGTTTGTTATTTTAACTTCAGTAAAATGTTTAGAGATAGTAAGATGATAAAATCTTTTAAAATTAGCGAAATCCTATTTTTTAACTTAGTAACTTACTAAAATGTTTACAATGCTTAAGATTTTGCATTAACATATTTTTCAAATTGGTTTGACAATAAGAATGAATGCCGTACGCACAGACTTGATATACAGTCAACTTCTTGGTAATTATTTTTCTCTCAAAAATTTGAAAATGATAAGAACGTTAGAAAAACTTAAAACCTTAATATACAAATAAGAAGCTACAGAACTTAGTGAATGCTTGAAAAATTTAAGAATTAAACAGTATCTATGAAAAACTAAAAATGGATTGTAAAAATAATGAATGTAAAATGGGATGAAGGGTGGGTGAACTAAGCAAATACGCAATTAAGAGTATAAATGCTTCAGACATTTTATATGGAATAGGCTAAGAGCAGAAAAGCTAAAAAATTCTCCTTTTTTCTTTATTAACACTATCATTATTTTTTCACTTACAAAAAAAAAAATAGAAAACAGAAAAACCGTTCTTATGTACCTTCGTATGTACATACATACCTACTACGTTTTCTTATTTATACTGAAATGAAATAATTTTGAAATTTGTAGTAGGTATAAATTGTTTCATTTGACAATTCGTAACATTTATAAATTAACTTCTGCTACAGTAAAGGTGTTTTGACGATGCAAACAATTTTAATAATCAAAATGAATTAATAAAATTTACTGTTGTGAACTATTTAAATTTGGTCTAAAATTTGAATTTCCTGCCCATCCGGCCATATTAAATTGTAAAAATGAAAAACAAGAAAAAGAATAAGAAAAATAAAATTATTCCAAACCGAAACTCGAAGTTATCCGCACGCTTTTTTTTCTTAAAAACCAATTTTTCGATTCGTTTAAATTTTATTGTTAGCTTTAACCAGCTAATTTGTATGTTTGTATCTAATTGATAACTAGAAAATTGTCACCTTTTAATAAATTTTCACAAACGCAATGAATTTCTAGGCATACGTTTTTGAAAAATTGTATGTACTATGTATAATGTATATTCTCGTACCTACATTCTTCTGGTTGCGTTTTTTCATACAAATATACCTACCTACAACCTATCATAACCATACATCCTCTTAATTAAGTAGGTGGTATAAAATAAATAGGTACCTAACAGTGGCGTGGCGTGGATAATTTTAAATGGGAAGACGTTATCACCTGTAAAAATGAAAACAAAAACTTAGAACCTTAAAAACAACATTTCTAGTAGGGATATGGTATCTACAAATGCATTCCACATTGACTTAGCAAAAAATGTGTAGCTATATTTTTTATACTTCAAGACAATAATATTTCAATCAAGAATGAGCTTAAAACATAAAAAAGGACCTGCTTTGTGACTCTCTTGGTTAATGTTGGTTGTGGATTGTGGAATGTGTTTGGATAAAGTATAAGATACAAACGAGAAGCAGAATGGAAAACTTAAACTTATTGGATGTTTATTTGGTAGATTGTGTTATTTATGGATTTTCTAAAAGGGAAGACGATAGGAATCGTGTTATATGGACGCCACGCCACTGGTACCTAACCCGTAAAAAATCTGTATCCACAATTTCTTAGGACTTTTTTTTCTTTTTCTTTGTCGCCCTACTTCAAATTGAAGTTAACCACGTTATTTTCGCCATCATCAAAAGATCGCACCAAATCAAATAAAACCAACCTTCCTGCCTGCAGGTGTCATCATAACCTCATGAACTTGAATGCAAAATACGTACATATGTATCTATGTATGTAGCAACTAGGACTAGGAGTAACAAACAATACTGTTTCTGTTTTTGGCTCTGATAGACAAAATTGAGCAACGAAATTAGAATAATTTGTATGGGAATTGAAAAGAATAAATACCTACCTAAAAAATAGAGAATAATTTTCACAAATCCATCCAAAGGCTTTGAAATACCTACCTACATAAGTTCCTAATTTGCTTCTAAATGCAATAAAATATCTAAGTAAGTGTCCTTTTTATCAACAAAATTGCCTTAGATTCCCAGATAAACACACAAAGATCCCTCTATGAAAAATGTAGGTATCTTGCGTTCTTGTGTCCATAACAAATCTATTTAAAAAAAAGGGTCTGGCGGTATTAAAAAAAAAAAACTAAGAATACAGTTGAATACGCAAGAGCAACAGACGAAATAGATTTTATTCGTGAATTTAGAGAGAACACATTTTAAAGAGAAAAAGCACTTCTCACATAATCTTAAAATAATAAATTGAAAACAGCTTTCTTAAAAGCTCTTTCAAATGAAGATTTTCATTTTCATATGTCAGTTCTTTCTATATGCATGCGACATCTGTATATAATTATCTGTGCTAATAATATGAAAGCACAAATAATCATATACAGATGTCTCATCTCCATACAAAAAAATGTCCTAAGATATTTTATCAGCAGACAATCATCAGCAGACAAAGATACAAAGATCAAGAGCGACAAGAGAACTACAATTACCACAATGTAAGAGACCGAAAAATGTATCTTTCCATTGGGTAAGCGACTAAGCGACAAGCGTTCTCTTGTCCTCATCAAAATTTATAGCACAAACAAATCGTACCAGACACAGCGCATCCCTTTCCCACCGGGGTTATATTGTTTCTGCTCTTCTTTTTCTTATTATATTTTTTCATTAGTAGAATTTCTGTGTGGATGGATGTTGTTTTTGTTTTTATATTTGCCTTTTCTTGTGTTCCTTTATTGGTTTTGATGGCTGGTGTATGTCGCGGCGACTCCTTGGCTGGTGTTTTTGTTTTTTTTTTTTATTTTTTTTTCTTGTGAGGGTATTGCACTTTTTGGTAGGAATTTTCTTGTTTGGATTTTGGCAATATCTTTTCGTTGTCAACTGCTTTGGGTAGGTATAGAAAAATGGAAATGGATTTTGTATGTTATGTAAGTAGGTTATGTTGATTTGCTTATAACTTGAGAATTATTGATTAGATCTTTAAGGACAAGCACTTAAAATAAAGGTAAAATTTCTAGTTTTATTATAAAAAATATTAAAATAAAATTTGAGATTTAGATTAAGCTTTTTTTACATGCCAGCCGATGTTTAGCTACTTTCTTTCAAACAACCACACAATCGAAATCTATGCCAAATTATTCTCCCTTTCAAAGATACTCGTACCTACACCGTACGCAAATAAAAATGTATTCGTGTGGCTTTGTCTTCTCCACAGGAAAAAAAGGAAGTAGGTATGCATGTATCTGTTTTATTTTTTTTTATTTGTAAGTGTCCAGGAGATAGATAGAATCGAAAATGAAAATTAACAGTTAGTCAAATGAATTGGTGAGATATGTATACTGCAATGAAAAACCCCCAGAAGAGTAGCGACAGATTGATCTTCAATTTTGCTTGAGAAAGTGATTATTAGCAGCTCAATTTTGTATGGCGAAATGTTATTTTAACCAGTAATTATAATTACTATCTATAACTTAAGTATATTTAATGTATATGTTACTCACGTTTCATGCCTACTTACATAGTATTTTGATTTATCGAAAAATTTAGTGTTTAGGATATCTAAAATAAAGTGCTTTTCTTTTTTTGAAACTGTTGCTGTGGTTTCTATTTTATCTACTCCCTTTTCTTTAAATGTGCGGATTCCTCGTCTCAAGAAAGAAGAAAGACATTTGCAGGATGGTAATTAGTTTTTAAGTTTCTTTTTTTAGCTTTATACAGGTACAAATAATTGAAAAAAATATCTTCCTGGAAGAAAACTAACTGTGTCATTGCTTTTTGCAAATCAAGTACGAACTTAACGGAAAGAAAACTGTTTAATTTTCCAAACAGAGAAACAGAAAAATATTCAGAATGGCTAGCTTTGCTTGATGAAGACTGTCGAGAAAATGTACACAGACATAAAAAACCTTACATATGTAGCCAACATTTTGCGTCGAATAGTATTGAAAAAAAAAATTAAAGAAAAGTGCTCGCCCAACATTATTTTTAAAGCATAATAATGATACTGAGAATATTGAAGAACAGATTGAGCCAAATGAAGGCAGTCAAGTTAGTTTCAATCCAGAAAATGCAAGAATTAATTACATGTGCAATTACAGAAATAACCTTGATGTGACATTGGAAGAAACAGACAACAGACAAGCAACAAAGCAAGTGAGGAATTTTCTGCAAAATGTTCAAGCTGTGAGAAGAATGCAAAGAAGCAATTTTATTATATAAAACAAGTCAGTCGGTTAACAAAAATGAACAATAAGCTTCAAATAAAAATTAATAAATTCAAAAAACTGAATTCAAGAATGTCTCGAAAAATTAACCGATTAAAGGAGGACAAAAAAAATTGCAAGCTTATGCGAAGCAGTGTATAATCGAAAAAATTGATATAGATTGTACGATATACAAAAGTTGTAATATTTTAAAGGTTAGTAGGAAAGTATACATTTTCTCAAAGCTCATTGACCACAGAATATATTGCATAAAAGATCTTGCTAAATATAATGGATTAAAACAAACGAAGAATGAAACTTAGTATATCATTTTTTTGTTTTTATGAATATACCTGATATGAATCTCTCTAAAGTATACATAAGTCTGTGAATTTTACTTCATAATTTATATAATTTTTCAGAATAACTGAGGCAAACTACAATAATTGAAAATTAAATATTTGTATTGAAATAATTGAAAAAGAATCTGTTTAATTGTAAAAGGATGTATTTACTGTTGACAAAAATAATTTTTCAAAAAAATAATAGCAAAAGGAAAAACCGAAAAATAAACAGTTACGAAAAAATATCACTATCCGAGTCTTCGAGTGTAAGCGATGAGAATGATAAATTTGTAAAATTTTATTCCATTTTGATTTACGGCCCAATATCACTTTGGTCAATTTTTGAAAGTCTTGAATCTGCTTTCCTTAAATTCAAAATAAAATGATCAGACTTTAAAAGTAATAATGTTGTCAAAAGGTTTTCGTTTGTATAAATTTGGGATGATTTTCTTGTTTGACAAAGGCCTCTATTGATTCTTCAGAAAGCTGTTTTATATGTAGGTATTTGAAAAGATTAAATTATATCTGGACCATGGATCAGAAGCTTATGGACACTTATCTTATAGTACCAACTGCAGAGCTCAAAATATTTTTCTTTAACTTCAGCCAGCAGTTCCAAAAAAATTACGTATATGAATAGAAAATCCTGAAGCTAAGATTCTTAATTCGGTTGAAAATTTGCTGACCCAAATCCTAGCTTAGGCTTGTCAACAATGAGACACAATTTACTTTTGAACTATTTATTCACAAGATGAAGCATTTTCTAGAAAATTAAGAATGCTATTGGGAAGAATAAAAGAAGGTCTCAACCAGACTCCGTGGTGTCTCGCAAAATAAACGCCGTTTCGTATACAAGCCTTCCACCTACGTTCAAGATATTTGAAAAGAAGTCATACTTTTTCCACCAAAATCGTTCTTAGTTGTAACCGGATAACCTTAAATTTTGACCTTGCCCTACAAAAAGTCAAATATTTTGAAGGTTAGCAAGAAGTAGCAAGAAAAGTAAACTTTTTCTCAAACCACTATAATAACAGAACATAATGACATAAAATATTTTGCTACAGTTTGCTAACATTTTTTTAAAAGCTTTACTTTATACAATTTGTAAGCCTCAAAATAAAGTATTTTTCAAAAAATCACAAAAATTCAAATTTACAAGAAAAATTCGAAACAACAACTTATGCCTGCAATCAAAGTATCCTTTATTAATAGTCAAACGAAAAAATGTATACAGCCAAAATATTTGTCTTATGCGAGCTAAACTTATTCGCACAAAATTACAAGTTTCAATTACATTGCAGCTTAAAGTATCTCAATTGCTCATAAAAGTTCCGCTATTCCAGGAAGAAGAAAAAAAAAACAAAAACCAAAGTTAAATTTAAATTTAAGTAGTTCAAGATGTTCTAAAACAGGTTCAGAGCATAAACCTAGGATTTGCATTTGTATGTTTTTTTATTTTTGTCCACTAGTCAACGCACTGTGCGGCGGTACGCCAAATTTCATAACAAATCGTCTGGTAGGTACCTAAAAATTTTCTTGTAGGTACATATTGCATAGACATAATAATAATGACAGCCGAACTAGAGGAAAGAGGAATAAAGTGAATCTGAGCGTAAATGGTAGGAACTACGAGTATGTATACAAGCACAAGTCTACCAATATTTTTCATTAGATGCCTAGAAACATTTGTATACTATTTATTAAACTTTTTACATTATTATACAAACAACAAGTTATATATTTCTACGAAATATAATGTTAGGTAGGTAACTCAGCGAAACATTTAAAAAAATAAACCTCATTAAGATATTTTCCTAGTGGATATCTACCTAGAACATAGCTAGTAATAATTTAAATAAAAATGTATCAAGGCAGATCCCCAAAGCCCTACTTAAATACATATATAATTATTAAGAAGATAACCTAATAAAAAACATATTAATTGATAATGATTGCACTCAAACTACAGTCAAAATCGACTATAACGAACTCGACCGGACTGAAGAATTTGTTCGTTATATCCGGTGTTTCGTTATAACCGATTTTCCAATTTTTGTTCCTTATTAAGGTTTTTTTTGGGCTTTGAACCACTTCAGCAAAGCATTATCTATGTCGGGATGGTGACTGTATCGCTCTATTTTAACTTTTAAGTTGAATTCTTAGAAATTATTCTTGATTTGATCTCGGTCTTTGAAAATGGTAGAGATTGTTGAAACCGATACAGAAAACTTTGCTGCCAAACTTTTATTGGAATCACCTGCTTCGAGCCTTGAAATTATTGCAGATTTTTCCTCAATCGTACAAAATAGTAGGTATAGTACAATTAGCATGAACCTTGGTCGGGACGAGATTAGTTCGCAATAACCGATATTTCGTCAGAACCGATGTCGTTATAACCTATTTTGATTGTATTTAAATACCTACATTAACTACATAAATAAATGTAATTACATGCCTACCTATCAATTATACAGATATTCTAGATAGGTATTTGAAATTTAAACTAAATAAAAAACATTTTCTGTTATATGTATCGATATCTAAATGCTAATTGAACCTACATATATGCCTCAGCAGATTCTTATCTTCCTACATACATACGTATCTTTTTATCAACAAGTATCTACCATACAAATTAGTAACATACATATTTCCAACAAATTTGTTTTGTTTTCTGCTAGGTAGGTAGGTAGGTAGGTACACTAAACAAGCTCTTGCCCAAAATCGTGAATTTTAATTTTTTGTGGACAGTAAAACCAATAAAGGCATTTCCAAATTTAATAAACTCACTACTATAACGGGTCTTCTTATATTGAAAGAACTTTGGGAATATTCGGATTGTTCGGAATGTTCATTATTTTCGGATTGTTCAGAATGTTCAGAATTTCCATAATTTTGAATAAGTTCAATTCTTAGTGTTCGGAATGTTCAGAATGTTCATAATTGTTCATAATGTTCGGAATGTTCGTAATCTTCGGAATGTTCATAATGTTCATAATTGTTCATAATGTTCGGAATGTTCGTAATCTTCGGAATGTTCATAATGTTCATAATTGTTCATAATGTTCGGAATGTTCGTAATCTTCGGAATGTTCATAATGTTCATAATTGTTCATAATGTTCAGAATGTTCGGAATTTTCATAATTTTTAATAAGTTCAATTTGTTCAGAAGATTCTTCTTACTCCAGTGCAGATTTTTTTTCTTATATGCAAATCTCAAAGCTGCGCTACTGTTGCAGTTTCCAGAACTTCCACATTGTTTGTTTCACAGCATGCAAGCAATTCACTTTTGTTATGACATATTCTTATACATACATACATATGTATATCTTTTTTTTTTTTAATTTCATCTTCAATATTCAATTTTTAATCTTAAATCTTAGCTTATCCCACTTCTGAGTTATAACGGGTCTTCTTACATATATTGAAATAAAGGTTTAAATAAATCTCTATATTACATATATTTTGTATTCTTCATCAAACAATATTAATTTTTAGAATAATAAAATAACAAGCTTTAAAAAGTATACTTAGAGCTAGGTATAAAGTATATTATATTGTAAGGTATGTATGTATATAAAGTTTAGAGTAGGTATTGTTAAGAAGTTATGAAGGACAATATGCCTTACACTACCTATGTTCTTTCCTACCTACATTAACTATAAAAATATGCACACATGGATGGACTCTTACGAAATAGAAAAGGCGAATGCAAATAACGCCATAAAAATGTGTCCATGACCGAAACTAACCAAACCGAAAAAAAAAAAACAAATGAAGAAATTCCTTCCATCAATTTAACTATGTACATAATTACATAACTACCAACGAAACACAATTTGTATTTGTGTGTTGTTCGAAACAGTTTTGTTGCATTCGGTGTGTGTTGCTCGAATACAAAAGCATGTATTTTCGACAACCACCATCGTAACACTTCAAAACAAAAACATGTGTTTTGTTTCGTTTTCTTTGGTGTGTTTAGTCTCATAAGAAACAATGTTCTCTTGTTTCACGAAACAAAAAAAACATGTTTTGCTTTATCCGGTGTGTTTTCAGCCAAGAAACGAATGTGGAATTGTTAATCTTGATTATGCAATTGGTCCTGGAACACATTTGGTAGCATATTACAAAAAAGGCTGTCAAATTGAATATTTTGACAGCTTTGGAAGTCTTCAACCACCAGTTGGTGTTATTAATTATTTATGTAGGTACAAATATTAAATATAATTATACTAAGCATCACGATTATGACTCTTTTAATTGTGGTCATTTATGTTTGAGATTCTTATACGATTGTAATTCTGAATAAATAAAAGGTTTTATTTAAAAATTATTTCATTGTCATTCTTATCTTCATGGCGTTGACACTTACATTAAGTGGGAATACTTCTCAGCTAACAGCCGAATATCTTCCACCTTTGAACTTGGATCAAGAATATTTGTGCGGCTTAATTGATTTTCAAACATACAACTCTATACCAAAAGTTTACGAGGGAAACAATTTGATTCATTAGGGTGATCATGAAATTGAAATTCCTGTAGGATCTTACGAAATAGACGACATTGCTTCATATATCGCTCATCAAATATTATTACAAAATTCCACCACTTCCGTTACAATAAAAGCAAATAATAATTTACTAAAAACAACAGTTGAAAGTAATGAGGAAATATGTTTTGATAGGCTAAGAACTATCGGAAAGTTACTGGGTCTTACTAAACGAGTGCTTAAACCGGATGTATCACGTTTGTCAGATTTACCTGTTGATATAAACAAAGTTAATGTAATACGAATCGAATGTAATATCATTGTTGGCTCGTATTTAAATAATAACCCAGTGCATACAATTCACGAATTTTCACTAGAAACTGCGGCCGGGTATAAAATCATAGAAGTTCCAAAAAATGTTATCTATTTACCACTCGAATGTCAAACGTATAACTTCTCTAACACTTAAGTTCGTAGACCAGAAAGGTGAAATTTTAGAGGGAAAACAATAACTTTACGGTTGCATCTAACCCCAAAATAATTATATATCCGCAGCTAAGCACGGCCATTCGAAAATAAAGCTAACCTACTTACACTAGGATTTGTCCTAAAGTAAAACAAAAAAAAATGAGCGAAATATTAAATATTTTTAACGGTCCTAGCCATGATAGCAGTATTATAAAATTTGAGTATTATAGTTACCTTTTCTTCAATCTTTCAATCAAATCGACGAAATACGCATCCCCATACAACAGCAGGACTTGTGTATTTTACCCAGTGAAAGTCTTACAAAACCTGATGGAACACCTTCATCTACAATTAATTTATGTAATAATGCAAACGCTTTGTTTGCGCAAGGATTGGTTTTTGGTAATTCAACTATGCCTACTCATTTTAAGCCTAATTGTTATCCTTCCCTACTAGACGTTGTTCTGGTTAGTGATATGAATTTATTGCAGTTTTATAGTCAGCTAACATTTCCGGTGTTTTCCCACCACGACTTAATGCTTTTCACTTTAAATATTAATAAACACCCTAGCCCACCTAATACCTTTTAATATATATTTTTTTTTAAGTTTCAAAGAGAGGATCATCACGTTTTTGTTTTAAACAGAGAGGGTGACCGTGATAGTAACAGCCGTGGTATTCAAAAATTTGTCGTGTTTCTTCACAAAATCCATCAACTTTTACACCATTGACAATCGCTTCCCTTCCTTTCGCTGCATTCCTTATGTTAATTTTACGTTTAATTTTCTCCCAAATCAGCCACTTTATTGCTTCAGTTGATTGATTATTCGCACATCTGTATCTTTTTATAGGTATAAGGCCAAAAGTATTTGGAAGAAGAAAGTTACGCCTAAACACAAGATTACATGCTGACGCTATTGTTGTTGCTTCCAAAAATGGTTCAACATTACTTTCATTGAGAAACAATTTTCTAAATGCCAAACATGCCTCGATCAAAATTTCAACATCAGTTAAGAATATTCCACAAGTTCACGCTGCATGTCAAAATAATTGTTTTGATGTTCGGCATACCATTTCAAAAACACATTGCGATCTTCTGCTCTCATTGTATCTGAGACTTTTTATTTTCTTTAGTATTAAAGTAGTGAGGAAAATAACCCTTCTTTATGACAGGTGGCAGATCAAATGCTTTCGGAAGTTTTGACAATGCCATAGGAAAGTAATTTAGAGAGTCTATAAATTTGACACTTCCTATTTGCATTAGAAAATTTTTTGTTCCACGCATGATTAATTCAGGAGTCAGCTTTGTTTTTTGTGAAACGTAATTTAGAATAAATTGATGATCATATGTTTGACCATTATCTCATCTTGCATCTTGCTCGTCTTCTTTTTCTCTAATAACGTTTAGAGAATATTTGCACTTTTGGCAACAATAGAAATGTGGAATATGTAGGTACTGGTCACATTTTTGTTTGAACACACACAAATTCGGTTCATGTAGTCTTGCGTCTCCTACAATTTATTTCTTTTGATTTTGATTTTCTAAATCGTAAAATGTGGTACAGCAATTTTCTTCTCTCGATCAAACTCATTGGCAATAGAAACTCCTTCAAAAATTATTTTCCGACCTTTTGCCCCGCACTCGTAGACTGTTATTTTATAGTCTTTTAAGTGTTTTTGTAATTGTTTTAATTTGGAACCCCGCAACCTTAAGAAGGTATATTGATTTGAGCATCATTGATTAGTTTTAAAGCTCTTTGCGTTTGAATCTTTCTGATGTCTTTTCTCAACTTCTGAACATCGTTTTCTTTGTCAACAAATGCTTTAGCTACAACCAAAGCTCGAGGCTCGAATGTATTGAACATATAGGAAGGTTTTTTCCCTTCTCCAATTGGCATTTTTACAGAAGTAACTGACATACAGAAATTATCAGTGTTTAAACCTTCTGAGTAACTTTGGAATATTCTGCTTATCATTCCCCAGACATCATTAAATTTCAACTCAGAGAGATTTTTGAAATTAATCCATCCATTTCCTCTTTCTGTAAAGCCCTTTCCGCAGAAAGTAATTCCTACTTTATATGTTGAGTCAAGGTCTGATCTCTTTAAGAAACCAAGCATTTGATTAGCCTTATTGACCATATAATCAATATGTGGCAGAAACGAGAGTTTTGCATCTAAGATTATTCCTAGATCTTTTTTACGATCAACGTGTTCTAAACATACATCATTTAGTTTATAATTAAACAGAATAGGCGTAGTGTGTCTGAAACAAGACATAACTTGACATTTAGATACATTAAGATGAAGATCATTACTTTGACACCATACAGTTAATCTAAGTAAATCTTCAAGAAGTAATTGACAATCTGATAAACACTTTATTTCATGATACAACTTCAGATCATCTGCAAATAAAAGACATGGGGAAGATATAAAAATTGAAGGTATGTCATTAATAAATAATAGAAATAATAATGGACCCAAATGACTACCTTGAGGTACGCCAGATGAGACAAATATATTATCAGAACAACAATCTTCATTTTTACAATCTGAGTCCTATTAGAGATATAAGATTGTAACAAACTCAATAGCTTAGAATGAAATCCAAGCCAAGACAATTTGTGTAAAATAACTCTATGGTTCACACGATCAAATGCTTTTGCAAAATCTGTGAATATAACATCTGTTTGTATGTGATCTTCAAAATTATTTATGATGTAATTAGTCATCAAAGATAAATTAGCCCAACAAGGATGAAAAATGAATAAAATTAATGCGAATTATAAGGGAAATAAGACACGGCAATTCTCCGCTTTAGTTCAGCCGCCATCCCTGGAGATAAAAAATCTGAGACAACCACCTTCAGTCTCAGAACATCGTGCCACACATCTTTCCTATCCTTCTTTCTTTTCCGTAACTTCACGCCCGCGCTGTGTTAAAACATTTAAAGGGTAATCATATTCCCTTGAGCGTGAGTTGATTATAAAAAAAAAAAAAAAAGTAGCTGTTGATTTACCTGACACAAAACCATGTTGGTATTCCTATTTATAATTTCTTAATTGAAAAGATAACCTATTGCAAACAAGTTTTTCAAATACTTTTATATGAAATTAAAATGTTTCTTATTATTTTGATCACACGAATGAACTATTTTAAAACTGAAATACCAGCCTGGTTTTATGCTCTCAAGATTATTTTTCTAAAAATATATGTATATAAGGTTCTGGTCATCATGGGGATAGCTTGATTTATTGATGATGACCGCGGTTATACAAGCAAAGTGTTAGTTCCCCTTTTTCTTAAGAGATCATGCCTTTTCTTAAAATATAAACAATTCATTGCTTATATGGTGTAATTTCCATAAAATAAAGTTCCTCTTTCTGCCCATGTCCTTGTCTTTGCAAAAATAAGGAAACAAACACGTATAACTATAATCACATCTCATCGTCACCGATTCAAATTCAAACTACAACAGCTAACAAGCTATACACACACACACACACACACACTTCTCACAAATCCACACCACACAATTTCTACCCCCTCAACCACCCATCAAATTCTTTCGGACTAGATCGATGACCTCATCAAAAAAGTCAGCCATCATATCTGATGACAAACAGGAATATACACATACATATATTTCTAACTACGACGACTATCCAAAACACATCGACAGTGCATAAAATTCACTTGAAATATGTATATTACCTATTACCGATCCTCAATATACAAACACATAAGAACTCCACACAAAATCTCCTTCCCATCATGATTATGACATCTCACATTGTACCACAACCAACGGCAACATATTTTTTTTTAACCAACCCCATAACTCACACACCCACAAAATCATAACCCCCAAGGACAAACAAATCAATAAAAAAAAAAATCAGCTGCAACGATACTTGAAAAACATCAACGGCCAACAGTTCATTTTAAAAAAATTAATACAGATCCTCAATATACAAACATCATAACAATTCCTCAAAAGATCTCTTTCACATTCATGTCCAACATACCCCCATAACACCATCTCTCAAATTACACCCTATCTTGATTACCCCACAATTCACTAACACCTCGAAACAATCCTCTAAAACCAGCCGGCTCCTGCCGCCAAAGAAAAACAAAGCATTTAAAAAGCAATAAAAAAAACAATTAAAAAATTTCCACCAAAAGACATTAAAAAGGTCTTAAAAAAAAGTAACACTTGTTACTGCCGCATTACGTACTAAAATAGTTTTTGGACTTTTAAAAAACTAATACATTTTTTTTTTGAAAATTCAATATCTTGAAAACGGATACACATTAACAATTTGCATATCAATTTTTTTTATAAAAAATTCAAGGAAAATTTAGTACACAAAAAATATGTTTCAGTGTGTCTGTACCTCTCCCTACAACCTAAGACACTGGACCTATTTTCTTCAATCTCGGTATTTAAGGATCTTCGGTGATACCCTAGAGGGGAAATAGAAATTTTTTTTAGCTCCAAGACTAACGGTACTCCCCTTACACCCGAAATGCAAAATCTTATTTATCTCGAAAACGGCTCTATCGATTTTGATAAAAAAAAATAAGATTTAATATTATGAACATGGAATACATTTTGTGTTAAAAAAAATTTGGGGCAAAATGTTATTAATGGCACCTGTCATAGAACCGTTTTTTTGATTTTCGAATTTCTCTTCAACGGCTCTAACGATTTTAACCAAAATTTTTATAAAGGAGCTCCTTTGCATTTGAAAAAGTATTATCTAAATTTTTTCGAAAAAATTGTTTTTGAATTCTTAAAAAAATAATACAATTTTTTTTTTGAAAATGCAATATCTTGAAAACGGATACACGATAAAATTTTTAAATTACGTTTTGAAATGTATTTTATTAAATACTAACATTTTGCATATCAATTTTTTTTTATAAAAATTTAAAGGAAAATTTTGTACACAAAAAACATGTTTCAGTGTGTCTGTACCTCTCATTACAGCCTAAACTACTGATACTATTTTTCTTCAATCTCTGTAGTTAAAGGTCTTCGGTGATTCCCTAGAGGGGAAATTGAAAATTTTGTTTAGCTCCAAAACTAACGGTTTTATACATACACCCGTAAAACAAAATCTAATTTATCTTGAAAACAGCTCTAACGAGTGTGATATTATAGACATGGACTACGTTTTGGTCAAAAAAAAAAAAATAGGGCAAAATGTTAATAAAGGTACCTGTCATAGAACCGTTTTTTTGATTTTCGACTTTCTCATCAACGGCTCTAACGATTTCAACCAAAAAATTTCAGCAAGAGCTCCCTTAAGTTTAAAATAATATTGTATATAAAAATATTCGAAGAAAATATTTTTTGCGTTTTCTGAAAAAAAAAAATCCAAGTTTTTTTTTGAAAAATCAATATCTTTAAAACGTGTGAACGATTATTTTTTTAAATTATTTCCTAAGATCTATACTACTAAATACTTAAAATTGGCATACAAAACTTTTTTCTCGAAAAATTTTAAAGAAATTTGTTATATAGAAAATTCCTTTAATAATAAAAATAACTTTGTTTGTATAAATTCATACTTTTCCGGAATTCAGACGGCATTTGAACATTTTTATTTATTAAATCCATGTTTTATATTTATTAAATGTATTTTAAATTCCAAAGTACTTTTACATAAGAGCAAGTTCGTACAATCCAGTCGTGCATTTTATTTTGTTATTTCGTTTTCAAATTATAATAAATCTCCAGCTCATGCTTCTAATTGTGTTTATTTTTTTCGGGTGATAGAGGAATTTCAGGGGTAGAAGGATAGTTAAGTCAATCTGTGAAATGACCTGAATGGTATTTAACAGGTTTGATTGCGGAAGTTCAAATGAGGCCAGCGAACTTCAAGGTTGGAAAGTTAATGGCCACACTGCAACAACATCCGCTTATGTGTGGGGAGTGTCCTTCCGTTAATCACATCTTTTGAGCTACGAGTCGCTGAGCGACGCAAAAAAATTAAAATACATTAAATTGTATGGAGGTCGCCACATAAGCCCTGAGCGACTTGTGAATATTTTAAGCGACAGAGCGAAATTTGTTCAGTTACTGAAAATTTCTTGCAGTAGAAAGATCGTGTGCCGATTTGATAACAATTTGTAATTTTCGGAAAAAATCGCATTTCACACCCAAAAATGTCCTTACCTCGAAGGCATAGTAGCACCGATAGTGATATAAGGCTAGTCGCGCACTGGCAACTGTGATCGAAATCAAACAGTTTAATCACCAGTTGAAAGAGAACCGCGCACTGGCAACTCTTTACTCACGCTCACACACTTTTCTCTCTTGCGCTTATAGAAAACAGCTCAACTGTTGCGAAGGCAATCGTTTAGTTTGTGTCAAAACACAAACTTTTTAATTGCTCGAATCGAGTTGCTCTAAGTGCGCGGTGTCCCATATAAGCCCATATGTTTCATTTTAGCAACTAAATAGTTGCGAAACTAAAAATTGAATGTGCGCGCCTGGCCTAAGTGCAGATTTTGTTCATAGTAGACGAAAAAAATATATCGACCGCGAATTAACTATGAAATTTCAAATGCCAAAATATTTGTCTTATGCGAGCTAAACTTATTCGCACAAAATTACAAGTTTCAATTACATTGCAGCTTAAAGTATCTCAATTGCTCATAAAAGTTCCGCTATTCCAGGAAGAAGAAAAAAAAAACAAAAACCAAAGTTAAATTTAAATTTAAGTAGTTCAAGATGTTCTAAAACAGGTTCAGAGCATAAACCTAGGATTTGCATTTGTATGTTTTTTTATTTTTGTCCACTAGTCAACGCACTGTGCGGCGGTACGCCAAATTTCATAACAAATCGTCTGGTAGGTACCTAAAAATTTTCTTGTAGGTACATATTGCATAGACATAATAATAATGACAGCCGAACTAGAGGAAAGAGGAATAAAGTGAATCTGAGCGTAAATGGTAGGAACTACGAGTATGTATACAAGCACAAGTCTACCAATATTTTTCATTAGATGCCTAGAAACATTTGTATACTATTTATTAAACTTTTTACATTATTATACAAACAACAAGTTATATATTTCTACGAAATATAATGTTAGGTAGGTAACTCAGCGAAACATTTAAAAAAATAAACCTCATTAAGATATTTTCCTAGTGGATATCTACCTAGAACATAGCTAGTAATAATTTAAATAAAAATGTATCAAGGCAGATCCCCAAAGCCCTACTTAAATACATATATAATTATTAAGAAGATAACCTAATAAAAAACATATTAATTGATAATGATTGCACTCAAACTACAGTCAAAATCGACTATAACGAACTCGACCGGACTGAAGAATTTGTTCGTTATATCCGGTGTTTCGTTATAACCGATTTTCCAATTTTTGTTCCTTATTAAGGTTTTTTTTGGGCTTTGAACCACTTCAGCAAAGCATTATCTATGTCGGGATGGTGACTGTATCGCTCTATTTTAACTTTTAAGTTGAATTCTTAGAAATTATTCTTGATTTGATCTCGGTCTTTGAAAATGGTAGAGATTGTTGAAACCGATACAGAAAACTTTGCTGCCAAACTTTTATTGGAATCACCTGCTTCGAGCCTTGAAATTATTGCAGATTTTTCCTCAATCGTACAAAATAGTAGGTATAGTACAATTAGCATGAACCTTGGTCGGGACGAGATTAGTTCGAAATAACCGATATTTCGTCAGAACCGATGTCGTTATAACCTATTTTGATTGTATTTAAATACCTACATTAACTACATAAATAAATGTAATTACATGCCTACCTATCAATTATACAGATATTCTAGATAGGTATTTGAAATTTAAACTAAATAAAAAACATTTTCTGTTATATGTATCGATATCTAAATGCTAATTGAACCTACATATATGCCTCAGCAGATTCTTATCTTCCTACATACATACGTATCTTTTTATCAACAAGTATCTACCATACAAATTAGTAACATACATATTTCCAACAAATTTGTTTTGTTTTCTGCTAGGTAGGTAGGTAGGTAGGTACACTAAACAAGCTCTTGCCCAAAATCGTGAATTTTAATTTTTTGTGGACAGTAAAACCAATAAAGGCATTTCCAAATTTAATAAACTCACTACTATAACGGGTCTTCTTATATTGAAAGAACTTTGGGAATATTCGGATTGTTCGGAATGTTCATTATTTTCGGATTGTTCAGAATGTTCAGAATTTCCATAATTTTGAATAAGTTCAATTCTTAGTGTTCGGAATGTTCAGAATGTTCATAATTGTTCATAATGTTCGGAATGTTCGTAATCTTCGGAATGTTCATAATGTTCATAATTGTTCATAATGTTCGGAATGTTCGTAATCTTCGGAATGTTCATAATGTTCATAATTGTTCATAATGTTCGGAATGTTCGTAATCTTCGGAATGTTCATAATGTTCATAATTGTTCATAATGTTCAGAATGTTCGGAATTTTCATAATTTTTAATAAGTTCAATTTGTTCAGAAGATTCTTCTTACTCCAGTGCAGATTTTTTTTCTTATATGCAAATCTCAAAGCTGCGCTACTGTTGCAGTTTCCAGAACTTCCACATTGTTTGTTTCACAGCATGCAAGCAATTCACTTTTGTTATGACATATTCTTATACATACATACATATGTATATCTTTTTTTTTTTTAATTTCATCTTCAATATTCAATTTTTAATCTTAAATCTTAGCTTATCCCACTTCTGAGTTATAACGGGTCTTCTTACATATATTGAAATAAAGGTTTAAATAAATCTCTATATTACATATATTTTGTATTCTTCATCAAACAATATTAATTTTTAGAATAATAAAATAACAAGCTTTAAAAAGTATACTTAGAGCTAGGTATAAAGTATATTATATTGTAAGGTATGTATGTATATAAAGTTTAGAGTAGGTATTGTTAAGAAGTTATGAAGGACAATATGCCTTACACTACCTATGTTCTTTCCTACCTACATTAACTATAAAAATATGCACACATGGATGGACTCTTACGAAATAGAAAAGGCGAATGCAAATAACGCCATAAAAATGTGTCCATGACCGAAACTAACCAAACCGAAAAAAAAAAAACAAATGAAGAAATTCCTTCCATCAATTTAACTATGTACATAATTACATAACTACCAACGAAACACAATTTGTATTTGTGTGTTGTTCGAAACAGTTTTGTTGCATTCGGTGTGTGTTGCTCGAATACAAAAGCATGTATTTTCGACAACCACCATCGTAACACTTCAAAACAAAAACATGTGTTTTGTTTCGTTTTCTTTGGTGTGTTTAGTCTCATAAGAAACAATGTTCTCTTGTTTCACGAAACAAAAAAAACATGTTTTGCTTTATCCGGTGTGTTTTCAGCCAAGAAACGAATGTGGAATTGTTAATCTTGATTATGCAATTGGTCCTGGAACACATTTGGTAGCATATTACAAAAAAGGCTGTCAAATTGAATATTTTGACAGCTTTGGAAGTCTTCAACCACCAGTTGGTGTTATTAATTATTTATGTAGGTACAAATATTAAATATAATTATACTAAGCATCACGATTATGACTCTTTTAATTGTGGTCATTTATGTTTGAGATTCTTATACGATTGTAATTCTGAATAAATAAAAGGTTTTATTTAAAAATTATTTCATTGTCATTCTTATCTTCATGGCGTTGACACTTACATTAAGTGGGAATACTTCTCAGCTAACAGCCGAATATCTTCCACCTTTGAACTTGGATCAAGAATATTTGTGCGGCTTAATTGATTTTCAAACATACAACTCTATACCAAAAGTTTACGAGGGAAACAATTTGATTCATTAGGGTGATCATGAAATTGAAATTCCTGTAGGATCTTACGAAATAGACGACATTGCTTCATATATCGCTCATCAAATATTATTACAAAATTCCACCACTTCCGTTACAATAAAAGCAAATAATAATTTACTAAAAACAACAGTTGAAAGTAATGAGGAAATATGTTTTGATAGGCTAAGAACTATCGGAAAGTTACTGGGTCTTACTAAACGAGTGCTTAAACCGGATGTATCACGTTTGTCAGATTTACCTGTTGATATAAACAAAGTTAATGTAATACGAATCGAATGTAATATCATTGTTGGCTCGTATTTAAATAATAACCCAGTGCATACAATTCACGAATTTTCACCAGAAACTGCGGCCGGGTATAAAATCATAGAAGTTCCAAAAAATGTTATCTATTTACCACTCGAATGTCAAACGTATAACTTCTCTAACACTTAAGTTCGTAGACCAGAAAGGTGAAATTTTAGAGGGAAAACAATAACTTTACGGTTGCATCTAACCCCAAAATAATTATATATCCGCAGCTAAGCACGGCCATTCGAAAATAAAGCTAACCTACTTACACTAGGATTTGTCCTAAAGTAAAACAAAAAAAAATGAGCGAAATATTAAATATTTTTAACGGTCCTAGCCATGATAGCAGTATTATAAAATTTGAGTATTATAGTTACCTTTTCTTCAATCTTTCAATCAAATCGACGAAATACGCATCCCCATACAACAGCAGGACTTGTGTATTTTACCCAGTGAAAGTCTTACAAAACCTGATGGAACACCTTCATCTACAATTAATTTATGTAATAATGCAAACGCTTTGTTTGCGCAAGGATTGGTTTTTGGTAATTCAACTATGCCTACTCATTTTAAGCCTAATTGTTATCCTTCCCTACTAGACGTTGTTCTGGTTAGTGATATGAATTTATTGCAGTTTTATAGTCAGCTAACATTTCCGGTGTTTTCCCACCACGACTTAATGCTTTTCACTTTAAATATTAATAAACACCCTAGCCCACCTAATACCTTTTAATATATATTTTTTTTTAAGTTTCAAAGAGAGGATCATCACGTTTTTGTTTTAAACAGAGAGGGTGACCGTGATAGTAACAGCCGTGGTATTCAAAAATTTGTCGTGTTTCTTCACAAAATCCATCAACTTTTACACCATTGACAATCGCTTCCCTTCCTTTCGCTGCATTCCTTATGTTAATTTTACGTTTAATTTTCTCCCAAATCAGCCACTTTATTGCTTCAGTTGATTGATTATTCGCACATCTGTATCTTTTTATAGGTATAAGGCCAAAAGTATTTGGAAGAAGAAAGTTACGCCTAAACACAAGATTACATGCTGACGCTATTGTTGTTGCTTCCAAAAATGGTTCAACATTACTTTCATTGAGAAACAATTTTCTAAATGCCAAACATGCCTCGATCAAAATTTCAACATCAGTTAAGAATATTCCACAAGTTCACGCTGCATGTCAAAATAATTGTTTTGATGTTCGGCATACCATTTCAAAAACACATTGCGATCTTCTGCTCTCATTGTATCTGAGACTTTTTATTTTCTTTAGTATTAAAGTAGTGAGGAAAATAACCCTTCTTTATGACAGGTGGCAGATCAAATGCTTTCGGAAGTTTTGACAATGCCATAGGAAAGTAATTTAGAGAGTCTATAAATTTGACACTTCCTATTTGCATTAGAAAATTTTTTGTTCCACGCATGATTAATTCAGGAGTCAGCTTTGTTTTTTGTGAAACGTAATTTAGAATAAATTGATGATCATATGTTTGACCATTATCTCATCTTGCATCTTGCTCGTCTTCTTTTTCTCTAATAACGTTTAGAGAATATTTGCACTTTTGGCAACAATAGAAATGTGGAATATGTAGGTACTGGTCACATTTTTGTTTGAACACACACAAATTCGGTTCATGTAGTCTTGCGTCTCCTACAATTTATTTCTTTTGATTTTGATTTTCTAAATCGTAAAATGTGGTACAGCAATTTTCTTCTCTCGATCAAACTCATTGGCAATAGAAACTCCTTCAAAAATTATTTTCCGACCTTTTGCCCCGCACTCGTAGACTGTTATTTTATAGTCTTTTAAGTGTTTTTGTAATTGTTTTAATTTGGAACCCCGCAACCTTAAGAAGGTATATTGATTTGAGCATCATTGATTAGTTTTAAAGCTCTTTGCGTTTGAATCTTTCTGATGTCTTTTCTCAACTTCTGAACATCGTTTTCTTTGTCAACAAATGCTTTAGCTACAACCAAAGCTCGAGGCTCGAATGTATTGAACATATAGGAAGGTTTTTTCCCTTCTCCAATTGGCATTTTTACAGAAGTAACTGACATACAGAAATTATCAGTGTTTAAACCTTCTGAGTAACTTTGGAATATTCTGCTTATCATTCCCCAGACATCATTAAATTTCAACTCAGAGAGATTTTTGAAATTAATCCATCCATTTCCTCTTTCTGTAAAGCCCTTTCCGCAGAAAGTAATTCCTACTTTATATGTTGAGTCAAGGTCTGATCTCTTTAAGAAACCAAGCATTTGATTAGCCTTATTGACCATATAATCAATATGTGGCAGAAACGAGAGTTTTGCATCTAAGATTATTCCTAGATCTTTTTTACGATCAACGTGTTCTAAACATACATCATTTAGTTTATAATTAAACAGAATAGGCGTAGTGTGTCTGAAACAAGACATAACTTGACATTTAGATACATTAAGATGAAGATCATTACTTTGACACCATACAGTTAATCTAAGTAAATCTTCAAGAAGTAATTGACAATCTGATAAACACTTTATTTCATGATACAACTTCAGATCATCTGCAAATAAAAGACATGGGGAAGATATAAAAATTGAAGGTATGTCATTAATAAATAATAGAAATAATAATGGACCCAAATGACTACCTTGAGGTACGCCAGATGAGACAAATATATTATCAGAACAACAATCTTCATTTTTACAATCTGAGTCCTATTAGAGATATAAGATTGTAACAAACTCAATAGCTTAGAATGAAATCCAAGCCAAGACAATTTGTGTAAAATAACTCTATGGTTCACACGATCAAATGCTTTTGCAAAATCTGTGAATATAACATCTGTTTGTATGTGATCTTCAAAATTATTTATGATGTAATTAGTCATCAAAGATAAATTAGCCCAACAAGGATGAAAAATGAATAAAATTAATGCGAATTATAAGGGAAATAAGACACGGCAATTCTCCGCTTTAGTTCAGCCGCCATCCCTGGAGATAAAAAATCTGAGACAACCACCTTCAGTCTCAGAACATCGTGCCACACATCTTTCCTATCCTTCTTTCTTTTCCGTAACTTCACGCCCGCGCTGTGTTAAAACATTTAAAGGGTAATCATATTCCCTTGAGCGTGAGTTGATTATAAAAAAAAAAAAAAAAGTAGCTGTTGATTTACCTGACACAAAACCATGTTGGTATTCCTATTTATAATTTCTTAATTGAAAAGATAACCTATTGCAAACAAGTTTTTCAAATACTTTTATATGAAATTAAAATGTTTCTTATTATTTTGATCACACGAATGAACTATTTTAAAACTGAAATACCAGCCTGGTTTTATGCTCTCAAGATTATTTTTCTAAAAATATATGTATATAAGGTTCTGGTCATCATGGGGATAGCTTGATTTATTGATGATGACCGCGGTTATACAAGCAAAGTGTTAGTTCCCCTTTTTCTTAAGAGATCATGCCTTTTCTTAAAATATAAACAATTCATTGCTTATATGGTGTAATTTCCATAAAATAAAGTTCCTCTTTCTGCCCATGTCCTTGTCTTTGCAAAAATAAGGAAACAAACACGTATAACTATAATCACATCTCATCGTCACCGATTCAAATTCAAACTACAACAGCTAACAAGCTATACACACACACACACACACACTTCTCACAAATCCACACCACACAATTTCTACCCCCTCAACCACCCATCAAATTCTTTCGGACTAGATCGATGACCTCATCAAAAAAGTCAGCCATCATATCTGATGACAAACAGGAATATACACATACATATATTTCTAACTACGACGACTATCCAAAACACATCGACAGTGCATAAAATTCACTTGAAATATGTATATTACCTATTACCGATCCTCAATATACAAACACATAAGAACTCCACACAAAATCTCCTTCCCATCATGATTATGACATCTCACATTGTACCACAACCAACGGCAACATATTTTTTTTTAACCAACCCCATAACTCACACACCCACAAAATCATAACCCCCAAGGACAAACAAATCAATAAAAAAAAAAATCAGCTGCAACGATACTTGAAAAACATCAACGGCCAACAGTTCATTTTAAAAAAATTAATACAGATCTTCAATATACAAACATCATAACAATTCCTCAAAAGATCTCTTTCACATTCATGTCCAACATACCCCCATAACACCATCTCTCAAATTACACCCTATCTTGATTACCCCACAATTCACTAACACCTCGAAACAATCCTCTAAAACCAGCCGGCTCCTGCCGCCAAAGAAAAACAAAGCATTTAAAAAGCAATAAAAAAAACAATTAAAAAATTTCCACCAAAAGACATTAAAAAGGTCTTAAAAAAAAGTAACACTTGTTACTGCCGCATTACGTACTAAAATAGTTTTTGGACTTTTAAAAAACTAATACATTTTTTTTTTGAAAATTCAATATCTTGAAAACGGATACACATTAACAATTTGCATATCAATTTTTTTTATAAAAAATTCAAGGAAAATTTAGTACACAAAAAATATGTTTCAGTGTGTCTGTACCTCTCCCTACAACCTAAGACACTGGACCTATTTTCTTCAATCTCGGTATTTAAGGATCTTCGGTGATACCCTAGAGGGGAAATAGAAATTTTTTTTAGCTCCAAGACTAACGGTACTCCCCTTACACCCGAAATGCAAAATCTTATTTATCTCGAAAACGGCTCTATCGATTTTGATAAAAAAAAATAAGATTTAATATTATGAACATGGAATACATTTTGTGTTAAAAAAAATTTGGGGCAAAATGTTATTAATGGCACCTGTCATAGAACCGTTTTTTTGATTTTCGAATTTCTCTTCAACGGCTCTAACGATTTTAACCAAAATTTTTATAAAGGAGCTCCTTTGCATTTGAAAAAGTATTATCTAAATTTTTTCGAAAAAATTGTTTTTGAATTCTTAAAAAAATAATACAATTTTTTTTTTGAAAATGCAATATCTTGAAAACGGATACACGATAAAATTTTTAAATTACGTTTTGAAATGTATTTTATTAAATACTAACATTTTGCATATCAATTTTTTTTTATAAAAATTTAAAGGAAAATTTTGTACACAAAAAACATGTTTCAGTGTGTCTGTACCTCTCATTACAGCCTAAACTACTGATACTATTTTTCTTCAATCTCTGTAGTTAAAGGTCTTCGGTGATTCCCTAGAGGGGAAATTGAAAATTTTGTTTAGCTCCAAAACTAACGGTTTTATACATACACCCGTAAAACAAAATCTAATTTATCTTGAAAACAGCTCTAACGAGTGTGATATTATAGACATGGACTACGTTTTGGTCAAAAAAAAAAAAAAGAGGCTGGGTGCGACCCACATTAATAACTTCCCATTTATGGTCTTGAAAACTTTATATTTAGTTTTTTTCAAATAACCAAATTTTCAGCGAAACAAACTTTAGCTGTAAAATTCAAACAAACATTATTTTAAAATCGAAAAGCATTTTAATTATTTGTATTTATTGTGGCATACTATAATCACCCTTATTATAATAGGCGTTTCACTTGAACGACACTCGTCACTTTTTCTGTCGAGTCACTTTTAAGGCGTGTAAGAGTCGGTATTACGATACTTAAACGCCAGGCGTTTTGAATCAACATGCGTTCCACATAAATATCTGTCATTGACAAATAGATATTTTAAAACAATTTGTGTTTTTTTTCAATACACGGTGTCCTGTAATTCGTGTGCCATACTTTGGGATGTGATTCTTGATCATATTCTAAGAAAAAATTGTTCTACAGTAAAGTCTGATTTTCAACTTTGTCATCACTTTTTGACGATGTAAAAACAGGCTAATTTTGTGTACCCTGACCCATGTTAAGGTCAATTTCTCTATCAGTACTAATAGTAGGGACCTCATTTTAGATTTTATTTTGAGTAGAAATACTAGCCTTTAAAACAACGTGTAAATTGCGCTGATATATTTTAGGGTCGCCAGATATTCAATTTTAAATGGTGTTCAATTTTTCTTGCACGAGCAAAATTTTTACTTTGAGGTAAAAACATAAAGTTTTCTTATTTTTACCTGATGAAGAAAATAATAATACAACAAAAATCATTAATAAGTGCACCCGAAAACCCAGACATTTTATGATACGAGTACTTGGGAAGATCTAAAACAGGTGAAAAATCGAATTTTGTCTTTTGTAGCTACTTTTATTGCTAATCTTTGCAATTGGTGTGGTTTTCTAAAAATCGATGACTGTTTAATGGATAAATTAACTTAATAAGTAGTATAAAAGAATAGAAAAACTAAAAACTGATTCATCAGATTATCAAGTTTGATAAGAGCGCTTTTTGAAATGCCTTTACAAGAAGAAGAATACGCAGACATTTTATTCGTTTATGGGTTGTGCAATGGAAATTCAGGAAGAGCACAATAAAGAAGATACCAGAAACTTTAACCTAACAGACGACTTCTATCTCGAAATGTTTTTGGAAATATCTTTCAAAGGCTTTGAGAAACTGGATCAGTTTCAACTGCAAGACCTAACGCGGGAGCTGCAAGCACAAGAAGAGTTTCAGTGATACACTTCATGTGTTCAGGGTTAGTTATTTTCACCCTTAAATAAAATAAATATAATAAAAATTACAAATTACACAATATGTACTAACATGTAAAACTTACATCTTTAACCAATTTCGACAATGAGTCGTTTGAAAATTTGTATTCGACAAAAAATAGCGTTCTGAGAGTCGTAGAAAGCGAGTAAAACGACAGTTATAATAAAGATAAGTGACATTTCTCATATGAAAACTTACGTTCCACTCAGAGTATGGCGTTACGACTCGAAAAATAACGATAAACGACTCTAAAACGCCATTCATAATACAAATTTTTGAAAATGACATTTGTCGTTCAAGCGAAACGCCTGCAACAATAAGGGTGAATATTAGGAAATTTGCTTTGTTTTGTTGATGATGAGGATACTTAGTCGCTCATTTTATGTTTTCTTTACAGAAAATGTGTTTAACTAATTTAAAACTTTTCTATTTAAAATGTTAAATTTCTTGTAATAATTATGAAGGTTGGTAGGTATGTACATAATTATATACTGAATTATAGATTTCCGTGTTTTTTAATATATCTGTGTTCCTACATCTAAGAAAACCTTGAGTAGAATTTTACATCTTTTTCATGGACAAAAAGATAAAAACATATTGTGACGTTTTCTTCAATTTTACCATAGCTATTAATGGAATTTGAATATGTGGGACTTGGGTACAACTGAACAACCTTATTCATATACGTATGTATAGTAGATACATACATTCTTCTAAAAACTAAGTTGATAATAAAATTATAAAATTATGTATTATATTATAGAAATTACTTTATTATTTCGGTTCCAAACATTTTAATTGAAAAAAATTTAAAAACGAAATATTCAAATATAAAAGATATGGTTTGGTTATTGATGGAAGGGTACTTACAAAATATATGCGCTCTAAAACTAGATATATGTCAAATATAAAACATTTGTTAGAAATTGTATTATGTATAAAATTAAATAATGGCAAAGTCAATATTATTGCTCGTTCTCAAGATATTCTAGTCGGAAAACAAATATTATCACTAATAGTTTTTTATTTAAAAAAAAACTATTAATTCAATATTTGTCAACATTTTACCAATTGAACAAAATTATACTATGTATAAAATAAACTAAATTAGAAGTCAATCTCACTACTCGTTCTCGAGAAATTTGAGTCGAAAAACAATTTTTACCAATTTTCAATAGAATTTTATATAGTTTTTTATTTTTTGTAAAAAAACTGTAAACTGATTTTTTTTGAAATTTTCACCAGTTGTCAAACACATTATTTTTCGTAAAATAAAATTATTTTGAGTTTCAAATTGTTTTCCGTTCTTAGAATATCTGGGTTATGAAATTTTTTTTCAGTTTTTTTTTATTTAAAAAAATAACGGTACGTTCATTTTTTTCCAAATTAATACCAAATCTGTATGACCTTATAATGAGTACATTGAATTTTATTTGAAATAAATAGCGTTATTTTTTCGTGAGATATTTGAAACTAACTAAAATTTTTACTTTTTTTTTAAACCGTTATAGTCAAAAAACTACTAACTGAATTTTAATAAACTCCCTTTCAGCCTCTTTCGAAGTTATTATCTATTAAACAAAATTTATTTGAAGTCGATATCTTTACTCGTTCTTGAGATATCGACGACGAAAAATGGTACAAGAACGTACGGACGTACGAACGTACGAACGTACGAACGTACGAACGTACGTACACACACACACACAGACATCTCTCTAAAAATGATTGATATAGCCTCTAGGGACCTTGAAACGTCGAGAAATGTCAAAAATTCCAATTTGACAAATCGGACCGATTACAATAACTCCCTATGGGAAGTTAAAAATAGGGCAAAATGTTAATAAAGGTACCTGTCATAGAACCGTTTTTTTGATTTTCGACTTTCTCATCAACGGCTCTAACGATTTCAACCAAAAAATTTCAGCAAGAGCTCCCTTAAGTTTAAAATAATATTGTATATAAAAATATTCGAAGAAAATATTTTTTGCGTTTTCTGAAAAAAAAAAATCCAAGTTTTTTTTTGAAAAATCAATATCTTTAAAACGTGTGAACGATTATTTTTTTAAATTATTTCCTAAGATCTATACTACTAAATACTTAAAATTGGCATACAAAACTTTTTTCTCGAAAAATTTTAAAGAAATTTGTTATATAGAAAATTCCTTTAATAATAAAAATAACTTTGTTTGTATAAATTCATACTTTTCCGGAATTCAGACGGCATTTGAACATTTTTATTTATTAAATCCATGTTTTATATTTATTAAATGTATTTTAAATTCCAAAGTACTTTTACATAAGAGCAAGTTCGTACAATCCAGTCGTGCATTTTATTTTGTTATTTCGTTTTCAAATTATAATAAATCTCCAGCTCATGCTTCTAATTGTGTTTATTTTTTTCGGGTGATAGAGGAATTTCAGGGGTAGAAGGATAGTTAAGTCAATCTGTGAAATGACCTGAATGGTATTTAACAGGTTTGATTGCGGAAGTTCAAATGAGGCCAGCGAACTTCAAGGTTGGAAAGTTAATGGCCACACTGCAACAACATCCGCTTATGTGTGGGGAGTGTCCTTCCGTTAATCACATCTTTTGAGCTACGAGTCGCTGAGCGACGCAAAAAAATTAAAATACATTAAATTGTATGGAGGTCGCCACATAAGCCCTGAGCGACTTGTGAATATTTTAAGCGACAGAGCGAAATTTGTTCAGTTACTGAAAATTTCTTGCAGTAGAAAGATCGTGTGCCGATTTGATAACAATTTGTAATTTTCGGAAAAAATCGCATTTCACACCCAAAAATGTCCTTACCTCGAAGGCATAGTAGCACCGATAGTGATATAAGGCTAGTCGCGCACTGGCAACTGTGATCGAAATCAAACAGTTTAATCACCAGTTGAAAGAGAACCGCGCACTGGCAACTCTTTACTCACGCTCACACACTTTTCTCTCTTGCGCTTATAGAAAACAGCTCAACTGTTGCGAAGGCAATCGTTTAGTTTGTGTCAAAACACAAACTTTTTAATTGCTCGAATCGAGTTGCTCTAAGTGCGCGGTGTCCCATATAAGCCCATATGTTTCATTTTAGCAACTAAATAGTTGCGAAACTAAAAATTGAATGTGCGCGCCTGGCCTAAGTGCAGATTTTGTTCATAGTAGACGAAAAAAATATATCGACCGCGAATTAACTATGAAATTTCAAATGCTTTTGTTTTCAACGAAAGGTTTCGGTTAAAACGTGCTAAAGCAGAGGAAATAATAAGACAAATTGGACCTCGGATTTCTAATTTCAATTTCTACCAGCCTTACATTGGCTTGGAAATGGTGGACATTATCACGGGATTGTTCTTTTTATTCATTTTTGTTATGATGTGTTCAGTTCGAGTGCTAACAAATTTGTGAAAAAACAATTATTATTTACAACTTTGCAAATAAAACGATGAAACGGCTTTTTCTTATATTTGTAAATAACAAGTACAATTTCCCATAATTTTTCTCTTTTCAACAAATTTATTATTATTTTAATTTAGAAAATGAGTAAACAGATTTGTAAATGTTATCAACAAATACAAATTTGTAATTGTAATTGTAGTTTGGTGGTACAGGGTGCGTTTTGTGTTCTACGTATAGGTCGATGTTTTTTCAGTATTTTTTGAATGAAAATTTATAATTTATATTTTATTGACATATTATATAAGTGGGCTATGGCTCAAAAACAAGCTCTTTTAAGTACATTTTGCATAGTATTCTCGCAGATTTCTGCTGTTATTTCAGAAATTGTTTTTGTTGTCTTTTTGATGTACAACTTTTTCTTAAAGTTTATTAATTTATTTATTCCATCGATTGATTTCAAAGATCTGCTGATTACAAAATTCCAAGTAATACAAGTATTTTTACTGTAGTTTGAATGAGATACAAAATATATACAGTTGTTTTTGATACTCGTACTAACAGAATAATAAATTACAAACAAAAGAAATACAAAAATGAATTACATAACTGAAGTAACATTTTCATAGAAAGATCCCCTTTCATACAAAGGTCGATTTCATTGCTTATAGTCCAGTCAAAGCGTCATGAAAAAGGGCCTGACCTTGCGTGCAGAGGCATGGTCTATTTTTTTTTTATGGATCGATAGGTGCTTATGAGAAAAGCTTAAAACCAAATTTGCACCACATGACAACTTTTTTTTACCAAAGTTATTGGTAAAAATGTGTTTTGTGTCATTTTTTGGTCATTTGCGAATATCTCGACTCTACTATCTCCTACAAACAAAAATTAAACATATATTTATTCCTAATAACATTATCTATTATTTTATAAAAACAAAAAAAAATTTGTTTAAACAAATGAAAAAAAATTATAGTAAGTAAAAATAATTTTTTGTTGTTTAAAAATCACTTTTTCGTGATTATTAAGAAAAAAGCTCATTTAACAATGAAATTTTTATTTTTTATTATTAAAGTTCTTGTAATTCCCTACAATATAAAAAAAAATTCAACACTACGATGAACGAAAGCCGCACCCACGCATTTTATGATTTTATGTTTTAATTAATATCTCAGGCCCAGTATGTCGCAAAGTGAAAATAAAAAATTATATTGCTAATAACAATATTTTCTATCAACTTGCATTTAATTTAATATGTTTGAGCAAAAACATAAAAAGTTACCGTTGGTTTCAACGTTTTTTTCTTATTTTTAATACCTTTTTTTCATAGTTATTGAGAAAAAACTGTATTTCACGGTAAATATTTTTCAGTTTTGGATTTTTGTTTTATAGTCCTGCTAATTTTCTTCAAATTAAAAAAAAAATAGTCCATTACGACAAACGGGAGCCAAGATATTCATGATTTAAAAACTTAGGAAAGCTTACAATTTAGTATCTTAACCTTGTAGCTTGTAATTTTGGTGACGCCATCAACATGCATAAAAGGGCAATGGTATGTGGTAGAAGTTGATGTTCATACATACGAGTAAGTATTGATTTTGAGTTTAGGGTGCTTTATCTTTCAGATAATTTACAAAGAAAGGGTAGTGTTTGGCGTACTGCATATTGTTTACTTGAATGTAATGAAACAAACCACACTTTATCGTCAGTTCGACCATACAAAATACCACATTTGTTTGGTAACAGCAGCGCAAACATTACTTCAGAGGATTTTTTAAAGGAATACGGATGTGAAATTTTGTTTAAAATGAGTAAGAGTTCATTTGCTTATGTTTTGGCCTTTTTAGAAGCAGGTTGTGTCAGAAATTAAACACACAAAGAAAGGTTGGAAAAATGCAATATGGTGATGAAAAATAATCGATAGAGACCAATAATAGATATCAACAGCAATATGATGAAAGTGTGAGCTACCGCAAGGTATTTCATTAATCTAATATTTAATATTATCAAAAACAACACGTTAAGCCCTAAAATTTATAATACATAGGTATATAAACAATTTTGAGGCGCAACAGCTTGTGAAAACAAAGATCCTAGTGACCAACAACACTCAACTATTAGTCCTTGTGTACGTGTTGTCGGCAATAAAAAATGACGAAACATAAAATATCTTTGTTTTGAATGATTTTATCTCGCATTCGCTTTTAAGAAACGCCAAGTTTGGTTTTTGTTGGCCAGTAAATTAAAAAATGATTTAAATTGATTGCCAGCATTCTTTGCCACATTTTATACTTCGATCTGTAAAATCACATGTGACCTACTGTCCCATCTTACAAAATTTTGGTTTACCATTTTTTGAACAAATTTATTAAACACATACATACATTATCTATATTTAATATTTTTCGAAATTGTTTCATCTACTTTTCCTTGTTTACTTGTGTTTTAAATATTATAAATTTGTTTCAAATTCTGATATGATTGTAAATGCAAATTATTAACCAAAAATTTTGGAAAATCCTTCGTTTTGTTGCACAATAAATTGAAGATCAACGAAAAAAGAAAATCAGGTGAATAAGGATGTGTGAATCCTTCCACAAAATTTGTTTTCTTATAAATATAAAATATTTCTAAGTAGAAAGCAGAGAAGTAGTAAATAAGCGGTGTTGGGGGATTCCTCGATTAAATCTCAGTCACCAATATTTCTCTATGGTTAAACGAAAGATGTCTTACCTTTTTATTTTATAATTTTATTCGTAAGACTTTCACTTTTTATGAAGGACTACAAATTATCAATTACACCGACAGACTAGCTCAGTGGTGAAAGCTCAGCTTAAAAAATAATTTCAGATGAGTTTCTTAATGATTGAGTAACTAACAATAAACTAAATAAGTAAGTCAATTGAAAACTTATTGTGACCTCTAGTCCAAATGCGTTTCGCCCAGGTACGACAGTTGGTACCCTTCTAAGGGGCCAGTTATAGCTCATCAGAAAAGTCCATAAGAAAAAAATTTGTCTTCCAAATTTGACCATATTACAACTCGATTTTGAGTAAAATTTGAATGCAATTAGACAATTACTTGCTTGGACTAATTTTTACAAAAAGAATTACAACATTTTGTTGCTAAATTTAATCAGAAAATGGAATATATTTTGAGTTTTGGCAATCAGCTGTTCAGAAAAATTAAATTCCATCAGAAAAAATATTTAAATCCATTTTTGATTAATTTAGCAACAAAATGTTGTAATTCTTGTTGTAAAAATTAGTCCAAGCAAGTATTCGTCTAATTGCATTCAAATTTTACTCAAAATCGAGTTGTAATATGGTCAAATTTGGAAGACAAAATTGTTTCTGATGGACTTTTCTGATGAGCTATAACTGGCCCCTTAGACGCAATATGTTAGTCGATGATTATCAACACAAATAAAATTTACAGCAGGAACGCAATGTAAATTATATTAATCTAGGGGAATTTGGTCAAATTCAGACACCTAGAAAATGACGCCCGTGGTCTGGCTGATGTAAGAAGAAGAAGTTAAAACGTGGACTATATTGTATATAAAACTTATAGTACTATCAAGAAGACGAAAGATTGTGGCGACATCTTAAGGCTAGGGACTGCAATTGATAGATTTGTCTTTGCTAAATTTAATAATAAAATATTCTCTCTTTTACTACTTGTTTTGAATGTTATCCTACACTTCACTGTAAAAACGTGCTCTAATTTCTGCGCCACCACCAGGCTAGCGTTCGCAATACAAAATCACGCTCCATGATAATACTACAGGTTTATACAAAAGTATAACTAGCCGAGTTTTCAAAAAAAAATCTGAAACGGAAATATGTACATTAGGGTTGATGCGAGATTCCAGAATGAGAGGACACGCACTCGTTGTAAATTCACTATAAACTTGTCCAATGCATTGTTTGGGTGGAAAACTTAAATCGGTTCATTTAGCTTCATAACCAGGGTCGAGGTCTCAACTGAAATGTTTTGTTATGAATGAGGACGAGGGGTAATTTTAAGATTTTAACCAAAGCTGTATCTAATAAAATATTCCTTTTCTGGTAAATAAGTAAACTTTGAAGCGTTAGAGAATCAGATGAAGTATCTATTTCTACTTCTATCGTTGGTTGGTGCTGAAATTTCGAACGGGACTGTATTGACATATTACTTTAAGAAGCATGAGGTTGTGAAGGAGATCTTGTGTCGTAAGAGACGGATTTTAAAAGCAGTAAACTGTGGTGTCTTTTACTACGTTGATCACAAGACACTTTACTCTTTTAGATTCATACACCAAATGTGTAAGTGCAAGACAGTCGTAGCAGTACTTCTGGGCTTGTACTAGCTTAGGTCGAGATGAAACATCCATGTCCAAAAATATCTTGAATAATCCCAAGGGGTTTTTGCATATTTCACAACAAAAATTTTTTTCGTTCGATATCAAAAGAGTTTATTTTTTGGATTTTGAATTTGATAACTGTTTAGCGTTTTGACGTGGACATTGTTTTATTTCTTCAACAAATTCAAGAATTTTGTATCTAGAAGCGAGAAAATCTTCTAAAGATTTCCAAGTAGGAATCTCATTTTCTTTTGGAAGACTTTGCTCAAAAAGAAAAAAAGTATTTTCAGGAATTTTCTGAGAAATTATGAAAACTAGAATTGGATCCCAATTGTTGTTTTTAACACTGTAGCTTGAAAGCATTTCTAAACAACCCCATACAGTTCTGTGAATTTTTTTTAAAGCTGCACCACTTTCAGTTGATATTGAATGCATGGAATAATGTGTTTTAAGCTGGGTATTTATTAGGATTCGTTACTTTTCGCAGCGTAAGTGAAATAACTTTTCAACATCACTTAATTGATGATGATTAACGCAAATTGATGTGAACATGTCACAAAAAGTAGGCCAGGATTTGTAGTCACCATCGAAACACTCCGACTCAGAACTTTGAGTTAATAAAAGTAATTTTTTGAAACCGATGTAAATTTCTATTTAATTCTCAATAATTTTGTATCGTCTAAGGTTTTTTCTTCGTTTTAAAAAAAAAATTCGTATAAATTAAACGAAAACTCTCCCACAAAATCTCGAACTCTTTCTTCCAAACTATATAGGTACATGCCAAAAGCCATATTTCTCTTATTTGGTAAATCACAAAAACTATTAATAGCTGCATTTTTTTGTTTAACGCACAAATAAAAGGACCAAGAAGAAAAAATCAAAACGAATCTCGAACGAAGAAAAAAATGCACAATATGCAATAAAATGCAATAAAATTAAAAAAAAAAAGAAACTAAGAAAATAATTTTGCAAATACGAAGTATTTTTGTTAGAAATTAAAAAAAATCATTTTTTTTTCCTAAATGAAAGAACCGATAATCCTTAACAGGAAATACCTTAAGATTTGTTCACAAAAAAAAAAAAAACAGAAACATATTAAAATTACGAGATCAAAAAACCACAACGAAACTGTACCTAAATCTTGCGATCAAAAACTATTCCAAATTTTCCCTGTTTACAAAGATTTCTTATATTGTTTTACTTAAGTTTTTAAATTCAAATTACACATCAATTAAATTACACACAAAAGTTTCAATTAAAATCACCAAAAATATATTTTCTAAGTGCACAGCACCTACCAACCTTGGATTAGAGTTATGGGATCTAAAATGTTTATGCAATAAATGCACCAAATTAATTATGTTCAGACAAATCCTATCCTGCTCGATTGGATCACAAAATTTAAATAGGGTCTATAGACAACGCCAAATAAGAGTTTATCATAAGATTCAGGCAGGCGGCCATAATTGCCCTGTCCTTATTCTTAGGAAAACAAATTGTAAACTTTATGATGAAAAAATAAAAAATATATTTAATCCAATCTATAATGCTAGTTCCACACGAGGCAACCGGGACCTTATTCGGAATTCCCCCCCCCCCCCCCCCACGAAAATGAACTTTTTTTTAACGAATCGATAAAAAAGTGTTTTCTGTTGATAAAAAACATCAAATTATTTAGGAGAAACACTTTTTTATGGTAAAAAAGTGAAGTATAATCGGACCACCCACAGTACTGTTGGCCCTTATTCGGAATTCCCCCCCCCCCCCCACCAAAACGAACTTTTTTTTTAACGAATCGATAAAAAAGTGTTTGCTGTTGATAAAAAGCATCAAATTATAGAGGAGAAACACTTTATTATGGTAAAAAAGTGAAATATAAGCGGACCACCCACAGTACTATAACTAAAAATACTTCTTTTTTATGTGATATTTGCTTTTTTTGCTTGCTTACGGCGTATAAACAGTGAAATATGTATGGGGGCATGCTGCCCCCCTGCAACCCCCCTGCTTGGGCACACTATAGGATTTGGGGTAGGTGCGAGGTTGGGTGTATGCAAGGTTTCTTTTGCATTTACAGAATCTGGATTTAAAAAAACTTTGAATTTACCCTATGGCCTATATTCATTTTTTTATACTTCACCTTTTTACCATAAAAAAGTGTTTCTCCTCCATAATTTGATGTTTTTTATCAACAGCACACTTTTTTTTATCGATTCATTAAAAAAAGTGCATTTTGATGGGGGGGGGGGGGGGGGAATTCCGAATAAGGACCGGCAACCGTTGCAGTAACACAGCTATGTTGAAGCCCCCGTTGTTTCGTCTGTAGCTATGTTACCAATTGATTTTGTGTTGCTGCAACCGTTGCCAGAAATATCAAAAAGTTTTTATATTTTCGGTCGGTTGCTGCAACAGTACTGTGGTTGCGGCAACAGTTGCCACGTGTGTAGTTAACAAAACACGTTGCTGCAACAGTTGTCTCGTATGTAAAAGATGTGCTATGCTCAAAAAATTTCTTACATCGTTATAGAATTCCTAAGCAGTTAGCAGCATTTTTGGCGGCCTGGTTATGTCACACATACCAATACCGAGTACGAAAGCTTTTCGGTTTCTTCGATACAAGTGCCATTCAATGACAATTGCATAAGGGCTTTATTTTGCTTCAACGACAGAGTATGAGAAGCTGAATGTAGAGTCGTTGGCAAAACAATGAAGCGGATAAGAAGTTTCAGACAAGAGATCATTTATAAAAATGAGGAAGAGAATCGGAGAAAAAACGGAGCCCCGCATTTATTTTATGCATATCAGACTTGAAACAGTCTAATAAAACATGTTTTGAACAATCTAGAAGGTAATTTATAATCCAAGGAATATGGGTTTCATTGATACCGAACAAGTTAATATGAATTAACCTTAAATTCATTAGAATTTCATCTTAAAGGAGCGAGAAGTTTTATATAAAGTTCAATTCAAATTACTTATAATAGGTTATAATAAATGAATGAGCCAACTCCGTTTGACAATAATATTCTTGGAATTAATGATTATTTATATCTATACAACTGTTCTTTTGTTTGTTTGTCAGTTTGGCTGTATATGACAGCAAAATAATAAACAAACAAAAAAACACTCAAAATAAAACATACATTAAAAATTTTGCTCATCTGTTATGTTATAAGCCCCATCTGAAGTGAAACAATTGCTAAATAAACTATACTCATACAAATCAATCAGATTTAAGTTTTAATCTGGATGTATCGAGTGAATAATATGGCATATTTTTGTCTGTTTTCGTATTCATTTTACTGTTATTATGTATTTTGTGGGAGAGATTGCATTAAGGGTGTGATATGGAAATCACGCTCTTCATAGTACCGCATGTAAACATCTGTTTCGTTAGTGAAAACGAATGTCCACTTTGATTTAAATATATATTTAGCAATTGACAATTAAAGTTAATTCTAAGTTGATAATCTATGGAGTGGTTTTCCAAAAATGTATAGTTTTTAAGTAATTTTTAAGACTGTGCACTCATCAAAAGGATAAAAGTGTACTTTTGCCTACTTGCTTACTTAATTACTTATCCGGCTCCCGATCCATTGAGGCCTGAGATATTGCGGTCTTCCATCGGTTGTGATCCCTCGCGAAGTCTCTCCAGTTGTTGAGACCAAGCCCTCTTGCGTCTGTAACCGCCTGGTCCCTGTAGCGGAGTTTCGGTCTTAATAGTCGTCTTGAGCCTGGGGGCTGGGATTCGAAGATTTTCTTGGCTGGAGCGTTGTTGTCCATTCGACGTTTTTTGGTTCTTTAGACTACATCCACATCTTGGTATAGCGCGTATAATGCCGGTCGTCCACTATGTGCGCGATAAGTTCAACCAACTTCATTCAACTTTATATTCAACTCTTTCGTTGGATAAACGAATTTACAAACTCTTACACTAGTGCAGCAACTTACGTAATTCACGTTGAGCAACTAAAGTCGAATACAAAATGCGTTTGGAGCCCCGTGCACATAACTGACCAACTTTCCTATATGTTGATTAACCTCGCACACCTAGTTGATCAACTCTTAAAACTTATTCCAGTGTTGAATAGCTCCGTACACCTAGTTGACCAACTTACTCAAATGTTGAATAACCTCGTACACTAGTTGGTAAACTTGTTTGATTTTGACAGAAAAAAAAGTTTTTCGAGTTGATCAGCTGCGTTTTCGATATGGTTGCTCGGCCAGTTGATGAACGAGTTGATACCTTCGTACACTTAATCCAGGATCACTCGTTGGGGAACGCGTTGAACGCATCACGATAAACAAAAAAACTCAAACGTCAAACCTGAAATAATTTTGACTTCAGTTCGGTACATACATTTATTGTCGACGCACGCCTTCGCTTTAAAATATTCTTAAATTTGTTCCGTATGAATATGATTTTATCTAAGAAAAAAAAGTGGCTGCCGCATTAATAATATTAGAAAATGAATTGTTGCCTCAAAAGTCTCCATTTGTCATTTACTTCCGATTTAGGCAATTGCATTTTCGAGGAAATTTGAGACAAAGCCAATTCCCTGGCATCTCGATTTTTATAAGAGGGGCTCTTAATGACCCATATATTGAGCTTTTCCTTAATTTGTGAAATCAATTGCAAAATTAATTGCGTGGTCTACTCTGGTTTTTCATCACCTTTCCATGACAAAAAAACAAAATAAACTATAGTTTGCAAGTTGCAACAACTGCAAGTTCATGGCAACGCAATAGTTCAACCACGTAGACACATTTTACTGCAACCAACGAAACGCAACACAATATTACGTCAAGAAATCCCAAAGAAAATTAAAAAGTTGATCAACGCGTTGAACAAATAATGTGCAGCACATTATCTTGAAAATGTTGCTCAACGTGTTGATCGAACATTTTCAAGAAGCAACACGAGCTCGTACACTACCCGTACACTTGTTGCGCAATTCGTTGAGCAATGGCCAACAACTAGATCCAACCCGTTGGTTGAACAGAATTTAAGGCACCGTACATTAGAGTTGAATGCGTTAAATTCGAAATTTGTGCGTTGATCGCCTAGTGGACGACCGGCATAGTTCACGATTGAATCTTCTCCTCCAATCGCCCTCTTCGCATAAAGGACCAAATATCCTTCGAAGAATTGTTCTTTAGAAAGTGCCCAGTATCAATTCCCCTTTTTTACTTATCGTCCAGCACTCGGCGCCGTAGAGTAGGACTGGTAAAATAAGGGTTCTGTATAGCCTGCACTTAGTCTTTCGAGAAAGAAGTTTTTAACCCATTTGTTTGCCCAAACCGAAGTAGCAGCGGTTCGCTAGGGTAATTCTTTGTAGGATTTCCACTAAAGTGTCGTCTGTGGGATTGATGTTTGTTCCGAGGTAGGTGAACTCCTGGACTACCTCAAAATTACTGCTACCAACAGTGACGTTTTGTCCTAGGCGATGGACAGCTGAGGCTTTGCTTGTTGATAGCATATACTTTGTTTTGTCCTCATTAACTTCAATACCAACGCGTTTCGCCTGTTCTTCAATAGCTGTGAACGCTTCTAGCACAGCTCGCTTGGAGCGGCCGATGACGTCGATGTCGTCCACATAGCAAAGCAGTTGGGAAGACCTGTTTAAGATAGTGCCTTCCAGGTTAAAACCACTCTTACGCACTATCTGCTCTAGGACTAGGTTGAAGAAATCACATGATAGCGCATCTCCTTGTCTGAACCCTCTGCACGTCTGGAAAAACTCGGATGAGCTGTTACCCATTTGCACGATGCACCACGTGTTTTGCAACGTCATGCGGCATAGCTGGATCAGTTTTTTCGGGATCCCGAGTTCCGACATCACCAATAGAAGCTCTTGGCGATTTATTTTATCATATGCGGCTTTGAAATCGATGAAAAGATGTTGGCTCTCGACTTGAAATTCGTTGGTTTTTTCCAGGATTTGCCTCAATGTGAATATTTGGTCTATCGTTGATCTGCCTGGCCTGAAGCCACACTGGTACGAGCCGATCTAGTGTTGCAGAAAGGTTTTAGACGCTCACATAGTACGGTGGATAGGATCTTGTAGGCAACATTAAGCAGGAATATGCCTCTGTAGTTTTTGCAGGACTTAGGATCGCCTTTTTTATAGATTGGGGATATGGAGCTATTTGACCAGTCGTCGGGCATACTTTCCTCCTCCCAAACTTGAAGAGTTCCGCAGGTAGACCATCCGAGCCTGCGGATTTGTTGTTCTTAAGCTTGTGGATTACTTTCTTAACCTCTTTAGTACTGGGTACTGGGACAGGATGTTCATTGACTGGTCTTATGCTCCTTTGCTCTCCTGTGGCTTCCTATAAATAATGCCCATTAAGCAACTGCTGGAAATGCTGCTTAAATACGTCTACAATTCCCTGTGCTTCGGTGACTAGGTTCTCTTCGCTGTTTCGTTTCGAAGAGCTTGCGTGCCGGTCCTATAACCTAATGCTAGTTGCATTGCTGTTTTGTAGAACCGGCGGGTGTTGGTGTTTTCCCTTTCTTTCTCTTTTCACGGTACTCCTCTTTTGCTGTTCTTGTTTTCCGTTGCAGCATTTGCATTCGTGCATTTTCCGTCTGCTGCTTCAATACCGTGCATTCATTATCATACCACGGGTTCTTTTTTCAAGATGGTACCTTCTTAATTATGTCGCGCTATTGGTTCCTCTGGTTGTTGACGCTTGTGGCTAGGGGTACGACAGGGAGTTTCCCGTTCAATTGTTCACTGTAGTATCTGGTTTGCTAAAGTATTGCAATATTGAATTTCTTCCTTTGGGCGGTATTCGCTTTCTTTTCATTGGACAGTCGGGCTCTGAACTTTGTCACAACAAGAAAGTGGTCAGAGTCCACGTTTGCAGCCCAGAAAGTTCGCACGTCCAAAATGTTCAACGCGTGCCTTGCGCAAATTTGCACGTCGTCGATTTGCTGTGTGTATCCTTCTCCTGAGAAACCTAGTGCTACTTATCACCGTGTTTCGAGCTGCAGCAAAGTCGATTAGTCGGAAGCCATTATCTGTTGTCATTTCGTGGAGGCTGTGCTTTACAACTAATCCGCCAAAGATATTATCTTTTCCGACTTTAGCATTGAAGTCTCCGAGCATGACTTTGACATCGTACTCCGGACAGGCTCCGTAGGCTCAGTCCAGGAGGTCGTAAAACTCCTCCTTGTAATATCACAGCCAGGCGATCGCCAATCAGCTTAAAATCGATGACTTTCGATCTGAGTCGACTTCCCACGACAAATCCGCATCCTAACATCTTTGATGACAGCAGTAATAAATATCGCAATCTTTTCTTTTCATTATTCCTGATCCTCTCCATCGTTTCTCCTGGATCGCGGTAATGTCTGCCTTGTACCGTGAGAGGACAGATTCAAGTTTTTAATTAGCACCTGACGTGAAGAGTGTTCTCACATTCCAGTTGCATACTCGTAAATCATAGTCCATTTACTTTCCGGGTCTGGTTGGCATTTGAGGGGGGTCGTTATCCGTGGCTTATCACGTATCTCTCATAAAAATGGGTATTTTTTACTGTGTCTGGGTCGTTAGCCCGACGCACTAACCTCCAATCTTTGGGCCATAGGCTTGTTGTTGCAATTCTTTACTTTGTCAACACTCACACTTACAAGTTTAGCAAGTCATGACATAGAGCCAAGACCAGTATCCGGCGGTTACCAACGTGGAGGTAATGTAATCACTTAATCACTTGATGTGATGGAAAAGATAACGCTCGAAGCCCGCAGTTCCTACAACATCCAACAACCACTTGCCAAGCCTACTTAACTTGCGGTCAAAACCTTAATTACTTTACCTCTTCTGAGGGGGAGTTAAATTTGGGGTATGAATGTTTAATGGGTAAATTAACTAAATAAGTGGTAAAAAAGAATAGAAAAATAAATTAATTCATCAGATTATCAAGTTAAGTCATGAATACAGTTGGATAAGAGCGCTTTTTGAAATGCCTTCATTCACGAGAGAAGAAAATGGTGGATTAAAATACAAAATGAAGTCAGTAGCTCCAAATTTGAAGTTTTGTTTTTTTTTTGTGAATATCAAAATGACAGTTCTCAAACCAAATATTTTAGACTTGTAAGTAGACCTTGATTGTAAATATTCGTGATAACCATTAATTGTTTTTATACTTAGGCTTATGTTAATAACTTAAATTAGAATTAGTTCAACAAAATGCGCAAAACACAAATAACCAACAGCGAGTAGTCTCCTCAGACAGTAAGTGCACCTACAAAGACCATTCAACAACACCGACCAGCAGCGGGCATTACAAAAGCAGATTAACTAAATCAACTCCCAAAATAAATCTTACCAGTTACCACTAGCCTAAATCATCCAGAAAGCACCACGAACACGATTACAAATGGAGAAGTTGATAGTCATGAGGATACAACCGAAAATAAAAATCAGCCAGATAGTTCAACGACAAGTGGTCAACAAAAATTACAACAACAACACGATCCAGAAGCACGTAATCCTGGTCCGGAATCAGTCTCATCAGCAGTCAGGGATTCATCTTCATCGCCGCTAAATCTACGAACAACACTCCATGATAATCCAGCCAAAAAGCTTGTTGAAATTCTATCGAATCCCAATTCAAATGAAAGTCTATCGGAGCATTCGTTCAATACCTCATCCAGTCATTCCCTGTCACGTTTATCCAAACATACACAGCCAATAGTATGCCTTAGTTCCGAAGAAGAAATCGTCAAGAAAGCTAGACACTGTAAATAACTTTGATAATGGCCGATCAGAAGACAAAATCAGCTTCTATTGATATTTTGACTGCAATTGTCGAGTTTTCGACATTTGCAAAAAGTGAGCAGGACGGACGGGGTAAGTGTTGCGAACTAATACAAATATAATAGTTTTAAATGCAACTTTTTTTGTTTTTCTGCAGGGATGAATGCTACTTAATATAGGTAGTGAACAAATGTTGACTGATTCCGAACCAAAGAACATGCTCACCTAGAAGGGGGACTTCTAAATTTCTTTTACAAGCATAGTATTCAAACCTTAATTGATATAATAATTTTTATTTGGTTTATACAAGAAACTTAATTATTGTCTTTATCGACAGCTCCACTTTTAATGAATACCATTGGTGATAGACCACAAAACGAAGACATTCAAACGGCGCAGTTGTTGGCTCTAGTTTTGGACATTCTATCATTCTGTGTAGAACATCACACGTATCACATAAAGAATTTTATAATACAGAAAGATCTCAAGAGAATACTAGTGCTTATGAAAAGCACACACACTTTTAAGAAAAATAAATGCACTTAAAGACACTTAAACGCTTGTCCCGCCTATTAATGATATCTATCGTTCGAAGCAACGGAAACGATTTTCTAAAATAAAAAAATTGGGAACTGTTGATCAATTGATTTTAAATCTAATTTTAATTTAGCTATCCTAATTGAAACTTGAATGAGTGGATGTGGTGTAAGTATATGCTGAGTACAAGTCAGCTATTTCAAAAAAAGGCAGCAAATGACAACATAGTTCATCGATCGCATTCGAAAATATCATGATTTTTCATGAAACTCTTGCATCTTTTCTTGCAACAAGTCAATTGAAACCTTGGCATCCTCGATGACGCACATGATAAGCAACTTGTTGATGCCATAGCCGACTGGAACGAGTTTGGAGGCACCCCATAACTGACCGTCCAACTCGACGGTGCGGACACACTTTTCCATTTATTTCATGTCGGTCTCGTCATCAAAAGGCTTCACGTCGATCAGGACGGATGATGTGGCAATAAGGGTGGGTTTCTTTGATTTCTTGGCAGAGTAGGCGGCTTCGGCGTCTTCTTCTTCATCGTCTGATCCGAATAGATCTACGTCTATATTGGGTAAACAGAGATTTTTAGATTAAGATGCCAATTGGCAAGAACAGTGACATTCGAACTTACCATCATCGTCTTCAGCTACTGCGGGCTTGGCGCCAGCAGTTTGTGGAAGTGCCTGACCGCCCAATGCGGCTCTTTTGGCGGAGGTAAAGGACGCAATGTGTTATACCAACTGCGCACCACTAGTTTGAAGTGATCCTTGGATGCGAATACCACCGGGTTGTGATTTTTGATTACCAAAGTTTGGGTGGCACCTACTGTTTGAGAGCTCTGCTGCTGCTGTTGTTGGTGCTACTGTTGCTGATGGTGTTGCGGCAGACTTGCAGCCGACGCTATCGTCTTGATGGTGGTGGTGTTGGGCAGCTGGGCCGTGGGCACGGTCTGCAGACTGGATGGAGCCTGGTTTTTGCATATTCCGCTGAATTATTTGCGTGTTCTCAGGCGAAGAAAATATTTGCGCACCAGCAGGCTGATTTGGGTGGCTGTTGTTAGGCTTGTTTCTTTGGGCTCCTCCACCTGTTGAAAGTCCACCAGTTCTCCTCACTTGCTTCTTCCACTAGCTGCACTTATTGTTGTGCTGTTTTTTTAAATTATCAAAATTTATATTATTGTTATTTAGTTCGCGGGCTGTTGTTGAAGGGAAACACTTTTTTTGCGGTCACTGCCGATGCTGTTCGTTAACGAAGTGGACGTCGATATTGACGACAAAATTAGTGGGTCGCTTGCACTATTTCTGGTTGTATTTAGTGTTTGTTCAATGCCAACAAAAGATTGTTGACCCTGTTGTTGTTGTTATTGTTGATGATCGAAGACGTTTCTAAGAACTCTCTTTGATGGCATTATGGGAGACGGCGATTACCCCGTTACATACATCGCACCGAATTGATTTTACTGTAAAGTGAAAAAATCGCCCGCACAATGAGTTTTATTAACAAAACTATATCCCAAACGATGTATAATTAAATGAACTAACGTTCAATTATACTTTTTCACACTTCCTTTTATGGTTTTTAACCAAAATTTCACTACTTCTATTGACACTTGTGAAATTTTGCACACAATAAAAAAAGAATATGTAGAGAAAAACTTGTGTGCGAAAAAAAAACACCTTCGGTATTTTGCAATCGAAATTTACGCGATCAATTTATGATTTGCACACGAAATTTTATCGGATATCGACGGGGAAACTTTGATGTGCATTTTTATGGACAATTTATTTGATTTAGTTGAGAAAATTACACTAAAATCGGTGATAAACTTGTTTACTAATTAGAAGCAGCGACCCGCATTTTTGTTTTTTTTGACATTTGTTTTTTTTTTATCGATTTGTTTACTTGTCAAAATTTTTACCTTTGGGCTAAAGTGTCTATATTCCGTGGTCAAAGTTGGGCACTATACGCATTGAATTTCTAGGGTGCGCTTCTACTTTCGCTTGGAATTTCTTAGTTTTTAACTGAAATATACATAAATATTAAGGATATTGTATCCCAGAAGCAATAAAACTAATATTTAATACAGTTTTTATTAATAAAGATGTAAAAAAAGCAAAATTAATAAAAAATTATTTGTATTTTAGAATTTTTGAATTTAACGGATTCCATTTTTGAATATTCAAACGCACTTATTCAACTTTTTGCGCATTGAGCAAAAACCCACAAAATTTGAACAAAGCTATATTGGTCCCATTTAAAATGCATTGGGACAACTAACACATCTTTGGACTGTGGGTTTTTTCCTCTCAATTCAGCTTGTAGGGTTAAAGAGAGCAAACCCCCAAAGTCGTGACTCTAGGTAATATAATTCCTCTATGAGTCAGTTGGTGACTTGTGAATTAAAAAAATTTTAATCATAAGCTTCTTAGTGACTTATGAATTAAAAAAAATTAATTCAGAACCTACTAAGTGACTTACGAACTAAAAAAAATTTAAGTCATGAGCCAATAAGTGACTTATGAATTAAAAAAAAAATAATTCACAACCTACCAAGTGACTTATGAATTAAAAAAATTTAAGTCATGAGCAAGTATGTGACTTAAGAATTTAAAAAAATTTAATTCAAAAGTTACATAGTGACTTATGAATTTAAAAAAAATAGTTCATAAGCTAATGGAATAAAAAATTATTATTTGGAAAATTTATAAGCTTGCATGATAATTTTATGACACACAAAAGCTTGAAATCTACCTTCGTTAATAAATAAATAATTATGCAGTCAAAACAAGCTTAAACATTTACAATTAATCAACTAGCTTATGGATTATTTTTTTTTTTAATTAATAAGTCACTTAGTAGCTTGTAAATTAATTTTTTTTTAATAATTCATAAGTCAGTAACTTGCTCATGGCTTGAATTTTTTTTTAATTCATAAGTCACTTATAGGTAAAGAATTAATTTTTTTTAAATTCATAAGTCACTTATAGGTAGTGAATTATTTTTTTTTTTTTATTCATAAGTCAGTTATAGGTAGTGAATTAATTTTTTTTAATTCATAAGTCACTAATAGGTAGTGAATTAATTTTTTTTTAATTCATAAGTCACTCAGTAGCTTATGAATTAAACTTTTTTCAAATCATAAGTCACTAACTAACTTATGAATTAAATTTTTCAAATTCACAAATCATCTACAGACTTATGACTTATGATTTTTTTTAAATCAAAAATTCGCAACCCTGCTTTTTACCCGCAAGAATGACGGGCGATACCGCAGTGTCATCACAAGTGTGTGTGCACCACTCAATTTATTTGTAAATACTGTAAGACGCAAAGACGGTGCCGCTGGGATACCGCGCGTTAAAAGAAATGAACTTGCAAAAAACACGCATACTAAATCGCCTTTTGTGGATTCTTATGATCTTACACCCCGACTCCACAAGATATCTGTCTCTCCAACTCAATGTCTGATATCTCTATCTCAACATTTTCTTATTTCTTCGCTGGGCAAATTATGTCATGATTTTTCATTTCTATCCCTACTGCACGGGATGTGTTTTGTGCGGACAACAGAAATTAGCAAAACGTAAAACTAATAAAAATTATATATATTTGCAAAGAAAAGAATGCGCATCTACCTAAAGTATAAATAAATAACACCAAACATAACTTAACGCACGAACAAATGAATAACATGACACATTAATGTATTTACTTACAAAATAAAAAAAAAATATTTGCCGACGGAGTACTTGACAAGAACCAACCAATTGAGAAGACACGAAATAATGAGACAAAAGTACGAAAAAAAACCATCTGTCAAATTTCATATCAGACATCTATATCAAGACAAAACCACTGACATAGATCGCTGACATCCCATCATAAGAGGAAATATCTTGTCTCCATTGGAGATTTCATATCATGATGAGCATCCTGAGAGAATTAATCTCCTGTGGAGTCGGGGTATACAGCCATTATCTGTCATGGCGATAGTTTCTTCATTATTTTCAATGGCTATGAACTTATGATAATTATAATAAAACACATCTCAAATTGAAATAGTTGAAAAAAATCATAAACAAACCTAACAAATGCAAATTTAACAGTAAATTTTGATACTTTTCCTAATAACATTTATCAAATAACGCAAGGGTGCAAAATTTATTTTTGTTTTATTCTTATTTTGTTGTTATCCGTTTATTATAAACCGTTTTCTTATGAATTGAACATGAAATAAAGCGTTACCATGTTTTTTTTTTTTTATTTTCTCTATTATTTCTCTTTTTATGCAACAATAATGCTCGAAGTACAAATACTTATGTCTTCATTTATGCACCACTATTTGTACATACAAATTACTACCTACAAAAATGATTTTTTTCTTTTGAAAATAACTATCGAAAAATAACAACCAAATTTTCGCAATACCTATACCAAATGCCTTCCATCCTTTATTATTGATAAATGTGCATACCTATGTACCTACATATGTATGTAGGTATATCCCTTTGAGTATATATAATAGGTGCGTTTTATTATCCACAAATCTATCTGGATCCGGATCTGGATTAAGTTTTAACACGTATTACAAAAACAATTTGGGATCCTGTTTTCTATCGGGATCTATTTCAAAGATCCAAAAATTAGTTATTACACTGGCGAGTAGATGGCTTTTATGATAAGGTAGTGTAAGTTATAGTGTAAAGAAAAAAGACAAGAAATAATTGAAAATTTACAAACCCAAGGATAAAAAGAGACGGACTTATAACACTGCTGTCACTAAGATCCGTATCGTTTTATTTTCAATGGAAGATCCAGATCCGGATCCAGATAGATTTGTGGATAATAAAACGCACCTAATATGGAGGGCTCGTTTCTATTCCAAATGCGTGACTATCATAGGGGGCGCTACTCAAATTTGTGTAAGACAAAGACCCTGTTTAGATTGGGAAGATTGAGTACGGACTCATGGCAATTTGATGGCAAGAAAAGTGCGGGGTGAGAGGTCTCGTGAGGCATGAAGAAAACATAAAAACTGGACTCGTGAGTACTGTTTCATAACCGAAACGTTTCGTTTTATTTCATTTTGTTCATTTCAATTTGTCAATTTTCAAGGAACAACAGCTGGCTGTCTATAAAAGTATTTAATTTTGTTCGTGTGAATTTTTTAAGGAAAAAAATGACGAATTGGACAAAAGAGCAAACAAGTTTCCTGATAAATATTTATTAATGACGATAAAAAAATGTTTCGATTCAAATAATTCCACGTAAAACCCATCGTGAGGCGCCTCAAAGTTTATTTAATGTAAACACGCTCAAAGTTATTGCCGAGTGCTCATATCACATGTGACGGAGAACTATATGCGAGGAGAAGGTAAGCACAAATCGGAGGATACGGCTGTATCCTTAACTTACAGAAAGTGAGACAGCGACCCCTACCACAACTTCAAGTACTACAATGCATTAGGGATAGGAACGAGCCCTCCATATTATATATACTCAAAGGTATATCCTTAGATACAAACACCCATACATATTAAACCAAACTTAAGAAAAAGCCATCCAACATCCGACATTGCTACCAAGAGCAAGTTAGTTGGTTGGAATTTTATTATTTTTGCTATTCAAAAATCCTATTTGTGTATTTTTGAAGTACAAAAACAATAGGTAGCTAATACGCAATCAAAAAACAAAAGCCGAAAGAAAAGTATTGGAAAATTTCACCTACAATACCTACCTACATTATACATAAAAAATAGTTTTGAATAAAATGTACGAGTATCCATATCCATATACATATATGTATGTAATGCAACATTGTTTTTTTGTCATAGGCTACAAGAAACAAAAAAAAGAAAAGTCGTTGAATAATCAATGTGAATGTGACAAGCAAATTTTCATTCCGCATCTCTTCTTCTTTCCGTTTTCTACATGCACACGCATCAGTGCCGCCGCTGGTTGTTAGTGCGCCCTTGTGCAAGAACCTTAAATTGCCGCCCCATATCTTGGGTGCCGGGGGTATGTACGTTGAATAAGTGGAAGTTTTATTTATTCTCCATTTCGCAGTTGAAAAATTTAAGCAAACGTGCATTGTTGTTGTCGCGTTCCAATCTACATCAAATACAATGAACTTGATAAATACATTTATTTTTAATTTTTAAATTAATAAAAAAATGTTTTAAAAATTGGTTTATAAAAGCTTATTTTACTTATAACTTTGTTATAAAATTTGTTTTTGCATTAACTCATAATTGCTTGCATCACATGACATCCTATTTTTAGCTCCAGCTACTACTAAAAGAGTTGTTTTAGTCATTTTATGAATGAACTTTATGTTTTTGAACAGTTTTTTTCTAATAGCATTAATTTTTGAATTCTTTTACATAAAAGCAACTTTGTGCGACCCAGCCTTGCATTTTATTTTAAGAGGAAACACAAAATATGGCGATTGCGAATAATTTTCTCCAACAAAACCATTTTCATATAAAATGCAAGGATTCGAGTTCCTAGCACAGTTTTTAATTTATGTATGTCAAATCAATCCTTTGGTAAAAATCAATAGTTAATAGCTTGACAGAAAGAATACAAAGTAATTTTTGATACTTTTGAAAGTTTTTGTTTTCACTTTCTTTTTAAAACACTTAATCACTTAGTTCCGGATCTGGAAGTATTATATATATAATTCCTTGACATCTTAGGTCTCCTTTGATGGAATTTGACATTTTGTGGCTTGTGTGCGAACTATATTTTGATAAAAATAGAGTCTGGGGCTTAACTCTGTAATTCGATACGAAAGTAAAAATTGTTCGAAAGTTGTTTCCGATTCTAATTTCAAAAGTTACTCTGTATAACTTTCGAATGCAAAGAAAATGTTGCAAGGAAAACTTTGGAACTTTCGAACAAATGTTCTGGACTCGAGCTGTTTTTTGTCAAAAATGATATTTTAAAATCAAAAAAAGTCAAATGCATAATTGGTTTTTGATTAATTTAATTTATTCGTTGATAATAATTGAAGTTAAGTATGGATATGGATTCAGTTACATTGTGGTTTGCTGAAGAAAGAATTCAAAGAAAGAATAAGAGACAATTCTAATATAATGGGTTTATCAAGTAAAAGGTAATGTGATATAAAACAAAATTTAATGACGAAATAATTTATCTGTACTAAATATTTTTTCTATTTTTATAGAAAATGTTCGCCTTTCAAAAGATGAATTTATGTATGAGGAGAATTCTGCACAAAAATCTCCGGTTATTTGCTTACAAGGTACAATAGTGTCATAAATTGAAGGCACACGATCATCCGTTTTTATTAGAGCATCTTGAATTGGACAACGATTTTTCGCCAAAAAAACATCTTTTCTGACGAAGTGCATTTTGATCTCGGCGGCTACGTTAACAAACAGAATTGCCGCATCGAAAATTGGAGCTCAAAAAACCCGTACGTTATTATCCAGAAGCCAATCAGCCCTATCACGACTTTTATCGTAATTGGAAACTTCTTACGAATCCCGAAAAAAAACTATCACATACAATCAACGAGAATTTTAAATTGATTTTGTTTGTATTCATATTTTTGTTCGTGGTTTCCCTTTGAAATAAGAAAAAAATCATCAAAAACATCATCATATTAATATTTAATATGTTTTCTTCAATTAATTTATAATTTTAAAATAAATGTACTTACATTTTGGCTTTATCAAAACTTTTCCGGATGGTTAATAGATATCGAATGAAATTTCAGATATTCGAACGTATTTAGCAACGAAAATAGAATTGTCAAGTACGAAATTTCTGAATTTCGATCAAATGTATATAGATAAATGAAACTCGGATTTCAATTTCCGATTTTCGAATAACACAGTACATATTTTCCGAATTCGAACGATTTAACTTTAGAATCGAATTACATAGTTAGGCCCCTGAACTCTGAATGCCAATTGAAAGCTCAAATTCGAATGATCAATGAAACGTTAAATTTCTAGGTTATTCGGATTTTGTTCAGTCCGTTGACATTTAAGTTATTTATCAATTAAATTGTCCAGGAAACGAAAAAAACGTCTCATTTAGTTATTTTTTTGTGTATTTTATTGGACGAAACAAATATAAATACATATGTCGCTTAATACATTCTCACGGGAAACAAATCTGTTTCGTCCAATAAAATACACAAACAAATAACTAAATGAGACGTTTTTTTTTCGTTTCCTGAACAATTTTTAAAATGTCGCTTAATACATTCTTTCGGGAAGGTATCGATATTAAGAGATACAAAACTTTTTTTCCATTTACCTACGGCCCTGTCGGTTTTTTTTTTTTTTTAATTTTCCGTTGTAAAGGTGGTTGGTTTACATTTGCTTATAATGTTTTAAATAATCTTCGATTAATTTTATTCTTGAGTTACCAACTTAGATTTAAGATATTTAGTTATATCATTGCAGTCAGAATATTGATACCAATTCATACAAAAATACGAGTAATTAGTAAAATTAATGTTTTCGAGACATTGTTATTTTATGGGAAATACATGGGCTGTACATCTAAAAAAAACAATATCCCTTTCGAGTTTATAAGTCTGAGATGTAGGTTGTGTGGAAAGCTATTTCCCAAGTGTCAATCTATGGCGACATGGCGTTAAGCAGTTTAGACTACAACTGCAATCGAAGAGGTTATTTGTTGCGATGGGCGACAGTCACAAACAAAATATGAATAAAGATTTGTAGTAGATTGTGTGGGCACTTTGTAGTGACGTTTTTTGGAGTATGCTGTAAAGGTGGAGTTAGATAGATGTCTTAATTTTCCGCCCCTAGACGTTGGCGCCCTTGTGCACCGCACATTTTGCACATACGGTAGCGGCGGCCCTGTACACGCTAACAGCTGGGGCCTGTTTCTCAGATCATACACATCATACATTTCATACAACATACAACATTTTCATACATCATACACATCATACAATTTTCTGTTCCTTAGATTTCACTGGAAGATGTTGTATGACATTTGTATTGTTGTATGATGTGTATGATTCTGACATTTCATTATTTTTTGAGTGTTAGGTTAATATAAATCTTAAGTTTGTTTTCTTGCGAAATAAAAAAGTTAATTGTTAGATAAAAAAACTAAAGTTTTACTAATTTAATAGTAATATGGGAGATAATTTATGTTTAAAACTATGGAATTACTATACAATAGTGTAAACCATATTCTTTCAATAATAACTGTAATTGATTATAATAGTTGATTAAAATTCTTGGAAGAATCAGAAAAATGCTTCCATTATTCTATTTATTATTATTATTATTATTTAATAATCAGAGAATAAATGAACAAATTAATTTTAAAAAGTAACAGCACTAGCTTCTTGACTTAAGGCTGGGGGTTCTATTTATTTTGAGTCTTTTAGGTTGATTTTACTTTAAACATAAAATTTTTTTGTAAAACTTCGAGATAATCTGGACTTGTGAGTGTCAAGCCAGTGAACTTTCCACAAATAAAATTTCTCGTTTTCAAAGAAATGACTGCAGCACTAGAATTTTTTGTTCTTTGGACGACTGTAGAAAAAAAAACAATGAAAATTAATTCAAAATTGTTATAATTTTATTAGTTCAAAAAATACTAACTTTTGTATATTTCCTTTTCATGTTGTACATACAGTTTACAACAGAATTTTGTGTTGTATTAAATGTATGAAAATTTGTAGGTTAATTTGCTGTATGATGATGTGTATGATAAATTTCTGAGAAACAGAATCATACAACATTCCAATATTTCCAGTGTAATCTTCGGTCATACATTGTTGTATGAAAGCGGATCATACAACAAATCTGAGAAACAGAAATCATACAGCAGAACTGTCAATATCATACAATGTATGATGTGTATGATTTGAGAAAACAGGGGCCTGTTTCAGTGCTATCACATCAACTACATCAACTACATCTTACAACTACATCCTACAACTACATCAGTTACATTTTTCTGTTTCACACATCCAACTGAAAGTGTTGTATGATGTACCTGGAAAATGTAGTTGATGTAGTTTATTTGACATTTCTTCTGCATATTTTTATTTGAGCTTAGTTTCCATATTTTAGTATTTAATTCAAATCTCGTGAAAAAAAACTTAATTTAACAAAAATAATGGATTTTGATATAAATATTTTTGATGATAACTTTGAATTCGATATACGCTTTGAAAGAAGAAGTAGTATATATTTATGTGTATATTTTTACAAAGAATACATTTTAATTTTGAAGATCCATATATAATGGAGCGATTTCGAATGCCAAGAAATTGTGTTGAATTGTTGGTTGAACGCTTGGGAGCATTAGCTTGGAAATGGAAGCTAATATCATGGACATTGTTTCAAAATATTTGGTTTTCTAATAATGGTATATTCCTTACTAGTTAGCTTACTAAAACTCTTTTTCAACACCTTCTACATCAAACATTTATATTGTATCAATGTAGCAAGAATTTACTGAAAGTTGTATTACAACAATGTAGCTCAAAAAGCTGTGAAACAGAATCATACATTTTTCCAATAATTCCAGTAAACTGTCCATATCTACACTGATGTACTACAACTGAAAATCGAAAGTACCTATGAAACAGAATTGATGTAATACAACAGTCAAAATGATACATTGTACTTGATGTAGTAGCGCTGAAACAGGCCCCAGGCCCCTGTTTTAATTTTCCCCCTTTCTTATTGACGAGTATCCTACCGCAATTCTTAAGTCACCAACGTCAAATAGTGAACACAGCTAATTTTTCTGTTCATGGGAGTGCTATAGAGTTTATATACAATGGTAAAAATCATTAAGTTGTATTAGTCTAGCCGCGCACTAGCAACTTTTAGTTGCGAAACTGCTTGGTTCGAGCAAATAAAAAGTTTGTGTTTTGACACAAACTAAACGATTGCCTAAAATAAGTTCGCCATTTTATTGAACATATAATTATCTGCAAATTCGGTATCCCATATTTATTTCATAATTTCTAGCTGGAGCTAGATTAACTGTTAAGATATCTGTGGCAATAAGGAATAACAGCATAAGTCGACTTATGTCGAAAGTGAGTTTTCGATACCATCTGATGCGCAATAAGCCATTCCGTCCGTCATATTTTTTTCATATCTCAAACGGTTAAGGAATTACAGAAAAAAGAAAAAAAAAGCCTTGTACCTGATATGTATTGCAAACTAAAAATTCAAATCGCTCTTCTGAAAAGTAGCAAAAACTGACTTATGTCTTATTAAATACGATAATTAATTATAAATTTTAAGGTTTTCGCGGTTGTTAACACATGACATTTTTAATTTTTCGGAATAGCCGCGTTAAATATACAAAAATGAATGAATGAAAATGAACTGAAGCTCCACTGCCTTATTAGAAACAGAGACATGGGCCGTGTTCTACCCTTGAATGAATCTGCCTTCATAAGAACCTGAATAATTCAATTTCGCTACAAGCAAAAAGATGCACATCTCTTTCAGTCACTACTCCGCTCATTGTAAAAATCCAAAAAAAAAAAAAAAATACAACATTTTCCTTCTTAGTACCTACTTATTCTGCATTCCTTATAATACTCTCCACTTTTGAAAACATGTCAATATCAAATTCAAGCACAGCATACCAGCAATACGACAAAAAAATTGTTGCATATTCATATTTGCAATAAAACTTAAATGTACAAAGGTTCAAGTGAAATTAAGTCATCTCGCCTCACTCGTTAATCTACTTAGGTCACCCAAAAACCACACCCTCAAGTACTGGCAAGCAAGCTGCATTAAAAGACAATAGTTTTACTAACACCTAGCCAGTAATCAGGCAAGTTAATTTATGACGTTTTCCTTTACACACTAGGAATTTCGATCCCGGATCGAATTTTTGTTTCATATACATATATACATGTACATCCCTCTTTTTTTGGTGTGAAAAAACGCAAGATCTGGAGATATATCACATCAGTCGATCACAGTCGTCAACATACATAATCAAGATTTTTCGCGATGCTTCTTTACTTAATTGTTGAAATATACAGTTGAAGTCGAATTTTTCCATTAGTGAATGTTTGACATTAAGTCTAGTATGCAGATTGCGCTAAATTTTATCTCCCACATTTTTCTCCAAACATCAGCTAAAATCCAAGCTAAATTTTGACATAAGAACCTTGCGGAGAATGTGTCACAGAAATATAAAAAAAATTAAAGTTTCAAAACTTCCTGCAACTTGCCCGTCAAGTCACGTGACGCATACGTTACAGCAAATACAAACATAGGCGCAAAAATTTTTTTGAATTAGTACGATGTTAAAGCTGCTTAGGTATGAAACTAGGTTAATACGACGAATTTGAACATTTTTAATCGAATTTAGCATCATACTTTCTCTACTCTTTCATAAAAGTTAAAATCATATGACTCTTTGACATTTACAAATATCAAAACAAGTCTGTTTACTTAGTTTCTTGTATGAACTCTTATTACTTTAGGTGTGTTTAGAAGCAATTTATTAAAAAAATAGCATAAGCTATGTTTTAAATTAAGAAAGAGTTAGAAATCTTCTAAGAAGAAAGCAAACTGTTAAGTAGTGCCATATTAATTCCTTAATACTGAGATGTTGAAAATTTTGCGCTATAGGAATTTGACAGGCAGTGTTTCTATCTTACTTGCACATTTTTTTCTTCGGAATTATAAAACTATAGATTTAATCAATCCAAAATACTTCTTCAGAATTTTTAATCTACAAATTAGTAAATAAATAAACTCAGATTTGTCGTAGGTTGGGACTATCCCATACTTTATATATATAATAATACTAAATTTTCTAATTATTCAAATAAAAACTCGAATTATGAAGCTACCTACAATCCTACGCAAAATTTGTATGTACAATAAATAAAAAGAACTGTGAGCAAAAAATCAACTGCTATTTGTAAGGTATGTAAGTTTCAATGCTACTTTTAGGCAATAGAAATACAAATACGCTTTTGAAATTTAATCATATAAAAACAAGCTTTAAAATAAAGAGATATTTAAAAACATACTCGTATTAAATTTGAAAGCACTTGGTGACAAAACGACGATGCTTGAAAGTAAATTAGGCTATTAAATATTTACAAGTCCTTTACGATGTCGGTATTTTTATAGGAAAAGAACGCAGATGTAATTACGTGTAAGCAGATGTGATTGACGCCTTGAATACAATTTTGCTAAAAAAAAACATAGCAAAAGCCGTCAATAAAATCACCCACTCATGTAGTAACTAACGTCTGCAATATTATATTAAGGGTATTCACGATTTGGGGCCTGTAACACAAATCTACAACTTTACAAGTCAAGAGCCAATTGTAGGATTATGTTAATCTTCCAAGTGTAGATTATTTCTGTAACACAAAATTTACCCCTTGAATATAATTTTGCTAAAAAAAAATAGCGCAAGCTGTCAATAAAATCACTCGCTCATGTAGTAAATGACGCCTGCAATATTATATTAAGGGTATTCACGATTTGGGGCCTGTAACACAAATCTACAAGTCTACCAGTCAGGAGCCACTTGTAGGATTATGTTAATCTTACAAGTGTAGATTATTTCTGTAACACAAAAAAAAACTCTACAGTTGTAGAAAACAAAAATTTCCCTTGACTTGTAGGTATTCTGCTTACATTCAAAGAGAGATAAGCAACGCGGAAGCATCTTGATAAAAAAAAAAATGAATAAAGAATCCTCTCAAGAAAAATTGCTGTCTTGGTAAAAATCCATGAAAATAAAAATATTCTTTTTGGTTCCTTTTCGGATTAGGATTTTATTTTTAATACAATTATGCATGTTCCTAGTTCATTCCTAGATCATTTCGCTTAGATTTCATGTGTTTTCCATTAGTACTAATTTTTCTAAGTCTATCAATCAACAAAAATTCAATTATTTCTAAGTAAATCTAAGAAAAGTAATAGATGTATTATTTTGTATTATGTTTAATTTTTTATTTATAGTTTAAACTTTCAAAACCTTACAAAGTATAGGTATATGAAATTACCTATAACATTTTTCAGTTATTATGTATGTATATTACATAGATTCCCGCGTTAAAAATTATTACCGAAATAATTAACTATTGAAAAAGGATCACAAATATACACTTTACACAAAAAGAAATTTACAAATTGATATTTGCTATTGTTTTCTTTGGTTAAAAATATCATAACTACGAAGAAAAAAATTATGGAAATGCTGATTAGTTGAAAATATTTTTTTTCCTACAAAAATTTGAATCACCTGCAAGATTTAGTGGATAATTCTACATGTAAGATTTAGTTTTGTTCTACACTTGTAGCTTTGTGTTACAGAAAGAGGGAAATCATATAGTTTCCCACTTCTTGTAATGTTCGCCCATTACACTTGTAGAAGAGCCAGCAAACTTGTAGCTTTGTGTTACAGAAATTTGTTACACTTGTAATGATTCACTTGTATTTCAAGTACTGTGGTTTTGTGTTACAGGCCCCTGGTTTAATTTAAGAGGAAGTGGAACGTTTGATTTTTTGTTACTAGATCGTTGAACACACTTTTCGTACTCTGCAGCAACACTGAATCAAATGTCAAAATTTAACATCTATTTCCATTTCTTTATAATGGCCGTTCACCTCGTAATCCGATAGGGTATCTAAGATTCTTTTGTATCTGATACTTTGGCGAACGACCAAAACCGGATTTTTTTTTTTTATAATTAGCACACACTCAAAGGTTTTTTGTATACCCTTAATATGTCAGAGACACAGCGTGAGCATTAGGAAAAAAGGGAGGGGTTAAAAAGGAGGTGTCGGTGTACATTGGTTTTGAATTCTTGAACATTGCAATGACTGGGAAAGACAGAGCGTGGTATGGAATTCCACATTCGCGTAGTACGGCTAAAAAAGGAATCTCTGTACTTCACAGTACGACCGAAGTTGGGCTCGAGGGTAAATTGATGGGCATTCCTAGAAGTGCGAGTATTACGGTTGAATTGTTTAAGGGGAGGAATGCAACTGGCTATTTCACTAGAGCATAGTCCGTTAAAATAACGGTAAAAAAGGGTGAGGCAAGAAACATTACGACGATGTTGGAGTGACGTAAATGAGCCAATTATGTTGTTGTCACCAATCATTTTAAAAGCTCTTCTTTGAATACTGTCCAAGAGACTTAAGTAAGTTACTGGAGCACCAGCCAATAGATGGGAGTTATACTCAAGTTTTGAACGTATGTAGGTTTTATAGATTGTAGCCAGATCAGAAGGAGAGAAACATTTCTTGCACCGTCTCAGAAAACCCAAACATCTTGCGGCATTCTTGGCAACATCGCGTATGTGGTCGTTCCACAAGAGGTGGTTCATGATGCACATACCGAGAATATCGAGATGTTCAGTTTCATTGATGCAAGTGCCACTCATAGATAGTGTCAAGGGGGGTATATCACGCTTTAACGATACAAGACAGCATTGAGTTTTCGAAGCATTAAATTCGACGCGGTTTCTTATTTCCCATTGTACAATGCTGTTTAGGTCGTGATTTAATGAGCTTATCATATTTTGTCGTTGCAGTTCCACATCCGAAGAGGAGGGATGTGAGTCTGAAAACGAATATGAAAAGCTAAGAGTACTATCGTCAGCGAAACAATTAATTGGATTAGAAGTTACAGACAGGAGATCATTAATAAAAATGAGGAAGAGGGTTGGGGACAAAACGGAGCCCTGGGGCACACCAGCATTTATATTGTGGGTTTCAGACTTGAATCCGTCAAGTACAACTTGTATTGAACGGTTCGAAAGAAAATTTCTAATCCAAAGAAGTAGGGATTCGTCGACGCCGAAAGCACGCATTTTCGATAAAAGAGCAAGATGCCAGACTTTATCAAATGCCTTTGAAATATCGAGTGCAATAATCTTTCTTTCTCCGAAACAATGTAAAGATTTGTTCCACTTTTCGGTTAGATAAACCATCAAATCACCTGTGGACCTATTGCTACGAAAGCCATACTGCCGGTCATTAAGAAGCTTTCGTTCTTCAAGATATTTCTTGAGCTGATAATTAATCAGCGTTTCCATGACCTTGGAAAGAAGGGACGTTAGTGCGATCGGTCGATAATTTGAGGGAGAAGAAGAGTCGTCTTTTTTTGGAATCGGCTGAACAAATGCTGTTTTCCATCTACTCGGAACGAGCCCAGAAGAATAGGATAGATAGAAAAGCTTACGCAAGGGTTTTGCTAGCGTGGAAGAACACCTCTTCAGAATAATAGCGGGGATACCATCCGGACCAGCGAATTTATGAATGTTGAGATCTTTCAGACTCTTGCCACGGTACGAGTGCGAAAAAAGATTTGTCCCATAGAATCACTAACGCGCTCAAGAATTGGGGGAGTCATGACACTATCCGTCAAGGTGGAATTTGCGGCGAACTGCCTTACAAACAAGTTAGCTTTATCAATAGAGCTAACGAAAGGAGTGTCATTGAAAACAAGCGTAGGAACCGAGGAAGAGGAAGAATTCCTCATATTTTTTACAAATGACCAAAAATTCTTACTGCCTTTGGGACATTGCAGTATTTTTTGCCTTGATTTTTGATCATGTAAAAATTTGGTCCGTCGAATATGGGCGTTACAGGCCCTCCTGGCTTGTTTGAACTTTTTCCGGTTTTCCTCAGTTGGGTTGGCTCTAAAACACCGGAAGCTTACCTCTTTTTCCTTGATAACCTCTTTACAGCTCAAATCAAACCATGACAAAATATAACAATCTAATTAAACAAAAACAAAAATAGCAAACAGAAATTTTTTTTTAATAAATACCCACAAACAAAAAAATCACCCAAACTCAAAATATAAAAAGAATCAAATAGCCACAACAACAAAACAAGAACAAAAAAAAATCAAGCACAAATAGAAACAAATAACAACAAAAAAATACCTATGTCAGTAGCACGGTAAGTGACATTTTCCCTCCCTTCCTTTTTTTCCTACAGTTGTGTGGCTTAGTGGGTGCATGCATTGAGCTGAGCTTATATAAGCTCTCTCATGTGTTTGCATTTGCTAGGTCATACGATAACAGATGTATAGAGGATTACTGATTGATTGTTAGGGTTCGGATCAATTCAACGTCACTACTAAAGGCATAACACTTTTAGTGATGTTGCGTTGAGAAGGCTTTTTAATTAATCTTATTCAGTGATTTTTTCTCTTAGATTTCGTCTGTTTTGGTTTTAGTTTTTTTGTTATATTGTAATGGCTGGTAATTTTAGAGTTCATTATTGCAATATTCGCGGGCTGAGAGCGAATTTTCAGGCTGCGTATATCCACACTGTTTCTAACAGGCCAGCTGTTTTGGCACTGAGTGAAACCCAAGTGGGTGAGGATTCCGATCCTGCTGAATTTTTTATTCATGGATATAGCTTGGTGCCATTATTCTTTTCCCACCATGGTCTCGCCATATATATTAGGAATGATGTTGCTTATCAGCTCTTACCACAATATGGGCGCTGCACCAACTCCTTCTTCAATTTTATGTGGTTTAAATTTTCCATTAATAAGCACATCATTCACTATTGCTTTCTTTATAGAAGCCCAAATTTGGATAGAGTTTCTATTGTAAAATAATCTTCAACAGTGGTTATGTTTTTTACTAAAGAATAAAATAAACATCCTTTTTGATTATGAAAATATTTAATAATAATAATTTAATGAAACATATTTCAATGTGATAATTTTCTTATCACTATAATTGATAACAAGTGATCAAACTTAAAGTGTTTGAATGTTAAATATTTCAACACTCCTCCTCGTTCAAACCTTTAAATAATCTTACAATTTGTTCTCAATTTTATGTGTCTGGCTGGTGGCAAGGGTTTCGTGAAAATATCCGCGATCATTTCTTCTGTTGGACAAAACTTGCAGGTGATACGGTTTTTATCAATGTGATCCTTTACAAAATGGAATTTTGTATCTATATGTTTTGTGCGATTACTAAATTTTTCTTCTTTGATGATTTTCAAGCAGCTTTGATTGTCCTCGAATATGGTCGTCGGATTTTGAACTCCCTCGTGCATGTCTTCTAATAATCTTTGAAGCCAAATCGCTTCTTGGCATGTATCAGATAAGGCGATAAATTCCGCTTCAGTTGATGACAATGATACACACGTTTGCTTTCTGCACGCCCAATTAATAATTCCTCCATTTAAAAAGAAAACGTAGCCGCTGTTTGATTTCCGTGTCTGTTTATCTTCTGCCCAATTTGCATCCGAATATCCAATCAGTTCCTTGCTGTCGCTATCGTTGTCACTTAGCTTCAACTTCAGTTTTGAAGTTCCTTTCAGATACTTAACCACGCGTTTGAGTTGCTCCCAATCTTCTTGATTTGGACTCGAAGTTTTCTGAGCTAATATGTTCACACTTGCTGTTACGTCCGGTCTGGTATTTATTGAAATGTACAAAAGACATCCCAATAGTTTTTGATAATTAGTGTTACTGATCATTGTGTTTGCATCCAAAGATGATTTGTAGTATCCTATTTCCATTGGTGTATTTGGTTCTTTTGCATCTTGTAGTCCGAACATCTTAGCAACTTGATGAATATATTTCGATTGACACAGTTCGAAATTTCCTTGTTTGTCTCTTGTTACTTCTATTCCAAGGTAATGCTTTATTTCCCCAAGATCTTCCATTTCAAATTTAGCTTGCATTATGTCCTCTATGGTTTTCACATCTTTTTTATTTTTGCAGGCAACCACGACATCATCAACATAGATAAGTACATAACACCAATTACCTTCAATTTTTCTGGAATACAAGCACGGGTCTGCCTTCCCTTGAACGAATCCACAGTCGATCAAAGTCACTCTTACTTTTTCATTCCAAGTCCTAGCAGCTTGTTTGAGCCCATAGATACTTTTCTTGAGCAGGCATACTTTGCTTGGATTCCCAAAATTGAAACCTGGAGCCTGTTTCATGTAAATAGTTTCCTCCAAAGTTCCATTGAGAAAAGCTGCTTTGGCATCCAAATGATGAACGATTAATCCTCTTTTTCCTGCAACAGAGAGCAAAGTTCTCAGGGTAGATTGACGAACAACTGGTGCAAAAATTTCGTTAAAATCTATCCCAAATTTTTGTGAAAATCCTTGGGCTACAAGTCTTGCTTTATATTTTTTGATATTTCCTTTTTCGTCCTTTTTTACTTTGAATACCCATTTACTTCCAATGGCTTGTCTTTTTTCTGGTAGATCAGTTAGTTCCCATGTATTGTTATTTTTAAGTGTCTCCATTTCCTCTTGCATTGCTGATATCCATTTGGTTTTGTCTTTACAGGACATTGCCTCTTCGAAGTTTTTGGGCTCTTGAGTTTCTTCAACAGTAAAATTTATTTCGTCGATCGATTTTTTAGGAGGTTTTCCTTTAGTTGTCCTTGTTGAGACCCTCTTAAGTAATGGGATTTGTTCTTCGTTATCTTCTAATATGTCTGCGTCTTCTGTACATGTGACAATATCGTTTTCTGTTTGATCTCTTTGTTGATTTCGCATATTTTTCCTTACGTGAGATTTTAAATCTACTTCAATATCTTTAGTCCTTTCAATTTTATTCACAAATCTGACGTCACGACTTATTTCTAGTTTGCGTGCTACTGCATCATAACATCGAAAAGCTTTTGAATTGGTATCATATCCGAGAAAAATCATTTCCTTTTCTGTCTGGTCAAGTTTCTTCCTCTTTTCTGCAGGCACGTGGACAAAACATTTGCTTCCAAAAACATGAACATTTTCAAACGTTGCTCTCCTTCCGCTCCACTGCTCGTACGGTATTGAATTTGTCGATTTTGTTATACTACGATTTTGAAGGAAGACTGCCGTTGACACTGCTTCATCCCAAAAAGAATTTGGGAGTCCAGCGTCAATTAACATGCAGCGAGCCATTTCCATAATTGTCCGATTTTTTCTTTCAGCAACTCCGTTTTGTTGAGGCGAATACGCAGCTGTTAGTTGAGTTGTGATTCCTTCTGCTTTTAGATATTCCTTTATCTGATTTCCTGTGTATTCTCCTCCTCGATCCGAACGTAGAATTTTCGGTTTCTTTTCAAATAATGTTTTTGTCATCTCAACAAATTCTTTTATAGATTTTTCTACTTCGTGTTTATGGGTCAATAATTTTATTACAGTGAACCGCGAAAAATCATCTATAAATGTTAAGATGTACCTTTTTCCACTAGGAGTAGCCGTTTGCATAGGTCCACAAACATCTGAATGCACAAGGTCTAACAAAGCTCGTGTTCTACTTTGGGATTCCTTTGGAAATGGTTGCCTTGTCATTTTTCCTTTTGTACACGTATCACACAACTCTATAATACCACATTCCGTAATCTTAATGCCATCTACAAGATTTTTTTTAGCCATCTTTCGGATCGCTTCAGGATCCCTATGGCCTAAAGCTTTATGCCAGCTATGAATGCAATTTGCATTATGTGCCAATTCAACACTCTTGACCTTATCTGGTGTCCGCAGCTCGTACAAATTAAGTATTCGGTCTACTACTGCCATGTTAACGTTATTCTTGGATATAACGCAGTTATTTTTCTTGAATATTATTTCAAACCCATTGTCGGCTAATTTCCCAATCGACAAAACGTTACCAACAAGTTGTGGTGCAAATAAAACCTCATGTGCTAAAACTTTCTGGGCTTCTCCGCTCTGATTCAAAAAATGCACATTTCCGCTACCAATCCCAACAACATTTACCTTTTCTCCGTTTCCAACTTCAATAGTAGCCTTATAAGAATCATCCATAGACTTGAAAAATTGCTTGTTGTTGGTCACATGTCTAGTTGCTCCCGAATCAAGCAACCAACTGTCCTTGCTCTTCTGGTTTACTGAAAAAACAAAATCGTTTTGATCTGAACTTACTGAGTTGACTTTATCAGCATGTTTCTTCTTATTTGGTCCATATCCTTGTTTTTTGGCAATCCACTTTTTATACTCCAGACAGTCCTTTTTCATATGGTTTTGCTTTTTGCAGAAAAAACATGTTATTCCAGTGCCTTTGTTCTTTTCACAAACTTTCAGCATCACCTCAGAACTCGAATCTCCTTCTGAATGAACACGCCGCTCATATTCCGCAATTAACTTTTGTTGTACAAATCCAAATGTCAGATCATCCTCATTTCTAGCCTCAAGTGCAATAATAAGAGTGTCGTAACTCTTTGGCAAACTGCTTAGCAACATCGCTACGCTCCAGGGCTCTGATAAATCTTCATTGCTTATGTCCTTGAGTTTTACAAATAAATTTCGCATTTCATTTATATGCTCTGTGATTCTACCATTTTCATCCATCTTCAATGAACAAATCATTCGCATCAAGTGAACTTTATTGCTCAGTGTTGCTTTTTCGTGGTACTGCTTTAAATTGTTCCAAGCACCGAGCGCTGTAATTGAACTGCGAATATGAACGATTTGGTCATCTTCAATCGACAAACCAATCAAGGAAAAAGCCTGTTCATCGATCCGGTCCCATTCTTCTTGTATCCGTTGCCTTTCTGCTTTTTCTAGATCTTTTGCAGTTACTGGTAAATTTATGGGTCTTTCCTTAGTCAACGTTGCCCACAGAAGCTCCTTTTTTTTTTTTTTTTTTTTTTTTTTTTCCCGTGGGTAGGTGTTGAAATCTTCAAAAGATTCTATGAGGACCGAAAAACGCGCGCTCATAGATATGTGGGACTCTCCCGACCAACAACTCTGCCCCCATAAAGCCTTACGGAAGGTAAGACTCTATGCAAGCAGACCGTTAATCAGGCCGACCGCACTAAAACCACCTCCTCCTCCCGATTGCAACTAAGTTCATATGGAACTTATCTAGCAATTTATCTTTCTCGAAGTTAAGTAACGTGTTGTAGGCAACTTTCCGGTGAAAGTTCCTACTGGTTTAATTATAAGCTAGTTGAATAGCTTCTTTCTATTTTAAGCGAGGATTTAAATATACATAATACAGTACAATAATTTCACCGTACTAGATCGGAAGGTTTGGTCCTTCTCAAACGTCGTACTAAATTTGTTTCGTCAAGAATTTCTAAGATTGTTCTATTGGTATGTTCAACTAAACGCTTTCTATGCCTTTGCGAAAAAGTTTTTATTTCTTCGCGAACCGTGGGGATTCCAAGATCCCTGTGAAGATCTTCGTTTCTAATATACCACGGCGCATTTACAAAGGACCTTAATAATTTGTTTTCAAAAGTTTGTAGACTATTTAGATTTGTATCGTGGGTACAACCCCAGAGTTGAATACCATATGTCCAGACAGGCTTAAGTACCTGTTTGTAAACTAATAATTTGTTTTCGATACTAAGTTTAGAATGTCGTCCGAGTAACCAGTACATTTCCCTTAGTTTAATATTTAATTGATCACATTTATTTTTAACATGTGACTTCCATTTTAATTTCGCGTCAAGAGTCATCCCGAGATATTTTGCCTCATTTGCAAATGGAACTTGAGTTGTATTAATAAAGACTGGTAATCTATTAATTTTCTTATAAGTAAAGTCCACGTGGACTGACTTAAATTCGTTAAGCGCTATTCGCCATTTGTTTGTCCATTCATTGACATTGTTAAGAGCATTTTGCAATTTACATGTCGATTCGTTAGCCGTTTTGCCTACTGCAAGTATTGCGGTATCGTCTGCAAAAGTAGCTACAATTGTATTGTCTGTTTGGGGTATGTCGCGTGTAAATAAAAGGTATAAAATGGGACCTAGAACACTACCTTGTGGTACCCCAGCCACTATTTCTTTAAAATCTGAATAATCATTTCCGTGCCTAACGCGGAAAATTCTTTTCTCTAGATATTCTCTAAGAATGTTGTATAGTCCTTCAGATAGGACTTGTCTCAATTTGTATTTGAGGCCTTCGTGCCACACTTTGTCAAAAGCTTGAGACACATCTAAAAAGACCGCTGAACAAATTTTATTTTCTTCAAAGGCTTTCTCGATGACATCGGTGATTCTATGCACTTGATCAATCGTCGAGTGCTTACTTCTAAAACCGAACTGGTGTTCAGGTATAAGACCCTTTTCTTCTATTATGGGCTGAAGACGCTGAAGAAATATTCTCTCAAAGACCTTCGACACTACAGGAAGAAGTGAAATGGGCCTGTACGATTTCTTTTCATGTGATGGTTTGCCAGGTTTTAAGACCATTATTACTTCTGCGACTTTCCATTGATTTGGAACATATTCTAACCTTAGAGTGGCGTTCATTATGTAAAGGAGGTTTACTAAACCTTTCCGTGGGAGCATTTTAAGAATTTCCGCAGTAATTAAGTCGTATCCTGGTGCTTTTTTTGACTTCAGTTTCTTAATTTCTTTGCTTAATTCGGCAAGCGTAACATTTCTTGTGATGGAGCTTTCATTTGAATTTATATTCACACTTATATCATCATTCAATGCTTGCCCATTGAACGGCTTAAATGTTTCCTCTAGGTAATCAGCGAAAACGTTTGCTTTCTCTTTATCGCTTCTTGCCCATTCATTTTGGTCTTTCATAATCGGGGGTGCTGGAAGCTTTGGTTTTTTCGTAGCTTTTATCGCTTTCCATAGAGAATAATTAGATTCTTTACCTGCCGTCAAGTTTTCAAGGTAATTTCCAGCTTCGCGGTTTTTAAAATCTGATATCATCTTTTTAAGCAAATTACTGAGGTGATTTAAATTAGCTTTGTGTTGGGGAGCACGAGTTTGTTGCCATTTTTTGCGCGCTTTTCGCTTGTCTTTAAGTACCTCTTTTATCTCTTGGGGATATTTAGCTTCTCTATAGCCTGACATTTGTCTTTGGTAAGGAGTATTGTTCCATGCGGCTTTTTGAACAATATGCACAAAATTATCTACCGCTTCTTCAAGCTCAAGAGGTGTTTGTAGTGATACCCTTAATTCAACATTATCTTCAATATCTTTCTTAAAACCTTCCCAGTTAGTTTTACCGTTTGTTAACCTAGGTGGTGTTTCAATTTTAACAATACTTTCGCTCATAGTGAGAATAACGGGAGAGTGGTCAGAGAAAAGATCAAAGCATTCCGTTATTTTTATTCGATTTGACGGTATTCCCCTGACTATAAAGAAATCAATCAGGTCAGGTATTTTCGAGGTATCTGTCGGCCAATAAGTTGGTTTCCCACTAGAATGAAAATCACAATTATTCTCCATACCGGCTTCATATAACGCTCGGCCCTTTTGAGAAATGCATCTAGAACCCCAAAACGTGTGTTTTGCATTAAAATCGCCACCGATTATTAAAGATGGTCTAAGTGATTTTAGCAAGTTTGAAAAATCATTTTTATCAATTCTGTACCGTGGAGGGCAGTATATAGATGTGAAATTCAATGTATCATGTTTAGTTTTAACCTGCACACTTATAAGCTGCATCGGTTCAAGTTCAAGCTTAAGGCCTATCGAGTGTTTGATACATTCTTTTATGTATAATGATGCTCCGCCTCTTGCTTTGTTCGACGGATGAATTGCATGGTAATCTAGATAACCGTTTATATTGAAATTTGATTCTTTTTTAACGTGGGTTTCTGATATTAGACAAATGTCGATATCTTGTTCCCGTATGACCATTTCTAGTTCTTCAAGTCTTTGCCTTAATCCGTTGGCATTCCACGTAATAATTTTAAGGTTTTCCATCATGATTTTTTTTAAAACGTTTGGGTCGAATAAAATCTTCGATTTTTGCTAACCTATCAGAAATAGTTCTATTGATTTTGACCTGATCTTCAAATTTTGACAAAATTAAAGCCAAGCATTGAGATAGTGCGTCAGAGTCAGGTTGATTTATTACGGGTGCAGCCGCCATTCTGGCATTTGTGTTTACACTACGTTTCTTTGGAGATGTCTGTGCAGCTGCCATTTCGGCATATGACTTAACAGTACGTTTCTTTGGAGATGTCTTTGACGTTAATGGGGTTTGATTTTCTTTGCCGATGCCGACTCTTAGTGTATTTATTCTTTTAGGAGTCTTAGATATTGGGCTTTTTATTTGTTTCTTTGGTTTTCTTTCCATATGAATTTTTTCTCGGCGTTTTTGTAGCTCTTTAACTACTTCACAGCCTCTATAGCTTGCCGGGTGACTTCCATTGCAGTTTATGCACTTCGCTGGACTTTTGCTATTTCCAGTGCAGTCAGCAGTTAAATGTTTTCCCGCGCATTTTACACACCTAGGTTCTTTTTTACAATAGCTTTGCGTGTGGTTGAAACCTTGACAGCGTTTACACTGAGGCACTTGCTTTGTACGGCTTTTCAGAGGTTCGATCTTAACAACGAGGTTCAGTATTGTTTTAATTCTGTAGATTTCCTCTAGTTTTTCTGTCTTATCGAACGTGAGTATAAATAGTGGGAGACCACGCTTTACCACGACAGTTTCTCTATCTTTTTGTTGTTTTTCTTTTTTTACGATGTTCTCAGCATTTAAGATCTTGTAATTTTTTTCTTTAAGATCACGGATTACATCGTTTTTTTGACATGAGGAATGTAAGCCTCTTGCAACGACTCGTAAAGGTCTTTCTGATTTGTTTTCGTAGGTATACCATTCTACATTTGCTTCGTTAAGTCTTCGCGAAAGCAGACGATAGCTATCGGAGTCTTTTACACAAACTTTCCACTTGTTGTTATTAAGCGAGATAACTTTAAAATTCGCTGGGGTTAACGCCTCAAGGATTATTTTAAGCTTATTGTATTCCGCAATCCCGATGACATTAATCGGTGGCGGTGGTCTTATTTTAGTAGTTTTTTCTTTCTTATTCGTATCTTTTGGTACATTTACTTTTATTATTTCGGAAGACGAGGTTCCCTCTGGCGAGGAGAATGCTTTACGTTTTTTGCTAGGTCTTTTTGAAGACGTTTCTCTTTCTAGCTCTTCTTCGTCTGTTTTATATTCGCAAACACCCAGCTGCTGTGGAGTTGTTTTCGAATCGTTTTGTCTTTGAGTTTTTTTCAACTCTTCATTTTCTTTCCGAAGAAGCTCAATTTCTTTCTGTGCTTTCTTTACGGCATCGCTGTTATTTCGTAGAAAATGTATTTCTTCTTTCAGCTCTTGATAGAGTTTCAAAGTTTCGTCGAGTCTTTGACGAAGTTCGTTATTGTCTTTTTCAAGACATTCTATTTTCTCCGAGTCTTCTTTTTCACGCTCTGGCGCTTTGGGCGGACTCTTTTTCCCGGAAGCACTCGATGTTGATGGTGGTGATCGAGCTACCATTGGTTTTCTTGAAAAAGGATTTATCAAGTTTTGGAATAATTGGCTCTCCCCAGAATCCGTAGAGCCGACCTCCGAAGAGGGTGGATTTTTCAGGAAATCTGAATTGCCACCTGGGGTACTATATCTATTTGTTTTACTCATTCCATATTTTGTATACGTCTTTCTCAGTGTTTGAATGTTAAATATTTCAACAGTTTCAACTTCTCACGAATTTGATGCTCTGTCCGACTCCATCCAAAGAATTGTTTCCCTAGATCCTCGCACTGAAATCGTTATTACGGGTGATTTCAATGTTCACAATTCTTCTTGGCTTCTTCATTCGGGCCAGACAACACCCGAAAGAATGTGTGTTGAGATTTTTGCTGAGTTTAACCACCTTACTCAGCTTGTCAACGAGCCTACTCGAATATCGGACGTTAATGGCCGAGCGGAAAATACTCTTGACTTGTTTCTTACCTCTGACCCTGATAAATACACAATAAGTGTATTGACGCCTCTAGGATAGGTAACATTTACTGTCAAAGTCAAAACAAATTATTTGCTGGCAACTTTCCTCAGTACCTTCTGTGTACTTCATACTGATTTCCATTCTCACTACATATTATTATCATATCAATAGAGAAATAAAATTATTTCTGTTTAAGTGGAGTGATTGAAATAAATTCAATTAGAAAGTTCAAGTGACCTGGGCGAAACATATTATTATCATATTTATATTATTATTGTATTTAGTTGCATTTTATTGTTTGTATTGGTATTAGCTTTGTGTATAAAATTTATAGTACGCTCATGAAGACGAACGATTGGGGTGACATCTTAACCATAGCGATAGTACTTGTTAGATTTGTCTCTGCTCAATTTAATAATAAAATATTCTCTTTTTTACTACTTGTTTGTATCTACTGTAAAATTGTGAGCTAATTTTAGGGCCATTGGCATAATCAAAGGATATGGATTATGAAAGAGATATTTTTTAGTGCTGAATTTACTGTAAAAGGTACATATACAATTTATTTAGTTTATTTTTAAGAAGCTTAGCATACGTGTCAAAGAGAGTTCCAATACGATCATTTTCCATTTTAATTGGAGTAAATCCACTTTCAGCCCAATAATTATGTAGCATCTGACCAGCCATTTTCACTTCGCTTATTAAAAATGAATGGCCGCGTTCGCCTACGTATCCGTATCCTGATTTGCTTGTGATTTTGTAATCCCATATAAAAAATCAGCGGATGAACGAAACAGCTGATGTCAAGCAGAAATCTAAAGCTATCCAAAAATGTTTGGTATACTGAATTTTGAAGAGCAGCTGATATTTTAGCTGAGTTGACCGAACTGTAACTTTTTAACATTTGTTACGTCTAGTACGTAATTTATTTAGTTAATGTAGTTAATTTAACAAATTGTAGCAGATGTAGTTTCAAATGTAAATGATGTGTCAGCCAGGTTATCAGAGCTGTCATTTTACTGTGAGCTTTGCATTTGAAGTATGAATTTTTGAAATCAAACGTTCAGTTAAGGCTAGGCGCGCACATTCAATTTTTAGTTTCACAACTGTTTGGTTACTAAACTGAAACATATGTGGTTATATGACACGCCGCGCACATACAGCAACTCGATTCGACCAAGTAAATAGTTTGTGTTTTGACACAAACTAAACCACTGCCTAAACTGAGTTCGCTATTTTGTTACATATATTTATATGCACCTGCGCGGACATTCAACTAAATAGTTGAGCTGTTTTCTATAAACGCAGGAGAAAAAAGTGTAAGCTTGAGTAAAGAGTTGCCAGTGCGCGGTGCGCGGTGCTCTATCAACAGGTGATTAAACTATTTGATTTCGATCACAGTTGCAAGTGCGTGCCTAGCCTTATTCATTTTTAAAAAAAATTTTGTCTCCCATAAATTTTTTTCTTGGGACAAATTTTTGTCTTGGATATTTTTCCGAGTAGTACGCAGTTCGCACGCAAAATTCATACTTTTGTGCAAAGCTGTACAAAATGTCTCCACTAAATTTTGCCAGGAAAAAGAATGATACAAGCATTATTTTGCGGGACAAATTTTGTCAGCCACCATATTTCCGAAAGTGATTTTTTTTTTTCAAAACTGGTTTTATGTAAAAAGTGCCAATGCTTCTCTTGAAAGCATCAAGGGGAGATTCCAAAAAGGTATGAACGACTTTTGTAAGACAACCCGTTCCATAGATACATTCCATAACACATTAAATTATTTTTTATCTCTATCTCTCCAAACTCAAACTTTTGCGAGATTTGGAACCGTTTTGTTGAGATTAAAATTGTAGAGATAAAATTTGTCTCGTCTCGATCGATGTTTTTTTAATGCAACTTGAATCACTTATTCACTATTATCAACTAGGAACTAGCCAATTACATAATCGTTCCCAAGTTTCGTGAACAGATTTTCTGCAGGTGCAATCAATACAATTTAACCTGTACTACATTTAAAAATATATTACTATTATGATTGCTTTTTTATTTCAATATCTCTTTCAACATTATTTTATTATATTAATTATTTGGCAAAAAGTTAAAATCGTAGTCGAGTACCATCATCTTTTTAATTTTTAGAATTCAATAATTCATGGAGTGACGAGATGGAGATGGCGAGAAACTTGATTGTCATCCACCGATACTTCCATTATTTTAAATATATTTGACAAGTACGACGAGGTGTCGCTACGTTCACGTCTCGTTTTCTGCCTGGTCCAATTGTGAACTGTGAACGTGAAGTACTTCATATTTGTATCATTTTACATTTTCATTGAATATTTGCCCAGTGATGCTGATGTAAAACCTGCAGCTGTTAGAGGGAGTAGGATACTGAGTATCTTTGGTATAGTATAGAGGCTATCGCTGTGTGCAGAATGCAGCGACGTAGTTCAAATGTTTTCTATTTCTTCTTTGTTTCATTCCAGATTCCACTCATAAGAATTTATGTATTTATAAAAAAACAAGAGCACCCAGAAAAGAGCACGAAAAGAAAAACCAATTCCGAAATTATTCTCATTTCTCAGTATTAGTTTTAGTCTGGTTTCGGCTGTTCCGCTCTTGTAATGTATATTCATTTTGAGGAAAAATCGATTTTGTGCTACGAATTAAGTTATTTAATTTCTTTGTCAAAACTTTTTTATCATTAAAAATATGTACATACTACAAACTGTTATACGAAAAGTATTATTAATTAAATGAAGTGATTAAATTAATTTGTGTTGAGGTATATTCCAAAAGGAATCCAAGTCTATAATCCCACTAACAAAAGAAAAATTGTTTTTTTTTTTTAATTATCTAAGCTAGTGTTGGCACTCGGACAAAGTTTTGATATGTATTTGAATTTCGCCGCTACAAAAGAAAAAACAACAAAACCAAAAAAACATTGCATTCTGCAAATGCAAAGTGGTTTTTTGTAATCCAGAAAAGTAGCTTCGTCTCGCTTATTCGTTGGCAACTAGGTTCAGAAAAAACAACGAATTCGAATCGGCGGCGAATTTAATAAACGCAGATGTGAAAGAAAATTACTCCACTAATATTACACTCCGGTAACCGGTTATTTGTTTGCAGATTTTACTTTTAAACTGAAGCCCATATAAACAATTGATTAATAATTTATAAAAACATACATATATGTATGTATATGGAGCAAAATTTTGTGGGGTTAGTTAGGTTTTTCTTACACTACTTATTGCTTGCTATTTTTTTAGTTTGTGTTTTTTTTTGGAAATTATTAGTGCATGCAAGTTGTAAGTGGGTAATAGACGACGGAGAAAAATGCGAGAAATCAAAGAGAAATAAAAGAACGTATGTGAAGCAAAAGAAAAGAGAAGTTTTTTTAAATCTTGTTTTTATTGCGGGAGTTTCTTTTAAATACTTTTTTTATGAGTTAAGTCCAAAGTGTAGCAGTAATGGCTTTTCTAATTTGAACCTATATCTTTGTTTTAATTTAGGTACATAGATACATTGTGTATTGTACAATAAAAACAGTTCTTACATTGTATTAAAACAAATGAATTGGTAATTTGACAAAAAATGTGTAATAATTAAATATTGGATAGCCTAGAATTCTATTCTCTTGGTTTTATTGTCTTGAAATAAGTATATTTGTATAAAGTCTGTTTTAAACTGTCTTAATTAAATTCAAAGATAGCATAATCATTTTTCTTGCAAAATAAACAACCGAATTAAATATATAATTTTTGTTCGAGTGAAAAACAAAACAAACGGATATTATAATTTATTAACCTACTACCAACATCTATTTTGCCAAAATGTTGTTCGAGAATCCAGCTGCAAAACTTCCGTTTCCGTATAATGTGCCACCACCAATTCAGGCCGCAGCAGCAGCTGCCGTTCCCAACCTAAGGTAAGCTTATCTCGATTTTACTAGTGAAGTTTGTTTTTAATGTAGGTACGTACAAGTGAACCAAATGGGAACGGTCAAAACCCCAAATCTGAAAAGACACCGATAATCCTGAAATCAAAAAATCCGAATTTAAATACTTTATATAGGTAGATATAAAACAAGAAAGTAGTGGAGTTGTTTGTTCTTGCGCAGTTTTATTTAATAAAGGAAATTACAAAATTGATGATTTATTAATTTTGAATACTTTTTATTAAATGCAAATATTTACACTTCTTCGCTGTTATGTGTTGTAGGAAAATTCTTTACTCCAGTTTACAGTGGCTCATATAATCTTTTTCGGATTCATAGGAAACCAAACAACATTAGTTATTTACTGGTCGTAGAATTTGAAACATATCGCGATGAGTAGTGACGACGACATTAAAATTTGTATATTAATGACAAACACTTGTATGGAAGATAAATAAAATTAGCACGTTGAGCTTTCATTTGTTAACTTTTTATATTTATAGATATTCTTTAAAAATGATAATAAAATCCACCATTAAAAAAAAAAAACAAAAACACCGAGGCTGTAATTTGCATCTGTAAACAACAACATCCGGACTGAAAAGGATAATGACAATGTGATAAAACATTGACATACACGTGAAACAAAAAACATCAAAACAAACTTCTTTTCTCAAAATGTGTTTTAAAACTTTAGTTTAAAACATTGCATGAAAGGAAGTTTCAAAATCTTTTACTGAAATAGAACTTTGTTTTAAACGATCTCATTAATAATGTTTCACACTAAGCCAAACTTGTACTAGTAAAAACCAAATACTATCAACAAATTAAAAACATGTTGACCAAAAATACTGAGTTTTTTTTTTTTTGTAATTTTTTATTGGTTATTAAGTTACCTATATCTTTGTATATACAACTTATACATAGTACTATCCAGAAGACGAAAGATTGTGGCGACATCTTAAGTATAGGGACAGTACTTATATTTGTCTCTGCTAAATTTAATAATAAAATATTCTCTTTTTTACTATTTGTTTTGTATCTTATCCTACACTCCACTGTAAAATCTAGCGCTAATTTCAGCGCCAGCACCAGGCTACAGTTCGCAATACAAAATCACACTCCATGATAATACTGTAGGTTATATATAGAAAGGTTATACGAGAAAATATGTGAGTTGCAACAACAATATAACGGAGAAGATTTTTGTGTTTTTAAAAAGGCAGCCAACTTAAAATATATTATTATTATTAATATTTATCAACAAGCAATTAAAATTTATACAAAAATTAACAAGCCTAGATGCAGAGACTATTGGCTTTTTTGGTTGGGGATTCAAATTACAATTTTTGTTTTTATGAGAAACTCAGTGATTTTATTTACATTTGTTATGCTATGCTAGGATTTTTGAGGATTTCATATATTGAGTTGTTTTCGAATGTTTTCTTAATTATGGATTGCGACAACGGACAATGTTCCAAAATATGTTTTAAATCAAAACGGGTGTTGCAAATGGAGCATGTTGGGGGTCGTTTTTGTTGAGGAAGTGCTGATGGGATGCAGTGGTGTGTCCAAGTCGAAGTCTAGCAAAGTTGCTAATTATTTGTTTCGAGCAGTTTGTGGGGTACATCGGTGTAGATTTTAAAGGGTTTATATCCTTGTAGTGATGGTGATATACAGTGATGGAAAAATAATAGAAACAAAGCTTTACATAATGATCAACCATTAATAACTACATACAATTACGTCTTCCTCGGTTCTAATTTTTATATATTAATTGCACCTAACATGACTTTGACTCTTTGTTTGGACTTAACGGGAAAAAAATGAGCTAAGTGATAATTTCGCCTGGAAAAAATAATAGAAACAAGGTACCTACTTTGACTTTCAATTTGACTTAAATTTCGTTTTTTATTTTGATTGAAATAGACGTTTTATAGTTTGATAATGTTTATATAGTTAATAATATAATATGATAATGTTTTATAGTTTGTTTAGTATTTGTTTATTAGTTTTGCACGTGTCAGTCGTTTTGATAAAAAAAATATAACAGTTATTTTAAAATTTTATAAAAATGGGTCGTGGAGTGCATTGTACTGTTACTGAGCGCAATTTAATAAAAAACTTCAGAAAAAATGGGAAAACTATGGAAGAAATAACACAAGCATTAAATTGTTCAAAAAAGAAGATGTTTACAGCTTTCCATTCAAGTCCAAAGCCAGAAACAAGAGGCAGAAAACTAAAGAATTCAACGCGGTTCGATAAGATATTGGTACGACTGTGTAAAAAAAAAAGCCTTTTTCTTCTTCAAACGACTTGAAAATTGAACTAAATGCGCCTGTTTCAAGTCGTACAATAAGAAACCGACTATGGATGCAAGGCTTCCTGGAAGGAGTCCCAGAAAAGTACCATTCTTGAGCAAGAAAAATATTCTGCAGAGAATGAATTTTGCAAATAAACGCCCAACGAGCAAATTGAAACAACGTTTTATGGTCGGATGAAACAAAGATAAATTTATCCGGTTCCGATGGCAAAATGTATATCAGACGACCTAAGAACGCAGAATTCGATCCAAGGTACACAAAAAAGAATGTTAAACATGGTGGAGGAAATATCATGATTTGAGGGTGCTTTTCAACATCTGGGGTTGGTCCAATTTTTTGGATAAGATACAAAATGTGTGCTTTTGACTACGTCCGAATCGTAGAAGAGAACATGCCAATTAAATGGGAACTCATGCAGGATAACGACCCCAAGCACTCCTCAAAATTGGCTACGGAATACTTTAACAAAAATAAAATAAATGTTATGCAGTTTCCGGATCTTAATCCCATAGAACACCTGTGGGGCATACTTAAGAGGAAAATTGGAGACTTCAGAGCCAAGAATAAGGAAGAACTGTGGTCTATAATACAAAATGTATGGTATTTCATACCATCCGAGACATGCACCAAGTTGGTTCATTTCATGGGGCGGAGATGTGAAGCCGTCATTAAAAATAAAGGTGCAACGACCACGTACTAAATAAATATGAACCAATTTAACTGTTAAGTTACTCGTTACCAAAAAGAAAAACAATTATAATATTGTTTCTATTATTTTTTTCCAGGGTAAAATGGCTGTTAGTATTAATTTTAATTTTTCTCGTTACTACTTTTTCTTTTTATTAATAAATTTAATATTGTGTATATTTTAAACTTTATAGAGACTTATTGTATGTATTTTTAATTTTCAATTTCTTTCCAATAAACTTTTTGTTAAAAAAAACGGCACAGAAGAAGCTTGTTTCTATTATATTTTCCATCACTGTAGGTTCCAATCGTGTCTATTTTTAGCAAAAGTTATTTTCCGGTGAGCTTCAGGAGATCGGCTTTAGTGAAAAAGTTTAAAGTGAATACAGGTGCATTTTTGGCTGAGTTCGCTACATTGTCGGCATATTCATTTCCGTATATTCCAACATGGCCAAGCGTCCACATTATTTAAATGTTTTTTTATATTTTTATAAGTTGATATCTTATTAATGATATGATTTCGGTGTTGTTGTTTGTGTTGTGGACTGCATTAATTACTGAGATGCTGTCAGATCATATAACACATTTTTCAGGTAGATTGGCTGCAGCTTTAGTCGCTTGAAGTATGGCGAATGCTTCTGCAGCAGTGGCGTAGATAGCTTTTCGCTATGGGGGGGGATAGATCTAGTTCGCTCATTTTTTTTTAAGTTTTAATAATTAAAAAAAAAAAACAAATAACAAGACTTCATTGAATTCATTATGCCATAAAAAAAATTATATTTTTTAAAGATAATATATTATTTGAATATGAACTAGAATAAATATTGATATACAGTGCCTTGCATAAGTATAACCGCACCTGTAAAAATGCGTTTTGTAGAAAATTAAAATGGGAATGACACTTTACTATTTTTTTTATTGAATGGCATCACTAATCAAGTAAATTAAGAATTATTTTCTCTTCTGGTGTTTAAAAATTAAAAACAGATTTTTATATATTGCAAAAGTATAACCGCACAATGCAAAGCTCTCTGAAGCTTCATTCAGTTATGTGCTTCGAAATGACAAGAAACAATGCCGCGTGGTAAACATTTAAGCGATACGGAAAAAGTCAAAATTCAAGCTTTTCGGTTAACTGGCCTAAGCTTAAGGGCTATTGGTAGGAAAATTTAAAGATGCGATCGTGTCGTCCGAAATTTCTTACAAGATCCAGAATCTTATGAGACTAAAATAAGACCCGGGCATCTGCAGAAGCTGACACGTCGAGATAAGATGCGTTTAATAAATGCTGCATCCAATTCGGCGCATTCTTTGCCAGACGTTCGTGACGAATTGGGCTTAGAAATTTCGGTTTCAACGGTTTTTCGTGCCTTAAAAAGCAGTAAAGTGATTGTTCGGTGCAAAATGACGCCAGCTCCAAATTTGACAAAAGTCTACAAAAAAAGGAAGAATTTGCCCAGCAAAACATGAAACGGAATTGGAAAACCATAAGTTTAGATTATTTTAGATTATTTTCAGTGGCGAAAAAAAGTTTAATCTTGATGGGTCAGGTGGTTTTAACGGATATTGGCACGATCTGAGAAAGGAAAAAAGTTTTTTTCCAAGAGGAACTTTGGCGCTGGCAGTTGTAAGGTTTGGGGGCCTTCTGCGACCGTGGTAAGATTGCACATGCCTTCACCTCTGCAAAGATGAACAGTTCAGCTTGCATCCAGGTGCTTCATGATAATTTGATACCCTACTTAAGACGATTTCGTCGAGTTTGGCATGTCTTCCAGCATGATAATGCCCCAATTCACGTTAGTCGTCAAAGTTTGGGATGTCAGGAATCGAATAACATACATTTTATGGTGTTCCCGGCACGTTCTCCAGATTGTAACCCTATTAAAAATCTTTGGGAAATTTTGACCCGCAAAATGTATGCCCATAATAGGCAATTATACAGTGTTGCTGAGCTGCGAGAGGCGATTATGGAAGAATTGAACTGTATAGACGATTCCATATTAAATAACCTTGTCAATAGTATGTCAAAAACAATTTTTAGATTGGTCGAAAATAGGCGCAGCAATGTCCTTTACTAATTTAGCCGAAAAAATGTACTTAAAATAAAAAAAAAACAGATCAAAATAAAAAAGCGGTTATACTTTTGCAATAAAAAAAATCTGTTTTAATTTTTAACCACCAGAAGAGAAACTAACGGAACTTTTTTTTCTTCTCAATTTACTTGATTAGTGATGCCATTCAATAAAAAATAGTAGGGTGTCATTCCCATTTTAATTTTCTACAAAACGCATTTTTACAGGTGCGGTTATACTTATGCAAGGCACTGTAGTAAGTAAAATAATATTAATTTAAAAAATAAATCACAAAACAAAATCCAGTTTTCTATTCTTTTTAGATAAAACACTTATAACCTCGTCTGCTATTATAGGTATTTCGCGAGGAATAGCTAGAGCAGCCAAATTATTCAAACGATCCTGCAAATAAGTAAACATCCAAAGCTTATCACACTGTTATTAAAATAGACATATTTTTAATAATCTCACTTCGTTGGTCATGCTTCTTTGTATTGTTTTTATTCTCTTTACTGACTGAAGAAAGTTCTTTCGGGAGCCGACGTTGAAACCGGCAGTGTAGCTAGTATCTTTAATAAAATATATATAGCTGGATGGAAGCGCTTTTTCTTGCACGTTTACCTATTATCAATTGGTGAGAGACGTAAAAAAAATTTCAGAGTGCGTTTCTTTAACTTATTTGGTTCATGACTGGTTATGTTGAACAATTATCGATCCCAATGGGGGGGGATATATCCCCCTGATCCCCCCCCTATCTACGCCACTGTTCTGCAGTATCGGCCGAGTCCAAAGTTAGTTTCTAATCCAACGACAAAGAGATTCATTATTCTTAATTTAAAGCCGTGTACAAATAAGAAATAGTCTTTTATAGTACCTAAGTTAATTACATATGTATATAATTAAATAAAAACATATAATTTACTTTACTTTACAGATTGTCACATAAACTTTATACATCAAGATGAATTAAATTGAAATAGTAAATAGATATTTACAAAAATTAACCCCTAGTTTCACAGCGGGAATTTAAACCCAAATTTTGGTTTAAACTTTAGTTCAACAACAAATTTGATTTCACAGTTTCATTTAAACCTTGAACAGAGTTCATTCTGCAGTTTTAGTTAAACGACACTATTCTGCCGTTTAAACCTCAGTTCAACAACCCTTTCAAAGATTTGAAAATACAATTTATTTTCATTTTTTAATTTTTTTTCCTGTCACAGGTCATGGCTGAAACAAAGCCTTTATTGTTTTTTCTTTGATTCAGATAGAAAGGGAAAACAATTTACTTCATCCATCTACGTTCAATAGAACTGAAGTTTAGATAAGACTCCGAAACCGGACAAGTTGAACTTCAAATTTAAACTCCAGTTCAGGTTCAGCTGAACTTAAGTTTAAACTTCCGCTGTGAAACTGGGGGTAAGAGATTAAAAAGAAAAGTTTAATAAGACTAACCCCTAGTTTCACAGTGGAGGTTTAAACTCCACTTTTGGTGTCATTTAAATCTTGAACAGAGTTTGTTATGTAATTTAAGTTAAACGACACTATTCTGGCCTCAGTTCAACAATCACTTCACAACATAGTGACAACACAACCAATTATCGGCAATGGGAGTCACTCTTTTTGTTAAAATTGTTTGCAATGGACTACCATGCCGTGGATTTTTTTTCCAATACTTTTTGGTATTCAAAAGGACTTTATTTTTTATCTATTTTTCATCACTAATTCGATTTCTATTGAAAAATACTTCATAAATGTTTTTTGCTGCACATTGATCAATTGAAAATAGAATTTGTGTTCATACAGTAGAATCTCGAAAACATGAACGGTTCTAAAACATGAACAATTCGGAAAGATGAACGCTTTTTTTCTCACCATTGCAGTGTTCCAAAAGATGAACTGGTTGAAATCTGGGTGCTCGAAAAGATGAACGCTTTATTTCCTATACGATTCTTTTCTACTTCATCCCCTTTATTTCGTCGTTACATTTCTTAGTAACTTTATTAAATTTTGGTAACGGTTCTTTTGGGCGTGGTTTACTCATAGCTTGTGTAAATTCTTCAGCATTGCAACAAAATATGGAATCGCTATATCCACGATTGTTTATTATAAAAAAACATAAGGCAATCACTTCGAGAGTTTGTAAGACATCAATTTCTGGGGCGGAAAAACCCAAAACATTGCATAAATCAGAAATGCCGGAAACGGAAGCGGTGTTGTATAGATGGTTCCTAAAGCTACGAGGATAATGATGAAAACCAAGGCCAACAAATTGCACGCTATTTTCAAGGAAAAAATGTTTTATGTTTTTTTAAAAATAAAAGAATTGTTATTTTGTTAGATGCAATGTTTTTATGTACAGCTATATGTTTTTTTAAACTAACTCTCGATGCTTGGAAAGATGAACAATTCGAAAAGATGAACGGGGCCTGTTTTATATCTGTTCATCTTTTCGAGATTCTACTGTATTTTAATTTTTTCCATATTTTAATTTTTGCCTACGACGACATTGTTGGCATGTTTGTCACAAAATACTCTTCCTCCTATTGGATTTATATATCTTTTTTAATTTTCTACTTTGCTCCAAATTAAACTTGGTGTTGGGAGAATACAAAATCACCAGAGATTGCCCTTTGTCACAGACCCATCAATCGATCCAGTCTTTCTTGAGGAATCAATCCAATAATTCCTGGCGCCCAAACTGATGGAAGTACCTTCAGCGATAACAATCCAGAAAGATTGACAAACCGGACCCGAGCACCATAGAAGATATAAGAAATCATCAATTACTCCAAGCCAAAGAAGCCAGCTGGATTCAATTGGGTTTTAACTTAATTATTAAGCGGTTCTTACACATAGTAGTCGTAATCCTAACAAACAATCAACAACTGTCTCAACAATAACTACTCCCAAAAATGGGAAAAAAACTTAAGGAAGCTGCCCAAACATCATCTTCAATTAGAAACTCCTGGAAGAATTAATACTCAGGAAACTCAAGAAGGACTGCAACGAAAACTCCATAATTCCTGACATGCAGTTTGTTTTCGAGAGAAGTTCCACTCCTAAAGTTCCAACATGACACTACTGCATTAAACTCACGTTTTCATCTTCATCTTCGTCTTTTTGCGTGTGTAGTGCGCTAATGGTACCTGTCGATGTTGTCCCGTTATTTGTGTTGGTATTGTTCCGTTCATTTTTCGCTTGATTGTAGTTAGTTAAAATTTTATTTAGCATTGAGTTTGCTATTTTGTATCATCTATTTCTTCTAAGAATTATTCTATTTTATTGTTTGTCAAATTCCTGTTAATTGGGTATTTATAATTCGAACGTAGTTTTCTTTTTATGAGAAATTAATGAATCGTGGAGAGTGCATCTCACTTTAATTGTAAGAATGCACAAGTAAATAAAAGCTGCCTAGGCCACATCGAAGGATTTGAGAAGATAGCTCCAGCCAAAAGAATCTTCAAATCCCAGCCGCTGTTCGAAGTAACTAGACCAATCGGCTTGGTCTGCCTTAGGCCTGAAGAAAAGATCATAGTGACTCTATCTGCTTTCGTTTTTATTTGCAATACAGGACAAAAAAATGGAACTCGAGATTTTGATCAAAGTTGAAATGACGATGATAGAGAACACGAAATTCCGTCTGTCTATCTGTATGTCTGTACCTCGATCTACAGCCTAAACCACTGGAGATATTTTCTTCAAACTCGGTTCTTTAGGGTCTTCGGTGATTCTCTAAAGATGAAATTGAAATTGTTTTTTTTTTAGCGCCAAAACTAACGGTACCTGCCATAAAGCCGTTATGAAAAATCTTATTTATCTTGAGAACGGCTGGAACGGTTTTGATACAAAAAATTCGGTGTGCTATTATATTTTAGGAAAAATTTGTATTAACGGTACCTGTCATAGAACCGCTTTTTTTATTTTCAACATTTTTATACAGGAGATCCTTTGAATTTAAAATACTCGTAATATTGTATATTAAAAATATGGGAACAAATATTTTTTTGGTTTTTGAAAAAAAATCCAATTTTTGTTTTGAAAAATCAATATTTTGAAAACGTTTGAACGACTAGTTTTGAAATTATTCCCTAAAATCTATTATTAACTACATCCCAATTTTTTTAGAAAAATTTTAAAGAAATTACTAATAAAATAAAATGATTTAATAACAAAACGATTTTTAAACTTTGTTTGCATAAATTCATACTTTTCTAGAAAATTAATGGCAATTTTATGGTTTTTATCTCATTAAATCCATGCATTTATATTTATAAACAATTTTTAAATTCCAAAGTATGTACATACCAGTAGCTCTGTGACAGGTACCATTAATAACATTTTTTCCCAAATTTGTTTTTTTACCAAATTGTAGTCCATAATCACCCACTTAATATATTTTATCAATATCGTTTGAGACGTTTTGAAGATAAATAAGATTTTGCATAACGGCTGTGGCAGATACCGTTAGTTTTGGAGCTTAAAGAAAATTTCAATTTCTCCTCTAGGGAATCACCGAAGAACCTAAGTACTGAGTTTGAAGAAAATAGCTGCAGTAGTTTAGGGGTACAGACATACAGACGCAATTGTCTGACCCACTTTTTTTTGAGTCCTCTATCATCGTAATGTCAACTTTGATCAAAATCTCGAGTTCGATTTTTTTCAAATGCATAACTTGCCCTATAGTACTGAACCTATTACATATATTGCAAGTAAAAATTAGTAAACTCAATAGTTTCGTCTTATCCTTGAAAATAACTGCTCCTCTTTCACGTTTTCGTACGTTCTGTAATAGTTCATAGACTCTTAATACCTTGGATAAAGAATGTTCAATTTCGTCTAGGTAAAAAATTGTTCAAAATACAATATGAAATATTAATACTCCAAAAAGCTTAGTAGGCTTACTCTCTACTATCAAAAAGTACTATTAAAACTCAAGCATTTCCGCTCTTGACTGAAACTTGGCTTACCGGCACTATTTTCGACGCCGATCTTTCTGATCAAGAGTTCTTAGTTTTCAGGAAAGATCGACATGCATATAAATTTCGAATCGGTGCGGTGTTCGAAATATTTTCATTTTTATTACCATCAGAAGATTCCATTATCTCAACAGGAACTTAAGGGCCGGTGCACACAAGCGTTATTTTGACGCGCGGTACCGCAGCATCACCGCCTGCGACTTACAGTACTGACAAATGAATTGAGTAGTGCACATACGAGTGCGATGACGCTGCGGCATCGCGCGTCATTTTTGTGGGTAAAAAGACTCGCAGGTTTGCGCGAGACTGCTGCGTCACCGCCGACGCGGTTGCGTCTTTGAGTACATTCTTTGTTATTGAGCACATGTGTGATTTTGACGCTAGTTAAATTCGAAAGAAAGATGTCAAACATGTAAGAATTGGATATTGAATTATTTATCAAAGAGATACAAAAGTTTCAAGAAATATGGAGTGTTGCTTCCGATTCACACACCATGACCGTGAAAAAGAAAAGAGCTGCGTGGATATGTATTAGTCAAGTTTATTGTGAACTCACCAAATGATTTTACACTCTTTCGAAAATAGTGATATATAGAATATTCCTTTTTTAGCCGATAATCAAGAAAAGGATAGTTTTTATGCATTAAGTATGCGAAAGTTACTGTTTTTTCTTTATAAACCTCCATTGCTGCACTCAAAACGCGAACTGCAGATTGAGTTCTGCGAGAAAAACCCGCATGTGTGCATTGAACTATTGCGGCACCGCAGCGACACTGCTTCTCTTCTTATCGATATGACAAAAGCCTTTGACATGGTCGATCACGATTTACTGCTCAATAAATTGAATAATGCGGGATTTAGAGGTATAGTTTTTCAATGGCTGAAATCATACTTGAAAGATAGAGTTCAAAGGGTTATTGTCAACGGAAAATCAAGTGAAACTTGTCTTCTTAAAACAGGAGTACCACAAGGATCTGTTCTTGGTCCCATGTTTTTCTTAATTTATATCAACTCACTCTTTTTCGCTTTCGTTAAATGGTCTTTCAACAGCTTTTGCAGATGATATCTCCTCTACCTACCAATCAAATTCAGAAATAGACTGCATCACGAGAATTGAAGAGGATCTGGAACTGTTGAGGACTTGTTTTTTTGTTCATAAACTGATTATTATAAGTGAAAAAACTTAATTAATGACATTTAAAACCTCTGGACTTAAAACTTAATTCTTGTCCTTATAATTTCTGTTTCCATAGCCCAAATTGTAAAAAAATCAGTTTTCCTTTCCATTATTGCAGCAAACACAATTTTGTACATAACGATTCGTGTTTCAAAATTGATATAGTAAGAAACTTTAAGTATTTAGGGGTAACAATCGATTCTAATCTTAATTGGAAAGATTATACTAGCAGCTTGAAAAATTATCTCATGGCTGTTACTCGAAAAATGTATCTCTTAAAGCCATTCTGCTCAAAAAAAATTATTGACATCAATATATTACAGTCTTGCGCACTCAAAATTACAATACGGATTGTCCAGCTGGGGTGGTTCATATGCAAATACTTTTAGGCCCTTGTTAATCGCTCAAAAACATTTTATTCGAATAATTTTAACAAAAACCACTTTAGCGAAAGTTGGCCCTTATACAAGGAATTACGAATTCTCCCAATGAGCACCTTTACATCTTTAACGTGCTAAAAGAATTTTATAAGCAGAGTGGCAAGAAGAAATTCGCAACTATACAATCTACGAGTAAACAATTTACATCTTGTCGCTGTACCGAAAGTAAACAAAACCCACTTGTCCAACTTTTATACTGTAACAGCACCGCGATCTTTTAATAAACTGCCCATGACAATCAGAACAACTACAAATTTTAACTCTTTTTTAAATAAATTAAAAAAAACTGGCTTTTTACGATTGATTTAAATAATCATGTCTATTACAGAATTCGCAGAATTTTACTCCCGGTGAGTTGACTCGATTCGCATCCGCTGTAAAACTCAATTATGAAATTCGTCGGATGAACTACATTGTCGATTCCTAAAATTACCTTATCATTTATGAACTTTCGTATCGACACTGTCAACTACAAACATTTATTCAACTGACCTAGGCTGTGATAATAGTATCGCTTTCGATCAACGAAATCAAGCATCGTTGAGAGTGGTTAGTACGAAGATGGTTGCGTTGCTATTTGTGCGTTTTCTATTAAAATTTGTTAAACAAACACTTTAGCATTCAGTATGCTTTTGACTTACATTTTTGTACTCTCCATTGTTTATTTTCGTTTAATCAAAAATTGACTTCAGATTCGTCTCGAAATTGGTGCGAATGTATAATGATAGAAATTGTATGGAGTGCGAATGGATTGCGAGTTCTGTAATACCATATAAGTTGAACAAAATGTCAGTGGTGCAGGGATTGTTACCGACATTCGTTCAACTTTCATTCGTCGGATTCAGTAATAGCAAAAGTTTGGAAATGAATTGAAACTGTCACTTTAGGTCATTCGCCGAATTCTGTAATAGAGGTGAATATTGAGAATTGTAATTAAATTCTCGTTATATTATTCTGCAATAATGTGTTCATATAACTGTTATAATCTATGTTTTTATTGCTCTGTTTTCTTGTTATTTATACATATTTATATCTATAAAAAACTAATAAAAAAATAAATAAACTAGCAAAATATATAAAAACTTAAATAAAAATAAAATTAAATTAATAAACATCTTAGAATCTGCTGTCACCCCACATCAGTTTCCATTAGGTATTTAGTGTAAGATTTATGTGGGTCATTTTTTAAAAATTGACATTTTTTATTGATCGTTTCAAAAATAATTTTTTTCAGTTTTTCTTGGGTTTTAGTTTCTAGATCTATAGTAAACAAGTAGAAAAGGAGTTCTCCGAGTTGCGCAAAAATAATTTCAAATATTTTTCATTTTACGAGAATTTTTCGATACAAATTAAAATTGAAAATTTCGAATGTATTAAACATGTTCTTTTATTGCATAAAATAACAATTATGCACAAAATAAATAGTAACAATAAATAGTTGAAATTTTGTGGAAAGCGAATAAATTTAATAGGATAATTAATAAAAAATACAAATTAAATAAATTCAAAATCATACTCTTCAGGGGAAAACTGTTTTATTCTCTGAAATTTAACTTTCTTGGAACTTTTACGGTACCAATACTGTAAGGAATGATCAAATTCAGTATATTTATCTAGAATATAAAAAAATTAATAATAACTAAAAAACTAAAAGAACATATTAAAAAACAAATACGAAAATGGCCACGGAGATTACAGGCCACGGAGATTACAAAATCGACTATTTCTTAATTTTAATATAGTCAATGGCCCTTAGTAATAGACATTCATAGAATCGGTTTTAAAGTCACTTTTTGTTAGATGTAGAAAAGTTGTTTTTAAAATTTCGTAGTAACAGATCAAATTTAACAACAGTCTTATTTATACCAATAATTGTGACTCATTTTCATAATTTCGTTATTGTGAACTGATACACAAACAGATTTCTATTAACCAGATTCGTAAAGTTCTATTGTGATTCTATCATTTTAAATTTAACTTAGTTACCTGAAAGCCGCTTTTAAGTATTTATACTTGAAATTTGTTTTATTTCTACGAATGTTTGGTTAAAATCGAACTTAGGCTAGATTCGGATCTATTACTCAGGGCCAATGTAATTCAATGTCATCCAAATTATATTAGGTTCAAGTACTCGTATGACTAAATACCTTTCTTTTGGCGGTGGTTAGACTAAAAAATATTAATATGGTACAAAGATATGAAGGCCACGGAGATTACACTGAATTTTTACTCGGATGAAAAAATTATTTTGTATGTAAATTTTAAGGGAATTAACTGTAATAATTAAATTATAATAAAACATGAAATTGTAGGTTTTTTGACGTATACTACAAGATGATGCATCGTAAAAAATTATTAAAAATTGTTTAGTTGTGTGAAAAAGCGAAAATGTAGGTAGGTAGGTAGAGATGGTAGTCGCCAGCCAGCTGGGCCGGCGACTCAATTAGCGCTGGGGTGCGCCGTTTTGATACCATTAAACTCGTGTCAACCTAATAAGGATTAAGTACGGAAGAAAATGGCTTTTATATACTTTAGCGGAGCATTACTAAAGCCATTTTGTCGCATTCAGAAAGATAATCAGATCCTTGATTTTCTTCTCCGAAAGTTCGCGAAAATGTTTAATTATGTTTTTTTTTCAAAATCTTGTCACACTCATTCAACTAACTATTGGGACAACAAAAAAAAAATTTTTTTTTTTGCATATCATAAAATTGAAGTTTAAGAGAAGGCCTTTCAAGCGACAAGGCCCATAATTTAAAAAAAATCATTTTCATCATTAAAAATATTAATAAAACTGATTAAGCATCAAAATCACATCACAAAAAGGCCCCGCAGATTACACATTATTAATTACCATGGATATGCGTTACCATCAATCGATCTGGAATTTTTTTCTTATAATGCTGACATATAAACACCGTTCCATGCCAAATTTCAAGTCTTTAAATTGAAATGCAAAAAAAAAAAATAGAAGCTATAACGCTAAAAATGTAATTTTTTTGAAACGACTCATGTATGTATCATTCAACACTAACTCTAAGTTAAAGAATGATTACTATTATTTATTCTATTATTTATAGGTTCATACCAAAATTGTTAATCTTTTACACCCATATTAATAAAGATGGTTTAGTGGAGGTTTATCGTTAAGTCCTGGACTAAGTGCGAAATTTCATTAATAAAACAAATTTTCTGTTAAGTGACGTTTACCAACTATGATTAAGTTAAACCACCGAAGTAGGTGGTTTAGCGAAGGAATAAGAAATAGAAATGTCAAACTCGTTTTTTTTTATCATCGTTATTTATGTCCAACAGTCTTTTTTTTATATTTGTGTTGGTGTCAACACATTTGTTTTCCATAATTGTGATTGCCTCCGTACACAATTCTCGAAGTAGGTTCTAAAATATCAATTAATAATACTATATTTTTTTCGTTTTTCTGTGATATTGTTCATAATTGATTTTTTTATATAATTTACAAAACAAACAACAATTCACATACACAATTAGACACAAGCAATTGACAATCAATTTAGGCAGCCACAGAATATATGTAAATATGAGATAGTTTACTTGTCGTAGTAGATTTTTGCAAAGGATTTTTGATAAACGTCACTTAACTATTTCGCAAACATTTGGTTTTTATTAATGTAAATATTTAAGCCAGGACTTAACTCCTATTCCATGGTTTAGTTAAACAGTCGAATATAGGTGGAATAAGCGTTTTTTTTATTAATATGGCTGTTAGTATCTTAATGAATGATTAAATGTTTTTCTAATCTAAAAAATCTAATCATCTAAAAAAATCCCAAACAATATTTTTTCTATTATTTTTATATACAATATTATTCTAAACTTAAGGGGGCGCCTGCTGAAAATTTTTGGTTAAAATCGTTAGAGCCGTTAATGAGAAATTCGAAAATCAAAAAACGGTTCTATGACAGGTACCGTTAAAACATTTTGCCCAAATTTTTTTTGACCAAAATGTAGTCTATGTCCATAATACTCGTATCAAATTTTTTATCAAACTCGTTTGAGCCGTTTTCGAGATAAATAAGATTTTGCATTACGGGTGTATGGGGGGTACCGTTAGTCTTAGAGCTAAAAAGAATTTTAATTTCGCCTCTGGGGAATCACCGAAGACGCTTAGGCTTAGGCTGTAGATCAAAGTACAGACATATAGACGTATAGACAGACAGACGGAATTGTCGGACCCACTTTATTCGTCTTCTCTATCATCGTAATGTCAACTTTGATCAAAATCTCGAGTTCGATGTTTTTTCCAAATGCAGAACTTGCCTTATAGTACGAGTACCTATGTATATCGCAAGCAAAAAATTATAATAGAACTTAAATTCACTGTTTGTTTTAAATTTCGAAATGCATTTAAGTAAATAAATAAATAAAATAAGTACGTTTTAAAGTTATTACAAATGGTATACGTCAAAAATATTTACTATCAAATTAAATCAATTTAATCGTTACTAATAAGGCTAATTTATACTAGGATTTCTAAATAGATGAGCTAAAGAATTTCAGGATCCTTACGTTACGCTCACTCCTTACAACTGTCCAGTTTGTCCTAATCTGGAGTTCCGATATGTACTCCTTACTAAATTCTTACTTGCTTACCTTACTTCATTCGTGTCGCGTTGAAATGGTTGCAATGTTTATATCCCAGCATCATTATATCAGCACAATTGCATGAATCTCCTACTCGCATGCGCAAACTAAAATTTGAACGAAAATCTTTTTTTTTTATATATATAATTATAATAATACTCGTATAAGTGGATAGGATTTAAAAAGATATGTCGATGCACATTGGTATCTAATAGTGCGGCTAAAGAAAGAATATAAACTAATGAGGATTCCCATCTAGACTAGTTAGATTAGGTTAGGTTAAGGTGGCTGCTGACCGGAAAAGGCCAACACACTTAGACCAATATTTGGTCCGTTGTGATACAACAGGATTTAAAGAATCACCCTTACTCGTTAAACCATTTTGAGCTAACAATGAAGCGTTTGAGACAGTGAATGTCGGAATTATTTAGATCACTTGGATCGTTATAGTAGTAGTCTCCTAAATGGAGTCTACGTCTTTGTGCTAGGGCAGGACAAGAACATAGAAGGTGAAAAATCAATTGCAGGAACTCCAAGACGGAAAGCATGTCTTCCTATTAGGCAGTGTCCAGTAAGCACACCTATCTATAACGGAGCTAATCGGCTCTAGCGAGGTATCCGTTCGGAGCGGAAAATTCTCCGATTTCATACGATTCGGAGGGTTTTTGCTTCGAGGTATTCTTCCGATCAGCTGTTAGGAATTTTTCTCTGACATTTTTTTAACGCACCCGGCGAACTGCGTTGAAGTGCGATCAAGTGCTTTATTTTTGAAATTTCTGACAGCTTAATGCAATTGTTTTTCCGATTTCGTCCGACACAAATTCTTCGCGGAACAAATTACGCCAACGCATTTGTGTATTATTATTCTTTCCGATAGGATACCTCGAAAGCAATTTGAACTTCCGACAAAGTATGCGTTGCGGACAATTTTCCGCTCCGAACGGATACCTTGCTAGGGCCGAATATGCAATCTACTAATAGAAATTAGTTGTTTTGAGCGTTTAGCATCAAATAATGGCCAAATTAGTTTAGTAGACCGGCAAGTTGGGGTGCTGGTCCATCTGTGGTTAGCTTTCTCTATGGTATCATGCTTTAGCATAAGTTTACAAGTAGCTAGGGGTATACCGATGTTAGATTTGCTATCCAACAAAGGTAAGATTGTTCCGTTTTTTGCAAGTTCGTCGGCTTTACAATTTCCTGGAACGTCTCTATGCCCCGGCACCCATATAAGGTGAATGTTAAACTGTTTTGACATCTCCACCAGAGATGATCGACAATTTGGGCTGTTTTAGTGAGTTAATGGAGACAGAGTCCAGTGACTTTATGGCAGCTTGACTGTCTGAGAAAATACGTATATCAGTAGTCGATATAACGTTTTCCTTGAGCCAAGAGAGGACTTCTTTTATCGCTAGAAGCTCTGCCTGGAACACGCTACAGTGATTGGAAAGACGAAAAGATAGACAAAGATTTAATCTTTCGGAGTATACGCCTCCACCGACCCCGTCATCGGTTTTAGATCCATCTGTGTAGAAATGAATCGCTTCGTCTGCCAACAGTGACTCATTTTCCCAAGTAGACCTGAAGGGATGGACACTTGAAAGTTTTTAATAAATTTTGGATGAGGGGTGGTGTAATCGACGTTACTAGGTATGGATCTGAACAAGTTCAGTATAGTGGAGTGGCCAATATCGTTATTGATCCACTGCCAGGAGGCTTTAAGCCGAATGGCTGTGCTAGCGGCCGATTGTTTACTAAAGATATTTAGCGGTATGAGATGAAACAGATCAAGTGCAGCGGAGGGAGTTGAGCGGAGAGCTCAACCCATGATTAAGCAGGCTGTTCGTTGGACTTTGCTGAGCTTATCGCGGTTTGTTGCTGTTTCCAGCGCAGTCCACCATACTGTTACTCCATATGTAAGTGTCGGTCTAATGACTGAGATGTATAGCCAGTGTGTAATATGAGTTTGTAGACCCCATTTGTTACCTATGGCTTTTTTGCAAGAGAATAGAGCTATGTTGGCTTTGTTGATTCTCTTTTGGATATTGGGCTTCCAGCTTAATTTCTTGTCCAAAATAAGACCCAGATATTTTGCTTTGTCTGAAAATTTAAGCGGTATACCTTTGGTGTAGGGAGGGTCTATGTGTGGGATTTTATATTTCCTGGTAAATAGGACAAGTTTAGTTTTGTGGGGGTTGCCACCTAGTCCACATTGATCTGCCCAGGTAGTAAGCTTGTTTAAAGCATTTTGTAGGAGTTCAGAGTGTTAGGATGCTTACCAGATATCGCTATCGCAACATCGTCCGCATAGGCAATCACCCTGTGCCCCTCCCTTTCTAGAATCATTAGTAGTTCATTTCCGACTAGGTTCCAGAGGAGAGGAGAGAGGACACCGCCTTGCTGCGTACCTCTACTGACAGTTATTGGAGTAAAATCGCCAGTTTTGAATTTATAATCCTGCTTATCAGCTTATATGATTTATCAATTTACTGATTGACTTATCCACCCTCAGAGATGACAGCGCAGATGTGATTGCGGATGCGTCGACATTGTTAAAAGCTCCTTCTATGTCTAGGAAACCAACTAAGGTGAACTCCTTACCATGGACGAAATATTCGATAGTACGAACCAGCGTATGTAGAGCGGTTTCTACAGATTTCCCTTTGTTATAGGCATGTTAAGCATTGGTGTTCAGTTCAAAATGTTAAATAAAACAGAACCTATTTATTATTGCCACCTGCTTCTACGTTTGACACTTAGATGTCTCTTAAATTTATACCAGATTAATCTGTTATAGAATCGGAAACCACGATTCCATATTAGAAATGTATGTAGCTGCTTCTTGATTTAATTTTCATCGAGGTAAGACCTATCGCTCAAAGAAATTAAGATTGTTAAACTACCAACCAACGAATATTCTTTTATTTCTTGACAAAATCATCGAGCAACCAGCAGGGATAGCTCATATCCCAACATTTGGTCCAACGAACCGAATAAAGAAATTCATCCATCGATAAGAGAAGAGTTCTTGGCCTTCAAACCTATCATTGAGCTTATCAACCAATAAACTTTAAATCGAGGCCCAGATCCATCAAAGACAGAAGAAGTTTTTTCGTGATCTGACGACAACCACCTTAAATCGTAGCAATCTCTTCGTGGTTTCAACTTAGAAAAATCATCAAAACTACGTTTAAAGAGAAAAATCAGTGCCTACATATATGCAAATTTCTTAAATTTGCTCGAAGCCATCAATTCTACATCACAAGCAAATTTCAGATTTAATCCTGTTCAGTGAAAACTCATCAGCTTGCTCTTATATGAGGATTTGAGGATTTCGATGAGAAAAAAAAAACAATAATCGGGAAAGATTTTCGAAATTTGCAAGCTAAATACTCATACTCATCGTCATCAGAAATCTGCAAAATCTGCATAAGATTCTCATAATTCATCAGCTACCAACATACGATCAGTTATCAGTACGATCACCAGATGTTTCACCATCCTAGCCCACCATCGGATTCCCCATCATCATTTCAAATTCACGGCACTCTTAATTCATCTTAAGCAGATTCGGCTGAACTATTAGAAATCATCTCTTCTGTCATTGCATCACACACAGTTCATCTATCATCAGTTGGAGTCAGTCATTTGCCAGCAAGCAAACAACACCGGTCTCCAGAAATCCTCAGCAGTAAAAATAACAAAAACAACTTTAATCATACAACTTTAATCATACGTAAACATTTGTTTATATCAAAAAGGTCTTCAGAAACAAGTGCGTGCTTTATGAAAAATCAGTGCATTTAACTTGAATAATACTTATTACTACAGTTACTTGAAATACATTTTTTTATATTAGAAACTTTATATTGGATACAATTTTGATTTAGGAGTGGTTCCAGTATTGTTTGTTCACAAAGAGTTTGATAGATTCGTTGTTTTTCTTAAATACACAGATAAGTTTTATCTTTATTTGCGCCAAAATTCTTTTGAGGTTAGAATTTCGAAAAAAAATATGTCTGTGCTAGATGAGTTTATTGCCGCTGCCGATGAGCTAGTTTAATTTCAAGTTTCCTACAAGGAAATACCTATTGTGGATAAATCCATCACTTATTTAGAAACTTCCAAAGCGGAATTAAAGACACTTCGTGCAACCATAAAAACTTGCTATGGTGCTTGTGTAGCAGAAGGTAGTATGGAAGATCTAGATTCAATTAAGGCTAAATATAGGACATCGTCGACCACCTATATTAGTTGCTTAAGTGAAATTATAGATACATGCAATAAATTTAAACTCATCAAAGATGATGATGAAAAACAGAGTTTAAGCGTGCTGTCAAAGGACAGTAGTCTATTTATCAAAGTTCCTCCCTGTGGTACCGAGATTTTCTACGGTGATTATCTGACTTGGCCATCATTCCGAGACATGTTCACCGCGGTTTATACAAACCATCCGAAACTCTGCGGGGTTCAAAAACTTTTTCATCTTTGTGCAAAAACTAGAGCAGATGCCTATAATATAGTTTCGAAGTTTCCGCTTACAGTCGATAATTTTGAGGTGGCTTGAAAAGCACTTTCTGATCAATATGAAAATCGTAGAATCTTAGTAAACAACCAAATCAAGAACCTTTTTAACCTACCTATTATTTCAATTGAATCAGGGAAAGAAATTATAGATTTACAAAGAAATAACGATTGCTTATCAATCTTAAAAGCCCATAATATTTCTATAGATTCCTTTGATCCTATTCTTGTGTACCTTTGTTCGAATCGACTTCCTGAAAGCACACTTTCTTTATGGGAGCAATTGATTAAAAATCCACGTGATATCCCACAATGGGACGAAATGGATCTTTTCTTGACCAATAGGTACAGGGTACTCGAAACCGTATCCGATCTTAAGTTTTCGGTAAAACCTAAAGGTCAAAATAGTAAAGCACAAGCTTCGGCGCTAAAGCAAAAGCAAAAGCACAAAGCTTTTCACACAAAGGTTTACAATTTCAACTGCAAATTGTGCCAAGGTCCTCACCCACTTCGACTATGTCCTAAGTTTTTAGAATTAAACGTATCCGAAAGAATTTCAAAGGTGAACGTTTTGAAATTTTGTCAAAATTGTTTATCTCCATTTCATGAAGTAAAAACTTGCCGAAGCAATTACCATTGCTCAGAGTGTAAGAAAAGGCATCATTCACTCTTTCATACTTCACCTGGTCCAACTTCATCAATTTCAAAAGAACAAAAGCCTCAACTTCCCCAATTTTAAACAAGCTAGAAAGACCTGCAATGATCATATTCGACAGACAAAGTTCTTGCATGACCAACAAATTAGGAAAAAAATACTACAATGTCCCAAGGGTAGTAAAAATTTCTGGTCATTTGTAAAAAATATCCGAAATACTACTTCGTCCTCGGTCCCAACGCTCGTTATCAATGACACTCCCTACGTCAGCTCTATTGATAAAGCCAATTTGCTTGCAGCACACTTTGCTGCTAATTCGACGCTGCCAGAGAGTGTTATGACTCCTCCTGTACTTGAGAACACAAATTTTTCCATGGGACGAATCTTCTTTCGTACTCGTACAGTTGCAAGAGTCCTGAAAGATCTTGACATACGCAAATCCGCTGTCCCGGATAGTATCCCTCCCATTGTTCTGAAGAGGTGTTCTTCAACGCTGGCAAAACCACTGCGTAAGCTTTTCTATCTATCCTATTCCTCTGGACTCTTTCCGAGTAGATGGAAAACAGCATTTGTCCAGCCTGTCCCTAAAAAAGGTGAATCTTCTTCCCCCTCTAACTATAGTCCAATTGCACTTACGTCCCTTCTTTCCAAGGTCATGGAAACACTGATAAATAATCAGCTCAAGAAATATCTCGAAGAACGAAAGCTTCTTAATGACCGACAGTACGGCTTTCGTAGCAATAGGTCCACTGGTGATCTGATGGTATATCTCACCGAACAGTGGCACAAATCTTTACATCGTTTTGGAGAAAGTAAGATTATTGCACTTGATATTTCAAAAGCATTTGATAGAGTTTGGCATCAAGCTCTCTTATCGAAAATGCGTGCATTTGGTATTGATGAATCTCTTCTTCGTTGGATTAGAAATTACCTTTCAGGCCGCTCAATACAAGTCGTATTGGATGGCCTCAAGTCTGAAACTCATAAAATAAATGCTGGTGTACCCCAGGGCTCCGTTTTGTCTCCGACTCTCTTCCTCATGTTTATCAACGATCTCTTATCTGAAACTTCTAATCCATTAAATTGTTTTGCTGATGATAGTACCCTCAGCTTTTCATATTCGTTTAAAGATTCACTTCCTTGTTCTTCGGAAGTGGAACTTGAACGGCAGCGTATGATAAGCTCATTAAATTCTGATCTTAACAGCATTGTCCATTGGGGAATAAAAAACCGTGTAGAATTTAATGCTTCAAAAACCCAATGCTGTTTTCTATCGTTAAAGCGAAACCCTCCCCTTTTGCCGCTATCCATGAGCGGCACTTGCATTGAGGAAACTGAACAACTCTGTGCTCGGTATGTGCATCACAGACCACCTTGTGTGGAATGACCACATATTCGACGTTGCCAAAAACGCTGCCAAGTGTTTAGGTTTCCTTCGACGTTGCAAGAAATTTTTTACCCCTTCTGATCTGGCTGTAATCTATAAGGCTTATATTCGTCCAAAGCTCGAGTACAATTCCCATATTTGGGCAGGTGCTCCAATAACACACTTGAGTCTCTTGGATAGAATCCAAAAAAGAGCTTTAAAAATGATAGGTGATAGAAGTATAACAGAAACATTTGAATCTCTCGAGCACCGTCGCAATGTTTCTTGTCTTTCATTATTTTATCGTTACTTCTATAAGCAGTGTTCTAGCGAAATAGCCAGTTGCATTCCTCCCCTTAAACAATTTAACCGTAATACTCGCGCTTTTAGGAATGCTCATCAGTTTACCCTTGAGCCCAATTTCGGACGTACTGTTAAATACAGAGATTCTTTCTTCGGCCGGACTACACGAATGTGGAATGCTCTACCCAGCTCTATTTTTCCTTCCCATTGTAATGTTCAAAAATTTAAAACTAATGTGCATCGGTATCTCCTTTTAAACCCTTCCTTGTTTTCCTAATGCTCGTTCTGTGTTAATCATTTCAAGGGTAGTAATAACCCCTTGAATGCGCGCTAATTATAAAAAAAAAAAAAAAAAAAAAAAAAAAAAAAACAAATACAGTCCACTGCACCTATCAACTTTCATCAAGTAAATCTTTGTTTTAATCAAAACAACCATCGAATTCTTTTGGCGATAGCCTTCCTTAATATCTTTCATCTTGGAAATACATATACTTTGAGAGCACTTATAGATAGTGGCTCAGAAGTAACCTTATTATCAGAAGATACTCAGCGGAAATTAAACTTACCGGTAAAACCAATTCACGCGCATAAAGCAGGTATGAGTGCTGTAGTAACTGCTCACTCTTCTAAGCTATGCACACTCAGTATCAGATCTAAGTATTTTCCATCATTTACCTTAAGCGGTGATTTGCCTTCTTGTTTCATACTACGTGAAGATATTTCAAACCCTCTCGATTTTCAACTCGCAGATCCATATTTTTATGAGAGTTCCAAAATAGATATAGTAATAGGCTCTGATTTATATCCATCCATTATAAAGGAGGGTATTAAACGTGATATTTTCGGATCACTTGTTGCCCAGATGCCCAGGCTGGATACTTTCTGGTATCAGAAAGTTTCAAATGTCACACAACGACCTTAAAGTATATTTGCGAAAACTCAATCGATCAACAGATTGCAAAGTTTTGGGAGGTGGAAGTGGTTCCCGACACTCCACTTCTGTCTCATCGTTATATAGTTCACCTTCCATTTAAATCTCCAATTTCAAATCTTGGATGTTCCAGGGACATTGCTCTTAAGTAATTTACTCGCATGGAAAATTCGTTGAAAAGAAATTCTGAATTTCACATTAAATACAATCAGGTTCTTCAAGAGTATGAAACACTTGGCCATATGAAAGCTGTTCCATCGGAAGAGCTTATTAAAAACAATCAAATTATTTGTTATTATCTGCCAAACCATTATGTTATTAAGGCTGACAGTACCACAACAAAGATAAGAGTCGTTTTCAATGCTTCAAGCCCTTCAAGCAATGGAACTAGTCTTAATGACATGTTATACAGGGTGATTGGCATAAGGTGTGACAAAAAGCTAGTAGTACGGGAGGTAGCGCTGCAATTTTTTTAGGAATTTTATGCCGAATGAATTTTACTTCAAACAGTTGTTTAATGTTCGAAATTCAGTAAAGTGAGCGTCAGTTGTCGCACTTGTGGTGGAGCTAAAGGAGACAGCATGCAAAAGTCATTGGAAAAAAATTTGCTCCGATGAATTTTATACCAAGCGAAACTGTATTAAATTATTGTTTTAATCATATTTCTTCAAAAAATTATCGTCAGCTGTATTGCCGAGGGGGGATTCAATGTCAGTCACGGACATAAACCTCATTTAAAATTTGAAAAATAAATTTATTTTATACCTTATGAAATTTATATATCTCAATTTTTATACTTTTAAAATAATAAAGAAAATAGTCAGCTGCACTTTTGACGGGGGTAACACCGTCAGTCAGCGCGATAAACATGTCGCGCGCTCAACGCATTCGAGCGTCGCATAGTATCTTTGGAACATAAACTGACGATCTTTACACCCACAAACAATCAGCTGACGACGATTTTTTGTTTCTTTAACATTTAAATTATCTTATACTTAAAATTCAATAAGTATAACATCAATTTCATATAAATAACATCACAGTTTATTTATTTATTCCGTGTAGGTTTCAAATTACATATACAGGGTGATTTGCATAAGGTGTGACAAAAAGCTAGGGCATGTAGGTTGGACTTAGACAAGAAAAAAATCGTATGGGAGGGGGGGAGTCTATTTCCCCCCGTTTAGGCGGGAGGGGCAATTTAAGAAAAAAATCACTTCAAACAGAAAAAAAATTATTAAAAAATAACGGTGATACCTACAGAAAAATGCTATAGCGTTTTGAAAAGCCAGAAATACATTCTTTAATTCTGTCTTTAAATAAAGTTGTTCGAGTGAATAGTTTTTGAAAAATTACTTTTCAAAATCGAAATTTTGAAAAAAAAAAAATGAAAATTTTTTTTTAAACAATTTTTTTCAAAATTTTACGTAATTAAGTAATATTTTTTTATTCAATATTCATTGCTCTTATTAATTTTTGATCAAACACAAAAAACCGGATGTCAAAATGTTTTGTAGTTTTTGAGAAAGTCAAAAATAACAAAAACTACTTTTGTTCTAAAAAAAGCCTTTTATTTTAGTTTTTACGTTTTTGGATTCTTAGGTGAATTTACGATTGAAAGGATTAACTTTCTTTTTACTATTTTTTTAATTATCGTCTTATAAGCATACAATAATGTGACAAAGAACTGGATTAACCATATTTCACACATTTTTTATTGAGAACACCTGCGTGAGAGCATTGGTTTAAAATTGACCTGCCACTTTTTTATTATGGTGGGGTCGGCTTGGCTTAGGTGCATTTACGAAAGAAAGGATTAACTATTTTGTACAATTTTTTTATTATCAGTCTTATAAGCATACAATAAAGTAAAAAAGTACTGGATTAACACATTTTTTCTTTGAGAACACCTGCGTGAGAGCATTGGATTAATATTGACCTGCGAATGTTTTTTAAATAATGCAACGTTACACGCCCTAACTAGTGACAGAAAAATGCAATTGCGAAATAAGAACAAAAATGTTCCTGAATCTTGAAATCAATTAAAATAAGAAATACATGCATTTTTAGATAAAATACATAATTACTGTTTATTATAATTTTTAACTATTTTTTAACTAAAGCTTATTACAAAAAAATTTCCATATGATCCCCATTTTGTAGAAGGCAAAGATTATAGTGCCTTGTTATTGCTGCACATAAATTTATACTTGATAAATTTTCCTGTAATTTGACTCCAGCCACTTCAATCCGTTGTTTCAGTTGTTCCAAAGATTCTATTTCCACTTCGTACACATAGTTCTTCATGAATTCCCAAGCATAAAAATCTAACGGAGTTGTACAAATTATTTCTAATTTGAATGTCAAGTCGTCAACATATCACGATGTCAAATTACTCTTGTGCCGAATTAACGGATATGCATTACTGCTACGGTATGGCTCATGGTCGAAGTCGTGAAGCGCAAAGACTCTACGCTGAAATGTATCCCAATAGGAGGTGTCCCAGTCATACGATATTTTCAAGAATCCATCAACGTCTTCGAGAATACGGAGTACTGGAGCACTGTTCAATTTTAAACCAATGCTCTCACGCAGGTGTTCTCAATGAAAAAATGTGAGAAATATTGTTAATCCAGTACTTTGTCACGTTATTGTATGCTTCTAAGACGATAATTAAAAAAATAGTAAAAAGAAAGTTAATCCTTTCAATCGTAAATTCACCTAAGAATCCAAAAACGAAAAAACTAAAATAAAAGGCTTTTCTTAGAACAAAAGTAGTTTTTGTTATTTTTGATTTTCTCAAAAACTGCAAAATATTTTGACATCCGGTTTTTGTATTTGATCAAAAACTAATAAGAGCATTGAATATTGAATAAAAAAATAATACTTAATTACGTAAAATTTTGAAAAAAAATTGTTTAAAAAAAAAATTTCATTTTTTTTTAAAAATTTCGATTTTGAAAATTAATTTTTCAAAAACTATTCACTCGAACAACTTTATTTAAAAACAGAATTAAAGAATGTATTTCTGGCTTTTCAAAATGCTATAGCATTTTTCTGTAGGTATCACCGTTATTTTTTAATAATTTTTTTTCTGTTTTAAGTGATTTTTTTCTTAAATTGCCCCTCCCGCCTAAACGGGGGGAAATAGACTCCCCCCCTCCCATACGATTTTTTTCTTGTCTAAGTCCAACCTACATACCCTAGCTTTTTGTCACACCTTATGCAAATCACCCTGTGTATGTAATTTGAAACCTACACGGAATAAATACATAAACTGTGATGTTATTTATATGAAATTGATGTTATACTTATTGAATCTTAAGTATAAGATAATTTAAATGTTAAAGAAACAAAAAATCGTCGTCAGCTGATTGTTTGTGGGTGTAAAGATCGTCAGTTTATGTTCCAAAGATACTATGCGACGCTCGAATGCGTTGAGCGCGCGACATGTTTATCGCGCTGACTGACGGTGTTACCCCCGTCAAAAGTGCAGCTGACTATTTTCTTTATTATTTTAAAAGTATAAAAATTGAGATATATAAATTTCATAAGGTATAAAATAAATTTATTTTTCAAATTTTAAATGAGGTTTATGCCCGTGACTGACATTGAACCCCCCCTCGGCAATACAGCTGACGATAATTTTTTGAAGAAATATGATTAAAACAATAATTTAATACAGTTTCGCTTGGTATAAAATTCATCGGAGCAAATTTTTTTCCAATGACTTTTGCATGCTGTCTCCTTTAGCTCCACCGCTTTCGGAGCAGCTGACGTTCAGATCTGTTATGTGTTAGGGGAAAACTATTATTGTTATGATTTTCAGCCGGGATGAAATGACTTCGTCAACTATAGCGCTACCTCCCGTACTATAGGGCGTGTAGGTTGGACTTAGATAAGAAAAAAAATCGTATGGGAGGGGGGGTTCTATTTCCCCCCGTTTAGGCGGGAGGGGCAATTTAAGAAAAAAATCACTTAAAACAGAAAAAAAATTATTAAAAAATAACGGTGATACGTACAGAGTAATGCTATAGCATTTTGAAAAGCCAGAAATACACAATTTTTTTTCAAAATTTTACGTAATTAAGTATTATTTTTTTATTCAATAATCAATGCTCTTATTAATTTTTGATCAAACACAAAAAACCGGATGTCAAAATGTTTTGTAGTTTTTGAGAAAATCAAAAATAACAAAAACTACTTTTGTTCTAAGAAAAGCCTTTTATTTTAGTTTTTACGTTTTTGGATTCTTATGTAGGTGAATTTACGATTGAAAGGATTAACTTCCTTTTTACCATTCCTTTAATTATCGTCTTATAAGCATACAATAATGTGACAAAGTACTGGATTAACCATATTTCACACATTTTTTCATTGAGAACACCTGCGTGAGAGCATTGGTTTAAAATTGACCTGCCACTTTTTTATTATGGTGGGGTCGGCTTGGCTTAGGTGCATTTACGAAAGAAAGGATTAACTTTTTTTGTAAAATTTTTTTATTATTAGTCTTATAAGCATACAATAACACATTTTTTCATTGAGAACACCTGCGTGAGAGCATTGGATTAATATTGATCTGCGAATGTTTTTTAAATAATGCAGCGTTACACGCCCTAACTAGTGACAGAAAAATGCAATTGCGAAATAAGAACAAAAATGTTCCTGAATCTTGAAATCAATTTAAATAATAAATACATGCATATTTAGATAAAATACATAATTACTGTTTATTTAAAGTTAATCCTTTCTTTCGTAAATGCACCTAAGCCAAGCCTACCCCACCATAATAAAAAAGTGGCAGGTCAATTTTAAACCAATGCTCTCACGCAGGTGTTCTCAATGAAAAAATGTGTGAAATATGGTTAATCCAGTACTTTGTCACATTATTGTATGCTTATAAGACGATAATTAAAAGAATAGTAAAAAGAAAGTTAATCCTTTCAATCGTAAATTCACCTACATAAGAATCCAAAAACGTAAAAACTAAAATAAAAGGCTTTTCTTAGAACAAAAGTAGTTTTTGTTATTTTTGATTTTCTCAAAAACTACAAAACATTTTGACATCCGGTTTTTTGTGTTTGATCAAAAGTTAATAAGAGCATTGAATACTGAATAAAAAAATAATACTTAATTACGTAAAATTTTGAAAAAAAATTGTTAAAAAAAAAAAATTCTTTTTTTTTTTTCAAAACTTTGATTTTGAAAATTAATTTTTCAAAAACTATTCACTCGAACAACTTTATTTAAAAACAAAATTAAAGAATGTATTTCTGGCTTTTCAAAATGCCATAGCATTACTCTGTAGGTATCACCGTTATTTTCTAATAATTTTTTTTCTGTTTTAAGTGCTTTTTTTCTTAAATTGCCCCTCCCGCCTAAACAGGGGGAAATAGACCCCCCCCCCTCCCATACGATTTTTTTTCTTGTCTAAGTCCAACCTACACGCCCTAGCTTTTTGTCACACCTTATGCCAATCACCCTGTATACAGGCCCATCTTTACAAACTGATCTTATGACTCTTATTTATTATTTATTTATCTGAGGAAATAAAGAAAAAAATCTATCTATCTATCTATCTATCTAAATTCGTTTTTACAAACTGATCTTATGACTCTTATTTATTATTTATTTATCTGAGGAAATAAAGAAAAAATCTATCTATCTATCTAAATTCGTTTTTAATGCCGACATTGAAAAGATGTACCGCCAAATACTGGTCCATCCTGAACACACTTCTTATCAACGAATTATTTTTCGCAGATCCGCGGATAGCAATGTTGAAGATTGTGAATTAAAAACCATAACCTTTGGCGTAAACTTCATGGATTTTCTGATGCCTCCGAGCAAGCTTATGCAGCAACTTTTTATACAAGAGTCCAGCACAGCGAAAACCACTGGCCATGCAATCTTCTGTGTTGTAAAAGTAAGGTTTCCCCAGTAAAACAGCTTGCCCTGCCAAGGCTTGAACTTTGTGGCGCAGTTTTATTATCTAATCTTTATAAAAAAATTATAACTCAACTTGACTGTTCACCACATGAACTTTTTTTATGGACTGATAGTTCGATAGTGTTGTCATGGCTAAACTAACCACCATGTACGTGGAAAACGTTTGTTGGAAATTGTGTTTCACAAATGACCTAGATCTGTATTAAACGAAATCGAAGACATAAATCTTGAACTTAGACCAATAAAATCAAACATAGCGTCTCTAAATATCAACATCGATACAATTTTAGGGAGATTTTCCTCATGGTGTAAGTCCTTGCGTGTAGTTAATATTAGATAATTAGATTCTTTCAAAGAACCCATCAACCTCAAAATCTTGTGAAAAAACATGTAAACGCCTGTAAACAAAAACAAATGCAAAGTCAGCTTATGGGAGCACTGCCACTTGAGAAAACTCAAATCTCAGCTCCTTTTACCATTACGGGATTAGAATTCGCAGGTCGTTTTTAATAAAAAGTTTTTCTGGGCGAAATTGCCGTATCACAAAGGGATATGTCTGTCTCTTTGTATGCTTTAGTACCCGAACAATTGTCAAACTTTGTGTGCTAACTCCGTCATAAACTGCTTCAAAATTTGTATGTATATATAAAATTTAATATATGTATGTATTTATCAGTTTTTTAAATATGTATCTGAATTATGTACATATACATTAAAGTATCTTGTACTGATTTTAAATATTTCTCGCCTTTATTGTATATTTAATTTTTTGAATTATTTGTTTTATACTTTTCAAAGTTTGTATACTTCTCATCTTTTTTTTTCTCAAATTATGTATCTTTATTTGAAACTTTAATGAATTTAATATTATATCTTACAGCCGTTGCGTTGCTGCAAGGCGGCCGGCAATGTTCAGTTCAAAATGTTAAATTAAACAGAACCTATTTGTTATTGTAGTTGCTTCTACTTTTGACACTTAGATGTCTTAAATTAAATTTATACCAGATTAATTTGTTATAGAATCGGAAACCACGATTCCATCATAGAAATTTATGTACCTGCTTCTTGATTTAACCCTCATCGAGGTAAGACCTATCGCTCAAAGAAATAAGGATTGTTAAATTACCATCCAACGAATATTCTTTTATTTCTTGACAAAATCATCGAGCAACCAGCAGGGATAGCTCATATCCCAACAATTGGATAGTAAGGACTCATCAATGTTTGCCCTCAAATGGATTTCAATCAGACGTTCAAATGTTTTAAGAAGGAATGATGAAAGGCTAATAGGTCTTAGATCTTTAGGATTAACATGGCTAGGTTTGCCAGCTTTGGGGAAGAAAATAACATTGACTTGTTTCCATGACAAAGGAATGTGAGCCAGAGTGATACAACCATTATCAGGATGTTGACCAGAATGGGTATCTAGACTAGTATTACTCGTAAGACTGAATTTTTTAAGAGGACGAATGCAATCGGCTATTTCAATAGAACATTGTTGTTTTTTTGTATTTATAATTCAATACGCGCTCAAGGATTTATTGCGAGACCCTTATAATGTACAACACAGCACGAGCGATGGGGAAATTAGAGGATGAGACAGAGTAGGTGTCGATGAATATTTGCAAATGGAAAACCGTGCCGGGTAAATTATTCCATAATCATGTCGTGCGACTAAAAAACGAATATCTGTATTTAATGGTACGACCAAAATTGGTCTCAATGGTGAACTGATGAGCATTCCTAGCGAATAGAATATTACGGGATTACTGATTGAGGTAAGGAACAGAACTGGCTATTTCGAGAGTATATTCTCTGTGCGAGAAGCGATAAAACAAAGAAAGACACGAGATGTTACGACGGTGTTCAAGAGAAACAAAAGTTTGCGTAATGGATCTATTCTGAAAAAAAATGATAGCATCCTGATTAGTAAGGAAACAGATTTCTTGCATCTCTTAAGAAAAGCTAAGCATTTCGTAAGGGTTGTTGCTTACGTCGAATATGTGATCATTACATAAGAGATGACCATTAACAAACATACCGACTATGGAAAGCTTTTCAGTTTCTTTAATGCCAGTGCAAGTATAATGGCGTGGGTGGTATATTTTGCTTGACCGACAGAAGACAGCTTTGTGTTTTCGAAGCATTAAATTCCACGCGATTGTTAGTACCCCATTGCATGATGCTGTATAGACCGCAATTTAATGAACTTAACATTCGCTGTCTGAAAACTAATTGTGAATACGTGCTGTCGTCAGCGAAACAGTGAAGCGGATTAGAAGTTTCAGACAAAAGATCATTTGTAAAGATAAGGATAAGAGTGTCGCAGACAAAACGGAGCCCTGGGGCACATCACCATTTATTTTATGAACATCAGACTTAAAACCGTCCAATACAACTTGTAATGAGGGGTCCGAAATGGTAATTTCTAATCCAACTGCACGCATTTTCGATAAAAGAACTTCGAGCCAAACTCTATCAAATGCTTCAGAAAAATCATGTGCAATAACCTTTCTTTCTATAAAACGATGTAGAGATTGGTTCCACTTTTTCGGCGAGATACGCCATCAGGAACTATTGCTTCGGAAGCCGTACTGCCGGTCCTTTGAGAGCTTTTGTTTTTCGAGATATATTTTGTTGTGCCATAAAACTTAAAGATCACACAGTTGCGTTCTTTTCAATTCACATGAATCGCTTTGACATTATGTAGTTCGATTACGACCAAGTGTTCTGCATGTGTCATGTATTATTATACAATGGTATACAATAGGAACGGCAATCGAACTATGTTAACCAACACAATCCAATAGAGTAATACGATACAGGGTCATATTGCAAACAAAAGCAATACTTATTATTGACCCATCGTAGTGCAACTATGTCAAGTGCGCCATATGTTGCATTATTGGACAGCGAATGGAAATAGAATGCGTGGTTGACCTGGAAGTGGTGACGATTTAGCAGACGATAGCAAAGGTAGCGTAGGAAATGAAGAATAGAATTGAATTCACTCTTTTTTAAACCTCAAAGCAAAGAAGTTGCATTTTTGAATTAAAAACAATTTTATATATTTTAAAGATGGGACGTTAGCGCAATCGGTCGGTAATTGGAGGGGAAGAAGATTCGCCTTTTTTGGGGACAGCGGATTTATGTATTTTAAGATCTTTGAGGACTCTTGCAACTATACGAGTGGTCCTTTGAGAATTACATTCATGCTTATTTTGACATTCTCATGAATAGTCTATTCGTTAGAATGATTCTATTCCTTCGAATGAACTTTCTTAATTTTGAGATTCGAACGAATAACATTCATTTGCGAAAGAGCATAAAATGAACTTCAAAAAAGATTCATTTTCATTGCCAGCCGTTTGACATTTACTATATTTCTATTTGAATTAGTATGACCGTTTTACATTTTTTTTGTTTCTAAACATTTTGCAGATGTTGGATAAAGAATTAAGAAACAAAATAAATAATAAACTTTTTCATTATAAAGTAAAGTTTAACCATAAAGAACTATGAAACTATTCTTAAAAACATAAGTTGTTCATGACGCGTTCTAAATTTTTATTTTTTTTCGTATACACTTGGTCACACTAACATATCGAAAACAAAAGAGAAGTGTTTGTGAAATGTCAAAACCAAAAAGTGAAATCTTTTAGTTGTAATTGTTATGTTTATTGTTAAATAATTTAAATTTCTTTGATAAAAACATAAAATAATAAATAAAAAAAAAAAATATGGCATTTGTGTTGTTTATAAATGGTGTTGAAGAAGTGCAGAGGAGAAGGATAGTGGATGCTTTCCGTATCAACGCGGGTGGTAAAAAAACCCTTTGCTAGCTCCGGATTTTCTTCCACTATTTTAATTAACTTTTCCTTTTGTTCGCGGTTTGTCCAGTTGAAATGCGACCTTTAAACATAAAACAACAACAAAATTAATAAAACTAATTTATTTTCCATTAAAAACTTACATGTTTTGTTTCTTACTCGTCAGAAAAATTCAAGCGACACAAAAATGACATTTAATTCTATTCTTTCGAATGTCAAAATTGAATTAGCTTTCGCAAATGAATGAACTTTCTGTGGATTGGGTGAACTTTCGATTTGTTCGATTAACATTCTAATCGCCAAGTCTCAAAATTAAGTTTCAACGAATTCGACTCACTTTCGAACGAAAGAGAATGTCAAAATAAGCACCAATGTTTATGTCACTGTCGAGGAAGCGTAGCGACCAGTTAAAGCTTAGAAAAAAGTTGCTTAGGCCATTAGGACGGCTTTCTCATATTACCAAACGGTTTCTTTAAAAAATTTTCCCTAACTGTGTTAGTGGAGCATGAGAAATTTGCTGATATAATGCAGTGGCCCGACGCACGTGCCAGGAGTTGCTATTACACTTATAGTGTATTTATCAAGCTCAGATGTGACAAGCGTATGTGCGGAATGATCTGAAACGTAAGGTATTCAAGTTGGCTCGGTCACAGGTTGTGTTAAATGGTCAAAGATCAAATCTCTATATTCCTTCCCTAGGGTGTTGTCTGTTACGATTTCAGTGCGGGGAAATAGCGCATCAAATTCATGAGAAGTCAAATTGCTATCTTAAACTCGGGCTTCTATATATGAAGCAAGCGTGGATGACATCAGGTATGGGCATTGGTCGATGGAAAACCCACGTAACAGTGATAGCGAGGAGTTGGAAAATGGCAAAGAGCATCGTTCGTCACTGGTTATGTTTTTATTAATATGTTTAAATATGTTAATGACGAAAAATTTTAGTTCAATTAGTACGATGTTTAAGCTGTTTTAATAAGAAAATAGGTGAAAACAACGATTTTACAAATTTTAATCGAATATAGCATCATACTTTCTCTACCCTTTTATTAAAGTTAAAATAATCGAATACCTATTTTATTTTTTTAGTAGCGTGCTATTTGCAAACTCCACAAAAGGTCCGTTTACATATTTTTTGCTTTGCACGAACTGTAATTGTTTTAGGTGTGTTCAGAAGCAATTTATTAAGAAAATTGCTTTAGTACGATACTATTTAGAAAATGTTTAAAATTAAGAATGAGTTACGAGTAGTAAACTACTTTAAAGTTAACTAATTCTATCATACTTATATGTACCTTAATAATAGGCTGTTTAAAATTTTGCGCCAATGTTTTTTTCTATTTTATGGATAGTAAAAAAAAACAATGATTTATAAAAACTAAAATTAAAAAAACTAATTTTTTTGAAACTGAGATCTAAGGCATTTTTATGACAAGAATTACTATTGAACAATTTGTAACTTCCTTGCGAGAGCCAGTACTACTTAGATAGAGAGTTTAGGATAACAGGATGTACATAATTTTTATTTATTTATCATTCAATTTTGATCATTCTACTATGTACATCTTGATATCCGGATAAATCTTAATTTTCTATACACAAAAATTCATTTCATCCACTTTTTATCATAGGATCACGTGTAAGCGAAACATTTGTTCAAACGCTACTTTGTAATACTCAGTTAAGGCTTAGTTTCGTTGCGGTAACTAACTCAGTTAGAAACAACTTAGAAAAAAACCACAACTGAATGGGTAAATTATTAATCGCAAGATAATGTATGTAGGTAGACATGAAATATGATTTGAAATTTGAATAATGTTGTCCATATATGACAATAGTATAATGCAAATAATTTATATCTGAATTAATATTAGATGTTAAAGTATAACCTTAAAAATCGCACCCTGTTAGAAGCTACACTTAATTATTATTCCACAACAACTCATTTATATTAAACATTTAAATATAGTTGTTTGATTGCAGTCTGGTATGAAAATTGCAGGGAAAATTCTAGATCAAATAATCTATTTCGAATAGATTTGCTGAGACCTTGAGATGAATCGCGTTCATTTGCATTGTTGTTGCATATTTTAATGCATCAGTACCTTAGATTCCTTTGTTAAATTTAAAATCTATTGACTCAAAACATGATTGTTAAGATGGTTTGTATTCTTAAAAAAAAACTTTATGAAGACAAATTTAATTCTTAGATTCTTATAAAATAAGACCACTTTTGAAAATGCTATATTTCTGTAATTCAATTTCGATGTTTTAGAACACGCATCTGCCAGAAATATCTCCCCAGATATTCAAAGTTATCCCAATAAATTTGTTGAGATTTAACCGCGAAACTAGGATAATCTCGCAACAACAGGGTGATTCGCACAAGGTGTGACAAAAAGCTAGAGCGTGTAGGTTGGGTTAAGACAAGAAAAAAAATCGTATTGAAGTGGAGGCTATTTCCACCCGCTTAGCCCAGACGGTCAATTTTCTAAAAAATTGATTTTAAAATGAAAAAAAAATATATACAAAACAAAGGCAATACCATGCGATACCTTTTCGTTAAGCCAGAAATGTCTTCTTTTAAAATAAACATGTTTTATTAACTAGTTTTTAAAAAATATAATTTTCAAACTCAAAAAAAAAAAAAAAAATAGAAGAATGAGGAAAAAAAATTAAAGTATTTTTTTTCAAAATTTTACATAATCAAGTATAATTTTTGTTTTCAAAATTCAATGCTCTTATGAATTTTTAAACAAAAACATAAGATCGTATACTCAAATGTATGTCCTTTTCGAGATAATACAAGAAATACAAGGCAACCGAAACCACGTCTTTCAAAGAAAAACGTTTTTTTTAGTTGTTTTTCAGTTAAAACAATTATTGTTTTTTATCAGCTGATAAAGCACCGCCACCGTTATAATAAAAAAATAAATAAAAGGAAGGTTAATCCTTTTATTCATTAATTGACAATAAAGTACAGTCACGTAAGAACTGTTTTGTTTTTTTTATAGAAAGAAAGACATTTGATCATCCGATTATCCGTATTTGAAGAAAAATTAATAAGAAATTAATTAATGGAAACAAAAATAATACTTATTTTTGAAACAAATTTCTTTTAATTTTTTTTTTTTTTTAATTTTGAGTTGAAAAGTTTACTTTTAACAAACTGTTTTTTTGTTAATTACATTTAGTACTCTTTTTAAGGAAAAAAATATTTTGTTTTTAAGAAAATGAACTGGGCTTTAATAATATGTGAAAAAAATTAATACTCATTAACGTATTTTTTTGAATAAAATGACATCAAAGTGAAAAAACTACTTAAAAAAACGAAAAAAATTGGGTTTGATGCAAAATTGCGGAGAAACGGGTGTTCGCAGAAAAAAAGTCTTTGGACAAACTAAAACTGTAATAAATTCTTGATTGGTTATAAAAAAAAATCTTACAAATCGGACGTAGTTTGGCAAAGATAAAGCCAGTTAAGGGAAAAATCATAAAAACCGTTATAACTCGAAAACGGGACGAAAACGAGAAAATGACCTCTTAAGTTTTTCGACTTAAAATGACCTCAGGAATCCATGGTTTTCATTTGGGGCGGTGACTGTGGGACACCCTGTATATCTAAGCCCAACCTACACGGTTTAGCTTTTCGTCACACATTATGCGAATCAACCTGGATATTATACAACTCTATTAATACAAATTCGCTTACTTATTTTCACAAACTGAATAACTATAGCTTTGATCATAAGTAAATGTATAATGCACGTAGTAAAACTTCTTAGAAATAAAAGCATACACCGCTTATCCACGCTTAGTGAATAAAAATTTACTATAATTAGCAAAAACTCTGTTTAGTTATTGTTACCAAAGAAAACAAGTATTAATTGAACAGCACATTCTATTTCTCGACAAATGTGAACATTTACAGATACCCATCTCATTATTGCTTGATAACTGTGATAACTATGTGTTTGTTTTATTTTATATCTAGATTTTGGTAAGACTGAATAAAATTTTTCTTTAATTTAATTATTCTTTAATCCACTTAGGTGAGTTGGTTAATTAACAGCAATTAATTTGAATTTTCTTTTATTGATTTTACTTTCATACTGTGTTTATTATTAATGTGTAAAAGAATTTGGACAAGAAATTATTGAAAAAAAAAATGAAAAAAGGTAAAAAACGGGAAGTACATACATATGTATGTAAATAATGATAGTTGTCTCAGTCAAGTGAAGGAAAACGGGTGAAACGTGTGGTTGTACGAGTAATATTGAATGTTATCTTTGTATATGAAATGTATAGTTCTATATTATGGGACAGTTTGAGCACATTGCGAGCGTTTGGGAAAATTGGAGAAGAAAACTAGATACCGATGCACATTGGTTTTGATTACCTGAATATCATAATGGTAGGGAAATATTGAGTCGGGTAGAGCATTACACATTCATGTAGAGCGGCCAAAGAAAGAATCTCTGTATTTAACAGTACGTCCGAAGTTGGGCTCAAGTGTAAACTGATGGGCATTCCCTGATTGCGGTTAAATTGCTAAAGGGGAGGAATGCAGCTGGCTTTTTTTATTACTGTATATAACAATTATAGTAAAATAATAAATGACAAGAATCATTGCGGCGCGGTGTTAAATAAATTTTTTCGTTGCAAAAATTATAACTTTAGAAGGCATGAAGATATCGCTACATTGTTTTTCTTCTTATATAAAAATCCAATGCTATAAAAATAATGATTTTTAAGAAAACCGGAAGTTGAGTCTTTCTGTCGCCGCGAATCTGAGGGCTGAGATTTGAAGACTCTTAGCTGGAGCATTTTTGTTCATTCGCTCAATGTGGCCGAGCCAACGTAGTCGAAGTGATAAGGCTTTCTGGACTATGTACGTACATACCAGGCACGAGGCGTGACTTTTTCGATAGCGGAAGCACTGAACATTATACTAAAACTGAAAGACCTTTGAGATCCAACCTTTTAAATTCCACTTAATGATAATACACATAAAATAATATACATAAATAATATATTCCAGTAAAGTCTAATTAAAAAAAAAGAGCTTGATGCCTTGCGCAAGGATTTATCCTTTTTCTTTTAAGGCAAAATTGTCTAAGTATACGATTTGATGAGAACTAAGCTACGAGTAGATAACCTTTCTTGTCCACATTTATTTCTAAAAAAATATTTAATTCTCTTAAAACATGAATATGATCTCTCTACAGATGCCATTATTAAGGGATATTAAAAATCTTAAGATTCCTTGAAGTTTTTTTTGATTTTAAATTCTCATAATTGAAAATAACCTTTAGTTATATTTCTGCTGGAATGTCAAGAAACCTCAGATATGAATATAAGAAATACTATTTTTGACCACTTTTTTTATAATAACAAAAAATAAACAGAAAACAGGTGGATTGTATTTATCGCCACGAAAATAATTAAAAAACTACCACCTTTTAAATTCATATTATTTGTTTGTTTTCTGATATGAATTGCACCTAAATTTGCACACACATTATGTTAAAATAAAACTATTCTACCCCTTTTGTCCACGAAATTAAACTCATTATCAGTTTGAGACAATAAGCAACTCAATAGATACATTTTTGTTTTTCTATCTCTCTTGTAAGAAATTCTCGTAATGCATTCACTCAACTCATTCTTCACACATTGTGCAAAAGGCAAGAAACGAGACAAAATTATTTTGACTTTGGGTTGAGATCTAAGTTATGTATGCAAAATAATGGAATGCCCAGCTGTTGTGCATTCTATATTGTTTGAGAATCATTTTTGTTTAAGCATTTTGTGAATATTGGTGAGTGATGTTGTAGGTATATTTTCAGTTGACTTGGAGTGGAAAGGTATTTTGAAATTGAGTTATGGAGGCGATAACAAGGAATGCATAGCTGTTAAGCATTTTAGCAAGAACTTTCATGAGATTGAGCATTATAAATAATGGAGTGATGTTGAGCATGCTCAGTTGGTTTGCAGTGTGGCGTTTTAAGTTGTAATAACCAGAGAGATCTTGATTTCCTTTAGTAATTTTAGTAAAAGATGATAATGTTGTCATAATGATGTTGGAATGTAATTTACAGAGTAAATGAAGATTCATTAATAGACACAAATAAAATAATAAAAATATTAATACAATTTGGAATTTTGAATTTAATTCCTTGCTAGGTACGATTTTTTCAAATGGTTTAACGGAAGCACTCATTCCACTCAATATATGGACGCTTCGTCCCTGGTACATACACATCTTAGCACAGCTGATAGAGTTCGCGGTTATAACTTCGCCTCCATTCGCTCTTCTCGTACACAGAACCAAATATCCGTCGAAGAATTTTTCTTTCGAAAGAGTCCAGTATCATCTCCCATATTGTTTATACATAGTTCAAAACTAATCGCCGAAAAGCAGGACTAGTAGTATAAAGGTTTTGTAGACGGTGCACTTCGTCCTCAGAGTGAGGAGTTTTGGACACACGTTCACATATTTTGCTAAACCGAGGTATCAATAGAGACGTTTTGTCCTAATTGGTGGACAGATGTTTGTTTATTGATAGCATATTTTTGTTTAAGCCTCATTTACTTCAAGAGCAACGAATCTCGTCTGATCTTCATTTACAGAACATTTGAAACGGCAGATGATGTCGATATCGTCGCATAACTTAACATTTGGGCAGATTTGTTGAATATAGTGCCTTCGTGTAAACGCCTGCCTTAAAGGAATTTGAAGAAATCACATGGTAGCGCATTTGATTGCCGCAACACTGTGTATGTTTGGAAAAAGTGTATGGTTAAAGTTAATGTACCAATTTTTTATGTTTTCAGCAAGTTTTAAATCGTATTTTTTTTTAATTTTGTGGCTCATCGATATATCTCATATATCACACATCATATGACCATTTTTATGTGAAGCAGTGTAGGAAAAAAGTAAATAGGCCAACATATTTTTTTAATAAAAAATAGAATACATAAAACGACTTTTTAAAATAATTATAGATTTAAGTTTTCAGAAAAAAATCATTGGCATCATCATCAAATTCAACATTTAATAGACGAACAAGATCTAAGCAATAAATCTTTTTCAACTCTTTTTGAGGTGTCACGTGCTTTAAAAATGAAATAAGACATAGCCACAAATTATATAAATTTTCATTTTGACGTTTCCGTGAAACCTTGCAGGTATTTTATTATCAGCTTTGATTCCTAGATTCTTGTCCTTTTTCTGATAGCTCTCCTATTGGCAAAGTTTAATTTTTAACAAGTCCTCAACCACGGTCCAGTATTTTACGAAGTGTTGAATCTATACACATTGATAGATTGCCTTGATGACAGTGCTTTTAAAATCACTTGAAATTTCTTTATTAGTTCTTCATCTACTCTAGTTATAGCTAACGTTACTTTCGGATTTTCAAACAGTCTTCATTTCTATTACCAAATCCTTGTTCTGGATTGTCAATAATTAAGCCAAGGTGCTCTCCAAATTCCTTTTTTAATTGCGTTTTTCTTCTTCCTTCTTTATAAAGTCCATAAGCTATGTTTAGAATAAGTTCCAGAGATCTCATTCTAGCGTGTCACGGCGAAATTCTAGTTTCATAATTTCTCGCATCTACTTTTAAATATAAATTTAAAATTTTTTCTTGTGTCCTGCAAATTGGGAATGTCAATGTTGATTTGGTATGAGTTAATTAATTAACAATTTTTCGTCTATCATCGTCAAAAAGAAATCATACCGTATAATGATATCTTTTTCCTCGTTAATAGTTATTTCAGTTGGCATACAATTTTCGTTTTGGTTCCGTATGTTTCTGACAGTTGCCTGAATAATGCCACTAGACTCCTTTGCGTATTTGAACAAAATCTTCCAATATTCGGATAATTCACCTTTTTAGACGAAGGGGAACTAGTGATGCCATAAACATGTTGGCATCAGATACTATTTGGTTATCTGCTTCACTTTTCTATGTTTATACTCGTATGCGCTTTGTCCGGAAGATCAATCGCATCCCCATTTGATTAACAAATTGATATTGTTTGATTATACTTGTAATTCCTTATTATCTAGGGATTTTAAAATCCTTTTTGCTTTATTGTCCACCAATTCTTGAGGTTTTAATTCAACAGAATTTTCTTTTACTTGGAAGTTTGATGGAGTGGCTTGTTGTTCAGATTCCATTAAAACAAACTTAAAAACATAGAAATACGTCAACGTTATGGCTTATAAAAGATCTTCTTATCAGTTTGTATTGTGGAAACATTTTCAGTGGTACTCGTAATACTCGTATTGCTGGTAGTTTCCTCTTTTTAGTTAAGTCTGAACATTCATCCAAAGATTTGATAGGCCTTCGTCTTGATGTGCTTGGCATGTAAATATCTTCAATTTCATCAGCTGTTATACTAAATGTTTCGTTAAAAAATTTTTTATTTCTTATAAGAAATTTTAACTTAACTCTATTTTGTTTTAAATTAACAATATAATTTTTAGTTTGATTTCGCAAACTAATTCTATTCCATTGTCCATACTTTATATACACGGACATTGCACAAGAATTATTTTACCTGCAACCCAGTGTACATTGCTCATGACTTCTTTATTTGGGGATGCGATAGTGGGCGGGAAAGTGATGGATTACAAAAATTGAACGTTTGATACAACAATTTCTTACACGATTGTAAGTCAATTTTTTTAATAACTGCCACATAAAAAGGGGCATGGTAGTGGCGCATTTTTTACGACCAAAACATATATTACTTGAAATAAGAAAAAAATATTACCTTCACAAATCTTTTAAGAAAGGAGATAACTCGAAACATTCTAAAAGGAAATTTCAAATCAAATAAAATTTTGAATCAAATTACAATATCTAGTCTAAAATATCATGGTATTTTTTTGGCGGGATATAGCTAGTTTTTTTTTTGTAGCTCTATTCAAATCTCAAAAGCGTTTTTTTGTTTTAGTTATTAAAAATATTATAAAGAAAAGTAAGATCTTTCATGAAATATGCCATAATTGCACAAAACAAATAAATAAATCGGATTTTTGTTATATTTTTTACTCTAGAAAAAAATTACCTAACTTTAAAAAGTTATATAAACCAAACCATTTACCAAAATATTATTTAATTTGCTGTTTTTGAACGTTTTTTATATTTTTATTAGAAAACAAAGATAAAACATTAAAAAATAAATAAGGGATTTAGTATTTTTGCCACGACTTTTGGCTTTTTGGACCACAGTGTCGCGGTACTCGAGAGATTCAAATGTTTCTACTATAGTTCTATGAACATCTGTCCCATAAAATCTTGTACGCTCTTAAGTACAGGAGGTGTCATGAGATTTTCTGGGAGCGTCCAAATAAAGGCCAATTAGGCTACAAGAAAATTGGCTTTTTCTTGTGAGTTGACAAAAGGTGTGTCAAATAACCAGTATTTGTTACTACTTTTGAGACATTGTAGTATTTTTTTGTCTTAATTGTTGGTTATGTTAAAATCATGATTATTCTAGCCTTTTTGAACTTTTCCGGTTTTCCTCAGTAGGGTTGGGTTTATACGAGTAGCGTCTGAAACTTTTTTCTGTGACCCTTATAACATCTTAACAGCTCGAATCAAAACATAAATTCTCTTTCAGCTTGATATATTTTTTCCTATCTGGGATAAACGTTGTCGTTCCAAAAAGAAAAGAGTTGAAAGAGTTGAGCCTATTGTGAGTTTTCTTATAATTTGTTTTACAAAACCTTTTATTAAATCAATATAAGTAATACTTGCCACTTAATTAAACCGCTGAGGAATTGTATATCATTGCACCAGTGATTTGATAGTTGGTAACTTTGTCTAATACATTCCACCACATACATAAGTTAAAGCTCCTTCCACAAGGTCATCGGCAGACAATATGGAAAGAACTTCTTTCGTTATCACACCTCTTGTTTCAACTATAAAGCTTTCAAAGGCATCTTCATTGCTAGAATAACCACTACCCAAAGTTTCAAATTCATACCCCTTTATTAGCCAAACAAAGACTTTAAATGTTATAATTATTTCTCGCTTTTGGAGCATAAGTATATGAAGGAAAAGGAATTGTGAATTTTGAGTTGACTTTTTACGGTAAAACATCGGATGGGTGTTTTGACAAACTAGCATCAATCATTAATTTTAATGCTTCGTCAGAAGAAAAACAAAAAGTCTTTTCACTTCCGAATATTTACTTGATGAATCTTATAAGTTTGGCTGAATCTCGTTTTCCTCTCTTGCTTTAGTTATTTCCTGATGATCGGTGGGAACTACAAGGTTTTGTACCTTAATTTTTTACTTGCGATATAGGTACTATAGAGCAAGTTCTGCATTTGGACAAAAATCGAACTCGAGATTTTGATCAAAGTTGACATAACGATGATAGTGAAGACGAATAAAGTAGGTCCGACAATTCCGTCTGTCTGTTTGTATGTCTGTATTGTTGTTATCTGTACCTCGATCTAGAGCCTAAGCCACTGGACCAATTTTCTTCAAACTCGGTACTTAAGGGTCTTCGGTGATTCCCTAGAGGGGAAATTGAAATTTTTTTTAGCTCTAAAACTAACGGTACCCACTACCGTATTGCAAAATCTTATTTATCTCGAAAACGGCTCTAACGATTTGGATACAAAAAAATTAAGTGTGATATTATGGACATGGACTATATTTTTGTAAAAAAAAACTTGGAGCAAAAAGTTATTAAAAATGGTACCTGTCATAGAACCGTTTTTTTTTTTATTTTCGACTTTCTCATTGACGACTCTAACGATTTTAAACAAAAAATTTCAGCAGGAGCCCCCTTAAGTTTAAAATAATATTATATAAACAAATTTTCGAAAACGTATTTTTTTGTTTCAAAAAAAAATCCAATTTATTTTTTGAAAAATCAATATCTTGAAAACGATTATTTTTTGAAATTATTTCTTAAAATCTATATTACTAAGCACTTAAAATTGGCATCCCAAATTTTGTTCTCGAAAAATTTTAAAGAAATTTGTTATATAAAAAATTACTTTAATAAAACGATTTTTAAACTTTATTTGCGTAAATTCATACTTTTCCGGAAATCAGATGGCAATTCCATGCATTGAAATATTTATTATTATATTTATTTATACATGATTTTTAAATTCCAAAGTACTTTTACATAAGAGCAAGTTCGAGCGATCCAGTCGCGCATTTTATTTTATCTGTTCGTTGCATTCATCAAAGTTTTTTTTGGTTTTCTTCCAGCTATTTGTATACAACCTTCTATGTCTGTGATTTCAGTCAGTGAATATTGTTCATCAAGCCATGCTGAAATTGATTTGTAAAGAGGTAACGGTTTCTTCTACTTTTTCCCATTTTTCGCTTTGCTTGCATACGGTATTACAATTTGCCTTAAGATTTTGTTTTACATCTCTGGTATGCCTTGAGAACTATATCCATTATTAATGCCAAAACTACGTCTTTGCATTTTACTTTAGCAGTTTTTTCGATGTTTAAAAAAATTTCCAAGCGACATAGAGGGAGTCATTCCGAAAAAGTGAAACAAATTTATGGCGGACATAAGAACCTGCAAGATATTTTTGATTAACCTTAATGAGAACACTACAGAATAATATGAATGTAGTTTAAGACCTCAAATACCTAGAATAATTTACTTTAACTCTACTTGAAAATCAAAAAAAATAATTTTTTTTTTCATTTTTTTAACTTTCTCACATTTTTTTTCAAGTTTTAATTAAAGTAATTATATACAAAATATGATTAAATACCTTTAAGGTACTAGTACGTCTAGAATGCCAAAAATTTTTTTTTTTGGAAACCTTATTAGGTAAGAACATAATGCGTCAAGAGTACAAAAAAAAACTTTGGCCGAATTATAGTGGGCGCCAAAGTCGACTCATCAAAAAATTCATTGTCCCATTGCGGATAGTTAATTTCAGGATTGGCTGGACTGAAACAAAAAAAAACAATGTGAGTTATTTAAAGGAAGGTTTCTTACGAGACAATTTACCACAATTTGTTTAAAAAGTCAAAAACAAATTCAAGCTTTGAAAAAAAAAAAATTTTTTGGCAATTTTGTTGGCCATTTTTGGCATGTATTCATTATTTAAAAAAAAATTATGTTATTACCTAATAAGGTTTCCGAGAAAAAAATTCTCAAAAATCGTGCGTTTTTTTGGCATTCTAGACCGTACTAGTACCTTAAAAAGAGCCTTATAAATACAAAACAAAATAACTCAAGAACAATCACCGTAGAGTTTAAATTGAACAAAACTTACTCAGAAATTCGATGTTCGATATTATCTCTAATATACCTCATAACAACAAATAACTTTCAAGCTTAGTTTTTCGTAGCAAGAGAAAAAAAATGGATTACAGTTACCAGTGGCGGAACTTTTAAGTTCTTAAATGAACTTCATCTTTTGAGGGTGCAAGCCAAGATCCTTTCGCAAAGTTCGCGATAGTGTGGTCTTAGAGATGCCCAATTCTTGACAATCTTGTTGAATCAACTGTTTTGTTTCGTTTGCGACGGCACTTCGACTAAACCGTTGTCTCACTGACATGGTAGCATCAAGCAGCGAAAATTAAGACTTAAATGTTGTCACTAGATTACTTATGGATTGCTTGTCTACTGGGACGAGAATTACGAAAAAAAATTGGCGTTAACGCTCTTTTAGATATCCGTTACTGTTTTGGAATTTTGGTAATAAACTTTAATTATTTGTAAATGTTCTTCTATCGGAATTTCACCATGGGATGGCCGTGGCACGATGGTTGTGTGCTCGCCTGTCAACCTCAATATAACAGGTTCGATTCCTGCCGTCGTCTATGTCTTCTTTAATTCCATTAAAACCTTCTATAAATTGTCATCAAAGGGATGCTGGTTTACTCATTACATGTTGTTTAGGCATAACACTAACAACATGTGATTGAGTTGAACTAGTATGCCCAACAAGGATGAAAAACGAATAAAATAATGCGAATTATAAGGGACATAGAAATAAGACACGGCAATTCTCCGCTTTAGTTCAGCCGCCATCCCAGGAGATAAAAAATCTGAGACAACCACCTTAGTCTCAGAACATCGTGCCACACATCTTTCCTATCCTTCTTTCTCTTCCGTAACTTCACGCTCACGCTGTGTTGAAACATTTAAAGGGTATTCATATTCCCTTGAGCGTTAGTAAATTATAAAAAAAAAAAAAAAAAAAAAAAAAATGATGAAAATGTTGTATTTACTAAATGTGTTGACTTTGACAGCTTGTTCACTGGAAAACGCTTTAGTTATGCTAACCTTGCGGACATTTCAAAAACTACGAGTACGTTTTATTTTGAGAAGATCGACGAAACGCCATATACAAATACTATTCCGTTTCCTTATTATATGACTGTACTTTTAGATTTTATGAACATAGTTTGTTTGAAAACTTGTAAGTACTCTTTACCTAGCTTTGTCATAGTTTTTATTAGTACACTGACCAATTTTCATTGACTCAATGATCGAAAATGGCATTGTGAATGATGTTCGCATGCATGCGGCGCATTTAAGCCATTGCGACATTTTCAAAATGCACTTAATAAGAATCGGTCAATTCGGTCGAATTTTTTTTTTTTAAATTCGTATTCGATATAATCAATCGATTTTCTAAAATCGATATTTCAATTAAAAAAAATCCACAGCAAAGTGACGAGCCATGGAAAGTTAGATACCAAATACTGAGCAATCCTGGTTCTATCTAAGAGACGTTCTTTGGATTTTGAATAATCTCAAAAAGTTATGTGCCAGCTTCTACATTTTACTTTCACTCGATGGAATTAAAATCGATACAAAATAAAATTTGGTGCTCTACAATTAATTTACAATTTTGCAATTCAAGAATTTTCGTGTTCCAGATTTCGATTTTCTTAACTTTTAGGTGATTTTAATTAATTAATTAATTTTCAGAAAAAAAAATATGAAAAATATCCTTTTTTATTATATAGAATAGTGTTGGAACCTGATTTCGCTGTGAAATTCTAATGCGTGCCATCGATGCATCCTATGAGTTCTGATCTTTGCAAATGTCCTTCAGCAAGAAATCGTAAGACCACGGCCAGTTGTAACGATGCTGGAATGGAAGTTTTACTGATTTGGAGGCACTGATGAGGCCCTTTTATTAAGTCGGTAGTATGATACAAATCTTTTAGCCACATATCTACGCAGCGTCAGCAATTCTTAATGGGTTTGAAATTTGTTTTCATTTCTATTTCAAGCGATTCTTGGAACCTGGCTGACTTTAAAAATCAAGATTTTCTTCCAATTTTTTTGTATTTTGATGCTGATCAAGATTTCTTCAATTCGAAATTTTTTTTCTAGATTTCTTTGCAGTCCCGATCCGGTTATTAGATAAGTACAGTATGGCTAATCCTTATGAAGAGCTATTTTCTTTAAAAAATCACCCAATTTTGAATTTTTAACGTTCATTAGAAATAAAAGACACGATATTTACCGTAACGATTTTCCATGAAGCTTCCTACACACCACTGGAAATAATTATTTACAAAATAATATCTGGATGATTAAAAAAGATCAGCGTATAAAGTACGTATTTTTATGTTGAGCATTTATTTATTAATCCCTGAAATTATCTATGAATACCTCTATTCATCGATTTCGAAACTTTCTTTATATTTTATTATTTGTTTATAAGTATATTTATTTTTCTTGCTAAACGACACCAAGATTGAAGCAACAATATTTTAACAAAATATTCAACACCTCAACACAGCCTTGACTGTGTTTTCGTTTCAATTACTCCCCCAACACAAGCATCAAAGCAAGGGGTGTATAAATTAAAAAGAACTTATTGCATAAGCCTATAAAAAGATGAGCACAAATACATATATCAATATATGTTATATTCTGTGAATTTTAAAAATGACGGCGCACTGAGGTATGCATGTTTTTTTTTGTATCATTGAAAATGACCACTAATGAGAACGAATTTTGCTGCTTAAAGCAGATGTCATTTGTTTCCAAGTTAAACATATTGTAGGAGCTGTAATGAAAAAGATAAATATTGAGGAAATAAAATAACAACTAACCAGTTTAATAAAGAAGTTTTGTATACATAGTCTTACTTGCACAAAAATTCTAGTTGAAGAGAGGAATCGAGAAGTCACTTTTCAAAAAGGGGTATAAAAATCCTTAATGAAGTTCCAGAAATACATCATGGTATTTTTTTCTTACAGCAATATTATCGACTTCTCATTCTAACTGTAAGATTTAGCGGAACCATTCTTAATCTCGGTTCATAAAACCGTCTTCCGACTACGTTGTTTAGTCATAGTCTTACTCTCGCTATCTGTTTTCCCCTACACCCCAACCATTCTCACTTTTCGAGCCACCTTTTGTCCTCATGGAGCTTGAGCTCGGAGAGTATAACAAAATAGGGGTACCCATTTAATTCAATAGTGTTGAGCCAGCGGATGGACTGAGCGGAGCGAAAAAGCTCCATAATACACTCAGGAAACAATCGAAGACAACAACCGAATGAAACATACAGGTACACTCAAATTGGATATCTGAACAACACAACAGCAACATAATGAAATAATGAAAAAGACGGCCATACGTCTTGGTAGACTGGTTAACAAAATAAAAAGTTGAAGAAAAAGAAAAGTATGTATATTTTGAGGAAAGTAAAATAAACGTTTTTGTAAAAAAATTGCCTTGAAAGATTCGAAGAAGGGGTTTTATTGGAAAGAGGTTAAATCGCCAGGTTTTCAAAGATATTTTTTAATTAAACTTTATTTATCTTCCATTGCGAATTTATTTATTTGAGTTTCCTTTGTATTTTTGAAGAAGAATTTCAGCATTCTAGTTAGGACAAACCACCCTTAATAGTTTCGTAGCTTCCGCCCTACAACATAAGTACATGCATTTATTTAAATAAATTACGACGAATCCATCCCAGGTGACTAGCCGGTTGGCTGCATCGTTGTTGCAATATTTGTATTGCCCCCCTATCTTTCATCCTTCGTTGATCATTTTGTCAGTTCGTCAATTCGATATTATCTCTCGCCTGTGGCGGTTGAACAATTTAATAATACATACAATTAATTCCTAAAACGCGGCCCTTAAAGTTATCGTCATCCTAATCGTCATTATACGAGTAAACTCCCAAAATTTGGTTGAACAAAAAATTTTTGCACCATCGTTATAACACATATTACCTTGTGTACCTCGAATGATTCCAATTTCTAAATTGACTTGTGGTAATGTCAGTAGGTACATAAAAGGATTTAAAAGGAGATACCGATGCAGATTGACTTTAAATGTCTGAATATCAGAATAGAAGGGAACTATTGTGCCAGGTATATCATTTCACATTCGTGTAGTGCGGCTAAAAAAAGAAATTTTGAATTAAACAATACGTCCGTAGTTGGGTTCAAGGCTAAATTGATGGGCATTCTCAGAAGCGCGAGTATTACGGCTATATTACTAGAACACAGCTTATAAAACAATGGTAATACAATGAAAGAAAAGAAACATTGCGGCGGTTCTGGAGAGATTCAATTGTTCCTGTTATACTTCTATGACCTATCATGTTTAAGATCTTTTGGATTTTATCCAAGAAACTCAAGTATCGGAGCACCTGCCCAAATATGAGAATTGAACTCGAACTCTAAACGAATATAGGCCTTATATACTTAGATTACAGCCAGTGGTCTATTTCACCAACTTACAAATTGTAAATTACAAGTGTTTTTTTAACAAATTTGTAGAAAAATTGATTAATTCTGTTTCACGAGATAATTGTTTTACAAAATTGTAGTTGTAGATTACAAAGGGAAATTTGTAGAAATTTCATTATTTTCGTTTCACAAAACAATTTTTTTTTGTAGTTTACAAATACAAATTTGTAAAATATAATTTTTTTTGTAAGTTTGTGTTTCACCAAATGAAATAATTTTACAATTTTGTTCAGTTTATGAAAATTTCTTACAATAGAAAGATGATATGTAGATTTGATTACAATTTGTAATTTTTTAATAAGGATCTCGTTTAAGAATGTCGTTACGTCGCCGTCGTCGTAGGCATAGTAGCACCGATAGTGATGTGATAGTGACCATTTCGTTCTAGATAGACGAAGAAAAATTTATCGATCGCGTATAATATAATAACGATATTTCTGATACTTTTGCATTCAACGAAAAGTTTCGATTGAAACGGGTTAAGGCAGAGGAAATAATAGGACAAATTGGACCACGGATTGAAAATGAAACTGAAAAAAAAATTTCATCGGGCCGTACCAACAATTAAATTAAGAGACGACTTTGATGATTGAGTGAAATGGACAATTACGTAGAGAGCTCTATAAAGTTAGCCATACATGTTATGAACGTAATATTTATGGGAACTATAAATTTAGAACTATTTATTGTAAAATATAAAATGTAGCATAAATGGTCAGTTACAACATTAAAGTCGTCTCTTAATTTGATTGTTGGTACGGCCCATTGACACCAATGCAGCAATTTCTTAAAGCTTTACACTGGCTTGAAAATGGAGGACAGTATCAGTAGGTTACAATTACAGATTGTAATTTGGTGAAATAGACCACAGATCAGAATGGGAGACAAATTTCTTGCAACTTTGAAGGAAACCTAGACACTAAGTAGTGTTTTTGGCGACGTTGAATATGTGGTCATTCCACACAAGGTGGTTTGCGAAGCGATGCGCATACCGGGTTTTCTCAATGCAAGTGCCGCTCATGAATAGTGGCATGGGGTTTGGGTTGCGCTTTAACGACACAAGACATAATTGAGTTTTTGAATCATTTTCCTCATTAGACAATACTAAAGAGATCAGAATTAAATGAGCTTGTACCGTGCCGTTCTAAATCCATTTCGGAATAAGAAATTATATCCCAAAAAGGAAGAAAGTATAGAATAATAAATATAGAATAATAAATATAGAATAATAAATATAGAATAATAAATATAGAATAATAAATATAGAATAATAAATATAGAATAATAAATATAGAATAATAAATATAGAATAATAAATATAGAATAATAAATATAGAATAATAAATATAGAATAATAAATATAGAATAATAAATATAGAATAATAAATATAGAATAATAAATATAGAATAATAAATATAGAATAATAAATATAGAATAATAAATATAGAATAATAAATATAGAATAATAAATATAGAATAATAAATATAGAATAATAAATATAGAATAATAAATATAGAATAATAAATATAGAATAATAAATATAGAATAATAAATATAGAATAATAAATATAGAATAATAAATATAGAATAATAAATATAGAATAATAAATATAGAATAATAAATATAGAATAATAAATATAGAATAATAAATATAGAATAATAAATATAGAATAATATATATAGAATAATATATATAGAATAATAAATATAGAATAATAAATAATGTTTGACCTTCAGTGGACTTAAGGTCAATTTTTGTTAATATTTTTTTTGTGACGTTTCGGATGTGGTTACACCCTTCTTCAGACCTATTTATTAAGTGAAATGTAATTGAAAACATATAGATATACATATGTATTAAATACATCTTCTTCTTCCTTTTCTTCGGCGCTGTTATGATCTCGATGTCGAGGGGATCATAACTCTCCCACGTATCTGCTTCACACTAGTGATCCGCCTGTGGGTATTAAATACATCAAAATTCTAAAAGAATATACTTACAACTTTAAAAAATACAAATATTTTTTTTTAATCTTTGAAAGACGTTTTAAATATTTTTGTTTTTTGTTGCATATATCTTATCTCTTTTGTTTTTTTGAAATCAGGACGATGATTTTCCTCTATGCAATGGAGAGCTAGTGCAGTCTTTTGTGTACTACCTCTATTTATATCAGATTTATGACCTGATATACGATCTCGAAGTTTTTGCATTGAGGCTCCTACATAGATTCATGGGGATAATGTTGTATAACTATATCTGATTTTTCTTCTTTTTCTAATTTTGAGAAAACTGAATTTTTAAAAGTATTTGTTGATTTAAAGGCTATTAATTAAATAAAAGGTCACGAAGAAAGGAAATATTTAATAATAAATATAGAATAATAAATATAGAGTAATAAGTATAGAATAATAAATATAGAATAATAAATATGGAATAATAAACATAGGGTAATAAATATAATAATAAACGTAGAAAAGGAAAGAGAATTCTTGGTTTCATTTGAGTTGCAAGGACGTTATAAGGATTAGAGAAGGAAGTTTCCGATGCTAAAAAGCCAAACCTACTGAAGAAAACCGGAATAAGTTCAAACAAATCTGTAATTATCATATTCGACGAACCGAATTTCGGTATGACCAACATTTAAGGTAAAAAAATACTGCAATGCCTGAAAAGTAGTAACCATTTTTGATCATTTTCAGCTTACAAAGAAGCCAATTTGCTTGCAGCATATTTTGCTGTTAATTCGAAGTTTTCAGAAAGTGTCATGTCTCCTGAAAAAGTTAACGATTTTATCGAACAAATCTCTTTTCGCACTCATACAGCCGCAAGTGTACTGAAAGATCTCGATATACACAAATCCTGAACAAGTTAACGATTTTATCGAACAAATCTCTTTTCGCACTCATACAGCCGCAAGTGTACTGAAAGATCTCGATATACACAAATCCGCTGTTCCTCCCATTGTTCTGAAGAGTTGTTTTTAAGCATTGATAAAACCGTTGCATAAGCTTTTCCATGTGTTACTCTACTAGTATCTTTTCGAGGGGATGTAAAAGAGCTCTTGTCCAGCCTGTCCCTAAAAAGGCGAATCTTGTTCCTTGCCTAACTACCGTCCAATTGCACTTACATCCTTTCTTTCCAAGGCCATGGAAACGCTGATAAGTTATGTTTTGAAGAAATATCTTCAAGAACGAAAGCTTCTCAATTACCGGCAGTATGGCTTTCGGAGCAGAAAGTCTACTGGTGATCTGATGGTATATCCACCGAACAGTATCACAAATCTTCATCTACATCGTTTTGGAGAAAGTAAGATTATTGAACTATTTCGAAAGCATTTGTAAGAGTTTGGTATCAAGCTCTCTTATTGAAAATGCGTGCATTTGGTATTGATGAATATCTTCTCCGTTGGAATACAAGTTGTATTGGATGGTTTTTAAGTCTTTGGTGCCAGCACGTAACTTGATACAATCGAGCATTGTCGATCGTAGGTCAACTCGAAAAAAATTATTTATGGCAGCACGTAATTTGAACGAGTTTCTTTGTGACTTCCATTTAAAAATATTATTGTGAACTATAAAACGGAATGTCAAATTGGTATTCTTCTGATATCATGCATGTACCTCGGCCCGTGCCTTTCAAGTGAAGTTTTTTACTTTTTAGTATATTTTATATTAGGTATGTAACTTGTAAGCAAATTTCTGTTTTTCCTGCCTTGGGTACTTTTAAGCATTCCTATGGGTAAATCATGGTGAAAACTCATAAAAGTGTTCGAAACATCCGTCTGTTTCTTATTTATTGACATTTTTTGTTTTTCCAAGCTATTTTTTTTTTTTAAATCACTGCCAACGATAACTTTTTTCTGTCGAGTGAAAAATTTTGTTTCAAACCTCATTTTCAAGTTTGTGTGCTGCCAAATCTGACGATACAGAGAACACTCGATTGAACCAAAATAGGTGCTGCCGAGGCTCGATTGTATCGATTAAACTCGATTGTACCAAGTTACGTGCTGGCACCCCTGTCCATTCATAAAATAAATACTGGTGTGCTCCAAGGTTTCGTTTTTTCTCAGCCTCCTATTAATTTGATTTGTTGACGACAATCCTCTCATACTCTCAGCTTCTCATATTGGTGTCCAGATTCAGATACTTGTTCTTTTTTCTTTCGTTTTTTGGTTAATGCTCTTCCGTTTATCCTTGAGATCAAATTTGGACGTTCTGTTAAATTAAGAGATTCTTTCTTTAACCGCACTACAAGAATGTGGAGCACCTTTTCATTACGATGTTCAGATATTCAAAACCTTTCTGCATTGGTATCTCCTTTTAAATCCTCTTTAACTTTACTAAATGTTGGCACTGCGCAGAAGCATTTTAAGAGTAGTTATAATACTCATGTTTATTAGTGGGCAGAAAATATAAACACTTTAATTTACATAAAAGTTGAATTAAATAAAATAAGTTTTGTTTTTTGCTTTTACGAAAAGTTAAAATTGTTGCAGACTGTAGAACTTCCATGTCCTTTTTTTATGTAAAAAATATTGTAAAAGTATTTATATAATATAGCGCAACGTGAATTTCAACGTCCAATTCGTAATCGTGCCACGCCAAACCGGCAAAAATCCCGGCGCTTAGCTACTCGACTAGAACACACTAAAACCACAGGAAACCATGCAGAGCGTGGCCCCCACCGGACTGGTAGTTCAAATGCTTCATTGTTAGGTCAAATTGTTTAACGAGTGAGGATGATTTTTGAAATCCTGTGGTATCACAACGGACTAAATTTTGGTGTAAGTGTGTTGGCTTTTTCGGTCAGCAGCCACCTTAACCTAACCTAACCTAACCGAACTACATACAAATATGTACCTCTAAAAACTATGGTTAAAACACGAAATTTATATTTAAACAAATGCCCATGGTCCGGTAATTCGTGTGCCATACTTTGGGATGTGATTCTTGGTCATGGTCCACAGTGCGGCCGATGTCCACTTTATGCGGCCAAAAGTCGAAAAACGTTGAGAATGATCCACAAATTGGTATATGGGGGTTTTTGGGGTCGCTGATTACGAATCTGTTATCAGAATCAGCAAATTCAAAATGGCCGACCTAATATGGCGTCATGTCATACGAAAAAAGTTATCAAAAATGAAATAACTTTGATATAGTTGGTTAAAAAAATTTGTTTTTTTTTTATATTATTAGGGCATGTACTTGAAAATTTATTAAAAATGAACAAATTCAAAATGGTGGAATGCTATATGGCAATATTATATGACAAAGAAAATGGAAAAAAAGTTATTTATATATTTTTATTGAAATCGAGCACAGTAATTTATAAATTATAAATTTAGAAATACAAAATGCAATATGAGCAAACAATAGGTATATTAGTTAATCCGATATTTACATGAAAAAGTTTTCATTGCCCATCTCGTAACAGTCACAATCATCTACATCTGTATCTGTTTCAGAAGCGGAAGAGCTGTCAAAAGATTGTTGTTCATCTTCTGTTTGATTATTTACAAGTGGAGGTGCTAACAAATTGATACAGTCCTCAGACAAAGATTTAAGTGGTTTTAGAGGTAATTCTCGACAACTAGATATGAATGGATCGGATGCGATTAGGAATCTTTTAAAAACATCCTCCATTGTCTTTTGACGATAATGGTTTCTTGCGAAATTAGCTTGTTAGATTTAAAAAAAATTATTAAATGCTTCTTGTGCATCTTCCGACATTTGACAGATAGGTAACACTAAATATTTTATTATCTCGGGGCCATGAATTAAAAGTTTGTGAACTAACGTGGGCATACAATACCAGGGATATTGTTGTAAATTAAAGGTACTAGTACGGTCTAGAAAGCCAAACAACGCACGATTTTTGGGAATTTTTTTCTCGGAAACTTTATTAGATAATAAAATAATTATTTTTTTAAATAATGAATACATGCGTCGAAAGTACAAGAACATTTTTTTTGTCGTAATTTTTTAATTTTGGCTGAATTATAGAGGGCGCCAACTTTGACTCTTCAAAAAACATATTGTCCCATTGCGGACAATTAATCTTCGGATCTACTGAACCGATTTTCAAAAAACTTGTTGCAACTTGATTGTTTTTATGTTTTCTAAGATAATTTACCACAATTTGACCAAAAAGTTATGAACGAAAAAAATGGCGACCCAAAAATGGCCAAACAAATTTCAAAAAAAAACTTATTTTTTAATTTTTTCAAAGCTTGACATTTTTTGTTTTTTTTTTTACTTTTAAAACAAATTGTGGTAAATTATCTCGTAAGAAACCTTCCTTTAAATAACCCAGTTTTTTTTTTGTTTCAGTCCAGCCAATCCTGAGATTAACTGTCCGCAATAGGACAACGTATTTTTTGATGAGTGGACGTTTGCGCCCTCTATAATTCGGCCAAAATTCAAAAATTTCAAAAAATTTGTATTCTTGACGCATTCATTCATTATTTAAAAAAAAAGTATGTTATTATCTAATAAAGTTTCCGAGAAAAAAATTCCCAAAAATCGTGCGTTGTTTGGCGTTCTACACCGTACTAGTACCTTAATGCACAAAAAAACTCAACGGGCAGCTACGGGCAGCTGAATTTTATTTTATTTGGTACACAATACTTTTATTAACTATCTTAAATAGATTTTCACTGAAACAAATATTTTTTTTGTTTTTTTCAAGTAAATAAATAGTGTTGACATATCTCTGTCTAACAATGTACTATTTAGGAATTTTTATTTAGAAATCCTTGAACTTATTTTACGCACCTGCAGCTGTTGAATCCATTTTATTGCAATAGATTTGCTTGGAAATAAAAACTTTTACACGTGTTTTTATGGAAGTGTCCATTAGCATATCTTAACGACGCGTGACTACGTTAACTTAGCAGCCACATTCAGGCTAAGATTATGGGGCGGATTTGCGGCAAGAGATTTTACTACGAACATTTTTCGTCTCCTAGGGGTCTCCTACAGAAAAGTCTGATTTTCAACTTTGACATCACTTTTTGACGATTCAAAAAAACCTTGGTGTACCCTGATCCATGTTAAGGTCAATTTCTCTGTCACTACTAATGGTAGGGAATTCATTTTACACTTTTTTTTAGTAGAAATACTAACCTTTAAAACTACGTTTAAATTGAGCTGATATGTTTTTAGGGTTGCCAGATATTCAATTTTAAATGGTATTCAATTTTTCTTGCCCGAACAACTTAAAAGCAACATAATCGCATTTGTGAGTCTAATTTTAAAGCAATAAAGTATTAACTCTAAATAAAAGGGTTTTTAATTGGCGCGAGTAGATCTTGGTGGCCTGCCGAATCTGTTTTTTTTATTCAGTTGTTATGCATTTTTTACTCAGAATCTAAAGATTTACTTAAAATTAATAACTATTTGACAATAAAGTTAATTATACAAAATAAAAGAAAAATATAATTTGTGAGTGAAACACAGAAGAGAAAATTATTAAAGCCTACCTACTGCACTCGTGTTCACTTAACCTTAATTAATTTCCATTTATTTTTCTATAATTTGAAAAATTGAATTATAATTGCTAAAAACAATCAAGTGTAGACATTGAAATCATTGGCTAGTAAATTAAATGAACTGATGAGCTTGAACCTCGAGCACAAAAAGAAGTTGCTTGGCTTTAAGATGCAAATGTCTGTTATGATCGCCCTAGTGACTGAAAATAAAAAAAAAACTTAAGGAGGAAAATACCAAACTGCAAGATGACATCCGAGGCTCATCGTGTCTCTAGCATAACAGGATTTTCTTCCACGTAGTACGACATAATTGCCAAAAACGTGGAACTGGGCTCTGGCTTTACTTTAAAAAATCAAACCGGATAATCCGTTGCCAGTAACTGATAAGGGGAATATGGTGGGAACTGCAGGTATCCCGAGTATCTCTTTTTCAGCAACCTGGCTGATTCTAAACAGTCCTAGTGACAACGGTTCATAATATGTCAGAGGAGTTCAAGAAAGATGGCCAAGTTGTTCGATCTAATTGAAACTTGAAACACCAGTATTGATTCTATCTGAAAAGAGGAAACGACATCTTAATTTCCGGAATCTGAATCAATCTCAATACTAAGCTATCAGATCTTCCTAATATTTAATATTTAAGTTATCACTTAAAATAAAATCCGGTGCTCAATCTGATAGTGAAACTTATGAGATCGATCATCAAAGTAATGTTCCTGTCTCAAAAAGTTCTATGGTGCACACAGCAAACGTAACATCATGGGGGACGTGGAAAACCAAACCATAACCAAGTTCTAATGGCCCAAATTGAACCACACAGCGGATGCCATGATTGACATTCTGCATGAACGATTTGAGGGTAAGGTTATCTCTGGCATAGGTGACGTGAATTGGACACCAAGAGCATGCGGTTTGACCCAGCTAGACTTTTTCTTGTGGGGCTTCGTAAAGTCGCAGGTCTATGCGAATAAACCACAATAGATCAATACTCTTACAGCCTTATTTTCTAACTCGTTTTAGCGACGGAGTAAAGTTACTTCGACTTTACAACGGCTGTAATCCTGAAAACCTTGGCGCAAAATTTCAAACATTTAAAACCTACTCTAAATCAATTTTAGAATGGGAGTCCACTCTAAATATTGAGTATAAAACGAGAACCGACTTTTTGTTAATTTTAAAGGACATAAACTATACTTTAACGTTAAAGAGCTCGTCTAACTTTGACAGCAGCAAATAGCTAGTTTATCTTTTAAAAGTATACTTTATCCATATTGACAATGGTCATTTCATACCAAAGCAAATCGAAGAAAAAATGTTTACTGACGTTTTATTCGATTTTTTAAAGATGTTTTTTTGTAAATAGACTGAATCACTGAATATTATAAATTCGAAACAATCGTACGAAAGTGCTCTACGATTAACAAATCTGTACATACAAATGTACATTTATCTTATGTATGCACGCAGCTGGCCGAGACGAACCGGACCGGCCCAAGCTAAATTAGAGCCCTGCGCAAGCTTCATCAGTGGTGCCCCTCATTTGCGGTGATTGGCGGAAGAAGTCATTTCCTCATTACCCAAGGAGTACCCTTTGCAATGCGTTTTTTAAAGAGGTACCCGCAAGAGGCCTATTCCTAGATAATACTTACATATATGTATCTAATTAAAATAAATATGATTTTTATTTAAAACTAAGAAATCAAAAATATATCACAAAAATAATAGTAACTAACGAATACAAAAATTTATGAAATGAAAAAAATATTTTTTGAAGTAAAAAGTATTTAAATACTAATTCAAAAACATAACAACATACAAATAAATAATTAACTCATTAATTATTGTTAAATTAAAAGTTTTATATTCATATTTACATATTTATTCAGCGTAGGAAATAATAATAATAAAGTTATTATTTTAATAAAAATAAATGGAACCGAATTTATTGCAATAGATTAACTTTTCTGACTTCTGTTTTAGAAAACTCAGTTACCAGATCTTCATAATCTAATGACTTGACAAGCTCTTTCTCTATAGCCATGATTGACAAGTCAACTTATCTTCCTTGACTCATTGGCGTCCTGAAGTAGTTATTCATTAATTTTAGTTTCGAAAAATTACGTTATTTGAGGGAACTGTGATGGTATTTCTAGATTTAGAGCTATAGCTGCAGCTGATTGCACGTTAGTGAATTGTTCTTCTGATCGCATTTCCACTAAAGAGTTTTTAGTACCTTCCAGAACTAGAACGCTGTTAGATAAATTAACAGACAGACTTTGTAAATACTTAATAGTTATATTCTTTGTTTGTAAAATATCAAACTAGATTAATATGCAACATATAAACTTGAAACTAAAATTTTACTTCCTAATGACTCCGCAGTGTTTCTATTCTCAACGTTTCCAGCAAAACTTTTCAATAAGAGCTTCATATTATATCTTCTAAAATTTTTTTTAATGGTTTTAAAGCATCTCCCATCTGGTTTCAGAAAGGGGTTTTAAGGTCAAACTAACGCATTGTTTAACCTGATACAAAATTTTATAGCCATTGATCAATGTCAAAAAACTTAACAGCTTCCAACGAACAACAAGCTGAATCATTAACAACCAGCAACAACCAAAGGGAATGCAAGCAGCATCAACAAAATAAGCTCTTGGTTCAAGACTCTTAATTTTGTTTTGAACACCAGCCTCTTTTCCTTTCATGTTTGAACCATTATCATAACCTTATACTTATACACTACTGGAATAGGAGCGTAGCAAGTTTTATTCTCAATATAGATTCCCTATCTTTTCTTTTGTTTTGAGTTTTTTCTTACCACAATAGACAAAGTATGTAATTAGATTAGTCAAAAAATCCATTTTTTTAAATGTAAACAATGACTGTCAAGAACAAAAAAATAGAGAAAAGGAGAAATTGAATAAAACAGATTCACTCATTGACGACAAACCTCAACATTAGTTATCGCGTCATCATCACTTATTATTTCCATATTTCAACCCTTTGTCTCATCTCGACACACGAGCCACTCGACATGACAGTGATAAAATTTCATTCATAAAGAGAGGCCAGTGCCAAACTAAAAATAGTACAAAAAACACTCAACCGGAAGAGTTTAAATTCATAGACGCAACTTTTAATTTTGCGCGCTGTTATGTCAATGAGTATGAATTTTGTACCTCAGAATTTCTGTTTGAGTACCATTGCTGACTTCGATTTCATATAGAAGAACTGACATCGGGCGCATGTTATCAACATGCAAGCTGTAATTGCCTGTATTTGCTGTTGAAATTTTGTTTTATGTTACATTGTATAGGGGAGGGTTATCAAAATAAAATAAATGCCTTCACTTATACACGCGATGATGAGTATGAAGAATAACGCAACAGTAGATTGAAGAAGAGAAAAATAGCAAATAGGTATCTGTTGTCAAGCGAACAAAATCGTGCACTTTGTAAAGATTTTGTGATGTAGTTTTTTTTACTGTGGGAGTGTGGGTGTGTTTAGGAAATTTAACATAGACTTATTTTTGGAATAGTAGATATGTATGTATATCTGTCTTTAAATTCAGAATTAGCTGTTAGTTATATAATAATTATCAATATTAGTGTGAGCTATAAAAAGAAATGAGATCAAAAAAGAAGGTAGGTAGTGGTAATGAAGTAGTGGCTTTTTTAACGCTTGCCCAAGGCGCCCTTTGGGTTCGGCTCCCTGCGCATTTGTACAGTTTGAACGTATAGCTTGTCCGGCGCTGGAGACGAGTATACGTACTATAGCTAAATGAATCTGCACCTTACAACAACAATTGAGTTTTTTATGCTGTGAATTTGCGATTTATACTTTATTTTCATCTAAAATAATGTAAATAACTTATAAACAATCAAAATCTGTACCGATGTACTCGTAGTATATTAAATGTACCTTTTTTCGGCGAAAAGTTATTTGGTTTGAAGTTGTCTGTTTTTTTTTACTTTTTTTTGTGTTTTTGTAGTTGTGTGAGATATGTATCTGTCAAATTAAGGGTTGTTCAACTCAAATTCGCTTAGATTCTGCTGTAAAACCTACATTAGTTAGAAGAGTTGTCTAACGTGATTAAAATTATGAAAAAGTTAGATAAAGTCTCCAAGCTAAACGACTGCGTTAAGTAGAGCCGGTTTTATTGCTTAAACGAGAACTCTTTAAAATTTTGCGCCCTTATTTTTAATGAAAATGCACGAGGAATAGCGGTGGAATAAGCTAAAACTGGTTCATAGGAGGTTTAAGGCCGTTTAAGTATCTAAATGTCATTATGAAATCTTGTGAAATTTACAAAAAGGAGTGTAAGCATTTTTTTTTTTCATTTCTTACTAAAACAAAGAAGGATAGATATTTTGCATTAATAATTAATTTATATTTTCCAAACACTCGAACAGTTGTACGGTATTGGGAACGCAACGTGGTTGGTACATTCATTTATTGGATTTGAACTTTATACAATCCAATTTTTAATGTATCCAATTTCCAATATGCATACAATGACAATAAAATGAATATTAATGGAAATCAGCTGGGGTTTGATTTAGGTGTATAATAACCAGAGTTTTAGATTGCTCGGTTTAACTATTCCGAGGTTGAACCCAGTATTAGTGAAAAATAAGAAATAAGGCTGTTAAAGTGAACATAAAACAGGCCATGGTTCAAATTCAGACGGATCTATGCGGAAGAGTCAAAGAAAACTGATCCGTGCCACCGTAAGGCGGGCATTTGAACGATGTCAATAATGACACACGTAGGCTTTTTAAATAAACCAAGAATTTTGTTATTTCCTCACACACAGCTTGTTTTATTTCAATTCAACATCTACCCCTTATTAAAAACTCTTTAGTAGCATTTAGATTTTAGATTTTAATTAATTTAATTTTTAGCTTTTAACTCAGAAAACGTTTACAAGGAGCGAACGCTGCTCAGAAGTAACAATTTCTTTTTAAAAGATTGCTAAAATATAACCTTAAAGCCTCTACCTTCCATTTTTAAGGTGACGCTGTTTAGACTTGCTCATAAAAACCCTATGAGTCACTAGAAACAGTATATAATTAAAAATACATAATATAAGTTAATAAAATTAAGATTTAATACATAATTACTTTCTAGTTACTGTTTTATAAATGTTTAATTAAAGTGACTAAGAATTGCCTTTTTAAATTGTGATATTCCCCTTATCTGCTTTATTTATTTATTTATTTTATTTTTATTCTTGAAATGCTTATATACATTAAGACATATTGTCTTTTAAAATAGATACAAGCTTAAAATTATTACAATAATTATAGCTTTATTTGGCTTTATCGCCAATGGTAAGGAGTTCCATAGTTTAATAGAATATACAAAAAATAGCCTTGATGAATTTAGAAATCGCATGCTTAATGGAATACTGACCCATTAGGAGATAGGTCAAAATGGAGTTACGTACAGATACAGGCTTTTGCAAGCCTCAGATCTCATGAATAGTTTATCATACTTTAAGAATACCAGTATTCATGATTAATTCATGAATTAGTTTTAATTTTATCCGTCAACAAGTAGGACAAATCCACATAGCAATATCTTTTTTTTGCAACTTCCCAAAAATCGTTTTTTCGAGTTAGGTCAGTATTCCATTAAGCATGCGATATGTGCATAGGTGAAATAAGATTCATTGTTCGATCAGACTGCGCAAAGCATATTTTTTCATAATATTGTAATATTTGTAATATTTGTAATATTGTAATATTTGTAATATTTTGTGCAAGAATATACAACACCTGGATTCAAAGAATTGTTCAAAAGTGCATCCTAGGACAAGTTGATGGTATTGAGAAACATGGTCAAATCTGCGCAAGCCAAAAATGTACCTAATTATACTCGTATCATTAAAAGCAACAAGCAATTTACGCAGTGATTGAGAATCCAGTTTGGGGTAAACTACTGAAGCATAGTCAATAAGTGGTACAAGCAACGATTTACTAATTCTCAGTTTAGTATCGACTGGTGTTAGATTAGAGAACATATTCAATTTCCGAAGACATCCATTGATACGTCCAACAGAAAGGTTAATATGGTCGACGGCTGAAAGTGAACGATTTATTTTAAAGCCTAGACTTAAAACAGTACTCGGAAACTCAATTTGAAACTGTGCTAGAAAAATAGGGGTAGATTGCTCGTATAAAATTTCCGTCTAGAGATAGCAATTATTTGGGATTTCGCTGGATTTAGCGTAAGGCAATTACAGAGCGACCTATTGTGAATCTCATCCAGATCTTTATTTATTCTGCAAGTTAGATCTTTCAGTAAGTTAAAAGGTCCCGAAAGATAAATTTGAACATCATTTGCGTAGAGATGTAACATGACATTTTTGCAAACATGTGGTAAGTCATTTATATACATGGAGAACATAATAGGACCCAAAATGGAACCCTGTGGGACGCCAGCAAGTAAGCTGATTGAATCAGAAGAATTATTGCCAACTTTAACCTTTTGAGTTCGATGACTTAAATAGCCTTGAATGAGACGAACCGAACTGTCACTAAAGCCAAAGTAAAATTTTAGTTTCTTGCACAGAATACTGTGATTAACTTGGTCAAATGCTTTTGTAAAATCCAGCAAACAGGGAAGCGTTAACATGCCTTGGTCATACTGAATTCGAATATCTTCAAGAACCTTAACCATAGCCGTAGAGCAGCTGTGAACTGCTCGAAATCCTGACTGCACCGGAGAAAATAAGTTACGAGTCCGCATGTGGTTTGAAATTTGGTTTGACAAAACTTTTTCTAAGATTTTAGACAGGCAAGGCAGTATACTTATAGGCCGAAAATCTGATGCAGTTGAAGGATTGTTTTTCTTATAAGCACAGGAATTACCTTTGCACGCTTCCAACATTTTGGAAAAGAAGATGTCATGATACAAAAAGGTGGGTATAATTTGTGGTAATATGATTTTAAAAAAACGTATTGGAACTCCATCTTCACCCACTGAGTTGGATCGAAGAGAAAGGATATACATGACAAATTCATTCTTAGAAACGACTTCAAATTAAAATTCGGAAGGAGGTTCATAAATGGCTGGGCTGTTAATTGTTAAGCTAGATGCCTGTAGGTTGATGTCCACAAAGCATTTATTAAGATCATTTGGATCCGGAAAATGTTCAACCACTTCCTTTCTACCAATACCAAATGAACGCAGGCTACTCCAAAACTTACGTGAGGTTTGATCAGGGCTTAATTTTGAAATGAAATATCTTTTTTAGCTCTGCGAGTTAAAAAGGACGAGTGGTTACGAGCTTGACAAAAAATCTTCCAGTTTATGGGTGTTGGATGGCGCTTCCACTTGGAATACAGCTTAAGATCTTGCCTCCCTGTACAACTTCTTTCTGGAATTTGAGGAACAAAATGTGATGCTAATTGGAGATTGCAATGCAAGTGTCGGTGAAACTCAATTATGGGAATTTCATCCAGAACTCGCTGGGTATTCAACTTATACTCCCAGGAAATCAAAAGACAAAAAAATCGATAGTAATGGTAAAAAATTTATTGAAATGTGTGAATCTCAGTTTGTCACTTCTGAATGGCCGAACAAAAAGGGATGAGGATGGTTAACTTACTTTTTTCAGAGGAAATGCTTCTTCAACAATAGACTACTGTCTAGTAAAAGAAGATTGGTTTAGCTGTATGCCGGATCTCAAGGTGGCCGTGGCGCGATGGATGTGTGCTCGCCTGTGAACCTCATGATCACAGGTTCGATCCCTGCCGTCGTCTATTTCATTTTAATTCCATTAAAAACCTTCTAAAATTGTCATCAATGGGTTGCTGGTTTACTCATTACATGTTGTTCAGGCATAACACTAGCAACATGTAATTGACTTAAACTAGTATGCCCAACAAGGATGAACACGAATAAAATAATGTGAATTATAACCGGCATAGAAATAAGACACGGCATTCTCCGCTTTAGTTCAGCTGCCATCCCTGGAGATAAAATATCTGAGACAACAACCTTCATTCTCAGAACATCGTGCCACACATCTTTCCTATCCTTCTTTCTCTTCCTTAACTTCACGCCCGCGCTGTGTTCAAACATTTAAAGGGTAATCATAATCCCTTGAGCGCGTGTAGATTATAAAAAAAAAAAAAAAAAATATGAATACTGAACCAGAAAATCAACTTCTTCCGAAACTAGTATGGAATGATAAATTTATACATCGCTATCAAAGAGATCTAGATAATGCACTAGATGCAGCTGGCTTCTCCGAACCAGAAACAAATCAAGGAATAGATACTTTGACGTCATGTGTAGCTATTGCGGCGAAACCTCTCCAGCCAAATGGAAGGGGAAGATCGACAAAAAACAACCATGGTATGATGCAGATTGTCTTAGTGCGAGAGACAAATCTTCTGCTCATCTAGATCTGGCAAAAAAGACACCAACCCTTGTTTCAAAACTAGCTTACCAAAAAGCAAACAGAGAATACAAAAGTATCTGTCGAGAAAAACAAAGGCAGTATTGGCGAAATCTCGCACAGGAAATAAGTGAAGTAAGGAACAGTTGCGACTTTTGGAAATTAGCGAGAAGACTGAAAAGTAGAGATTAGTCGTTCAAGAATACAAGTTAAAGCAGAGGTTTTAGTAGAATTTAGTAAAATTTGTTAAACCCCCCAACTAGCCCAAATCATCACTTGTTTGCCCTCTCTTATATAGAGAATGTGGAACTTGATGCGAGAATAACACCTCTAGAGATGAAAACTGTAGCCTACGCTTGCAAGCTCAATAAAGCACCTGGAGACCGTATACCGTATGAATTCTATAAGTTTTCCACGGAAAAATTTCTAAAATGCTTGGCAGAATGTTTTAATTGGGTCTTTGATGAAGGATCAGTAGGTGAAAGTTTCAGGAGAAGCATAATATTCCCAATCTTTAAAAAAGGGAATGCAGTAGAAGCATTCATTCTTAAATTCAGTAATGAAAATCTTCTTTGCAATACTTCTCAACCGTTTAACAAATTGGATTATGGAAAATGGATTACTGAGTGAATTCCAAGCAGGTTTCCGTAAAGAATATTGCACTGTGGATAACATTTTCACGTTAACAAGCATAGCGAAGTTATACCTTGATAATGGAAGGAAACTATACGCTTTTTTCGGGGATTTTAAGGCCGCTTTTGACTCTATAGATAGAAATGCTCTTATTCTAAAGCTCAGCAATATAGGCGTGTCAACGAAAATCCTGAAAGTACGAGTAATACAAAGTATGTATGAGGAAAACCAAGCGGCCGTGTGAGATGGGAACCAATTGTCTCGCTAGTTTGAAACAAAAATGGGTGTTAAACAAGGATGTTTACTAAGCCCTTTACTCTTTTCATTATTCTTTGATGATATTACTTCCTTCCTACCAGGAGGAATTGTTTTTAATGGAATTAACATTTAATGTCTAATGTATGCAGACGACATCGTCCTGCTGGCAGATACGCCAAATATGATGCAGCTTATGGTCAGCAAATTACAGCAATATTGCCGAATATGGAACTTAAAAGTAAACACAAATAAATCGAAAATGATGGTTTTCCGAAATGGCAGTGGTAGATACGCTAGAAACGAGAAATGGACCTGGGAAGGAAAGGAGCTAGAAAATGTCAAAGAGTATAAGTATCTAGGAGTAATACTGACTCCCAAACTCTCTCTTGAAAAGCATTTCAAATCAAAGCTTCACGATTCTAAAATGGCTATCAATTGTAACTGGAAAGGAATTCTTGGCAAAAAGGACGTCGCAACAAGTGTGAAGAACAGATTATTTGAAGCAGTAGTAAGAACCATAATGTGTTATGCTGCAAGTCTGGGGTTTGTTTCAGCAGGAGGAAGTAGATAAACTCTTAAGATACTTCTTAAAGAAAATCTTTCGTCTACCAGAAAATACTCCTACGTACATGCTGCATTTAGAGACTGGAGTTCCACCTCTCTACCTGTACACTCTCAAACTACATTTCAACTATATAAGAAAGGTCATGGAATATCACCCGCAAAGGCTTCCCAAAATTGTGGCATCTTATATGATTCAACGAAAATCTCAATTTTTTGGTGAGTGGTCAAGACTGTGCTTGGAGCATAACATGCAAATGGACTCCCTCCAAAATTCTTTCAAGGAATCCAGGTTTGAATTTTTCTGTGAACGAGCGAGGCTAAGTGAGTCAAAACAACTATTTTCACGACAACAACAGTATTGACACTATTTCCACAATTTTCAAAGTAAGAGGAGAACTTTTGCGCTTAAACTATATCCCTCATCGAAATGACCAAAATACTGAATGTACACTGTGTAACCGACATACATCAGAGGACGTTATACACTTTGTTGGAACTTGCCCCATTTTTAGCTTCATCAGACGCGCCCACTGGGGTAAAAACAGCCTAAGCATGGATGAACTCAAAATTATTTTAAACGGCGACTGCTGGCTTACTCTGGTTAGCTACGTTAAAACTTCCTGGAAATATCGTTCCCAAACAATAAACGAAAGTTTCTGATTAATCTTATTCTTAGAATATTTGTGAGGTACTAAAATATATTCAATAATCAATAAAATTTTATATGCTCTCTGTTTTTTTTTCGGCTGACGGCTTACGCCATGCTCTAATTGTGAACAATTTATGTAAATTATGAATATTGAATAAAGATCACATCTTACTACTAAAGATCACATCTTACTACTACAGCTTACGACGGATTTTTATTGAATCGAGGACTTCAGAAGTAAACCAAGGGCAGTTCTTGTTTCTAATAATGACAGTTTTTAGTGTTTTATTTTTTTAAAGTTTTATTTTTCTTTTTTTAATTTCGTGGGTATAATAAAGATCAGAGCACAATTTGGGCACGAGTACGATAACTTGGCCGCCAAGATTTGATAACGGGTTTTTGTAGAGGGGTCAAAAACAAGCAATTTTTACTAGGGGTGGGGGGGTCTATCTCCCCCCGTTTAGGAGGTAGGGATACTTTTAAAAAAAATGATTTAAATTGACCGATTGTTTTCAAAATTGACAAATGAAATTGTAAATAAGCTTATATGGGTCGTTTTAAAAAAATTACATTTTTAGCGTTATAGCTTCTATTTTTTTTGCATTTCAATTTAAAGACTTGAAATTTGGCATGGAACTGTGTTTATATGTCAGCATTATAAGAAAAAATTTGCAGATCGATTGATGGTAACGAATAGCCATGGTAATTAATTTAGATTATATTAGATTAGATTTATTACTTCATCAATAAAAATTTACAAAAACTATTTAATATTTAAAATTAAATCTTTTTGAGGCATGGCCAGAAGGGCCGTCAGCCAGATGATAGCCTGAGTAATACATTTTCAAATTTTGTAAATTGATTGAGTTTAATTTAAAAGATTAAGTTTAAAAATCTTCTCTTGTTATTTTTCTTCTATATGCAAGTGCTATTTTAATATATTGCGATAGTTTTTGCCAGTGATTTCCGTTTAATATTGCTAAAAGTTCCGTTTGTTCCAGGTAGTTTTTTTGCCATATTTGTCGCCGTACCTCTACCAGAATAGGACATCTCGCGATGAAATGCACTACATCTTCCCTTTCGTTTGTATTACATAAGCTACATTTTAGTGCTAAATCATTTCGGTGGGGTATGAAATTGAGCGGTAACAGCTCGCCTCTTGCTCGAAATATAGAAGATATTATTTCAGTGCTAAAGATGTCCTTAAAATAGTTGCGTTCCCTTAGATCATGCTGGAGTATGGGATAGGTTTCCCTATGAAGTGAACTTCTAGCTTTACGAATACTGTCTTCTCTTGCTTTTGAATGGAGCATTTCGAGTAAATTATAAAGGAAAGGTTTCCACTCTGCTAGATTATTAAGAGTTAAATTAAATGAGAGTCCACACAAGTCTGCCAAGTTCTTCCATTCTTCAAACCATGTACATAAGTTTGAGGATGTAGTTAAAATGGAGTTTTAGAGATGAAAGATATAGTGGTGATAGCCCGGTTTCGATGAATAGCATGTAATTTGGTGTTGTATCTGGTAGTCGAAATTGTCTTTTTAAGAAGAATCTCAATAGCTTTTCGGTGGTATCAGACTGTTTCCAGCCCCATGATTCTGCAGCATATAGCATTATCGATTTAGAAGTTGCGGAAAAAACTTTGTATTTTGTACTGAATGACAAGTCCTTGTTTCCATATTGTATGTTTTTCCACACCGTCCCTATTGCATTTTTTGAGATAATCAGCTTTTTAACCAGGTGTTTTTCTAAGTTAGAGTTACTTGTTATAGTGAACCCTAAGTATTGGTATTCTTTTACCGTATCGATTAAGTCTGCTCCATAGTACCATTTCTCATTTGCAGCCAAACGTCCTGTTCCTCTGCGAAAGACCATTGTTTTTGATTTGTTTAGATTGACAATAAGGTTCCACTTTAGACAGTATTCAAGTAATATGTTTATCATCAACTGAAGGGACTCGGGTGATTCAGCTAGAAGGACTAGATCATCTGCGTATAGGAGTACTTTGATTAGGAACCCATCGATTGTAATACCACATGGCAAATCTTGTATTAAATCTTGAATATAAAGGCAAAAAGCTGAGGGACTGAGATTACATCCCTGTTTTAGGCCCACCAATGTTAAAAACCAGTCTGACAAATTTTGACCGTCCCATACTGCATACATTGTTTTGCTATAGATGTCCTCTATCATATTTCCAAATTTAAGAGACATCCCATCTCTAAACAATTTGAAGATTAACGCTTTTCTGTCGATTGAATCAAAAGCAGCTTTGAAATCCACGAAAAAAACGTACAATTTTTTTTGTCTGCGAAGATATATATCTGCGATGTTCGTCAGACTAAATATATGGTCTACAGTTGAATATCCCTTTCTGAATCCTATTTGAAATTCGCCGAGAAGGTGTTTACTTTCAATCCATGTTGTAAGGCGCCGTCTTAAGATTTCCATAAAAATTTTAAGCGTTGTGTTGAGGAAAGAAATACCTCGGTAATTTGATGGATCCGTCTTATCTCCTTTTTTAAAAATGGGGAATATAATTGATTTTCGGAAATCCTCCGGTGCTTCTCCTGTTCGGAAAATATCATTATATATCTTTGCAAGATGTTTTAGGAATTCCTCTGTTGCGAATTTAAAAAATTCATTTGGGATGCGATCGACTCCTGGGGCTTTATTTTCTTTTAATTTCAATACAACTGATTCAACTTCTGAAAGTATTATATCGCTATCTAAAATTTGATTTTCATTATTCGGTCTGGCGTATTGGATTGGTTGAGCAAAAATTTCCGGATTTAATTGCCTTTCAAAGTGATCTTTTAATGTTGACGCAGGTAAAGGTGGTTTTGTTGCAAACGTGTTTCCTTTTATGTTTTGTATAGCTTTCCAAAAATCTGAGGAATTTTTACAGAAAGTTAAGCTCTCCGCCTGTTTTTTAGAGAAGTTTGCTTTTTTTGATCTACATAAGGCCCTGTAGGCTCGGTTTGCTTCAAGGTAATCCTCTTTTAAAGAACGAGCATTGAATTGTTGTAATAAATGTAATAGAGCAAAAGATCTTTTTCTAGCGGACTCGCACTCCATATCATACCAGGCCGATCTAATTTTGCAAGCCACAGGTTTTGCATGATGTGAAACCGCTGCAGTTTTTATAGCTTTCTGCAAAGTTTCTATAGTTGGTTCGTTTTCGTTGAGAATTTGTGCTGTCATATTGCGGTCTAAATTCTTTTGGTATGCTTCCACTCGATTTTTCTGCCATATTAGTTTTGGGAGAAGGCAATGTTCGCTCTGGATCTGTATATCGTTATCTGATTTTGAAGTGGTTAGAGTAGTGATCAATGGCATATGGTCGGAATATATCTGACTATCGACTTCAAAATCAAATAAAATATCAACTATATCAGTGGACATGAAGAGATAATCGATAACGGACTGGCCAGGATTACGTATAAAAGTGAGACTACCATCTTCATCGCTTTTTTGTGTGCCGTTCATTATCGTTAAATCGAATGAGCTTGCCTTTAATTTCATGTTTTATTATAATTTAATTATTGCAGTTAATTCCTTTAAAATTTGCATACAAAATAATTTTTTCATCCGAGTAAAAATTTAGTGTAATCTCCGTGGCCTCGTTATCTTTGTACCGTATAAATATTTTTTAGTCTAACCACCGCCAAAAGAAAGGTATTTACTCATACTTGAACCTAATATAATTTGGATGGCATTGAATTACATTTACTATATTAAAATTAAGAAATAGTCGATTTTGTAATCTCCGTGGCCATTTTCGTATTTGTTTTTTAATAAATGTTCTTTTAGTTTATAATGGCTCATATCATTATTAATTTTTTTATATTCTAGATAAATATACGGAATTTCATCATTCCTTACATTATTGGTACCGTAAAAGTTCCAAGAAAGTTATGTGCCGTTATTTAAAATTATTTTTTTTTGTCTTTCATGCTTTTAAACAAAATCATTTCGTAAACAAACAACTTTTTTATTAATTATCTTATTAAATTTAGTTGCTTTCCACAAAATTTCAACTATTTATTGTTACTATTTATTTTGTGGATTATTGTTATTTTATGCAAGAAAAGAACATTTTTAGTACATTCGAAATTTAAAATTTAAAGTTTTATCAAAAAATACTCGTAAAATGGAAAATATTTGAAATTATTTTTGCGCAACTCGGAGAACTCCTTTTCTACTTGTTTACTATAGATTTAGAAACTAAAACCCAAGAAAAACTGAAAAAAAATTTTTTTCAAACGATAAAAAAAATGTCAGTTTTTAAAAAATGACCCATCCATATGCGTTCCATGTAACTATCAGTTTTTAATCGAACACAAAAAACCGCATGGTTCTATGTCTTCTAGTTTTTGAAAAAATTTAAATTAACTAAAACTACTTTTCTATAAAATGTTTGATATTTTTTGCTTGCTTACATAAATAAATCAGTGCTAGCTTCCAACATTACAATATATAAACAGTAAAGTATGTATGGGCGGGGGGGCATGCTGCCCCCCTGCAACCCCCCTGCTTGGGCACACTAGGATTTGGGGTAGGTGCGAGGTTGGGTGCATGCAAAGTTTCTTTTGCATTCACAGAATCTGTATTTAAAAAAATTCAAATTTATTCTATTTATCCAATGTCCACTAAATACATATAAAATACAATAAACGATCTTGAAAACCAAAACAAACTTCTTAATCTAACAAACTTCCGACCATGTTCACCAATACATGGGACTATTTTTCTATCGAAAATACTGCCTAGATAGGAAATATGAGGACGACTGGGTTTCGCAAATAATAGAGTTTTTATCAGATGTAAAAAAAGTTTACCCTTGTTATACCGATGGTGATATATGTGAGGGTTTACAGTTAAAAGACATCGATCCTCCCACCCTTCAGAGCGAAAATTTAGAAAGTGTTTTACCGCCAAAACATCCTCGGCTTCCCACCATAAAAGAGTAACTCAACGAATTCGACAGTTATAGTACGGACGATGGCTTTATTGACGAGACTTACACACCTTTTTAATACATTTTGACCTTTTCTAACTAACTATGACTGACTAACTCCTGATTAACTGACAAAATAACTGACCCAGATGCAATTCTACCTCCTCATGGTGCATTCTGGGTAACGCTAAATGAATTGCGATACTGAACTAACAAACATAACATTAATCCTTAAAATGGAATCACCGTCACCACCAAAAATCAAAAAAAGTAATTTTGGTAATTTTCGATTTTCTCAAAAACTAGAAGACATAGAACCATGCGGTTTTTTGTGTTCGATTAAGAACTGATATTTACATGGATCACATATAAGTTAATTTACAATTGCATTTCAAAATTTTGAAAACAATCGGTCCAAACTTTTTTTTCACGTTTTTTTTTATCAAAATTTGGAATTTAAATGCGAATTTCTCAAAAACCATTGATATAAGTAATTTAATTTAAATGCACGATTATAGAACAAATTTCCGTATAGCAGTATATATGCAGTATAGCACTTTATTGTAAGTGTTGCCGTTGTTTTTTAATATATTTTTTTTCAATTTAAATTATTTTTTCTAAAAGTGCCCCTACCTCCTAAACGGGGGGAGATATACCCCTCCCCCCTCCCATAGTAAAAAGTGCTTGTTTTTGACCCCTCTACAAAAACCCGTTATCAAATCTTGGCGGCCAAGTTATCGTACTCTCCCCACAATTTGAATTCTACTGCACTACTTAGGTAAAACGGATAAAATTATTTAATGTTGAACGGAGTGGATCGAAATACGTCTTACTTCAATGACATGCTAAGAGTATAGGGGATTTAAGAAAAGGCCTATTTTTGTGTACGCTGACCCGTGTTAACGTTATTTGCGCTGTTAGTAAAAATTATAGAAACTTCATTTAAGTCTTTATTTTTAGAAGAAAAACCAGCCTCGTAGGATAGGAAGAAATGGACCTTTTCACTGGTCCTCCTCACCTTCTGGTATTGGATTTCTTTGTACGGGAAAAATAAAGGAACTGGTTTATTAAACTAAAGCAAATTTAGGTGAATCAGAAGACTGTATTCTCAAAGTCTTATCAAAAATCAAGCAACAGCTATCATAAAAAATATTCGCAGTGAAATCCAAAAACGGGCTCTAGCATGCATACAAAACCAAGAAGGACAGAACTGTTCCTTGGTTTAACGTGGATACCTGGCATTAAGCCTTAACCCCACGGGTGGCCTACCACCATCGGAGTCAGATTGAGTCCTGACCATTAACCCCAAGACAGCCGAAGCCATCTTAGTAGCAAAGCTGTGACATGTTGCAGGCATGAACACACCTCTTGCTTAAAGGCGAGGTCTATCTACACCTCTTGAATCCAGGCAAGCCTGGAAACCATACGTCTCCGCTATGGAATTAACCACAGCCACCACGATACACCCACTAGGGGGCCTACCTCATAGATAGCTTGAAGTAAGTCCCCTATTACACGATGTCTCACGAGACGAAGCTCACGTAAGTACGAAAAAGAAAGCAGATATGAGGAAATGAGATGCAAAAAAATATTCCCGGTGAGTACTGGGCTGATTTTTAGTAGTCTCATTTTGACGTTTCTTTTTCTCAAATTCGTTTTATGTTGTGTTGTGCATTAAAAAATACGAACAACAGTCAAATTTGAGACATGAGTCTCATGAGACATGAGTCAACGTGTAATAGCTTTTGCCTCACGGGATACAAATTTAAAAGGAAAGTCAAAAATGAGACATGTCTCATGAGGCAACGTGTAATAGGGGACTAAGCAAACACGCACGCGACAGCTGCGCCTCACCATCCGAAGACAGTATAAGAGAGCCCGAAGACGATGCCAAGAAGGACACTTTGAACACATGTTTTAAACTGTTTTGGTACAAATATTAAATAAAAGATATCTAAACCCACACAAAATCATTATTATTCATAGAGCCATTGGAGTTTAAAGCAAAAAAACACTTTTTTAAATTGTACATGTCTTCCGAATTATCATAAAATCGAGTTTTATATTTTTATTATTGTTACGTTCATTGAAAAAAAGAAAAATAGTAAAACGGTATGTTCGTTACGCATTTTATGGAGAAAATTGAGCCCAAAGTCAAAAAATTAGCATGGGCAGGAAAAACGGAACATGCTGGAAACTGGATATCTCAAGACCGAGATAGGATATCACATTTGTTTAAAGAGCTAAATGAAGTTTCTATCACTTGTACTAACGGCGCAATTACCGTTAACATGGGCCATGGTACACCAAAATAGGCCTTTTCTCAAATCCACGATATATCATATACAAATTGGAGATAGGCCCCTACTGTAGAACGATTTTTTTCCTAGAATATACCCAAGAACCACTCTCTAAAATATTATATACGAATTAAGGAACACCCTGTATAAAGAATCAAAAGAAACTGTAACCTAATAATCTGTTGCTCAACACAAATTTTGGTTAACACAATGAGAGACAGTAATTTATAAGAGTTACAATAATTGAGTTCTTCAGAGGTACATTGATGACGTAACTGTCGCGTAGGCCTGCAATTGAAGAACAGTTATTTTTTTTGAGAACATCGATTACTAATAAGACTTCTTCATTAGAACGTTTATTTTTTTAATCTTAAGGTTTATCTTTTTTATACCTAAGCCATATTATGGTTTCAGTTGGGAGCCGGAATCATGAATGAACCAGATTCGCCCTTTTGGCTTAACTTGAAGAGACTGAACTCTCTTTAAATTTGTAAAATTCATTATAAAATATAGTGGTTTCTTTTTTTTACGCTGGTCATTGTAGATTTTAGCATAACATATGTAGAACACCCAAAGATTAATAAAATCGGCCAATTAATTGAGAAAATATGCACATTCGTGTACTCAAAATTAAGGGAATATATTTTCTTAAAGAATTTGAATTTTCAATTATAAATTAATTTTTTGGTACCAAATGCTACTCTGCACGAATATAACTTCGAACGAATGTGGATAGACTAGACTTTGGTTTTAAGATCATACATTAACACATGTTCATATGCATCATTTTTTTTAATTTAATGTATGTATAGCTAAGAGAATAGAAAATGTATAACAAGGTTAGTATTTCCTAACAAAAGACTACATGACAAGTAAAACAAAACTATAAAATTAAGCTTTCAAATGGGGTAGTTGGTTTGATTCTATACGTATGGCAGGAAAAATACCCATTTCCTCTAAAAAGCAGCAAAACAAAAGCTTACAAAATAATCGTTTTGTATTCTCTTTTTTGGAACTTATTTTTGCTTTTTTTTGTGAAGAAAATGTTTTTAGTGGTTTCCGCCCTTTAATGCTGATGGATACCCCTCTTCAGCTAAAAGAAATGTGTTCCAGTTTTGTGTAATGTATTCTAACTTAACGTTGTGCAATAAATAGATCATGGTGGAACATAAGGAAACATAGATGTTCTTATGATGAAAGACTGAGTTATGGAGTTATATATTATGTATCGGTTTTTATTTTGCTATATACGAGTACGATTTGTTAGTATAAGGCAAGTTTTGCATTAAAAAATTATATATACAGGGTGTCCTACAGTCTCCCACAGTCACCGCCCCAAATGAAAACCATGGATTCCTGAGGTCATTTTAAGTCGAAAAACTCAAGAGGTCATTTTCTCGTTTTCGTCTCGGTTTTTATGATTTTTCCCTTAACTGGCTTTATCTTTGCCAAACTACGTCCGATTCGTAGGATTTTTTTTATAACCAATCAAGAATTTATTACAGTTTTAGTTTGTCCAACGACTTTTTTTTCTGCGGACAACCGTTTCTCCGCAATTTTGCATCAAACCCAATTTTTTCGTTTTTTAAGTAGTTTATTTCACTTTGATATCATTTTATTAAAAAAAAACACGTTAATGAATATTAATTTTTTTCACTTATTATTAAAGCCCAGTTCATTTTCTTAAAAAAAAATATTTTTTTTTCATAAAAAAAGAATGCTAAATGTAATTAAGAAAAAATAAACAAACTGAGTGAATTTAAAAAAAAAAAATTTTAAATATAAAATTAATTCAAATGAATTAAAACTTTTTCTGAGCTATTGTGGTTAAGAAAAGGACAAAGAAAACTAATCGGGGTAGTTTTGAACATGTTCAAAGGTGCCCCAACACGCTTGTTCTAATCTGCCCCAACTTTTACAGTGACATAAAATTTATTATAAATATTTAACTTAAACAAGTTTAAAATTTATTTTTCCTCCAAAAAAATTGTTCCTGTTTTAAAATCGCGCAGTAATTTTTTTTTTAAACTCTTACAACTAAAAAATGAAAATAAAACACTTCCACTAGCAAAAGGACCTTTCAACTCTAATTCCGAGAGACAACTGAGAGAATCAAGGAAAGTCAATGGCGCTTATGGATATGGTATTGACAGGTTAAAATTTTAAATTATTTTTAAAAAAGAGTAATAAAGTAAAATTTTATAAGCATTGTTCAAATGTGCCCCGTGTTCAAATGTGCCCCACTCTCCCCTACTATTTTAGATATGGTCTGCATTTTGGTCAAAATAAAATTTAAGAAAAAAGTTACTAACGGATCTTTTTAACGAACCGTTTTTTTTTTATGTTCGACTTTCTCATTAACAGCTTTACCGATTTTTATCAAAATTGTTATAGAGGAGCGTCTTCGAATTCGAAATACTATCATACATGTATAACAATTTTCCAAAGAAATATTTTTTGGACTTTTGAAAATTTAATACATACAGTCAAACTTCCTAATAACAAACTTCTTTATAACGTAATTCTCTCTACAGCGAATTTCAATATTTCATATGAATTATGTTCTTTATAACGATATTCTCAATATAAAATTCTCTTTATAGGGAACTTATTTATTGTCCCCAAAGCAAAGTTGTTCCTTTATATCGAAATGTCAATTTAAAATTTTATTTTAAAACAGAACTCCCCGTTTTGGCAACAATTTTCTTAAAGTGAAAGAATGTATGAAAAGTGTGCATATGTGTGGAACATCTACGCAACAGGTCTATCGTTTGTGTTGGCATTTTAAATAGATTATTCAAAATTGTCCAAGCGCAAGGATATTTCAATATATTTCACAAATTGTCGATAATCGAAAGTGTTATGAGGGGAGAAAAGAGGAAAGAAATTACTGAAAAATTTGGAGTGTCCTTTATCACATTGTTGACAATTTTGAAAAATGAAGTAAAAAATTTCAAAGTTTGCGAAGCAAGTTCAAATAGAAGCAAAAATGAAAAAAACTAAAAAAAATAAAATATGGTATTGTGGATAAAGCAATGTTAAAAATTGGTTTTTTCTTTGTTCCATTTTTTTTTATATAAAAGAGCACTTGCAGTGTCAAAAAGATTACATTTTCTGTATAACGAATTTTGTATAAAACTTTTTTATAACGAGTCAATTTTTTGTTCCCTTGAAGGTTCGTTATAGAGAAGTTTGACTGTATCTTAAAAACGGATGAACGATTAAATGATAAAATTATTTTCTTAAATTTCTTTTATACAAAAATAATTTATCAATAAAACTTTTAGAAAGATTCTTTTTAATTTTGTTTGCGTATTAATGTTTATTTTTGAGTTTAAACTATACTATTATGCATTAGAACATTTTGCTCTACTTAATGTTATAATAATTAATTATACACATACAATTCTTAAATCCCTTATACATAAGAGCAAGTACATGCGATCCAGTCGTGAGTTTTATATTCTCTGTAACTAAATCATCCCTCTCAGGGCAGGCCCAAATCCAATAATTTCCACAGTATCTACACAAAAGTCAATACTTTTTATTTTAATGAATTAAACCTTCAGAAACGATATAAAATAAATTGCTCTTCCAAAACATAAAATAAAAAGTCAATATTATTAAATCAGAAGACGAGCTGTTTTTTACTTAAAGGTTCGTTTTAACTCTGGTTTAAATGAACAATGCATCAGTATTCCATTTTTTGTAGAATTCTGAACTTTATATTAAATGTAAATTGAGTTAAATAACACTGATTGATACAAATTTTCAGGTCCGGTTTTTTTATTTACGAGTACTTTAAAATCACGGTTGATTTTCCAACTTAAACCTTGTTGAAATGTTGTGTTTGGCTTACTACATACAGAGTGGTTCTATATAAATGAACAATACAATTTTTTTTTGGATTTGTAAGTTTTCCATTGTTCTCATAATTCCCGAAAATTTAAAAAAAGGATAAATTTGTTTTGCTCATACCCATATTAACGCAAATATCTGTTAATACTAATGTTCAAAACGTTTAAAAAAAGTAAATATATATATATTATTTTCGAAATATTTAGTTTGAAAAAGGAACTATTTAAAAAAAAAATCAAAAAATAAGTTTGAATATTTGAAAATAAGCCTTTTAAAGAGCTTTACCATAAAAAATGTTTGTATCTACCGTTATTTTTGGACTTTAAGAAAAAGTGACAGAAATAATTTAAAATAAAATTATCTACCAATAAGTAATGAAAACTAACGAAACCGTTTAGGCTGTTCTCAAAAAGACAGACCAGCCTAATTGCGAGATGCACTTGGTTGTTTTTCATATAATTAACGCGCACTCCAGGGGATATAAATGCCCTTTATATTGTTAGAAAAAAACAATGCGAGCATTAGGGAAAGTAGAAAGGAAGTACCGGCGTACATTGGTTTTGAACTTCAGTATATCACAGTAGTAGGGAAAAACAGGGCTAGGTAGAGCATTCCACATTCGAAAAGTGCGACTAAAGAAAGAATATACAGAAAATTAACAGTACGACCGAAATTGGGCTCGAGGGTAATTTAATGAGCATTCCTAAAAGCGCGAGTGTTACGGTTGAAGTTTTGTATATAATAAACAGATCAGAAGGGGAGAACAATTTCTTGTACCGACGGACGTACGAAACACTTTACGGTATTTTTAGCAACATTGCGTATGTGTAGTCTACGCGATTTCTTGTTTCTTGATTGTTTTTAACGTCACGTTTCGGATATAATTACAACCTTCTTCAGAAACGATACAACTCAACAAATAAGACATACATTATTTTTATAAACAGTTCTATAATAGCTTGTTTCCTTCCTCCCCTTGAACAAATTAGCCGTAATAGTTGCGCTTCAGGGAATGCCCAATACTTTACTTTTGAGCCCAACTTCGGACATACTGTTAAATTCAAAGATTCATTCTCAAGCCGCACTGCACGAATGTGGAATTCTTTACCCGATTCAATATTTCCCTCCCATTATTATATACAGACATTCAAAACCAGTGTGCATCGGTATCTATTTTTCAATCTTTTCCAATTTTCCCATACGCTCGCACTGTTCCCAAGCATTTTAAGGGTATTCATAAGACTTAGTGCCCGCAAAATTATAAACAAAAGAAGATGACACAGTGGTCTGTTGCAAATAGAGGTAATAATACACTTGGTGTTTTCCAAATAATGCCCTTAATTCAAGTAAGCTCGTCGATATCAGCATTCATTCCTTTATATACCTTTACAGATGTAAATAATATGTATGTATCAGGCACGAGGCGTGATTCTTTCGATAGCGGAAGCACTGAACATACGAGTAAAACCAAAAATGAAAGACCTTTGAGATCCAACCTTTTAAATTCCACTTTATGGTAATACACATAAAATAATATACATAAATAATATATTACAGTAAAGTCTTATTAAAAAAAAAGCTTGATGCCTTGCGCCAAGATTTATCCTTTTTCTTTTAAGGCAAAATTATCTAAGTACGATTTGATAAGAACTAAGCTACGAGTAGATAACCTTTCTTGTCCACATTTATTTCTAAAAAAATATTTAATTCTCTTAAAACATGAATATGATCTCTCTACAGATGCCATTATTAAGGGATATTAAAAATCTTAAGATTCCTTGAAGTTTTTTTTGATTTTAAATTCTCATAATTGAAAATAACCTTTAGTTATATTTCTGCTGGAATGTCAAGAAACCTCAGATATGAATATAAGAAATACTATTTTTGACCACTTTTTTTATTATAACAAAAAATAAACAGAAAACAGGTGGATTGTATTTATCGCCACGAAAATAATTAAAAAACTACCACCTTTTAAATTCATATTATTTGTTTGTTTTCTGATATGAATTGCACCTAAATTTGCACACACATTATGTTAAAATAAAACTATTCTACCCCTTTTGTCCACGAAATTAAACAGATTATCAGTTTGAGACAATAAGCAACTCAGTAGATACATTTTTGTTTTTCTATCTCTCTTGTAGAAAATTCTCGTAATGCATTCACTCAACTCATTCTTCACACATTGTGCAAAAGGCAGGAAACGAGACAAAATTATTTTGACTTTGGGTTGAGATCTAAAGTTAAGTATGCGAAATAATGGAATGCCCAGCTGTTGTGCATTCTATATTGTTTGAGAATTATTTTTGTTTGAGCATTTTGTGAATATTGGTGAGTGATGTTGTAGGTATATATTCAGTTGACTTGGAGTGGAAGGGTATTTTGAAATTGAGTTATGGAGACGATTATAAGGCCGGGCATTCACGACACAAAATAACTGCGCAAACTGGGGTTTGCGCAGTTTAGTTGTGTTGTGAATGGGGTTGTTTGTGCGGTTTGTGCAGTTAACTGTGTAAAAATCAAAAAATTTTGATATTTTTGCTCAAGTCTTAAATTTGTGCAGTTATTGGTGTCGTGAATGTCAAAAACTGTGCAACCGCTCAGTTGAAAAATTTTATTTACGCTGTGTACATTGTTTTTTTTTATAATGGTTGGTGCCGGAGCCGATGATTATATGATATGAACACATGCTTACAGAATGAAAACTTTTTAAAACTGAGAACAGTGCAGTTTACTTGTATCGTGTTTTGCACAAACCGATTTGAGTGAAATGTCAGTTTGCGCAGTTATTTTGTGTCGTGAATGCCCGGCCTAAGGAATGCATAGCTGTTAAGCATTTTAGTAAGAACTTTCATGAGATTGAGCATTATAAATAATGGAGTGATGTTGAGCATTCTCAGTTGGTTTGCAATGTGTCATTTTAAGTTGTAATAACCAGAGAGATCTTGATTTCCTTTAGTAATTTTAGTAAAAGATGATATCTAATGTTGTCATAATGATGTTGGAATGTAATTTACAGAGTAAATGAAGATTCATTAATAGATACATATAATATAATAAAAATATTAATACAATTTGGAATTTTGAATTTAATTCCTTGCTAGGTACGATTTTTTCAAATGGTTTAACGGAAGCACTCATTCCACTCAATATATGGACGCTTCGTCCCTGGATGTATATTATTTTACAATTTCCAGAATTTCAACAGATATATCCATTCTGAAATACAAGACACCACCTATCGGCTTCCCCAGCTACCAGCTCTTACAGAATCATCATCCGTAACTACAGCTCCTATTGCGTCTGCAATAGGCACCGGCCTCATCCAGTTTACCTTCATTCTCTCCTGAGCCTGTTATAGCGAAATTTGGCACTACATGGTCTGTATCAGAATGGAATGTTCGATTGAGTAAGCTGAACAATGGAAATAAAAAACCATATTTTCTACGAAACACTCCTCGAAAAGCCAACAAAATATGGATCCTGAACCTTTTCAAAAAAAATGTTGCTATATCAGATGTTGAATGTAAACGCACCACATCCAGTAGTTTTAAAATTTGTATCCCAAAACGATACGAATGGCTTTTTTCACCCCCCGACGGAATAACTCAACATAAGGACATAAGGTTATATAAATGGATCGATAACCCTCCCGCAAAACGAACACCAAAATCGAAAACAAACACTAGGCAGCCTTCCCATAACTGGGGTTTTAAAATGGGCGTTTTTCCCAATAGTTCTTATTCAAAGCTTAAAAGCACACAAAGTAATGTTAACCTAGCTAGTGTATCTTCCAAATCTCCACATTTACATTCCGCATACATACATACATGTAAACATAGCTCCCATAACATCCCCAAAAATGATAAGCCCCATAATTTGCTTACTCCCAAGCCCCGACAGAAACGAGTTTCTTTTAAGAACGCAGGCCCACCGAAATCTCAGCGAGTCTCATTTAATCTTACCCCAACCACTCATTCTGATTCCCCTAAGCTATCGTCTCCAATCCAAGCCCCACTTTTAACTACTTTCCCAAATTTTGACCTCAAATCTGGAGCCAAACATCCAAACTTTCACAGCTCTCATATCCTTAACCCTACACCAACCTCTGTTCTTAAAAATACATCCAACCCAATTTCTCCTTAAACATTCTCTTCTATATCTTCTTCAAACACCCAATCTTATACTGCACGAAGGTAAAACTAATACAAGTGTCAGGGTTTCCATTCAGCAGAAAGGCCTCCCAACAGACATGTCTAGCCTCATGAACATATATATAAAATACCACGAAATGTTTGCCTTCACGACCTATTGAATCTTATGAACTTGCCATAATTGCAATTGATCATAGGTCTTTGTGACCCCCATGATGATATCGTACTTTTCGGTTACTTTAACCTCTCTCATCTTAAATGCAAAAGAATGTCTCTTCGTAGATAGCCTTGCTGATTCAAGACTATGTTAAGTTAGTGGCATTCCAAATTTTATGAATAGGCAGCTAGACTTAATTTTCACAACAGATCCCATCAACTCTTCAGTCTCACTCAGTCCCCTTTCTCTATCTTCTATCGATACCTATCATCCTCCTCTCAATTTAAATTTTTATCACGATTCTCTTATACAGACTTCTCCCCCCACAAATATATCTTCTCATGATTTTCATAAAACCGATTTTTCTCAAATTAATGAATATATCGCCAGAGTTTCCTTTAATTTTGACAACCTTACTGTGAATGACGCAATAGACATATTTTATAGAGAAGTATTTAATTCTATTTCTCTTCATGTACCGGTTTCTCGTCGTAAGACTTCGTCTTCTTCCCCACCTTGCTATAATCACAGGCTACGATCGAATAATATAAGAGAAATAAGCTTTGGTCAATTTTTCTTCATTCGCGATCTCCAACAGACTACTCTAATTATCTTGGTGCCTATTTTCACTTTACCGAACTTTACAACTCCCTCTATCAAAGCTATTTAATCCAAACCCAAAGCAATCTTATTAAAGATCCTAAATCCTTCTTCCGATTTGTTAACTTTAAACGAAAATCCGATGGTTAGCCTCCCTCTCTCTCTTTCAGTAACGAAATTTCAAACGAACCATAGACAATCGCCAACTTTTTCGATAGTTTTTTTAAAATATCATTTACCGACGACTCTTTTATACCTGATTGTAATTATTTCAATTATTTACCGAATTTCTCCCTCGAACCATTTCTACCTCATACCATTGAATCATTACTCATCGAAAATAAGCTGAATCAACTCAATGATTAGTATACTCCCGGCCCAGATGCTATTCAACACTCTCCTTCCCTTTCAAAAATCTTGGGTTTATCTCTATCTCAAGGAGAATTCCCTCAGTTATGGAAGATCTCTTTCATAACCCAAATACATAAAAAGGGCCCAAAGTGTGAAATTACAAACTATCGTCCAATCGCTAAACTTTCATATATTCCCAAAATCTTTGAAAGTATTTTGTATGATATTTTAAGTTTTCGTTGTAAGTTTCTCATTTCCCCTAGACAACACGGCCTTGTCAAAGGTAGGTCTACAACGACTAATCTAGTTGATTTCGTATCCTTTAGCCTCTCAGCCTTAGAAAACGGAAAGGAAGTCGATGTTTTCTCAACCGATTTCAGTAAGGCCTTTGACAAAATCTCACATAAGCTTATTCTTTTTAAACTGTCCACCCTTGGCCTTGAACCTATCTTCTTAAGATGGATTTGTTCTTACCTAAACAACCGTTACTACAAAGTTCGGTTCAGATCTTCTTTTTCTGATGATTTTTTAGCTACCCCCTTACTATTAACGATACTGAAATGGTCAGTAAACATTGCCATTACTCTACGCCGACGATACAAAGTTTTTCAAGACCATTTCTTTCACACATGATGCCACTCTCCTACAACTTGATCTCAACAGTTTCTCTGTCTGGTGCCTAAAAAATTGCTTAGAACTAAATATTTTCAAATGTCAATCAAAAACTTTTTCTACTCCCCGTCGATACGAGTACCTTCTACATTATCAACCCATATCCACCGCTGAGTCAATTCGAGACCTTGGCCTTTAATGTGATAGAGAACTCACCTTTCTCACACATATTGACGAAATTATACTCAAAGCAAACTCTACACTAGGCTTTGTGAAACGTTGCTTGGTCCATAGAATTCTCTTACCCCTACGTGACCCGTTCTTTATATTATACATAACCTTTGTTTGCCCGCTTCTTGAATACGTCTGTTAAGTATGGTCCCCTTATCAACAAACTCATATGTATATCCAGAATCGAGAACATTCAACGTCGTTTCCTACGTTTCGCACTTCGTGGTCTGTCTTGGAATAACCCTCTTATTTTACCTCGGTATCAAGACCGACTTCTGTTAATCAACTTGAATACGCTTGAAGATCGAAGAGCTCTAAGCGACATTCTCTTCATTCATCGATCACTTTCAGGGTCTGTTGACTGCACAACTTTCTACAATTCCATCTCTTTCAACACTAATTCCCGTAATATAAGAAATCCGCGTCTCTTCTATCTGCCTACCCACCGTCGTTATGGCTAAAAACGAACCTATTACTCGCATGCTTCGGAGGATTAATCGTAATATTAACTGTTTCGACTTTAACCTCAGTTCACCCTGCCTGAAACTCCGTCTTATACATCCTTCCAATTCCCAACCCTAGATTTAAGAGCTACGAGTATATTTAAGTTAGATTAAGAATTAGCTTATATTAAGCCTAAGAATATAAGAATATATATACAGATAATAATGGTTTAATCACTAGGTTCAGATTCACTACTAGCTCTTGCGCGGCTTTTTTATATATATATGTATGAAGTTCGGCTAACATGAACTAGAATTTTTTATAACTTTACGGAGGGTATTGCATTACATTTTGCTTCTTATTATTCTTTCAAATGTATCTTTTAATAAAATCAATTAATATAGCTAATCAAATACATTTCTTTTTCTTGCAGGTAATTTTAATATTAATTTAAAAGAAGTGCGGTATGTATATTCTATATGAACTTTAAAACAAGCCTAACAATTTTCTTTTATTTATATATATAAATATATGCATACATTGCAGGAGTTTTAGGTATTTTTTTCTTATTCTTTAAATTCAACCTCTTCATGGTTTTCGAATTTATTGAGAAGTTATTCTTTCTTATTCTCTAAACCATCACCGTCATTATAACTATTTTTTACATTCGATTCTTATATTATTGCCATACATATTTGAATAAAACTAAAAAGCCACCACAAACGTTTATAGCCAGGCTTTTGAAGTTGGTTCGTTGCATGATAACATTATTGCGTTGCATTGTAAAAATTCCAAATGTAAACATTTGCAAACCTCTTTTCAATTTTAGCTATTAAACAAAAAAAAAAATGTGAAAAACAAAATTTTAACACTAATCAAATCCATCCAGCTCAAACTAACTGCAGCTGAGCTTCTATTCTATTTTTGCATTATACAGTAGTGGATAATATTTCAGCACACTAGTAGCAGTAGTAGCATATTTTCAATTTTCTTTTCAGTTTACTTTAAAGTACTGTAATTTTTTATGCATTCAATGACAACCAACTTGGCAACAAAAAAAACTTTGTTTTTAATTTATTTTAGTTTTGAGAAAAACGTCGATCTTATGTCATTATAATTGTTTTTAGCTGGACATAAATTTAGCACATTTTGATATTTTTGTGTTTCTTATCAAAATTTTTGTTTTTTTTTTTTGAAAGAACAGAACAATTTCTTAGGTAATTAAGTTTTGTTAATGTTATTAAGCATATAAATAAATCAACAATAAAATTAAAAAGTCATGGCAAAAGGACAATGGTGCTCGGAGGAGAAAAGAAGCCTCATCTTGCAGATGAAAGGTTATGGAAGGACAATATTAGAAATTTCTGGACTTTTAGAGTGCTCCAGAAAGATGGTGTACAATGCACTTCGTCACTTTGAGAACTTCGGAGTGACTCAAAACATGAAACAAGCTCGCCGCAAACGAATGACATCTAGGAAAGAAGAAAACATAATTCACCGGCTATCAGTTAAGGATCCATTTAAGACCTCTAATGCCATTTGGAGCGAATTAATGGCGAATTATGAAATCGATGTATCTTCAAGAATTGTAAGACGCCGATTGAATGAAAAAAATGTACGTGGATGTTGCGCAGCGAAAACAACTCGTTTCCAAAAAAAATTTGAAGGCCAGGTTAGAGTTTGCCAAATTGCACCTGAACAAGCCGCTTAGTTTTTGGAAAAATGTGTTTTGGAGCGATGAATCCAAGCTCTGTCGATTTGGATCAGACGGGAAGAAGTATGTATGGCGTCCACAAAACATGCAACACGATCCTAGATACACGATAAAAACGGTCAAACACGGCGATGGGAATGTAATGGTCTGGGCTGCTTTTTTCTGGCACGGCGTTGGTCCTATCGTTAAAATTGATACTAAAATGGACCAGCATGTGTATAAAAGTATTCTTGTGGATCATACTCGTATGATACCATTTTCGGAAGATAATTTACCAGTTTCGTGGCGTTTTATGCACGATAATGACCCTAACCACACGTCTAAACTCGTTAAGTGCTGCTTAGAGGCCAATAAAATAAATGTTTTAAAGTGGCCTCCACAATCTCCCGACCTTAATCCAATCGAGAGTTTATGTAACGATGTGGAACACTACATTGAGCGAAAAAAAACCAAAACATTTATTTGAATTGTGGCAAGAAATTCAGAATGCGTGGTAGGCAATTCCAAAACAACGGTGTGAGACTTTAGTGGAAAGCTTGCCAAGGAGAACCGCTGCTGTTTTGAAAAATAAAGGATTCCCTACAAAATCTTAAACACAACTATTTACTATCATAAATCAAGAGTTTTATCTAAAGACTGCAATGTGCTAACTTTATTTGTCCTGGCAAAAACTTGATATTTCAATTTTTTTTTATTTTGTCTTGCAGATACATATTATACAGAGTGTCCCACAGTCACCGCCCCAAATGAAAACCATGGATTCCTGAGGTCATTTTAAGTCGAAAAACTTAAGAGGTCATTTTCTCGTTTTGGTCCCGTTTTCGAGTTATAACGGTTTTTATGATTTTTCCCTTAACTGGATTTATCTTTGCCAAACTGCGTCCAATTCGTAAATTTTTTTTTCTGTTTACATTAGTTAACGGTCTTACTAATTAACTTTATCTATTTGTACTTTTCTTAACCACAATAGCTCAGAAAAAGTTAATTTTGTATTTAAAAATTATTTTTTTTTTAAATTCACTCAGTTTGTTTATTTTTTGTTAATTACATTTAGTATTCTTTTTAAGGAAAAAAAGTATTTTTTTTAAGAAAATGAACTGGGCTTTAATAATAAGTGAAAAAAATTTATACTCATTAACGTGTTTTTTTGAATAAAATGATATCAAAGTGAAAAAAACTACTTAAAAAACGAAAAAAATGTTTTTGATGCAAAATTGCGGAGAAACGGTTAGCCGCAGAAAAAAAAGTCTTTGGACAAACTAAAACTGTAATAAATTCTTGACTGGTTATAAAAAAAAATTTACGAATTGGACGCAGTTTGGCAAAGATAAAGCCAGTTAAGGGAAAAATCATAAAAACCGTTATAACTCGAAAACGGGACCAAAACGAGAAAATGACCTCTTAAGTTTTTCGACTTAAAATGACCTCAGAAATCCATGGTTTTCATTTGGGGCGGTGACTGTGGGACACCCTGTATAAGATATTATTTGATCTTGCCAAAACATACTGTGTATATTTATTTGTAAATAAAATTAATATATAAAATTTAACAAGAAAATAATTGGAAAATTGTAAAGTTTTATTTTTTTTTCAATAAGTGTACTAAATTCTGTTCCTTAATTCGTCTTAAAGAGACACTATCCTGGCTCAAAGAAAACGTAATATCTTGCAAGGATATACGAATCTTCTCGGACAGCCAAGCCGCTCTCAAATCTCTCACGTCTGTCTCCACAAACTCTCAAATAGTCCACGATTGTCGATCATCTCTGAATGAGATGACAGAACAGTTTAATATTCACCTTATTTGGGTGCCGGGCCACAGAGACATTCCGGGAAATTGCAAAGCTGATGACCTCGCCAAAAACGGAACACTTCTGCCTACTGTTAGACAAAAACATAACATAGGAACACCACTTGCTACATGCAAATATCTTCTCAAACAATATGCTCTAGAATCAACAAATGCTAGATGGTCACAGGGTACCACCTGCCTGGCAACTAAACAAATATGGCCAAGCATAGACCTAAAACGGTCGAAAGGCTTGATCTCTCTGAGCAGACAAAATATAAGCTCTACAATCGGAGTTATAACAGGACTACCTATGAGGCAAGGTAGACATGCTTTGAGGCTAGGAGTCTACACAAATGACTTCTGTAGAAGCTGCATGGACGAGGAGGAAGAGGAAACAGTCCAACACCTTCTATGTACATGTCCAGCACTCTCCAATAGAAGGAATAACTATCTCGGTTATCCCTTCTTCGATAATACCAGTGAACTGGCAACGATCGACACAAAATGTCTCTCTAACTTTATTAAAAGCACGAAATGGTTTGTTTAAATTCATTAATCTCCCATGAGTAACTTCTTTATTGGTATCACAACGGATCCTTGAGGTCTAAGTGAGTCAACAACAACTAGACAGCCACTCCAACCTAACCTAACCTTAATTCGTCGATGGTTTTTGGGATATGATTCTTGAATATATTCTGAGAACAAAATCATTCTACAGTATCCATCTATCTCGAATGTTGGGGGATCTTAGTAAAAGTCTACTTTGGTCTACCCTGAGCTATGTTAATGAAAACTGTTCTGTTAATACGAAACTTCGATTTGGAAATTATTTTTAAAAGACAAGTCTTTATAACTTCGCTTAAAAAAAGTTGATATCTTGTTTGGGTCTTCGGATATCCAAATTTTTGACTTTAGGATCAATTTTCTCCAGAAAATACGTAATAAACATAACGTTTAACTATTTTTTTTAATAAACGTACAATACTAAAAATAAAAATCAATTATGTATACACTGGCGGTCATAAGGTTAGAAGCAGGCATTTTTGAGAAGTAAAATCGACATTTCTCCCGTTACATGATGGATTAGAAAAAAACAACTATGGTAAATGAGAGACTATTTTGTTAACAACAAAATATAAAATTTGGGTATAAGAGAGATTTAGCTAACGGAACTTTTATGGCAAATTGTAAAGTGAGTCAAGAATATGCGAAAATTAATCGGGTCATTAGATTAGAAGCATTGAACAAATCAACGTTGTTTTGTGAAGTGAATAAATTTTTGTTCGGTTTAAACGGTACATTTTATAAATTAATTGTTCTTGATTGAGTGTTAATAAAAATGGGCAAGAAAAAATGTTTGACAGTGGAGGAAAGGGCAAGAATAGATGTTTATTGCTCTGAAGGTCTTTCATGCCGTGCTATAGCCCGAAAAATAAATCGAAGTGATCATTGTGTCAGCAATTATTTAAAAAATCCATCGTCTTACTCAAAAAATTATAAAGGAAACACTTCCTCTGCCTTAACACTTCGCGAAACGCGAAGTATCCTTAGAATAGCGTCAAATTCAGCTTTATCGGCAGCTAAAATAAGGGAGAAAGCTAATGTTAAGGCCAGCTTGTCCACTGTTAAACGCACGATTCGCCATTCTAAGCACTTAAAGCGCCTGAAGCTTAAAAAAAAACCACCACTTAATGACGCAAGGAAGAAGCAACGCTTGTGTTTCGCGAAAGAACACATGAGCTGGGATGTGCAAAATGGAATGACCACAAATGATTGGCGGAAGGTTATTTTTTCCGACGAAAAAAAATTTAACCTAGATGGGCCAGATGGTTATAATTATTATTTCCATGACCTGAGGAAAGAGGAGCGGTTTTTAAACCGTCACCATAGCAGAGAAGGAGGCGTTATGGTCTGGGGCTCAATTTCATTTTATGGCGCTATAGAATTGGTAGTTCAAGATACCAAAATGACTGGGAAAACCTACAAAGCATTGCTTGAATCAGTATTCCCCAAAATTAGCGAGGTGTTTGGACCAATTCCATGGATTTTTCAGCAGGACAACGCTCCCATACACACAGCCCGAGAGGTAAAATCCTTCATTGCGAACCAAAACGTCCACTTGCTGCCTTGGCCACCATATTCCCCGGACCTAAACATAATTGAAAATGTGTGGGGCTGGCTTACACGTAAGGTATATGAGGGAGGGAAGCAATACGATGACAAGGAAGCGCTAATTCATGGTATCAAATTGGCCTGGAGTGAGATTTCACTGGACTACTTGGAATCTCTTTATAAATCCTTAAAAGATAGAATTTTTGAAGTTATTTTGAAGGCTGGTGGCAGCACACATTATTAAAAATCTAATAAAAGCTAAAATAAATAACAAAATATAAATAACTGCATTTTATTTTCATTTATTTGATGTGCTTCTAATCTAATGACCCGATTTATTTTCGCATATTCTTGACTCACTTTACAATTTGTCATAAAAGCTCCGTTAGCTTAATCTTTCCTATACCCAAATTTTATATTTTGTTCTTAACAAAATAGTCTTTCGTTTACCATAGTTGTTTTTTTCTAATCCATCATGTAACGGGAGAAATGTCGATTTTACTTCTCAAAAATGCCTGCTTCTAACCTTATGACCGGCAGTGTAAGTTTGCGGAAAACCGCAAATTTGAAAGACGCTTTATGAAGTCCGAATTGGAAATATGTGGATATTCCGATAGTGGATATTTTAATGGTAACCAACTTATATTGTTTCATTATTTTTCTGATAGACTGAGTAAATCTGTTGAAAATAAACTTTGGGCAACCTGTTTCGAATCTACTGTGAATAGCTCACTAATTTACTACTTTCTAACAAACTTCGATGCGTAAAGTTTTGTGTAATGTGTAATGAAAATAAGTCAAATGCTCTCAAAACTTATTGAATATGTATTCAAAATAATGTTGAAATAATTACTGTAATCATATTCTTTATACACTTGATGTTAACAGTAAAGTTTATCTATATAATAGCTTATTGGGTAGACCTTGCGACCAAACAGATAAAGAATCTTAAGTTTTGTCTGAGGTACGAGTATAATGATCATATATTATATTTCGAAAAAATAAAAGAAATCCTTCGGAATACACCAGACGTCCAAACAAAAACTCGACATTTCCTAGGAGTCTGGTGATATGGAAAAACCTACATGAAATTGGTGCCACTGGAAATAAATATATTTCAGAACGCCCTTTAATTCCACAAGTACTGAAATCATTTTATGCGTAATCATCAAAATCCTTTACGAGCCTGTCTATATTCGTTCCTAAAGGTGTATTTTCATACTATAAGATTAATTAATCTCATTGGTACCGATACCAATAACATGTCCCCGATATGTATTCGATTGAATTTATCCATCATATTTCGAATATTTGTATTTTAGTAGCGAATTACTTGAACAATGGAAAATTGCAACATCATACCTCATCCTATAAGATTGTTGCCGTGTTTTGGTAAAGTTTTTATAAGGCTGATGTTTAACTGAATATTTTGTTCCAATTTGTGTTCTGGCTCACAACTTTTGTATAATAATGCTCTTTAGTCCACTATATCAAATGCTGCCTTTTTTCTTTCATTGGTCTACTTTGTTTTAAATTTCAGTTTTAATTATACAGGGTGATTTGCATAAGGTGTGACAAAAAGCTAGGGCGTGTAGGTTGGACTTAGACAAGAAAAAAATCGTATGGGAGGGGGGGGTCTATTTCCCCCCGTTTAGGCGGGAGGGGCAATTTAAGAAAAAAATCACTTAAAACAGAAAAAAAATTATTAAAAAATAACGGTGATACCTACAGAGTAATGCTATAGCATTTTGAAAAGCCAGAAATACATTCTTTAATTTTGTTTTTAAATAAAGTTGTTCGAGTGAATAGTTTTTGAAAAATTAATTTTCAAAATCAAAATTTAAAAAAAAAAATGAAAAAATTTTTTTTAAACAATTTTTTTTCAAAATTTTACGTAATTAAGTATTATTTTTGTATTCAATATTCAATGCTCTTATTAATTTTTGATCAAACACAAAAAACCGGATGTCAAAATGTTTTGTAGTTTTTGCGAAAATCAAAAATAACAAAAACTACTTTTGTTCTAAGAAAAGCCTTTTATTTTAGTTTTTATACGTCTTTGGATTCTTAGGTGAATTTACGATTGAAAGGATTAACTTTCTTTTTACTATTTTTTTAATTATCGTCTTATAAACATACAATAATGTGACAAAGTACTGGATTAACCATATTTCACACATTTTTTTCATTGAGAACACCTGCGTGAGAGCATTGGTTTAAAATTGTTTCGTATAGCAGCATCATTTTGCTCAATCGCTCATCTGGGAAGCCTAAGACTTTAATAATATAATCCGCTTGTAGTTTCAAAGTGCTAGTAAATATCTTTGGTAAACCAGTTTCTAAGTAGATCGCATAATTCGGCGTGTTGATTGGTAGGTTGAAGATTTTTTTGATGAAGCTCCTCTGAAATTTCTGAATTTCCTCATACTCTTCCATTCCCCAAACTTGAGCTGCATAACATAGAGTGGACTTTACAACTGAATTGAAAATTTGGTATTTGGTAGACAAATATATGAGGTTGTTCGAGAAAATCTTTCTCCATGTTAAGTTTATTAAACTTTGTGATGTTTTGGCTTTAATGTCAAGGTGCTTACTAAAATTCAGCCGTGGGTTGAGGTTCACTCCAAGATATCTATATTCGTTTGTCACTTCCAAACTACTTCCGTTGTACTTCCAATTACTTCCAGCTTCAGTCCGATTGGATCGCGAAAAGATCATTATTTTTGATTTATCCATATTGATTTCTAATCCCCATTTATCGCAGTATGAAGACAGTCGGTTTATCATCAATTGAAGATTTTCTTTCGATTCCGATAATATGACCATGTCGTCAGCATATAGCAACACATTTATCGGGATTCCGGCCATTCTAATTCCTCCAGGTAGGTGGTTAACAATGTCATTTATGAATAGTGAAAATAAAAGTGCACTAAGCGGACATCCTTGTTTGACACCAGAATCAGTACTAAACCATTCAGAGTAATGTGCTCCATCCCAGACGTTAGCTTCTGTATTTGTATACATATTCTTGATGACATGTAAAAATCTGGTTGAAACACCCATCTGTGAAAGTTTATATATTAAAGCATTGCGATTTACCAAATCAAACGCTGCTTTGAAGTCGACAAACATCGAGTAAACCTTTTTATTTCTTGCCGTAAATGCTTTGACTATCGATGACAGAGCAAAGATTTGGTCAACAGTGGAATAGTTTTTTTCTAAATCCAGCCTGGAAGTCTGATAGTATCTTTTTCTCTTCTACCCACTTTTCCAAAAGGTTGACAAGAACTCCGCAAAATACCTTAGCTATGATATTCATAAAAGATATACCTCTGTAGTTAGAAACGTCATTTATGGAACCTTTTTTATGTATTGGGAAGATAACCGATTTTTTGAACGAGGAAGGAACTTCCGCATTCGTAATAATTTTGTTAAAAAGCACAACAAGTTGCAACTTAAAACTTTCCGATGAATTCTTAAAAAATTCATAAGGTACACCATCTTCACCTGGTGCTTTATTATTTTTAGCTTTTCGTAAAACTGCTTCTATCTCAAATAAAGATATCTCGGTGTCCAATATATCATCGGTGATGAGAGGTTCAGCATAAGTAAAGGTTAAGTTAGAGTTTGCTTGAAGAAGGTTCGAGAAATGCGAGGAAAGATCAGCGGCGGATACACCTGTGCCAATTATATGTTGAGTACCATTAATATCCTTCGCAAGTTTCCAAAATTCCTTTGTATTTTTTGTTTTGCCAAGTGATTGTGCTTGTTCATTTTCAAAACCAAGTTTCTTTGCGTAGCATAGACGTTTATATTGAGAATTCGATTGCATGTACCATTTACATAATTCTTCATTGTCGGATCTCTTAAATGCTTTTAAAAGAGCAAATGATTTTTTTCTTGCTCTCAAACACTCTTTATCAAACCATTTTTGTTTGAACACTTTCTTAACATTATCGCTTGATTTGTTCACGGCATTTCTTATGCATGCTATTATTTTATTTGATAGAGTATCTGAAGACTCAATGTCAGTTGGGATTCTTGAGAGACAGTTATCTAGTTTGTGTTGAAAAGTTTCAGCTTCGTCTTCTCTCCATTTAAGTCGGGGTAACAACTTTAGATTTGCTTGATGAGAGTCGGGTTCTGCTTTCCATTCTACGGTGATTGGCATATGATCAGAGAAATGTCTGTATGGAACCTCAAACTTATTTATGAGTTCAATCCAATCATTATTCACCATACAGTAATCAATCACTGATTTGCCTGATCCTCCAATAAACGTATATTGACCATCTAGGTCACCCTCGGTACATCCATTCAAAAGAATAAAATCATACCATTGAAGCATAACGAGTAGTGCAGTACCATTACTATTACATGTTAAGTCTTTGGATGTTCTAGAGTTAACGTTCAAACAATCATTGTTGATGTTTCTCAGGGTAGTTATTTGATTGCTACTAGTTCTAGCATTGAAATCTCCAATTAATAGTATATTCTTATTTGCAAGAACAGATAGATTATTATTTAGTTGCTCAAAATCTTCGGTCCACTTATTACAATTTAAATACAGAGGCATTATATACATGTTGTTAGTTTTTAAAAGTTTAATTATACAGTTGTTTCTTGCATAACAGTAAAATCGTATAATTTAAGATGAGATGTTTTTATACCAAACACACAACCTCCACTTGCACGTCCTTTGATAGATGTTTTGATAGCAGGAATCCAATGTAGTTTATATCCATTAAAATATTTTATAAATTTACTTGTATTTTCTATTGTTATATGTGTTTCAAAAAGGAAAAATATTTCAAAAGTTTTGACAAAATTGAAAAAATCTACAAATAATAATTTATTATTAAGACCAGATATGTTATAGGCTAATATTTTACAAAAACTATTAATTAAAGAGCTGACGGCATTTAATTCTCAATTTCTTGAAACACTACTACTACTACCACTGCTACTACTTTGTTGAAGTGGCATCCCTGGTGGAGCATTAGTAGGTATTGATCTAGTACTTTCGTCTTGACGTCTATTTGGCAGCTTTGTGTTTATGACACTTCCGAAGTTCATTTTTCCAAACATTTGTTGTAGTTCATTTTCGCCATCATTTCCATTAATTTTAAGTTTATTATTTTTATTCAAATAAAATATTTTATTTTCAATAAGAAGAGTGTTGTTTTTTATAAGCACCGGAGCATTTGGTTTATTTTGTTTGATAATTTTTCTATATGAAGATATTTTAAGCAACAAGATTCTTCGTTTTAACTGCATTTGCTTAGATAGATCTCGTTGGATGTAAACACCTGTGTTCTTCAGCCTAGCGGAGTTCTTAAGCATTTTCAATGCAGTTTCGTTGCAACCAGTGTTTAGTTTCATTTTGATTATGCTGCTGTTTCTGCTTATTTTAATGGGTTTGGACATTCCTTGTATATCTGCATTATCTAATAGCAGCTGAGTTATGCATCGCACTTTTTCTTCTGGGTCAGTGCTTTCAGCTGGAAGGGAGAAAATAATATTTTTACCCTTAAGTTCACGGCTTTGTGCTTCGAGTTCTTCTTCTAATAATACGCATCTTGCTTCGAATTGATGAACTTTCTGAGCTAAGTCTTCATTTTGTTTTCTCAAGAAGGTTATCTCTGTATTTAGCGCATTGAGATCCTCTTTCGAAGCTAAGTTCGCAGTTGCCTTTTGAAGTTCAGTATGTAGAGAATCATCGATAATATATTTAATTTTTTGCAAATCGGAATCTGATATGGACATTTTTGAATTATTTTTAAAAATTTTGCCTGATCTGTTGTTAGCGTTGGCGGTTTTTTCGTTGCCGTCGGGTGAAGTTTGACAACTCTTACGTTTGTTGTTCATTAGATTCAGAAGGCAGATTTGAAGATATTTTAAGCGGTTTTATAATGTATTACCTGTTTTATAAATCTGAGTAAATTTTGCAGATAATGATGAACAAATTGTTTTATATGAATAGATAAATATGTATATATATTTTTTACTTTAAAACTGATTTTTTAGAAAATAAAATACGGGCGGGATAAATGTTTACAACTTTTCACTTTCACAGCAGCGTTGCCAGTCGAGTATTATTGGAGTTTACCCAATGAAGTCTTTTATTTAGAAGCGATGCGATGTATAGATTTCCAAAAAATAATGTTTGTCCTTAAGTGAGCTTGAGCCATTGATTTTCAAGAAAGTTTTAAGTCTATAATTTTTGGGATTGCAACAGTCATCTCTTTTAGATATGGGCCAAATGCGAGCTTCGAAGCAACTATCAGGATGTACTTGTACACCGAAATTAAATATCCTATTCAGTGCTTGGGAACACTTTTTTGAATGTGTGTTTAAAAAATTCTAACGGTATACCATATGATCCTGAATGTTCTCTATACTCTGTCCAACAAAAATTATCAGTACAGGCCTTATGGGAGAGCTTTTTCTAAAGCAGTGGCGCCTGATGCACCCTCACTACAATGCGTTAGGAAAAATACCACTAAAAAAAGAGCAAGCCACTGACTTTTCTTAAGGAATTGTTGTTGTAATTCTTTGCAAAAAGTTGTACACCCCAACATGACCGTCGTATCCCACTGCTGATGAGATATTGTCAGGAATCCTGACTCAGGATCAGGAGTGTCAAGTGTCACTCAATACGATCGTGCGCTCTTTATCTACATCAAAACAGAGTTACCATTATCATTCTCAATTGCAAGCAAGGAGCTTTTTCAGTGGTTTTTATTAAGGAGCTTTTAGGATTTGAAGCTTTTGAGAACACATTTTAAGAACATGAGTATGTTGAGTGTTGTTGCATTGCTTTTCAACTTAAAAAAAAAAACGCGCCTATTATCTTACCACTTGGTGTTGTGGGAAAAGGTAAATTGAATATTGTTTTCAGTCGTTTTGAATCTGCAGACGGTAGCCCTAAGCGTTTTTTACTCTCATTTGCGGCGATTTATAATGTAAACTACGGAATCCCTGTGAGAGCTTTAGAAGGCGACACACTTATGCATGGCAATGCAACCAGAATGAGAGACAAACGTCCTATCTTCCCTGTACTGACAAATTTTGTTGGACAGAGTATAAGTGTTTCCAGCATTATTTCGATACCTTTCCACAAGAATGTATTGAGCGACATTTTAAAAATTGTTCAGGAAACGAAAAAACGTCTCATTTAGTTATTTTTGTGTGTATTTTATTGGAAGAAACAGATTTGGAGAGAGATTTTTACAATACAAAACTTGACATCATTGCAAAATCGAAATTTTAATCAGATAAGAAGTTTTTGTCGCTTAGTACATTTTCGTGGTCAAAGCATTGGCGCTTGATACAATGTTAAATGGCGCTTACGATGACAACAACAAAAAAACACAAAATAAATGGGAAAAAAGTAGTAGCCTACTTGATAGACAAATATTTAAAAGCAAAGACAACCATATCTGGAGTATTATAAGCGACAAAAATGGATCAAGTTCTATTTGGGTGCGTGTGCTAAGCGAAAATGTCGGTTAAACTAAGCGACATCTAACAAATTTTTTTCGTGGACGTTTGCTTGCTTAAGACAATAATATTTTTAAAAATGTCGCTTAGCATAATTTTACTGGCGGATAATACAAATTTCAGGGAGCACCATTATTCCAGTGAGAAAACTTAGCGGTTACTACAATTTTATTTTCTCTCTAGTTTCTTTTGCATACATGATAGGGCAGTGAAACTCAGGCCAAAATGTGGCGCTTAACTTCTAGTATAGTTCCACATCAAAAAGTCATTTTCGAAAAAATTGTCGCTTAATACATTCTTACGGGAAGTTATCGATTTCGATTTATGACATTTCGATATCCACATCTTATAGTTCAGTAAAGTTAACGTAAAATAGACAAATTTTTGTAGTGCAACTTGTGTTGACAATTATTTGGAAGCTACTCTTTGGTATGGAAAACAATACAAAGGAAGGACATCTACTGTGAAGAAGTTAAAGCTGACAAAAAAAACCCTGAATGCCGTGCTTAGGGAGCTTCGACTTAAGTTTGCGAAACATCATATGACTTGGACTATACGAAAATAAAGAAGGACTTATCCATGGTATTCGTTCCGCGAAAAATTTGTGTCGGACGAAATCGGAAAAAACAATTGCATTAAGCCGTCAGAAATTTTACAAATAAAGCACTTTATCGCACTTCAACGCAGTTCGCCGGCTGCGTTAAAATAATGTCGAAGAAAAATTCCGAACAACTGTTCGGAAGAATACCTCGAAGCAAAAATCCTCCGAATCGTACAAAATCGATTACTCTAATTTGACATTTTTATTCGATAACTGATAGGAGTCAGGCACTCGGTCCGGTCAATGAAGCGGTAATTTGGCCCCTGCTTGCGCCGAAATATCGCTAAATTATATAAAATCTTTGTATGACTCAGTTCAACATCGGATTTTTTAATTAATTTAAAAAAAAAAAACGGTGGTCATACCCCCTACTTAATTATTTGTTTTATGATTGCTTATAATAATTCCAAAAAAAAAAATAATCAATAAAATCCAAATGTTAAACTTTTCCACAATTTTCGCTGTTGCCTTTATTCATGTGAACCGATTTTACTGCTTACTTTTTTGAGCATTTTCTACTAACTTTGAAAAATGTCCATAACTTTAAAAAATGATATAATAAATAATTTTTGAAAGTGTATTCAATGGAAAGATTTAAAACCTTTGCTTACCATCAACACATAAGTTTGTTATGGCCATGAAAGCTGGCCATAACACACCGTTTAGCTTTTATTCAATTGAACTACAGTGTATGTGATGATTTTAGGAAGCTCCAGTTCCATTTAATTTCAACATTGTTTACAGAATTCTGCCGAGTTTCTGTTATATTGCTCTGCTGTTTCCACATATTCTACATAAGTTGCATTTAATTTGTGCTTTCTAAGTGATTTAAGTAAACTCCTCGTTTGTTCCCTTAATTTTTGACATGAGTATTTATACCATAACGAAAATAATGTTTGTTCTGCCGCATACTTGATATTTATTTCGACCGAAAATTCGAAAATTAAAACCAAAAACAAAATTAAAATTCAGTCTTCTAACTCCTAAGCTTCCGCAAAATATGCATTTGTGCACTCATATTAAAAAAGAAATTTCCTTATGAAGAAAAAAACTACTACAAAAATATGTTTTGATTATCGAAAGGTAGGTACTATCAAACAAGAATGGCGAAAGTAAATAATATTTTAAAAAGGTCTACAATTATACAAAAAAAATATTATACTTAGAGGTAACGATTTGATTATGCCTGATAAATTTAGTGTAGCTGTATGTCTTCTTTGTAATGGTATAGGTAATGTAAATGGTAATGTTGAACCCTTTCAAAGTAATATTTTTTTTTATAAAAAATAACATTTTTGGAACTTTTGAAAGGTCTTGCGGTTTTGATAGGGTTTCAAATCATTTGCTGAAAAATGTATCAAGCTTTCTTATACATAGATGTTCTTGCTTTTTTAATATGATTTTCAATTATTATGTTTTCCAGGCGGTTTAAAATGTGCTGATTTGATATCTCTTCTTAAAAAAGGTGAATCTGATTATATTTATTCACTGCTGCACAGCTAGCGCAGCAAAATTTCCCTCGACAAACAACAAAAATTTGATTGTTGGCGAAAAAGAAGCCAGTAAAAAAAATGGCAGTTGTGCTGGCGATAGAACTTTAAATTATTGAAATGAAAATGGCGTTGCTCGTATGCATTAAATTTTAGAATTAAACATATGTACATACATGTTTTGACATCAGATTTTGATATTTTCTATAATAATAGCCAACATTGAAATATAAATTGAAATTGACATATGGAGTAGGTTTGATCGTTTTATTCGCACTTGACTGCTGCGCTGGCTATGCAACAATGAATAAAACACACCTAAAAAAAAAGTTAAAACAGGTTGCCCTAATATTCGCCTGATGAAGGATACAGTGTTAAATTATCGTCCATATAAAATGGCAGTATCAGAAAAAAAATACTATCGGACATAATTTCGGATTTGAAAATGCATAATATGGTAAGAGATAGTTACTCGCCTTTTGCTAGCCCTGATATATTGGTTTCAAAAAAGAATGGTAAACATCGGATGTGTGTCGATTTTCGCGCATTAAATAAAATAACAATTAAAGACCGTTACGTTATCCATTATCAAGAATAGATGATCATTTAGACCAATTAGCTGGGAATAAATATTTTTCGTCTTTGGATATGGCATCGGGATTTTATCAGATTCCTATAGCTGAAGATTCAATTGAAAACACGGCATTTGTTACTCCTGAAGGGCATTTTGAATTCTTAAGAATGCCTTTTGGATTAGCAAGCAATTGATCACGCCTTAAGGAATGAAATAAAAAGTAAAATTGCATTGGTTTATATGTATGATGTAGTTATTCCATCAACAAGTGTTGAAGAAGGCATTTTGTTTTTTTATATTAAACGCGCACTCAAGGGGTTATGAACACCCTTATAATGTTAAACACAGTGCGAGAAATTAGGAAAGTAGGATAGGATTGGAAAGGAGATACCGATGTACATTGGTTTTGAATGTCTGCACATTGAAATGGGTGGGAAACACTGAGCCGGGTAAAGCATTCCACATTCCTCTTGTGCGGCTAAAAAAAGAATCTCTGTACTTGACAGTACGTCCGAAATTGGGCTCAAGGGTAAACTGATGAGCATTACTAGATGTACGGGTAGTAAGGTTGAATTGTTTGATGGGAGGAATGGAACTGGCTATTTCACTAGAGCACTGTTTGTGAAAATATCGGTAAAATAATGATAGACATGAAACATTGCGGCGGTGCTCGATAGATACAAATGTTTCAGTTAGACAACCGCCTATCATTTTTATAGCTCTTTTTTGAATTCTGTCTAGAGACTCAAGTGGGTTTTTGGAGCACCTGCCCAGATATGGGAACTGTATTCTTTAAAAAATCGAACTGGAAAAGATGTTTGCCTTAATACGGTTCGCAATGCATTGCAGAAATTCAATTATTACGGAAGAATCGCCAGGAAAAAACCGTTTATAAGCCTTAAAAATAAAAAAACTAGATTGAAATATGCCAAAGAGTATTTATTAAGAACACCAAATTTTTGGGATCAGGTAATATGGTAGTATATCGTTTTAAAATATTTTTTTTCTTATAGTTTGTATAATATTAAGGTTTTATTCACTGATGAAAGCAAATTTAATTTGCATGGATCAGATGGGAAGATGTTTGTGTGGCGCAAGCCAAATGCAGAGTTTAATAATCAAAACACAAAAGCCACTATTAAGCACAGAGGAGGCTCGGTAATGGTTTGGGTCTGTACGTCCATTGTCGGAGTAGGGAATTTGCATTTTATTGATGGTAAAATGGACAAATATAGTCTACCTCAACATTTTGAAAGAAAATGTTAAGCAAAGTGCAGAAAAATTGGGCATCGCTTTTTATCAAGATAATGATCCCAAACACACGTCTTGTGTTGCAAAGCTTTGGTTGATTCATAACTGTCTCTAACTTATAAAAACACCTGCACAGAGCCCAGACCTCAATGTAATTGAGCATCTTTGGGAACAATTAGCGAAAAGAGTGTATACAACAAAATTTAACACGTTAGTTCAGCTTAAAAGAGCTTTTCTAGAAGCATGGAACTCCATAAAGCCGGAAGTATGCCAAAACTTAGTAAAATCTATTCCTAAGCGCTTACAGGCCGTTTTAGATAATAGAGGATACGCAACTAAATTTGAATCACTGGATTTTTTTCATTTTTAGTATTGCTCCTTTGCCTTGTCCGATTATGCGGTGATCGCAAAAAAATTAAGTATTTTTGTTTTTCAGTTATTGTGACAAAATTGTTTTTTTTTTTTTTTTTTTTTTCATTTTCTTAGAGAGATAAGTATTTAAACTATTAATAAAATCGAGAAAAGCTATACATTAAGCCAATTTTTTACTAAGCTAAGGGGCATTTATATAAGATAAACACATTCCGATTATTCGTTGAAGCCACTGTATATAACAACCAGATCAGAAGGGGTAAAATACTTCTTGCATCGATCGGCGAAGAATACCTAAACACTTATCAGCGTTTTTGGCAACGTCAAATATGTGATCACTCCACAAAAGATGGTCTGTGATGTGATGTCTGTGATACCCAGAACTGAAAGCTGATCAGTCTCCTCGATGCAAGTGCCGCTCATAGAATGTGGCATTAGGCAAGGGTTGCGCTTTAACGACAGTAAACAGCATTGAGTTTTTGAAGCATTAAATTCTACACGGTTTTTAATTCCCCATTGGACAATGCTGTCAAGATCAGAATTTAATGAGCTTATCATACGCTGCCGTTGGAAGTCCACATCCGAAGGACAAGGATGTAAATCTAAAAACGAATATGAGAAGCATAAAGTGAATTGACCTTGATTGGAAGCTTTCATTGAATATTGAAAAATGCAAATTTCTTCATTTACAAATTGAATATTTTGGCAGAGAATTTTCAAATTTCAAAGGATTATATAAAAAAACATTGTTATCTTATTTGTACTTTGGTGGATAATATTTATGCATGTATCTTATGAATGTTAGTTATTAAGTAGTCAATAAGAGATTTAAAAGCTCTGTTTGATGAAGAAAGAATAAATAAATAAATATTCGGTACTGCCTCTTGCGAGGAATTGACAAATTCTCCAAGAGTATCTCTTGTCATGGAAAGTACTGCTCATTAGCCGTTCGGAATCGGCAGAAAATTGTAGGTCCCCTCCGTTCCTGGTAACACGCACCCAGGAATGGTTGAGAGTTGTAAGTCACTAGGTCCTGGTTCACTCCGAGCTGTTGCACCACCAAATTTATTTATTTTTTTTTTACTAAGCCTTATGAGACAAAATATCACAGTTATGAATTTGAAACACTTGCTGTTGTTAATGCAATCAAACATTTTAGAACTTATTTGTTAGGTATTCGATTTACTTTAGTAACTGACTGTGACGCAATAAAAGCTACGAAAGATAAACGCGATTTAATGACAAGAATTGCACGATGGTGGATTTATCTACAAGATTTTGAATTTGATATAGTTTATCGCCAGGGGATAATGGTTCAACATGTCGATTATCTAAGTAGAAATCCACCCCCTGAAATCTGTTACAGGCTTTCAAGTTTAACAGATAACTGGTTGCATGTAGAACAACAAACAGATTCTATGACAATCGATATAATGAATCAAGTAAAAGAAAAAGATACTGAAGCTATTTCAAAGTACACTATAGTCGGAGGGCTTTTATACCGAAAAGATAAAAGTGGCAACAAGTTATACGTTCCTCAAAAATGTCGATTGTCTCTTATTAGAAAATACCATGAAGATAATTGCCATATAGGTTGGGAAAAAACTATTCTGAAAATGAGAGAACATTTTTGGATGCCGTCGATGGCAATGAATGTCAGAAAATTTATAGAATCATGTGTAATTTGTTTGGTAGCCAAAAGGCCATCTGGAAAGAAACAAATAACGTTACATCCAATTGATAAACAACCGATTCCTTTGCATACTATACACATCGACTGTATGGGTACATTTGCTCCAAAATCTGAAAGAGTTGATCGTTATGTAGGTACTTATTATCATTGATGCATTTACCAAATTTATATTTCTACGTCCATTACAAACGTTGCAAGCATCACATACAATACAATGTATTAATAATTGTATAACTTTATTTGGAGTGCCTTTAAAAATTATCAGTGATGACTAAGAAAATTTGTATATCATACTCGTATGTAATTGAAGACCATATGATTGCTCCAGGAATAAGCAGACAAAATGGTCAAGTAGAACGATATGTTGACACGGTTGCAAATCTTTTAAGAACTAATTTTATATAAACATAGAATGGACAACTTACCTTAGTCGAATACAACTGACGTTGAACACAACAATCAATAAGACAACAAAATTATCACCTTTAAAAATACTAACAGAAATAAATGGCAGAACACCACAAGTTGGGATTATATTTTCTCAGTTAAATTTGGAACCAGAGTATGATGATATAATTTCGATTAGAGAATTAGCTGACAAAAATATTAAAGAAAATGCAACTAAAATGAAGGTTAGATTTGATCGAAACAAAACTAAGCCAACACCTAGCCGTGTAGGAACAAAAGTTGTTTATAAAAGCAATCAGATTCGGAAGTCCAAGCTAGATGTACAATACAAAGGAGTATTTGAAGTAGTGGGAATATTATTGTTCAAGATGATGTTGATCAATAGATTTAAAAATAATTTTATTTAAATGTCAAATTGAGAAATTGGTGATCTGTTTGAGTTATTATATGTTTGGTTTAAAAGTTTTTGTTTGAATTATGTAATAGACAAGCTTAAGATTGCCCTGAGCTATTGTAAGGATTTAAAGTTCAATTGGTTAATTTTTGAAAAATCACTTTTGAAGTTGTTGGTACAATAGACCAGCTTAAGATTGCCTCTGAGCTATTGGTGTTAATATCGTTGATTAAATTACATTATTTACATAAAAGACAAGCTTAAAATTGCCTCTGAGCTATTGTAAGTATTAATGGTTTTAATTGGTTTATTTTTGAAAAACCACTTTAGAAGTTGTTGGTACAAAAGACAAGCTTAAGATTGCCTCTGAGCTATTGTTGTTAATATCATTGATTAAATTACATTGTTTACATAATAGACAAGCTTAAAGTTGTAGTTGTTCTCAATGGTGAATATGTTCAAGCTTTTGAATTAAATCTTGATTCTGTTTTCTTTATTTTGTTAACAAAGATAAAATGTTGTTATTGCATAATAACAAAATTGTTTTTTTTAGATTCTGAAACGATTTAAAAACAAACTGGGAATGCGAATCACTGTGATGATTATACCTGAACTCAATTTATTTTTTTTTAAATTGATTAAAATTGCTAAAAAAAATTATAATTGTATTTTTTTCTTTTAATTTTTAAATAGTTAATTTTTTTTGTAATAAATTGATGTTTAAAATTACATATCATCCTTAATGTTGATTCAATATAACTTTTTCTGAGATATTAAATCGAATTGAAAATAAATTGTAAGCTTATAAATTTGAAATTATTTGTTTTGTTTATAAGAACTAAAACTTATAAAATGCATCGAGAGCGCTGCATATTGCAGAATGGCCGTGATATATAAAGATATATAAAAATTGAAACTTAGTTATTAGGAGATCTATAAGCTTTGAAAACGTCGTTAAGGATTGTTTGAAAATGAAACAAAAAGAATAAATATTTTTCGTCTAGTGAAATGTGAAACGATGAGAATATGGGCATTCTCTAGCTTTTCTAGTATCAAGTCGTTGAAATTGAAATACGACCTAGACATTTTCAAGAGGCCTTTTGATTCGAATTTATTATAAAGGTCCTTCTAGGCCCTTTCATATATACTATACAGGGTGTACCACAGTCACCGCCTCAAATGAAAACCATGGATTCCTGAGGTCATTTTAAGTCGAAAAACTTAAGAGGTAATTTTCTCGTTTTCGTCCCGTTTTCGAGTTATAACGGTTTTTATGATTTTTGCCTTAACTGGCTTTATCTTTGCCAAACTACGTCCGATTCGTAAGATTTTATTTATAACCAATCAAGAATTTATTACATTTGTAGTTTGTCCCAAAACTTTTTTTTCTGCGGACAACCGTTTCTCCGCAATTTTGCATCAACCCCAATTTTTTCGTTTTTAAGTTGTTTTTTCGCTTTGATATCATTTTATTCAAAAAACACGTTAATGAGTATTAATTTTTTTTTCGCTTATTAATAAATCCCAGTTTATTTTCATAAAAAAATTTGTTTCCTTAAAAATAATACTAAAAGTAATTAAAAAGATAATTAAAATGAATGAATTACAAAAAAAAAAAAACTAATTTTTAAATACAAAATTAATATATATATATATAAAAACATCGCTTCCCATCAATCAGCGAAATCAAGCTACATTGTGCGCGGTTAGTACTTGAATGGGGGACCGTTCAAATACTAACCATGTGCTCTTAACATGTCGTCGCTTTTTCGGCAGACTGGCATAAGTCGAAATTTGCAAATTTTTAGGAGAGCCTTTTAAAGTTTTTTTCATAAAAAAAAAAATCGTTGTTCATAAAAAAACAAAACTCGAATTTTTAATACGTGAAAAAATTGTATTTTTTGTTTGTTAAATTTATAAAAAACGGAATATTAAAAAAAAATTGATTTATGCCGTATTTATACGTAGAAAATGACAGGGATGTTTGTGAAAATTGAGAGCGGCGCTTTTTCATAACTCGGAAGAAGTAGGTTAGTGCCGATTACACAGAAAAATTGTGTTTTTTTCAGCTCTTCTGTGTTTTAAACTAAAAAACGACAAATTTCGACTTATGCCACTCTGACGGAAAAGCGACGATGTGTTTCTTCTGTTGTTCTATCCTTTTGTGTGTCTCTCTGTTGTATTGTCTAAAGCCGATAGCCTTAGTTACCAGTGCTTTTCAGTGTCTCTACTTCGTAGAGTTATCCACGGAGTAGTGTAAAATGTAATGTTATTTTTATTTTTTTCTCTTATTGATTTTATAAAATTTGGAATTTCCTAAAAGGGTCACCCCATCGATAATTTTTTTTATTTTTGAATTATTTATTTAGGTAATAGGCATTTAACACTATTTTATTTTTAAATATAAAATATCAATGTTTCTCTGAGTGTATTTGATATTGTATATTGTATTGATATTGCGGGTCAATAAGTCCGTGACTTTTTGAATTTCTGACCTCTTTACTGAAACAGCAACACTGCTCCTGTCAACAGGCATCTGTCAGTTGACTCCTGTCAAAATTTAAACTAGCTGCGTCAGTTAGTTTGTGTTTGACAGCAGGAGAAAATGGAAAAAAGTGAATTTCGTGTGCTTATTAAGCATTATTTCTTGCGAAAAAAAACCATTACCGAGACCAAGGCTAAGCTTGATAAATACTATGGGGACTCTGCACCATCGATTTCAATGGTAAAAAAGTGGTTTACTGAATTTCGTTGTGGCCGTGCAAGCACTGAAGATGCCGAACGTCCTGGACGCCCAGTTGAGGTCTCTACACCCGAAACAATCGAAAAAATTCACGATATGGTGTTGGCCGACCGAAGATTGAAAGTGCGAGAAATTGTGGAAGCCGTAGGGATCTCGCATGGCTCAGTGGTTTCAATTTTGAATGATCACTTGGGCATGAGAAAGCTTTCCGCAAGATGGGTGCCGCGTTTGCTCACAGTCGACCACTAACGCAATCGTGTAACAACTTCACAGGAAGGTTTGGCGTTGTTTAATCGCAATATGGAGGAGTTTTTGCGCCGTTTTGTAACCGTGGACGAAACATGGATCCATCACATTACACCAGAGACCAAACAACAGTCAAAACAGTGAGTTTCTAAGGTTGAATCGGCGCCAAAGAAGGCCAAGGTGGGTTTGTCAGCCAATAAAGTTATGGCGACTGTTTTTTGGGATGCACGCGGGATAATCCACATTGACTACCTTCAATAGGGAAGAACAATCAATGGGGAATATTATGCCAACTTATTGGACCGATTCAATGACGATTTGAAAAAAAAACCGATCTCATTTGGCCAAGAAAAAATTTCTTTTCCACCAAGACAATGCAAGGGTGCACACATGTGCAGTTGCCATGGCAAAAATCCATGAATTGGGCTATGAATTGCTCCCTCATCCACCCTATTCTCCAGATTTGGCTCCGAGCGACTACTTCTTGTTCCCAAACCTGAAGAAATAGCTTGGTGGAAAAAGATTTGACTCCAATGATGAAGTCATCCCGCAAACAAAGACCTATTTTGAGGACCTCGACAAATCATTTTTTTTGGAAGGGATAAAAAAATTGGAGAAGCGTTGGACAAAGTGTATAGAGCTCAAGGGAGACTACTTTGAAAAATAAAATTATTTTTTTTTATCAAAAAATCTGTGTTTTATTCCAAAAGTCACGGACTTATTGACCCGCCCTCGTATTTACCAGAATTTTTTGAGAAATAAACATAATAATAATAATGAGAAAAATCGCCCGGCGTTTTAGATCGAAGGTTAAAATAATGAAAATGATAAAAAGTTCGCAATACATACTCCAACAAGCTAAAAAAAGATACCATAGTGTCCGATTTCACTAACAGTGAATCAATTACATTTATTGCAAATAAATTTATTATAAACCATACGTTTTCGTGCCCAGGGAAATGTTCAAACGGTTAATAACGGCGAAAAACCCCGAAAATCCACACATCGCGAAGATAAAAATCAAAAAAGTCCCCTTTATATCGTCAACAAGTATAAAAAATTAAATAGACTTAGTGATCTCAGACAAGACGATCCGGGGAAGAGCGGTTGCTAGTGGCTTTCGATCTTATCGAACAATAAAAAATCATTTACTTCTCGGAAAAACCGACGTGCTAAACTGTAATTCGCTAAGGCACACTTGAATTGGAATGTTGCAAAATGAAAAAATCTTTTTCAGATAAATCCAAGGTCAATTTGAAGGGATCTGACGGATTTCGTACGGTACGTAGGCCAAAAGGTGAAAGCTTAAATCCTCGTTATACAAAGGCCACGGTTAAGCATGGTGAAGGCAATATTGTCTGGGGATGTTTTTCCAGCAAAGGAGTAAAAATTAAAGTTAAGATGTATAGTTCCAAGTACAGGAAGATTCTTCAAAAATATCATGCTTCCGCATGCTGAGAAAAATATGTCTTTCAACATGACAATGATCCTAAACATACCGCAAATGCTGTGAACGATTGGCTAAATTAAATCCGTATTGCTGTTATGAAGTGGCCCGCGCAATTCACTGATCTCAAACCCATAGATAAGAATCCGAAACAGAAACTGAATCACATCTGGATGAGATTATTCTATTCCAAACCTTGGAAAAAATAGAAAAATGTACACAGAGTTGTATTGAGTGTATATTATGGGAAAACAAACAGGGGAAGCAGGAAGGATACTTGTATCCTATTCTAAAAGTGAACCGCCAGTTGCATACATATCAATTAGAACACGTCGGACCATTTTCAGTGACTGGGAAGCAGTACAAGTAGGTTCTCGTGGTCGTAGATGGTATCAATTAGTTTGTATGGATATATCCGAATAAAACCTACTGCAGAAGTACTTCAAAAACTTAATTAACTAAGCAGCATTTTTGTAAATCTACATCGATTCATTACAGACAAAGGTACAGCCTTTACTTCGAAAAGTTGCGATAAATATTGTCCAGAGGAAGGTATCAAACACATCAAAATAACGACCTGATTGAAGAGGTAATGGGTAGATGGAACGAATCAATAAAGCTATTATTCCTATTCTAACAATACTATCTGGAAAAGCCTCAAGATTGGTATTAATTCACAAATAAAGTTCAAAAGTTTTAAAATTCCAGCGTTACCAGAAGTATTGGTCGATGTCCTTTCGAATTCGAATTTCGAACAAGGAAGACGTTCGCATTACTAAAGCCGTATCTGAAGAACTATTTAAGATTGGTGAAGCAATGCATACAGAACAAGAAGCAAGGAAACAAATCGAGTCTATCCAGTGCGAATATCAACGAAGTTTAAATAAGAAAAGGAAGTATGAACTTGGAGTTCTTGTTTCCATAAGCAGAACACAGTTTGGTAATTTAATAAAAATTCATAAAAAATTCCTAAGTCTTCGTAGTGGCAAACATGTTATGACGTTGAGAAAGTTGAAGAATCAGAAGGGCAGAGAAAGACCAGCAGCAGTGCCGATAAAATGAAACCATTGGTTCCATACGATGATTCTTCTGATGAGGACGAAGTTATTGAGAAAGATCCTGTTGTAGCATACTGAATGGAAAATTATGCAGATGACATACCCAATTGAGATTATTTCTATCCTGTGATGACTATTTACCTGAGTTGGCTATTTACCTCAAATGACTTCTTACCTGATATGACCTTCGTAGTTTGGATGAATTCATTTACCTGTGTGGAAAAACCTTTAACCTTTTTGAGAAGGCATTTTCCTATTTGAGACGATAATCCTATCCGAAAAGAAAAATTTATTAAACCGCTATAAGTTTAAAATATTTGCCTGAGAGGACCTAACAAAAATAATAATAACGTTCTTGAATTGTGAAAGTAGTGACAAGTAAGACTAACGTAATTTTTAACTAAAAATCCCTTTTCCGATAGTAAAACAAATGAGTTCTCCGAGACGTTGAACCAGCAGAATTGTATAAAACTATTATTTGGCAAATTCAGCCTTCTTCCTTTACTATCTGCCTACCATGGTAATCTGAAACTGAAAAAAACTAAACAAATGCTAAACATTTTGAAATGAGAAATTCCTTTGACTTCGTAAGCCAATCAATAATGGAGACCTAATTTTGCAAAATAAGGTGTGTGGAGACTGCGCTGGGCAGCAACGAGAGAAGAAAAGTTGGACGTTTATAAGAATCATTTGTTGTTTTCTACAATACACCTGAACAAACTTATGAACAAGAATTATACATAAACATATTACGATACTTTGGCAACCGATAAAAACTTCAAATTTAAGACAAGAACGATGTAGTACATGTAGTCATGATGATGGTATGGTCGATCGCCAGAAGTACTAACAAATTTTACGGTACGTAACTGATGAACTTGATTTTTCAACTACTGATACGGATACATACTAGGGTGTGTCACTTTTGTATGGCCGCAAAAAAGTACTCTAATTTTTAAATGTAATAGTGCTCAAAAGTTGTATTAGGGTCTGAGGTTTAAGAATATGTAAAAAAAAATTAGATATCGTTCGTCTTTGGCTCGCTCAAATCGGTTGAAGTTGAAAAAAAAAAAAAAATAATTTACAGTATTTATTTTTTTTTTTTACGTATACTAAAAAAAAACTAGACAAAATACAGAAAGAATTTTTGTCTTTACAAAAAGATATACCACGATATTGTAGGTGGTTCCGTTGATCTTTAAGAATTTCTTTTTTGTAAAAAAAAAACGATTTTACATAAAAAAATGATTTTTCTTCCTTCTTTAATTATTTCATATCTTCATCAAGTGTTCAATTTAAGCAAATATAACCTTAAAAATGTTTCCTTGCAATTATCTTTGACTTGAAAGCCTAAAAATATTTTATATATTTTTTTTGTATCCACACGGTGCAACTTAAAACAACACATTTTTCAATAATCTCGAAAAATCAAAATTTTTTGGATTTCAAAGATATTAATTAAAATGAAAATTGTAAACGCAGGATTTAATTTTGATAAGCAATGCAACTTTTAAAAGCTATTACATTTGAAAATACCATAGTTTAGCACTTTGACACACCCTAATACATACATAAGCACATGTGTATGAACAAGGACTATCTCAAAAATATCTGCCAAGGAGATAGCGAAGGTTGTATCAACAGATACAAGGGCGGGTAGGCCGAACCTTTGCCGTAAACATCTGGCAAGGACTATGAACTAATGAACCACTGTGTTGGAGCAATAGTGGGTGGATGTGAACATTCCGGAAAAAAATAGTTTGTTTAGAATTTTGTTGTAAGTTCAAATACTTGTGCATCGGTTCTTCACTGCTTTTATGGCTATATTCAAGCCGATGCGATGCTCATCAGTTATATTTTTCAGCCGATCAAAAGCATCAACAGTTAATCACGGTTTTTGCGATTATTCTTTGTTTAAATTTTGTCCTTCAGTTTATCAAACTTTGCAGTAGTGAACAGTTGAAGTTTAAAGTCATGCCAAATTTTTCGTTAGTAAACTTTTGACGTTAACGATCGCGCATCATTATTGCAGTGATGAATTTACTCTATGTATGTGCGATTTCTTTCCTTCCAATGTTCCTCGCTCTTATTTAGCCCATCCATCCACTTTTACATCTCTTCGCTTTTTACAAAGCAAGCGTCCCGCCGCACTTTTCCAGCGTCGAAGATGCACTCGTGGTCAACAAAAAGCTTTCAACATCATAAAGCTATAAACATTTATTTTACGTGTACATTTAAAATCGATATTTTGTTAATAGTCTTAAGGTAAAGTAAGTAAAGTAAAGAGTTTTTGAAAATACTGTAAAAATCGTTTATGTCGTAATTATAAACCCTATAAATCTGTTGAAATATTTAACTGTCAGAAATCAGAATATTTATTTCCAGGAACCACTTTTTATAGTTCATTTTTCATACTGAATATACTACATACATAACTATGTATTACTTTGCATTCTAACGAATCTGGAGTTATTTGGGGTCAATCTATCCATTTCCCTCTGTCAATTTTGTAGAAGTTTTATTTTTTATATTATTAATTGGGATTTCAGCAAACACAATTCTTTTTTATTTATTGTTGCAGGTTTCAGACTCCAATTAAAGCGTTTGCCTGTCTAACAGCAACAAGGTAAGCATAATTGTAAATTGGCATTAGGCTTTATAAATATAGTCAATAATAAAAATTAAGATTTTGGAATTCTGTTTTTAGAATTCAAATAATGATCTTCGAAATGTTTTGTTTTTGAGGCGAAATAATAATAATTTAACGAAATCGCGATAGATGGATCTTTATTTGAATTTGTTTGCTCTAGACTTGCAAAAGTACGATTTCAATTTGCTCTCGCCACCTTAGTATCGTCGCATGATTCCCCTGAATGGATGTCATTTTCGAAGTTAAATCACAGAGAAGGTAGGTATAATAATAAACTTTATTCATTCGACTGGAAGCAACATGAGAAGTATATTAATAAGCAGTACCTACGTGCTTAAATTATTCTTTTTTGATGCCAAGCACCACTTTTTAAACAACGAAGTTGAGTACAGACATCTATTAAAATAATAATGTTAAAGGTGATTCAATTAAAATGCTAGTGTATATCATCTCGGAGTTAGCATTCCACCCACAACACACTAACAGGTATGTTTGAATGGACTTATGAAACTTGCTTAAAACTTCTTTTATCAAAAGAATAAAGAATCAATATTTGGTTAGAAGAATGTTTTTTTTTTTAAGGGGGGAATTCAGTGGAGTAGGAGTTTTGGGTAAGAACTGGAAACCGGAGAATTTCTCTACGCCTACCATTGTTAATGGAAATGGTATTAACTTTTAGGAATTTCTTTCTTTTTTGAGAAGAAATAATTATTTTTATAACTGTATTTGAATTAGTTATCATGTTAAAGTCTTTAGATATTCAATTTTTAAGCCCCTTCATTTTGTCTTGCACATGCTTACTTTTGACTTTGAAGTCCCTTTATTCCATAATAATAATAAACATAACGTTCTCCGATTTTTTTTTATGAAAGTAACAATAGCTTAAATAAAAATCAATAACAATTTTGCGAAAAAAACACGGATTTAATGATACTTACTTACAGATGAATGGAATGTAAATTATAATACGAGTATATATGCGAATTATGTTAAATTTAACCAAATCATTAATCCGATCTTGCTGAAAGTATTATTTGTGACGATAACCATCGACAAATATATTGCATCTTAGAAGGTTACGAGAGCATCTAACTGATGAGCCCAAATGTTTAGCCTATGCCGTTTGGAATAGAAGTCTTAAAACCTTTTAAACAGTAAAAAGTTACAGAATCCCAGTTTTTTACATCTCGAGAAAACAAAAAAAAAATATATATGTACATATGTATAATTTAATTTAAATAATTTAAAAATATTTTTTAGGCCGAAAGGGATTAATATTAAGATACATTTTAGTTTAGAGCGCGTGCATAGGGCTAGTAAGTAAGTTTTTTGGATAAGTAAAGTAGGCTAGTTTTTCTTGAATTTTTTTGTCTAGCCTTAAAATAGTTATAAGTTGAATTAAAAAATTAATTAAAAAAAAAAATACTTTTCAACAGTGCCGATCTTCATCTACTCGTGATGTCACGCGAAAGAGAGTGGTTAAATTACTCACTATACGCACAATAAAATAATAAATGCAAATATTTTTTTTTCAATATGCCCTTATCTTATTTATCAACATTTATGTATGTTAAAATTAATATTTCATTCTAGGGTTGATTACAGCATTATTCGAGGGCTTATGAAGAGTTTCTGGTACGAGTACGATAACTTGGCCGTAAAGATTTGATGAGGAGTTTTTGTAGAGGGGTCAAAAACAAGCACTTTTTACTATGGGAGGGGAAGGGGTCTATTTCCTCCCGTTTAGGAGGTAGGGGCACTTTTAGAATTTTAAATTAAAAAAAAAATATTAAAAAACAACGGCAACACTTACAATACAGTTCTATACTGCATTTGAAAGCCAGAAGTTTGTTCTATAATCCTGCGTTTAACTAAATTACTCATATCAATGGGTTTTGAGAAATTTGCATTTAAAGTCCAAATTTTGATAAAAAAACTTAAAAAAAAGTTTAGACCGATTGTTTTCAAAATTGTAAAATGAAATTGTAAATAAGCTTATATGTGTTCTATGTAACTATTAGTTCTTAATCGAACACAAAAAACCGCATGGTTCTATAACTTCTAGTTTTTGAAAAAAATTGAAAATAACTGAAACTACTTTTCTATTAAATTTTTGATATTTTTTGCTTGCTTACATACATATGTAAATAAATCAGTGCTAGCTTCCAACATTACAATATATAAACAGTAATGTATGTATGGGGGGCCATGCTGCCCCCTGCAACCCCCCTGCTTGATACTATAGGATTTGGGGTAGGTGCATTCTTTTGCATTCACAGAATCTGTATTTAAAAAAATTCAAATTTATTCTATTTATCCAATGTCCACTAAATACATAAACATATATATAAGTAGCCCAAAGTTCCAAATTTACAATTTTCAAATATTAAAATGTAATGCATTATGAAAAATTCACATAACCTAGGCACTACTGCTCGACTGCAGCAAATATATATAATTTCTTAATATGTATGTTTGTGTCTTACATACCTATTTAACACTCTCAGAAACAGACGCAATATTCTCTTCTGTACGCACTGTACGCATTCGTGTGGTTGGTTTAATGTCCAATAAAGTAAACTGAGTGCGAAACTTGGTCACAATCGCATTAATTGTTTGCTCACTTGGTCGATTATGTAGACCATAAATCGGACATAAAGCGCGAAACACATTTCGAACCGAACACTGATTTTGGTAATAAAATTCAATGATTTGCAAGCGTTGCTCGTTAGTAAGTCTATTCATGATGAAATGTCAAAGCATACTGAGCATCTTTCTCTTTGACACCATGTCTGAAATCCCGCGTGATCTGTCAAATACTAATGCATGAAAATCCTAACCTCAAAAAAATCACCCTTTATATAAAGCAACTGAAATGTGCAAAGTATACCAACTTTGATAAAAAAAAGCTAACATTCCAAAACTTTGTACCGTTGTTTTTTGTTCTTTAATGAAAATGTGGTAAAGAATTATTGTTTACCAAGGTCATTCGTGTGTTTTACCGCCAAAACATCCTCGGCTTCTCACCGTTAATGAGGAACTCAACGAACTCGACAGTAGTAGTACGGACGAAGACTTTATTGCGGAGACTTACACATCCTTTTAATACATTTTGACCTTTTTTGACTAACTATGACTAACTCCTGACTAACTGACAAAATGACTGACCCAGACGCGGAATGCCTTGCCTAATCGTAGTACATTCGGGGTAACGCTAAATGAATTGCTGTACTGAACTAACAAAGATGCATTATGTTTATTAACATTAATCCTTAAAATAGAATCACCGTCACCACCAAAAATCAAAAAAAAAAAATAGTTTTAGTAATTTTCGATTTTCTCAAAAACTAGAAGACGTAGAACCATGCGGTTTTTTGTGTTCGATTAAGAACTAATAGTTACATAGAACACATATAAGCTTATTTACAATTTCATTTCACAATTTTGAAAACAATCGGTCTAAACTTTTTTTTTTACGTTTTTTATCAAAATTTGGACTTTAAATGCAAATTTCTCAAAAACCATTGATATGAGTAATTTAGTTAAATGCAGGATTATAGAACAAACTTCTGGCTTTCAAATGCAGTATAGCACTTTATTGTAAGTGTTGAAGTTGTTTTTTAATATTTTTTTTTTTATTTTAAAATTCTAAAAGTGCCCCTACCTCCTAAACGGGAGGAAATAGACCCCCCCTCCCATAGTAAAATGTGCTTGTTTTTGACCCCTCTACAAAAACCCGTCATCAAATCTTGGCGGCCAAGTTATCGTACTCTCCCCGAGTTGCTGTGCCGCATACATACATATGTCCATACTGTAAAAAATGGACCTTCAGTTTTGGCACTCACCCAGGTGGGTGAAAATTTTGATCACTCGGAATTTAGCTCACATGGTTATGGCTTAGTAACCTTATTTTTTCTCATCGTGGTCTCGCGTACGTACGTAATGACATTTCTTATCAGCTTCAACAGCAATACAGTACTTGTTTTCATACAAACTTTGACTTTTTGTGGTTTGAATTAAAAGTACATACGCACATTATTCATACTTGTTTTATTTATCACAGTCCGCTTAGAATTTAATTAAATGCTTCAAAAACTCAATGATGTCTTCTGTCAATTAAGCGGAATCCCCTCCCATGCCGCTTTCAGTTCTCGGTATGTACATCACAGACCACCTTGTATGGACACCGCCAAAAACACTGCGAAGTGTTTAGGTTTCATTGGTTGATGCAAGAAAATTGTTCAGCTCTTCTAATCTGTCTGTAAACAATGAAACCTATATTAGTCCAAAACTTGAGTAAAATTCCCATATTTGGGCAGGTGTTGCAATTACCCACTTGAGTCTCTTGGGTGTAAGAAGAGCCAGATAGATGATATAATAATAATAAAAACATTTGAATCTCTGGAGCAGCGCCGCAAAGTTTTTTGTCTTTTATTTATTTATTACCGCTTATTTTTATAAACAGTGTTCTAGTAAAATAGCCATGTTGCATTCACCCCCTGAAGCAATTCAACCGTAATACTCGTGCTTCAGGGAATGCCCATCATTTTGCAGTTGGTATGCATCGGTTTCTTCTTTTAAACCTTCTCCAATTATCCTAAACGATCACACTGTGCTCAAACATTTAAAGGGTTATCAAAGTCCCTTTAGTTCGCACAAAATATGTATAAAACAAAATGTTTACTTTAGATAATTTTGAAAATAACTTGTTTTGTCGAATAAGTACCTACGATGTTAAAATTATTAGAGTGATATTAGGTTAAAAAGACATATTATAATTATTTTATCGATTGTACTATTCTTCGGCTTCCTAATATATAAGGGTATCACTTCCGCTTTCGAACTTACGATAAGGACAATTGAAACAAAAAAGAACCCTTAAAAATTAGTGTAGATTACATATTGTATGTACATATCAGTGGCGTGGCGTGGATAATTTTAAATGGGAAGACGTTTTAAAATTTTGTCACCTGTAAAAATTAAAACAAAATCTTATTACCTTAAAAACATTTCTAGTAGCGATATGGTATCTACAAATGCATTCCGCATTGACTTAGCAACAAAAGTGTAGCTATATTTTTTATATTTCAAGACATTAATATTTAAATCAACAATGAGCTTAAAACATAACATAATAAAAAAGAACCTCCTTTTAGACACCACCCCCTTCGTCGGACATAACTGCGGCACCTTCCTAAGAATTTTCTATTAACTTTTCCTTGCAATCATATGTGTCAAGAATATTAAATATATGATGGGACAACTCATCTGCATTAAGACTCTCCCTAACGTAAAAAAATACAAGATATCTTTCTTGTATTCTGTTCTCTGACAATAACCGAAATATGGCACTCAGTTGTCCTCTATGACTCAAATCTGATATTTCGTCGACCGTAATCGACACGAACCGAGCTTCCATGATTTCTGTTCTAATTTCAGATTTAATGAATATCGTTGGCCTTAACACTACTCTAAATAGGATTCTATTATAAAGCGTTGATTTCCTTTACACATAAGAAATCAATTTCTGTGTGAAGATTTTGATCGCTCGCCAGATTTTGCGTTCCTTCACACCCAAAAAAAATTTATTTTTCTTTGACAGAGATCAAAATCTTTAAATCCATATTTAAAGAGGTGTTTACATGTACACATGAAACACACACACACCAAACAAAATCCCTGTTGTGTAAAGAAAGGAAAAAAGGATAAAATATAAACTATTAACTATCCTTACTAAAATTATTTCGTTTCTCCGATAGGTAATCTGTTAAACAGCAATCTACATTTTTCAAAGAGATTTCCAAAACAAAATATCAATTAGCAATATAGTGGGTAATAAAAGGAACTAAATCCTCACTTTAACATCTAACTTTTCACTATTTTTAACTAAGTTTTTATCAAATTGGCTTTTCAAAACACTAGATTTATTTGAAGTTATTAAACCCGTGCAACACAGTCTTTTATTGAATGCCAATTGAATCTAAATTTGAATTCCTATTAAAAAAAACAAGCAAATGCATTTTATTTGACCAGAAGTGCTCTTCAGCGATATGCTAAATTTACACTGTTGACAAATTGCCATATATTATACCATGATTTATTTGATAATTCAAAATTATTACAGTACATTTGCAAAAATATCAATCGTGTATATTACAAACTATCACGAGAGAGAAAACTGAAAGCATTTTACATTAGCATGCAAATCAAGATCAAATTCAAAATCAAGAATCAACAATACCCACATGCCATATTTATATTTATATAACATATTAAAGAAAAAAAAACAAATAAGTCGAAGAATACCGTCTTATTTCTTACACAAGGTTGAAAAAAGGCTAGTCAAACGCAGCACCTGCACTCCTGCAATGTATTATCTTCCTACTGAAATTCAATGCTAATTGTTAAAGGGAGAATAAAATACAAATAATTCCAACTCCTACAAGTATACATCGAGATTGGTTTTATAAGACGGAATGTAGCGTCTTATTTTTTGAATATAAAAGCGGGTGTTGAACAAAGAGGATCCGAAACACAATGCTTGTGGAAGAAAGGGATATAATACAAATAAATAAGATGGTAATTGAAAAGTTCAAGTCAGAGTATTTTTTTGACTCTCTTGGTTGTGGATTGTGGAATGTGTTTGGATAAAGTATATGATATAAACGAGAGGCAGAATGGAAAACTTAAACTTATTCGATGTTTATTTGGTAGATTGTGTTATTTGAGGATTTTCTAAAAGGGAAGACGATAGGAATTGTGTTATATGGACGCCACGCCACTGGTACATATGTATGTATAAAATGAGCATTTTCTTTCGGTTATTTTATATTATATACAACGCTTCATTTCTTTTCGATGCCTTTGAAAGACCATCATTTTAAATCGTCTTACTATATGCACGTGTAATCTAATATCCGTATTGCTTTGCTTACAACTTTTATGTGCTCACATTATCTTTATACTGAAAAAAGGAATATTCCAGAAGAAAAAAAATTTCAACACCTTCATATCTGCCTTAGTTTCAAAATGCCATACAAACGTTTACCACGAGTGTCTTATTGCATATTATAGTTGCATATATCATACATACATACATATACATATACATATGTATATTTTCCATTTTTTCCAACGACGAGGGCGACACTAGAACGACAACGTCATTATTTGTTGCAAATATTTATATCATGCCAATGGGATTATATTTTCTTTGTTAATGTTGTAAATTTTTTTGGCTCGTTCTTTTGTATTGGTGATCTTTTATCAATTGCTTTTTAATAAGGGTAGAACAATATACCTTCAAGTTGCACATGTGTGTAATCTCGGTGCACATGTGAATAAGGAACATGCCTAGGTTCAACCAGGCTTGCAGGAATGAGAAATTTCTATATGTAATTGTTTTTCTGTAATACAATCAAAATTCTTATTGACTTAGTTTTTGAGAAAACTTAAAACAAAAAAATATACTCTGTTCAACAAAAGTTGTCAGTTCATGCCTTATGGGAGAGCTTTTTCCAAAGCAGTGTCGCCTGTTGCACCCTCACTACACTGCGTTGGGAAAAATGCCACTTAAAAAAGAGCAAGGATCTAATATTCCTTAAAGAATTGTTGTAATTCTTCGCAAAAAGTTGTACACCCCAACACGACCGTTATATCCCACTGCTGATGGGTGGGATACTGTCAGTCAATACGATCGTGTGCTTGTTATCTACGTCAAAACAGAGTTACCATTATTATTCTCAATTACAAGCAAGGAGTGAAGGAGCTTATTCAGTGGAGTTATTAAAGAGCTTTTGGGATTTAAAGCTTTTGAGAACAAATTTTATGTTGGCGATTTATAATGTAAACTAGGGAAACCTTGTGAGAGCTCTAAAAGGCAACATACTTATGCAAGCCAGTGAAACCAGAATGAGAGGCAAACGTCCTATCTTCCCTGTACTGACATTTGTTGTTGAACAGAGTATATTTATTCTTCGAAAGGCTTCTTTTTTATGGATTTTTAGTACATACATTGAAAATATTGGGGTAAATTATTGGTCGAACGTTAAAAACGATTTTAAAACCATTTTAGTATGATACTAGCTTAAAAATAGTGTTTTTCCACTTTTAATCGAATATAGCAGCATGAATTTTATCAAAGTTAAAATCATCGAACACATGGTCTTTTCATACGACACTTGCACTTCGCGCATTGTTTGCCATTATAAGATCGACATGTTTCCTCTCGAATCCGGAAGATTTGTGGATGAAATATAAGGATGACATGTCTGAAGATATGTATGTTTCATCGTGTGCGTTCTTAAACTTTGAATCCTACACTACAGACATTAACAATGAGACATTGATCATGATAGAAGATATGTGTTGGGGCATGACAGCACCCAATCGTCCTATGCGCGAAGCATTTAACCAGGAGTTACAAAGAGAACAACAATATACTGAAGTATTGGCTGAAACACTTCGTTCAATTCTTCCGCAATTGAATTAACAATAAAGAATTGCGTACGATACTTTGATGGAAGCTGTGAACAGTGGAGCTGGTTGAGTTTACTTTCTTGATGCTCCCGAGGGGACTGGAAAAACGTTCCTAATTTCATTGCTGTTGCCAAACATCAGATCGCAAAATCGCCCTAGCATTGGCTTCATCTTGAATAGCTGCAACATTGTTAGAAGGTGGACGAACTGCACATTCTGCCTTAAAATTATCGCTAAACATGCAAATCAACAAAGCACAAGTCTGCAACATCGCAGTAGGGAAGATTCTACAGGTACGCAAATTGATCATTTGGGATGTACTCGTATCTACGATGGCCGACAAGAAGTCACTGGAGGCACTGGACAGAACGTTAAAAGATCTTCGTGACAACCAAAACATTTTTGGTGGAGCCATGATTCTGTTGTAAGGTGATTTTCGTCAGACTGCAAATTATTCCTCGATCAACTGTTGCTGACGAACTAAACGCATGCTTAATCTCATCTAATTTGTGGCGGCATGTAAGACACTCCAATCAACAACTAACATATGAGTGTTTTTGCAACAAGGTCAAACTGCGATTATGTTTTCGAAGCAGTTATTAGATATTGGAAATGGTAAGTTCGTAGTTGATACCTCAACCGGATTAATTACAAGACTCACGGATTTTTGTCACTTCGTCGACTCAAAAAGTCAAAAGAGGAGTTAATTCAGCGTGTTTTTACGGACATAGAACAACAGTTCAGAAACCATAATCGGCTGGGGGAACGATCAAAAACAAAGATGTCGATGATCTCAATGCAACCATTGAGAGTTTTCCCAAATAGTTGTTTTCTTACAAATGGGCTACCACCTCACAATTTACAATTAAAAGTAGAATCACTTGTGATTATGCTGCGTAACATAAATCAACCTCGAATGTGAAATGGAACGAGACTGGCTGTAAAAAAGCTAATGAATAATGTCATCGAGGCCAAGAGCACCATGGGAAAATACAAAGGGGAGGATGTCTTGATCCCACGTATACCGATGATTCCAACGGATTTGCCATTCGATTTTAAGCGTCTACAATTTTCCGTCCGTCTGGCCGGAAGGCCGTCGCAAGACCAGTAGTTGAAAGTTTGCGGAATCAACTTGGAGTTTCCCTGTTTCGCACATAGGCAATTAAACGTCGCGAGTCGGAAAATTCATCATCTTTATATATTTACGCACCGCAAAAAAACACAAAAATATAGTACATGTTGTATTTTATGTAGATACAAATTTTGTATTAAGTTGTGACCATATTTTTCAAAAATATATGTAGGTGATACGAAGTTCACCGGGTCATCTAATGCTCAATAAATTAATAACATGGAAAAATTGAATTTTATAAATAAGGTAAATTATTACAATTTAAAATTTTGAATTCTCTTAGCGCTGCACAATATTTTCACAATATTTTTGGGTAACCGGTATTTTGCTTACACGAATAGATTTGGGGGTTTTCCAACACTTGAGCAGACGACTTATAGTTGCCAATTGGAGAAAATCGATTGCTTCACCGTAACATGCGGTATTCTCGTTGGCAAAAGTAGAGCGAGGAATGACTGGTAATGTCTGCCGGAAGTCACAAGACCGTAGTAAGACAATAGCACCGAAAAATTGATTTTTTTGCGAATTGGCCGAACACATCACATTCTTAACACTATGTGAAAAATTCAGTTAGTATCGTTATTGGTGGCTCAAGTGCTCTTTGGAGAATATTTACGTCGTTTCTGGACGAATTTTATCTGAAGTCTTTTCAAGTGGACTGCCGATGTAGCTTGAAGGTAAAATAAATGTAGTACCCATGTCATTTGTGCTTAAATTTTCATCGATGTTTCCCATAATAGCATCTCGTAAATTGATGTATTTATCCGATCGTAATATAACCTGGGTGTATCCAATAAATCACAAAACTTTACTACATATTGCAACGTACATAAATTCACAACGTATTGTACAGCTGACGATATCAAAGGATATAATTATCTTGATTAACTCTAATCAACGCGTAGTAGTTCATTGAACTAACTTTTGTATTCGTTTTTTTTTACCCAAAACAATGAATAATTAAATAGTTAGAAAAATTAGGAATAAAAATAAAAAATTAATAAAATAAGGAATTAAATAGTTGAACGTACCAGTTACTCTTTAATGTTCATTTGATATTCAACCTTTCCTTGCCAGAATATTAGAAGATACTGAATGGCATCATATGAACGGTGTAGGGCTGAAATTCTACTAAAAGTGCTGGCTCGATGTGTGATTTTGATGGCTCTGTTATCAATATAATAACAGAAACTTCATCTACTGTTGGCTAGTTAAATCTGCCAGCGTATTCTCTTGATGTTACTTTGTCGGCTTTGATGACGATTTGATAGTTGGCATTTCTTATGAAGTAAACGCTCTGAATTCCAAATTACAAAAGAGAACTTTACTTAACTAATAATTCATTATTTGACATTTAAAACAGGGATGATATTAATTATACAATTCGGTACAGTTGTACTAGAAATTACAAAGCTTGGTAATGGAAAGTTACATCATCTACCCGGACGTTATATAGGTTCCACCCCTCTAGGATTGAAATCGTTCAGGTTTCTTCCTAATCCGGTTTCATCTTGTTGTGTCGAATTCGGATGATGGTAGTATCTGCATCTTGAATCGCTTCATTTTCAGAGAAAGACTTATCCGCAGCGTTTGTGGTAATTATGCAATCATTTTCGCCAACCTGTTTATAAAGATCGAAGTTCTTATTAGTATTGGAATCGAAATTACCTTCACTCAGATTTCTATCTCCAGTGTCCGCAGACACCGATGGCCCTATTAGCGTTGTATTAGTATCCAACTGATATCTCAAAGGACGAATCTGGTTCTGGTGGCGTCTTAAATAACCACGTTCTGTTTGAACTCCATACATCTTGTTTCCAAAAACATATTTGATGACGCCTTCTGACCACTTCTTTGACTGTAGATACTCGCGGACCAAAACCTCTTGTGAACGCTGGAATTTGGCAGATTTGTAATCCGGCTTTACTTTTTTCACCTCAGGAACAAAACGTGACAACAAGTTTCGGTATTTTCGGCCATGAAGTAAATCTGCTGGCGACTTGAGTGTAACTCCACCAGGTTTTGATCGATATGTAGAAAGGAATGAATAAAGAACTGTATCAGGGTCCTTTTTCGCCGCCATGTTCTTCTTGAACGACTCCTTGAATGTTCTGACAAACCTCTCTGCTTGCCCGTTTGATGATGGATGAAAGGAGCTGTTCTTAAGTGTAGAACTGAGTGAAACTAGCAAAACTCCTCGAAAAGTGGGGCCGTGAACTGAGTCCATTGTCCGTAAACAATCACTTTTGGAAGTCATTCAATCGCAAAAATTGATTGGATGGCCTTGATTGTAGCTTCGGCGGTTATAGACGTCATCGACACAACAAATGGGAATTTTGAAAACGAGTACACAGATGAGCCACATTTTATTAAAAAATGGACCGGCGAAGTCTAAGTGTATTCTTTCCCAAGCCTCATCCGCAGGAGGCCAGTTGCTATATTCTCGCTTTGGATTGCATGCAGTTTGTTAACAAATAGTGCATCCCGCTACCATCTTCTCAATTTGTCTGTCTAAGCCTGGGAACCAGACATATTGGCGTGCTAGTCGCTTCATTCTAGAAACGCCCCAGTGGCCTTCATGGACGTACCTCAGTACTCTAGCCTGCATCACCTCCGGAATTACGACCCGTTCACAATCTGCACTAAGGAGAATTATATTTTTCTGAATTCTCAAAGCCAACTTACGCTCAAAATATGGTTTGATATCTGGCTCGTCATTTGCCAGCCAAGCCAGCCATCCATTCTTTATGTAAGCAGCAACCTTCTTCAATACTTTATCTTTTAAAGTAAACTTACTAATAAGTTCAGCATTTATCGGACCGGTACCAAAATCTTCCAGTACCGAATTCACTTCATGACCTTCGCCCTCAGACTGATCGAATTCTATATCTGGGCCCACTGGAAGGCGAGATAACGCATCTGCATTGCCATGCTTGGACGTAGATCGGTACTTGATTTCATAATTATAGTCCATGAGCGTCAGAGCCCAGTTCCGGAGCCGCCGCATTGTCATTTCTGGAATCGATCTACCCGGATTAAATATGGTTGTCAACGGTTTATGGTCTGTCTGCAACTCAAACGGGCGACCATACAAATATCAGTGAAACTTCTTCACACCATACACAATTCTTCACACCATACACATTGTCGAGAGTTTTGGATGCGAAGGCAATAGGTCTCTCCTTCTCATCTGGATAACGGTGTGATATAACCGCTCCAATTCCAATTGGCATCTGTTGCCAATATCAGGGGTAGTGTATCATCAAAGTGAGCTAATCGCGCAGCGTCCAGAATACTGTGTTTAAGCGATTCCATCGCATTCTGTTGGCTAGTGGACCACACAAACTTGGCATTTTTTGCACGCAGTGCATTAAGAGATCCAGCTACCTGCGAGAAATTTGGTATAAATTGATTATAATAGTTTACAATTTTCCTATTAAGGCTTCCAACTCCTTAAGGTTCGAGAACTTTGGTATGTTTTTTAGAGCTTCCAAATGCATTTCTGAAGGACGGATCCCAGCAGCAGACAGTGTATGGCCCAAGTACTCTAATTATTGTTCCTAAGCAAAAGTACATTTTTTCGTATTGCACCGAAATCCATTGCTTTGAAGACGACCAAACACCTAACGTCTGCAAGTGTTCTAAATCATCTTTACCCGAAACAACGATTTCGTCGAGATACACAGATACTGGTAGGTCGGCAAACAGCTGCTCCATTATGTTATGGTTGTTGATCACCGTCATCTCCTTGGAAGCGTCATCCAGCTCGATCTGGAGATAAGCATCCGAGAGGTCAATTTTGGTAAAACGTTTCCCTCCACGAAGTGTGTGAAAAATGTCCCGAATACGAGGTATTGAATGTCGATTAGCGATCAGCTGCGGGTTTATACTGGACTTGAAATCCCCACAGATTCGTACACCACCATTGGCCTTCTGCACTATTACCACGGGAGCTGCTCACTGTGTACGATGTACTTGTTTTAGAATCTGGGCTTCAATCAGGCGGTTTACTTCTTTCTTGGTCTCTTCAAGCAGTGCATATGGGATTGGTCGATGTCGAACGAACTTTGGAACAGCCCCATCTTTCAGAGCAAGATGTACTTTATACATCTTGCACTTACCTAATCCCGACGAAAACAACTCTGAATGTTACGTACACAGTGGCTCAATGCTGTTTAGCAATGATCTGCTTGAATCGATTTGCAAAATCGAATGTTGCACAGTTAGACTAAAGGTCTTAAACCAGTCTCTTCCCAGAATATTGGATCCATTGGAGTTCACAACCAGCAACTTAACATTATGTGTTGCTTCTTTAAAAACAACCTTGACTTGCAACTCTCCTCTAATAGAAATTGGTGTTCCACCGTACGCTGTCAAAGACTTACCAGTTGTAGACAATTTCGGATGACCCAATTGTTTATAGCCCTCGGAACCCACCAAAGAACACGATGCTCCTGTGTCAACTTGAAATGTCATATTCCTACCATTAACAGCTAGTTCTATCATTATGCCTGAGCATGAGCCCACCAGCATTTCATCATGTGATTGCACCACTTCGGTTAAATCGATTCTTTTTTTTTTTTTCAATTTTAAAACTATCTTAAAGCTAGACAAAAATTCATAAAAACTAGCCTAATTATCCACTAACTTAAAACTAACTTACTGGCCCTATGCAGGCGCTCTAAGCTAAACTACTCGTACAGATATGGACATTAAAATAGAAACACCAGACAGAGTTTTAAAAATTCAATTTTTTATTGACTTAAAACGAAATATATTTTAAAGTTTGGTCTTCATTTTCTTAATTTTTTGCTTTTAAACTAAAATTACCTAGTATTTATAATAAAATTATAACTTAAAATGTTTTAAATTCAAAAATGTAAAAAAAAGGAACAAATTTCGTGGACATTAAAATAGATACGCAGATTTAAAAAAATGAAATTAAATGTAAAGCTATTCTGAATTTAAATATTATTTTAATATTTGGTAGCCTGGCCCTTAGCTTTAATTACAGCGTGACATCTGTTGGACATTGAGTCAACTAATCGGCGGCATCTGTCAACTGAAATATTGTACCACTGCTGTTGAACCACCCTCCACAGTTCGGCTTTATTTTTTGTTAAATGTTTCCCAACCGCCCTTTTTAAATCTCCCCACAAATGTTCTATGGGATTTAAGTCAGGCGATTGGGATGGCCACTGCAATACGCTGATTTTTTGGTCCTTAAAATACTTTTGAGCAGATTTGGATGTGTGCTTAGGGTCGTTGTCTTGCTGTAGAACCCATTTGAGAGGCATGTTCTCGTCCGCATAAGGCAGCATCGTATCCTTCATGATATTCACGTACATATTTTGATCCATTTTACCCTCAATCAAATGTATTGGTCCAACGCCATACCAAGAAAAACAACCCCAAAGTATGATACTGCCGCCACCATGCTTGACCGTTTTCTGGGTGTATTTGGGATTTAGTTCTTTCAAAGGAGGCCTTCTCACGGTTTGCCTGCCATCACTTCCGAACAAATTTATTTTTGTTTCGTCCGTCCACAAAACATTCCTCCACTTTTTGCCCCCTTCTGGTCCACTCCAATCAAGATGATCGTGGGCGAATTTTAACCGCGATGCTATATTTTTTTTCCGTAGAAAGGGCACCCTTCTTGCGATCCTTCCGTGCAAGTTAGCTTCAACAAGTCTTCTACGAACAGTTCTGGAAGTTATTGGAAGCTGTAGTTCGTTTTTTATTTCCCTTGAAGACTTGTAAGGATCTTTTTTTGAGGCGCAAATGATCTTTCGGTCTTCTCTTGGGGTTGTTTTTCTTGGTTTTCCCAGCTGTTTTTTGGCTCTCGGCGGTCTAATTGCGTTTGCAATTAACTTGAGAGATCTGCTCATTATTCTGGCTATTTCCCTCAAAGATTTTCCCTCATTTCGTAGAACTAAAATGGCAGCTTTCTCTTCTGGGGAACAATGCTTACCGCGACCCATGTTTTCCTTAGAATTAATTGTAATATTATTAAAATAATTTAAATTTACTTATTAAAGTGCACTTACTGTTTTATAAAAGTAAAAAAAAATTATTAAAAACTAATATTTTTGACACTAGTTAAATATGAAGGTCTGTGTTCCAATGTGTTTCTATTTTAATGTCCAACAAAAACACAGTCTTACCAAAGAAACAGTTCATCTCCAAACAATCAACAAGCAAAAAAAAAAAAAAACTCATGTTATTTTGCATGAGATAGTTTAACTTTTTTTTTGATAACGGTTAAAACTACTTCTCATGCATGTTGTTGTTTTAATTTGGTTTTACTCTTAGCAACTGTCTCTGTGTCTATTTTAATGTCCATATCTGTATATGTTAAATCTAATACCTTTCGGCCTAAAAACTATTTTTAATTCAAAAATTCAAACTATATATATATTTTTTTTTGTTTTCTCGAGAAAATTTAAAAAAACTACAATTAAATCGATCTTCTCAACCGAATTAACTGCTTGCTTATTTTGTGATGCCGTTTTTTGGTGTCGTTGAGAGCTCTTACGGTAACGATTTCGATTATTTTTGTTTTTACAGACCGATTTGTAGTGCCGACACTCATTCCTACTGTGGTTGACAAAACATTTTGGGAAAGATTTATAGCGGGATTGCGACGAAATACGGTTATTGTGATGGTTAGAAACTGGCAGCTGATTTACTTCTACTGTAATTGCAGAAACTTCGTCTGTAATTGCAGAAAAAGTTTGTTGTGCAGTTTCATAGGCTCTTGCAATTGTTAAAACGTCTTCGAGTGAGGGGTCTGCTTTCTGGAGTGCTTGCGTGCCGACGCTGTTATGAGGTGTGTATAGCACAAGAATATCTCGTATCATGTTGTCCACATAAGAGGCGGCACAGCCTTCACCAGAGCACGTGAACAAGCAATTACGAGCAACTCCTCTGAGATCTGCAACCCATGATAAGTAAGACTGTCCAGGCTTCATCACCTTCTTGTGAAATTGGTAGCGCGCTTTAAGAACATGAACTGTAGAAGTGAAGTGTTCACTTAGCTTACCAGTGAGATCTTTGAAAGTCTTCGTTGTCACATCTTCTACGCCATAGAGCTTTTGTAGGATCTCGAAGTTGTCTGTTCCAACCCAAGACAAAAATGCACGTTTTTGATTATCGTCAGTGACTCGGCATGCTTCAAAGTGCTGTTCCAATTGCTTGAGATATGTTTTCCAATTATCCTCCTTCTTATAAGCTGGAAATGGTTGGATAACCGAAGCACTTGTCAATGATGTTGGCGGCGTGATTCGAGAAAAACATGTCTTTTGATCCGCCAATATCTCAGCCATCAAATCACGGTGTGATTTTAAAACTTTTTCCATAAATTCTTTATCCATTTAAGGACAGTTTAGTGAAATTCTGAAAAGAATTCAAGGCTCGCAAGATCGAAAAAAAAATTAAGAATAAAAATTACTCGTCGCCACTGAAGTAAACGCTCTGAATTCCAAATTACAAAAGAGAACTTTACTTAAAATTCATTATTTGACATTTAAAACAGGGATGATATTAACTATACAATTCGGTACAGTTGTACTAGAAATTACAAAGCTTGGTAATGGGTAAGTTACATCATCTTAAATGTGGCGACACTCTTTTTTAAAAAAAAATCTGTTGAACAGTTTTTGAAAAAAAAATATTTATGATTGCCAAAAAAACGAATGGTACTTACTGTTATTTTTGGTTTTCAAAAAATGTGGGCGGAAAAATTTAAAAATCGGCCGAGCTGCTTAGGCTGTAGTCGAACAGACAGACAGAGTTGCGAGACCCACTTTGCTATCATCGTAAAGTCAACTTCAATCAAAATCTCGAGTTTACGAATGTATAAAAATACAAAAAAACTGGTAGGCAACAGATATCATGGAATCATTTCCATCTTTTGAACACTAACGGAATGTTTTATGTCTTTTCTTGTTTTATCGCTTTTAATGCCAGTTATATTCATCCCCCCAATCAGTTCACCTACGAGCCTTATTTCAGGCGTACCGTCAAAAAAAGATTCGTTTTTAAGTCGCACAACACGATTATAGAATAGTTTACGCGGCACGATTTTCCCTTGCCATTTCGATTTGCAAACATTCAAGAGCAATGTTCATCGACACTTTTTTTTCTCTCCTCCTAATTTGCCCATCGTTCGTGCTTTGCTTATGTGCAACATTATGAGGGTCGCACAACTTTTGAGAGCGTGTGAATTATAAAATAAAATGTTTACTAATATCGTGATTTATATTATAAACATATAGTCTAAGAGCCCGTGAACGCCAGACCTTCGTTATTTTATAAAGCTGAAAATTTGTCAGTGCACAAAGGTAAGAACGATGGACCATTATGAAGTTTGGGTCATCGTGGCCTTGGCAGGTAAACGGTACTAAAGGTGTGTAAAATACCGATCTAGTTTCGTTGAAGCATGTAGCTGTAGTTATAGGAGCAAACGCGAAACCGTATATACAGGGTAATTGGTATAGATGCACCAAAAAGCCAAAACTAGGAGGTTGAGTTAAGACAAAAAAAAATCGTGTGGCAGGGGGGTCTATTTCCCTCCGGGAGGCAACTTTCTCAAAAATTGACTTTAAACCAAAGAAAAATATTTAAAAACAACTGTAAAACTTGCAATGCCATGTCATATCTTTTTTGAAAGCCAGAAAGTTCTTCTTTAATTTTCATTTCAAATTAAGTTGTGTTTCTGAATAGTTTTTGAAAAATTTAATTTTCAAACTCGAAATTTAAAAAAAAAATTAAACAAATTTCTACCAAAATTGTATGTCATTAAGTAAAATGTTTGTCTTCAAAATTCAATGCTTTAAAGAATTTTTAATAAAAACAGAAAGCCAGATGCTGAAATGTATCTAAGTTTTTCAGAAATTAAGAAAAAAATGAAAAATACCTTTTTCCAAAAAAAAAAAAACACTTTCTTTGTTTGTTCTTTCTTTGCATAATATACTTAATTAAATAGTACCTAATATTTTTAATATCTGTTATATTTTAGCCTATTCTAATAAAAATTGATGATATTATAAGAAATATATGATCCCCACTCTTCAGAAGACAAAGGTTGTATCTTCTTCTTATGGCTGCATATATAATTTCAAGTCTGGCAAATTCTCCTGCAATTTGACTCCAGCGACTTCAATGCGATGTTTGCCCCAAGGAAGAAATTTCAAATTCATATACATATTTATTCATGAATCCCCGAGCGTAAAAATCCAAACCTGGTGATCTTGGTGGCCATTCAGTGGGAAGGGGAACCTCCCCTTCCTATCCATCGGTCGTTGAAATGATTATTTAGCCAGTTTCTCAAAGCCAGATTGAAGTGTGCTGGAGCTCCATTTTATTGGTAAATTGTCTGTTATAGCCAAAGGGACATTTTCTAATAAATCTGGCAAAAGAGTTTTAGTTTAGTTTAGTTTATTTCATCAATCTGAGACTAACATTCTCTTTTAGATTACATAAATATAAATAAAAATAACGAAAAATAGTAACTTAAAGATATATTGAATATTAAAAATAAATACACATAAATAAAGAAAACATAAATTTAACATATATCACAATAATTAATGAATTAACAAAATTAACATTACATGTTTTTTAAAAGTTTCTCGTGAACTGTGCATACAAATATCTATCTTTTCAATTACAGCATTAGTTTCTCTGATGTAACGCATAATCGGTACATTTCTACCATAATTACTTCTAGAAAAAGTCTCCCGTAAATGAAAGCCTATACGGAGGCCTCTACTGGGAAAATAAAAGTTTATTTGCTCTAGCAAGTAAGGACACATAATGTGACTACTTACTATATCCTTTATCATCATAATAGAAAAATACTTTCTTCTGACCTCAAGCGTTTGCATACCAAAAAGCAAACATCTCACATTATATGCAGGCATAATAATGTTCCAATTTAGCTTAAAAAAACAATATCTTGTGAAACTTCTTTGAATCCTTTCAATTCTCAATGAATGATTAGCATAGTACGGATTCCAAACCACGCAACAGTACTCCAGAGTAGATCTCACAAAAGCCATATAAAGAGATTTAAGAGCATATGAATCGGAGAACTCTCTAGTGTTCATTTAAAAAAAAAAACAACATTTTATATGCTTTATTAACTATATAGTCAATGTGACTACTAAATGTGAACTTCCTATCAAATATGACTCCTAAATCCTTCTTTTCAGTTACTTTATCTAATGTTATATTATTGATAGGGTAATCAAATACTATTGGTGCAATTTTCCTTGAGCATAATATACATAAAGCTTTGACATTTGGCTACATTTAAGAAAAGAAGATTTTTATTGCACCATGATGCAAGTTCACATAAATCTTCTTGCAATAAATAACAATCAATTAGAGAATGTATAGTTCTGAATATTTTTACGTCGTCAGCATATAATATGTAAATACAGTGGACGGCTCGTTAACTTGAACACGGACGATACCAGGAGTGTTCAAGCTATAGGATTGTGCAAGTTACTGGATCAAGTTAAAAAATTGTTGTTTGTATTTAATAATGATTCATTTTAATGATTTTACAACATAAATAATGATATTACTCGTATTAGATATAAAATAATTTTAATTGAAACGTTTTTCGATTTCTAAATACGCACGTGTTCAAATGAAATTCATAATATGAAGAATAAAACCTTATACGGAAATACTAAAGAAATTTCCTGGGATTCCCCTTTACAAAAACCGTTTGCATTCTGTACCAACATCTCAGGTACCTTGCATAAATTGAAAAATTTAAGAAATTCAATATTAAACTTTGTTCAAGTTACAGAGTTCGCATAAATTTTCAACTTATAGAGTACTTAGGGGAAAAATTGAGTCTTAAAATAGTCCGTTCAAGCTATAGAATGCGTAAAGGGAAACAATATTTGTTCAAGTTATTGGAATGTTCAAGTTATCGTATGTTCAAGTTAACGAGAGTCTACTGTACCTGGAAAACTTGAAAATGTCAGGAATATCATTGATAAACAAATTAAAGAACAAAGGACCAATGTGACTTCCTTGAGGGACGCCCGAGGTTACTTTTATGCACTTAGAAACATATCTATGTATCTAAACGAATTGGGTTCGATCAGTAAGATACGAACGTATCCATTCTAAAAGTATGGAGTGGATACCAAGCTTGGACAATTTGTATAATAATATTTCATGGTTAACTCTATCAAATGCCTTGGCAAAGTCGGTAAAGATGATGTCGGTCTGGAGACCACTTTAAAATCCACTGACAACTGAATCACACAAAATAGTGAGATTTGTAGCTGTAGATCTGCCGGAAACAAATCCATGCTGAGAATCAGATACTATTTGTTTTGTAAGAAAAATGAGCTTATCACATACAATTTTTTCAAATATTTTAGGAATAGTAGATAACTTACATATTGGTCGGTAGTTACATATTTTTTGCTTTGCTCCAGACTTAAAAATCGGAGATATGTACGATGTTTTCCACTCATTTAAAAATTCACCTGTTTTCAGAGACTTATTGAAAATTAGCCACAAAGGTAACGCAAGGGACGTTGCACATTTTTTGATTATATTGGGAGATATACTATCTGGACCAAGTCCTTTGTTTTCATCAATCCCATTTAACGCTTTAAGTACATCTGATATTTCTAACTGAATAATTCCTATATCAACTACATTAGATGGAGTAAATTCAGGTAGCTCGCTAGGAGACGTAACTGCGTAAACAGATTCAAAATAATCTGCAAAAAGATTACAGATAGTTTGCAAATCACTAGATATAGAACCAGAAAACTTTATAGAATTCCAAAAACTTTTGCTGTCTTTCTTAACTTTGAATTCAGCTGTTGAAACATAATTACTATACAAAAATTTATTTAAGACATCAAAAGACTTTTCGATTGCAAGATAGTTCTGTCTGAAAACCAAATTATTTTTGTCTTTTTCGTAGCGTTTATATGCTTTTTTTTTTTATTTTTGAGCTTAGAAAGTCTGTCATTATACCATGGTGGGTTGGAATTCTTTCAACTTATTTTTTTTTTCGGAATAAAACTTTCAAATGCTTGTTTTAAGTAAGTTTTAAAAGATACGAACGCTTGGGTCAGATCTTGGCTTTCTATTATGTACTCCCACGGTAATGAGTTTAAAAATAAATTCATTGCATCGAAATTACCACGCTTATAATCAAAAAAATCATTAATGGTTTGAAAATAGGCTAAGAGCTTACAATCTACTAGGCTAATATGATGCTGAGAATTTTGTACTACCGGTGAAAGAGCTTTGTCAACGCTCACTTCTAACTCATTATCAACAAAAACTTCGTTCTTAGGAGTAGCAGATAGGAATCTCCATTTAAAACCGTATTCAAACTACGTGGTCTAATTATTGTTCGTCCAACAATGCCATGCCACACATTGCAGCTAAGGCGATGTTGCGATTTATTTTGTCTTTTAACATGTGGATTGTTGTGACTCTATAGTAATGTGGAAATTGATAACTCCATCTGGAAAACTGCGCTTCATCTGTCCAGACTATCCTTTAAAAATAGTTGTGTTCTATTTCTTCCCTTAGTAATAACGTTCTACAGAATTCAGTCCTCAATATCTTATCATTTGATGTCAATTCTTGCACTGGGGTAAGATTATATAGGCTATCGGTATGAATCACTGCCCAAACTCTACTCTGGGGCAATCCAAGCATAGTTGTTGCTACTCGTATCCTCCTGGTGTTTGATTACTTGATACCAAATCTAAGTTCCGTTCCTCTATGTGTGTTGATCCATCAGATGACCTTTCTTTCCTTCGAGTCTCCAGCAGCCCATGTTCCCGAAGACGATTGTAAGGCCTTGCAAAAAGTGAATAGTGGGGACATCTCTTATTGGGAAACCTTTCAGCGTACAATCTCTTTGCTTCCCGACTGAAACCATCCACTAAAACGTAGCATTAGTGCATATATGTATGTCAATTCTTTCAGAGAGCAACTCGCCATCGTTTTGTGTTGACGATTGGATATGCAATTTAGAAATGGGTTTTAAACAGAATGCCCTTCCGTATTTATTTGTGGTTAGGTAAACCATATGTTTTTTTTTTTTTTTTTTTTTTTTTTTTTTTTTTTTTTTTTTTTTTTTTTTTTTTTTTTTTTTTTTTTTGTTTGTATAGGCAATCCTTTTTATTTGGGTAACAGGTAGGTTTACAGGTCAATTTTGTTAAATCGAACACATGCCTCAATAAAAAAGGTGAAATCTTGTTTTTTTTGTTATTTGCTAAAAACCGGATGGTATGCAACAAAAAATAAAAAAAGGATAATCCGTAAATTAAATAATTGACCTGAGCAGATCAAACTTGGGAAACCCAAAAAAAGTGTTTTTTTTTTGGTAAGAAGTATTTTTAATTTCTGAAAAACTAAGATACAATTTAGCATCTGGTTTTCTGTTTTTATTAAAAATTCATTAAAGCATTGAATTTTGAAAACAAAAATTATACTTAATGACATAAAATTTTGATAGAATTTTTTTTTTTTTTTTTTTTTTTTTTATTTCGAGTTTGAAAATAAATTTTTCAAAAATTATTCAGAAACACAACTTAATTTGAAATGAAATTTAAAGAAGAGCTTTCTGGCTTTCAAAAAAGGTATGACATCTTATAAACTGTCCTCTATTATGTACTTTTTTCTTTATTGTTTTTCGTTTCTTTTTGGCTCCTTTTTCTCTTTCATTTTATTTAGTCAATATGATTGGAAATGTAGCCTATCCTCTGAGTATGCTTTTGGTGTCATTTGTACCTTGCTTCATGTCATTGCCTTTGTTTTTATTAATTTATAACAGCTATGCAATCGAGTTTTGATTTTTTAAATTCCATGAGTGACGGAGTTAATGGAATCTCTCGAGCAATGATCAGAGTTTTAGGTAACCAAAAACCTGGTTTAAGGGTGTGTCATATGAATACGCAGAGTCTGTTACCTAAGCTTGATGAGTTTAGAGATCTTTTTAAAGGTTCTACGGTTGACGTTGTTTGTGTCTCAGAATCTTGGTTCTGTGATCGTTTTAACGATGAAGTGTATAAGGTGAATGGATATAACATTTGTCGTGGGGACAGAATAGAAAGGATTGGTGGAGGTGCTGCAATATATGTTAAAAAGGGGTTGAAATATTTTTTGAAGTGTAAATCTATGATTGGGAGTGAAGTTGATTATGTTTTCGTAGAAATTAAATCTTGATCTGGTAATCTAATTATTGGATCTGTTTATAGGCCCAAGAGAAACATTGATCCTTCTCCCATTTTTACACTCTTAGAATCAATTTCTTCAAACTATCCAAAAATCATTATAGGTGGTGACTTGAATAGCAACCTTTTAACGGAAATAAATATGATCGAAGGTATGAGGTCTCTTGATTTGTACCCAGTGAACACTAGTACTGCAACACATTTTACTGGAGATTCGATTACTCTTTTAGATGTATTTTTTGTAAATGACCTTTTTTATGATCAGTTGTCAGCCCCTGCTTTTTCAAAGCATGATTTTTTTTTTTGGAATCGTATATTTTATATAGAGTCTGTATATGAGCAAGTTGAGTTTCTCAATCATAATATCCGTGTTCTTTTTGATAGACGTGTGCCATTAAAATGCCCTTGGTTGACTGTTGAAATTCGGTAAATTATAAAAAGACGAAACCGAGCATATGGTGACTGAAAGCGTTACAGATTAGATGCTCATTTGCAGGCCTATCGTTCTTTGCGCAATCTAGCTGTAACCAAAATTAAGCTGGCCAAAAAGAAATTTTATGAAGGAAAAATTAACTCATTTAACTCATTTTTAACTTGAATGTTTTCTAATGCCGCAAATGAACTTACCCAAACTGGCACTTTTGAATTCTCTTGTGTGGACAGTTTTGGGATCGTTGAATGTTTGCTATCAAATGCTTTTAGTTTTGATGAAATTCATCCAAAATTTATCAATATTATCCTGCCTGTACTTCTCCCAGCTCTAGAGCACGTTTTCAACTTCATTATAACCACTGGTTCATACCCTCCTCAATGGAAAAAATCAAAAATTATACCCATTCGTAAGAGTCCTACTAGTAAAGATTTAAGGCCCATTTCCATACTCCCTTATTTATCTAAGGTATTTGAGAGAGTGCTTCAGAAACAAATTAACTCTTACATCAATACCAATAATTTGCTTCCTCCAATGCAATCTGGGTTTAGGAAGCACCATAGCTGTGTCTCTGCAGTTATTGACGTTTAGGACAATATTAGAGCGTCTATGGATGAGGACAAAACTTTCAATAATATCGGCTCATTTGCCAGATCGAAATTTTGACCTGGACTGTATCCAGTTTGTTGGTCTCTTTTTAACACCATTTTGTATGTTCATTATTCAAAAATTATAAAATGGGAGAAGGGAAAAAGAAAATATTATATTGTATCGTGTTTTTTTTTTTTACTTTTAGTTCAAATTTTTTTTTTGTCTTCATTCTGGTTCCCCTTTCCAATTTCTTCTTTTATGTCTAGTTTCTAAAACCGAATTTTTCGAAGTTTAATAAAAAAAAGTTATTTCAATTTCCATTTTTAAATATTAGCATTGTAAATTATAAATTTATAAAATGTTCCTTTAAAGACAATATGTGATATATCAGAAAAAAATATACATACATACATACATAAATACATTTTGATTTGCGTTATGCAACTTTAACATATTATTTAAAGGTCCGATAGTGCGTTTCTTATATAAGGCCCAGTATGAACTCTCAAATGACATTTTGGAACATTAAAACTAACGCTAGGTTCCTTCAATGCATCAATATATCCGTGAATAAGTTTGAAAATAAAAACAAAACAGGAACGTCTACTCTCAAAGCTATGTAGATCAATAATTTTGATTTGGCTTCTTATACATATGTACATATAGAGGAAGATTTAATGGGTTCTGCCATTCCAAATGGCTTCACTTGAACACCTCCACAATTAACTACAAACAATTAAACAATTTTGAATTAAAATTCACAGAATAGTTTCTGTCAATCAGCTGAAACTAAGCTTGCCCTTTTTTGTAAGAAACTTGGTGTGAAAGTTTGTCGAACGACTCACTAAAACCTGTAAGAACACAATCGTGTTTTATTATTATTATAATTATTATTATTTTTATTATTAGGGAGCTGTATAAGAATCCACCAGGTTAACGAGAAAATTGACATTCTAACAGACTTTCGAGAAACCATGTTGATAAGAACGATACACGATTTTGTATAAAAATGTAATGTTTTGCAAACAATTGATTCATAAAGCTTCGGAATAGTTGACAATTTAGCTATGAGGCGATAAATGTCAATTTTATCTTTCCTTCCTTTTTAGTTTAGAAGTGTTATGAAAGTTTGTTTCTGTGCATGAGGAAGTGCAAGTGGAATCGTCAAATGACTTACACATTTTTTCAAAACAGAAGTTGGTTTCCAATCTGTACAAGGTGCTTCGTTATCTTATTAATTTGAAATAAGTTCTATAATATCGTCAGCACTTAATTTTAAAACTTATAACAGTCATGGAAAAGTCACAGATCTTAACCCAATAGAGTTGGTTTGGACTCAGTTAAAAATGTGTGTAGCAAGCCAAAACCTTTCAAGTGAACGAAATACAAAAATTATTGACGACATCCCTTAAAAACTTTCCTACTGTTAATACTAAACATATGTGCCTATTATATTAACGCTGTGTTGTGTGGACAAATAAAATTTAAATTTGTTTTAATCAGTATAACTTTAAATTTTTTATATGTAATTGAAATATTTAAAACAACACACAGTTGTAAGTGCCTTTCGTTTCACAATAATTATTAAAATCAGTTTCTAATTCGATTTTATTGTACATCGACTAAAGTTTCTGCTTCAACTCCCGCACCTCAATAATATACACTGATAAATACAGACACTAAAGAGCAATCTGATAATTTTTTGTTCCATATTCCAACTCATCCCAATTCTGCAGTTTTGGTTTTCAGAGTACTTCTGACATCAGCTTTGCTGGACAACATGTCATGGTGGTATGGACCCGACTTTTAGCATGATTCTTGGAATTTTCTACTTAGCGAACAATACACGTTCATCAATCGAACAGACTATTCCTCTAATCAATGAACTCATGAATGTCTGAAATATGTAGATAAATTAAAATGCATTGACGTTATGATTTTACGTTTCACTAACAATACGAACAAATACATAGTTAGGTTAGGTTGACGTGGCTGTCAGCAGCAGAGTCGACACACTTAGACGAAGAGTTGGTCCACTCTGGTACCACATTGCATTTTAGACTTTCTCTCTAATCGTTAAACAAATTGGAGCACAATATGAAGCGAGCGAGATTTCCTATATCTATATTTTCCGGGTCACTAATATCATTGTAGTAAAAATCTCCCAAATGGAGTCTACGTCAGCCTCTGCAGCCTCTGCAGCCTCTGCGAGTTGCGGCCAACAGAATCCCGATATTAAATGGCTGCTTGGGTGTCCGAGGAAATGCGGATATTTTTATTTGATATCTCGTTTTCTTTAAGCCAAGACAGGGCTTTTTAAATCGCCAAAAGTTCCGGCTGAAACACGTTGTGATTGGGAAGACGAAAAGAGAGACTTAAATTTAGTCTGTATGAGTATACACCTCCATCAACCCTGTCATTAGGTTTTCATACACCAATGGAAGAATAGATTGAATCATCTCCAGAAATGCCATGTTCTCCCGGATTTATCCAGCATTAATAGTTAGAATTTTTATCTTGGTTGTATAAAGTTCACATCGGATTCTTGTCAAAAAATCGATGTAAGATGAACTGAATTTAACAAAAAATTTCGTATTGACAAGGCCCTTACTGATGTCAACTGATGAGTCCATGTAAGATCACCGTGATGAAACGCCAATTTTTGTGGACTAAAGACAACAAAAATATATTTTGAATCTAGAAGGGGTGGTTACCTGAAAGTTTTTATAAAATTGAATTTGAGGGATGGTGTAATCGATGCTACTTGGAAGTGAACCGAATGAGAATAGTGTAAATGTGGCCTTCTTAACCCTTTCTTGAATGTAAGGTTTCCAACTTTACTTCTTATCTAAAATAAGACGCAAATATTTTGCTTCGTCGGAGAAATTTAGTGGTATACATTAAATGAAAGCTTGGTCTAATATGAGGAATATTTTCCAGAGAAGAGGACAAAATCTGTTTTCTGAAGAATTAACAACCAGTTCACACAGATAAGCCCAGTTAGATTGTATAAAACATATTGTAATAGATGTTTAATCTCCATAGGCAATCACTCTGTTACTCCCCGCTTCCCGATATCTCAAAAGCTTATTCAGTTTACGCCCAGCCCTGAATCAATAATTCTGCTAGTTATCGATTGATTTACCAGTTTTGCAAGCGAATCTTCTACATTTAGAGATGATAATGCAATTGCGATTGCAGTTTTGTCGACATTGTTAAAAGCGCCCTATATAAAAAGAGGGCAACCATATTATACTCTTTATGATAAGAAAAAGTTTGGTGCAAATGGCCCATGTTTCCTAAAGGTATTTGAAAATCCGGAGGTATGGCATCTATAAATCCATTCGTATATTATTTCGAAATCATTCGTGTCGGTGGAAGATTGAAGAACGCCAACTTGTCTTATAATCAACAGCTTCGAACGTTAACCTGTCTTATGATCAACAGCTTCCAATTACTCTGGAATAATATCATAATTTTACTAAGCTTATTCGTCATCAAGCGATTGTCTTATATGCTACAGGTTTACCATCGACAAGAATGATGAATTAGAACTTCATTTTTTTTGCTTCTGCTCACTTTAAAAGTTTGATCGTTTTTGTAGGCTACAACCAATGCTATCCCTCCGGAGCACTCTGACATCCTCGATGCCTTGTGTCGATCGCAATGTGGTCAATTAACCATTAACCATTAACCAGAATGGTTGATCGTTCAGGAGGTCTCCCCATCATAATATTTTGCCTCGCTGTAATTTATGCCTTGTCCATGTAAATTTCTTTGTCATATGTGGGTTCATACGAAGATATGAAGCCTGTTGGCGAATGTAGTATAGATATGAATTGACTTGAGGTACTCGATCACATAGTTCAAAATCTAGACCTCTTATCTATGTCACCCCTCACTTTTGCTGCCACTCTCAATTTTCCACAAGAATTGAGAACCAGATTTTCAGTTGAGATACTAGGCACGTGATGTTCACCGTGGTTAGGTGAGAGTAGAGACATGTTCCTTCCAAAAAAACTTGTGATCGCTGGCGTCCATGATTTCACATCTGCCCTATATGAACATATTATTTCCATGCTGGCTAATTTAAACGACTGAAAATCTTCATAGGTTCTGTAACCATTTTTTGTCAAAAAAATAAAATACACGACTGGGTCGCACGAACTTGCTCTTATGTAAAAGACTAAGAATTTCAAAACTCCTTTAGTAGTTGGAGCTTAACACAGGATGTCATCTGTTTTAAGCAAATGTTAGTTTATGTAAGAACAAAAATTATGATTCGTTGTAGTGTTTTCTTAAAAAAATAAGCTGTTATATTTAAGATTTTTTAAAAACATTTTTCTGAAAAAATTTTCGTACGCCAATTTAAAGTTTTCATTGTTTTTCGAATAAAAATTAAATTTACAAAAAAAAAAATATTGAGCCGTTTTTGCGATATCGAATTTTCCAAAAAAAATATTTTTTTTTTTTCAAAAATTCAAAACATTTTTTTTAAAGTCTTGTTATTTTTAGGTAAAATACATTTTTTTTTCTCACATCTTGTAACTTATATTAAGAAACTTTTATTTATCAAGTTTTAAAAAAACCTAGCATGGGGTTTTTGAAATATTGAATTTTGAAAAAAAGAATGAAATTTTTTTTTAAAATCCAAACAAAAATTTTGAAAATGTGAATTACTTACTTACTTACGATGGCGCCACTAGAGCGTGGTGCTCCTGGGCCTTGCTTAGTATGCCCCTCCAGCCGACTCGATCGCTAGCCTGCCGTCTCCAATTTCGCACTCCAAGTTGTCGGAGGTCTCCTTCTACTTGGTCGCTCCATCGAAGATGAGGTCTACCTTGGCTTCTGACTCCCTCGGGTTTGGCGTTGAAGACTTTACGAGCTGGAGCGTCGTTGTCCATTCGCTCTACATGGCCCAGCCATCTTAGTCGTTGAATTCGAATTTTTCTGGCTAGGCTTATGTCGCTGTACAGTTCGTATAGTTCGTCGTTGTATCTTCTTCGCCAAATGTTGTTTTCTCGATTTACGCAGACAGGACCATAGATCGTACGCAGAACTTTTCTCTCGAAGACTCCAAGTGATTTTTCATCCGATTGGGAGAGGGTCCATGCTTCTGCACCATATAGCAGGACCGGGATGATTAGTGTTTTATAGAGTGTCACCTTGGTTCTTCTCGATAGGGCTTTATTCCTCAATTGCTTACTCAGCCCAAAGAAACAGCGATTAGCAAGAGTTAGTCTGCGTTTGATTTCGGCGCTGATGTTGTTGCCTGAGTTTACAGCAGTGCCCAGGTAGACAAATTCACTGACTACCTCGAAGCTATACCTATCAATGGTCACGTTCTGACCCAGTCGGTGGTGGGATTGGACTTTTGTTGATGAAAGCATATACTTCGTCTTGCCCTCGTTTATTTTCAGTCCCATTCTGCTTGCTGCTGACTCCATTGTAGTGAATGCACCGGTTACTGCTCGCTTTGTTCTTCCTATCACGTCAATGTCGTCCGCAAACCCAAGTAATTGTGTCGATTTATTGAAGATGGTGCCTGATGTGCTTGCATGGGTGTTTCGTATGACATTTTCAAGCACAATGTTAAAACAGCTGCATGACAGTGCGTCACCTTGTCTTAGCCCTCTGGTGGTTTCGAAGGATTCAGTGAAGTCCCTACCAACTTTGACGGAACAGCGAGCATTTTCCAACGTCATCCTGATAAGGCGTATCAGTTTAGCAGGGATTCCAAAGTTGGACATGGTACGATAAAGTTCAGCTCTATTAATACTGTCGTAGGCTGCTTTAAAATCGACAAACAGGTGGTGGGTATCGATGTTATATTCTTGGGTTTTTTCCAGGATCTGGCGCAATGTGAATATTTGGTCAGTTGTAGATTTTCCAGGTCTGAAGCCGCATTGGTAAGGACCTATAAGATCATCAGCAAAGGGCTTGAGACGTTCACATAAAACGCTGGACAGGATCTTATAGGCGATGCTTAAAAGACTTATGCCTCTATAGTTGGCGCAGAGTAGGCGGTCTCCTTTTTTGTGGATCGGGTAGATGGTACTGAGATTCCATTCATCGGGCATACTTTCCTCCGACCATATTTTGCAGATGAGTTGGTGTATGCTCCTGACCAGGTCATCTCCAGCATGCTTAAAAAGCTCCGCTTGTAGACCATCGCATCCAGCTGCTTTGTTCATCTTTAGTCTGTTGATGGCTACTTTGATTTCATTTTGGTCGGGTGGATGTAACTCATGGACGTCATCTAGATTCGCTGGTACAAGTTGATTTTGGGCGGGATTTTGACTGTCATCGCCATTAAGCAACTGGTTAAAGTAGTCTCTCCAGATGGCTAACATCGCCTGCGTTTCCACTATGGTATTTCCATCCTGATCTTTGCAGGGCCCAGGGCGGTTTGTGAAACCTGATGTAGACTGTTTTACTTTTCTGTAGAAGTTCCGCACCTCTTTTCTGCAAAAACATCTCTGCATCTCCTCGACTTCGCGTTGCTGGTGTTCTTTTTTCTTCCTCCTGAGTAGGCGTTTCTCCTCTTTCCTTCGCTCTACATAGAGATTTCTTGATGCTCTAGTATCTCTCTGGAGCCACGACTTGTATGCCTCCGTTTTGGCTTTGTTTGCCTGAGCACATTCGGAGTCGAACCAGGGGTTTCTGGCGGGAAGGCGTGAGAAGCCCAACACCTCTGACGCAGCACTTCTTATAGCTTGTTGACATAGCTGCCATTGTTCTTCCGGGTTCATATCATCAGTCGAAGGATTTCTCGCAAGCTCAAGGGATACGCGGTCGGCATAGGCAGCGGCGGTCTCTTCCGATTGAAGTCGTCCAACATTGAATTTCCTCGGCGTAGTCGGTGTTCGCCTAAGAACTTCCATGGAGATTCGTACTCTAAGTTTGGCACCGACTAGGTAGTGGTCCGAGTCGATGTTTGCTCCTCGGAAAGTACGGACATTCATAATGCTGGAGGAGTGTCTTCCATCAATCGCAACGTGGTCGATTTGGTTGCAGGTTCGACCATCTGGGGATCGCCATGTGCCCTTGTGGATGTCGAGACGTGGGAATCGTGTGCTGCTCAGCACCATGTTTTTTCCCGCTGCAAAATCGATGAGCCTAAATCCGTTATCGGAGGTGGTGTCGTGCAGGCTGTGTTTTCCGATCGTCATACCAAAGATGTCCTCCCTCCCAATTTTGGCATTAAAGTCTCCCAAGAGAATTTTAATGTCATGTTTGGGACACTGCTCATAGGTTTTGGCGAGGAGCTCATAGAAGCTTTCTTTGGTAGCGTCATCTTTCTCTTCTGTAGGGGCATGGGCGCTTATTAGGCTTATATTGTGGAATTTGGCCTTAATGCGGATTGTTGTCACTCTTTCGCTGACTTCACGAAAGCTCAAGACATTTTGCCTAAGTCTTCCTCTGACAGCAAATCCGCACCCAAACAGGCGCGATCCCCCATCAAGGTGGCATTTCCCATAGTAAAAGTTACAGTCATCTGTAATTCTCAGGCCTGGTCCATCCCATCGCATCTCCTGGAGGGCTGTTATATCAGCTTGTAGACTGGTGAGGGCCTCGGCTAGCTGTTCGGCTTTGCGCGGCCTGTTTAGAGTTCGCACATTCCATGTGCAAATGCGTAAATCGTTGTCCGTTTTTCGTTTGCGGGGGGGGTCGTCAACGCTATTGGTTTTGTCATCCGAGGCATAATTTGCGGTTTTCATCACAATAAATTTTCCCTTTCATGACCGGCTAGTGAGGCCTGTGCATGACGTGTAGATCGTGTTGGTGGTTGGATCTTCAGAGCTCATCTTTTCTCCTGCTCCTAGTTCCTGAGAAGAGAACTCAGCTATCTACAACCTATGGATCCGATGGATCCAACGCTCGTCGTTAGTTCACCTTTCGGTTATCCAGCGGGCACCGCGCGGAGGTGACGATGCGATTTTGCCCACCATGTGAAAATGTGAATATATAATAATATTCAAACTGCTGGGGAGCCTTAGTATAAAAGAAAATCAAAAACCAAAAAAATGGTTCCAAAAATAACCATTTTTTAAATGAATTTTTTTTAATATTTTTTTTTTTAATCTATCTACCAAGTTCAACGAAAATCGGCCAAGCCGTTTAGGCTGTAGTCGAACAGACAGACAGACAGAATTTCGAAACCCAGTTTTTCGGTCTTAGCTATCATTGTAATGTCAACTTTGATCAAAATTTCGAATTCGATTTCTTTACAAATGCATGACTTGCCTTATAGTACCTAAAAGTCGCAAGTATAAACAAGTTTCATATATGATTAATTAAAATGTCGACGAAATATTATTATTTTATCATTTAAATCCAGAAAGAGAGCTGGTACGTATCTCAGTTATATTAATATTATGTAGTTATACAAAACTTGTGAAATAAAATAAAAAAAGGTATTTGTGTGATTAATATATATAAGATATAAACACAATAAAAGCTGCAGTGATCATATACTTACGCAATATAGATTTCCCCAAGATTCAGAAAAATATGAGACAAAAAATGTGTGTATATTAATTTGACACGAGTACATGTATATGTAAGCAATTATATCCTTGTTTCATTTGTATTCAGTTTCCAAAGAAAAAAGGTGATGGACTGTGGCACCCCTATAAAATCGTAGAACCTTCATAATCGAATAATCCAATTTAATGTACAACATTGCTAGGGCTTCTTTAAGAGAATGTATAGAGTATTATAAACACCATACAACCACTGCCCTTGTGTTTTTCTATCAGTATTTTCACAATCTTAAATGAGTAACGTTTTCAGTTCATTCGTAGCTTTTACGAGTAGAATCTACCAAGAAAATTGAATAGACATTATTTATTATATTTGGCTATTACTACACTCGGCTGTAAATTTACTTCATTCCCTTATTATGCCAATTGGAATCCAAAGAGATTAAACATAAAATTTTCCTACAAAAAATAAACACACATTATTATATAAATATAAAATAATACTTTTTTAAACACAAATGACTTCTTTTTAACAACTCTATGAAATAAAACGTATAAATACCATGCAGACTGTTGTTTTGTATGAATTTGCCAATTTGTTGAATAACAACAGCTAGCATTTTTATGTTTCGGATTTTTATATATTTTTGTTTTCGGAAAAAAGTTTGTTTTACTAAATTATTTTTTTTATAAATTTTAAATCTTTGTGAAAAGCCTGAACACATGGTTTTACTTTTGGAATTGATGATACTTGGCCAAAGCAAAAATTATTCAAATTTGAATTGAGTTTAGCATCTAGCATTTTATTAAATTTAAAATTATCAAATAGCTATTTTATTTATTAGTATCCTTTCAACTTCAAATGACTCCTTGAAATTCACAAAGGTCCAAAAAGGTCTGTTTACTTAGTTTTTTTGCCCGAACTGTCATTGTTTTAGGTATGCTTAGAAGCGATTTATTAAGATAATTGGTTTAGTACTGTGCTAGTTAGAAAATGTTTAAAATTAACAATGAGTTAGTAACCTACTTTAAAGTTAGCAAATTGTTAAGTAGTATCATACTAATACTTTAACAATAGGATGTTTAAAATTTTGCATCAATGTTTTTAATCTTTTCTGTTGAAATTGCCGTAACTCTCGGTAAAAAAATCTTAAAAATAATTATTAATAAACAATAATTTCAGTACTCTTAAAATTAATAACAACTAACACAAACAAATTGGATATAAAACAGAAATAATAACAATAATTATGTTATGTTTAATTCTATAAACAAGACTTAGTTCAAACACCACCAATTGCACAAAACGGCAGAAATATTTGCAGTCGGGGAATATAGCTGGCATTTATAGCATTATTGAGTTAAATGTTAACCAAGATGATGTTTCGAGAATTGTTGAATGTAGTTTTTCAAGTTAAAGGAATTAAGAGTGGTTGGAGTTATTTCAGATGGAGATATTAACGCTTGACAGTTTCAAACCTATTAAATGTACATATATAGTACATATATAGCAATATTTATGTTATCAAAACAAAAAACATTATTGTTGCTCTTTTCCCAATAAAAAAACTTCTCTTGGACAAAAACACAGGTGTGTGGAATTGAATGTCTTTTATTATGATTACGAATTGCAGTAAAGCAATAATATAAGGCTGTCACTATGTAATTTTTATAAAAATGGTTAAAATTATACTTTTTTCTCTATGGTTTTTATGTCTAAACATCAAGAAATAATATGTTAAATATAAATTATAATATTTAATCTTAAATCATTATTCTTGGTTGACAATAAATAAGTTTGACACTTAACATGTATTATATTGAATCGAGATTGAAAACCTTTGTACAAAAAGTGTTTGTGTTACACAGTGCTTTTTTCCCTAGAAGAAGGAGAGGTTGTTTTTCTCTTATGGTTTCATTTCAAATGCAATGTATTGTGCACTCAATTAGCCAACACCTACACTAACAGAACTGTGGAAGAACTTTCGAATGCACACTGCTTCTTGAGTTCCTACCCTTTTTTAGCTTAATTTATTGTTTTCCTTTCACAAAACATTCGAAACCAACTTGAGGCGGCAGTATTACTTATTCATTTAAAGGCTATGAATAGTTGGCTGTCTTTCGTGATTCCATACATTTCTTGAAGCATTTGTCAAATAATTTTGTAATGATACTGTAAAACTTAAGTAGCTAAAATATATTAACTATGATCAATATAAATTAATGCATATTTATAAATAGAAGAGACTACAAACATCACTGATTATATTTAATAAACTAGATGTTATAAAAATTTAATATATCATAGCTTGAGATATTTCAGGAAGAATTTAAAGACAATTATTTCTTGATTATGTGAATAATGTGATAGTGAAGTATTAATCCGCTCGAGTGATTTATTTAACGTTAACTTTGTGTGTGTAAGTTTTTTTCTATTCGATGGGTTTTAATATCTAATTTTTTTAAACGTTGTTTTTTAAACTAAAGCTTGTTCATGTGTTATAACTTATTATAAGTTATGACTACTCTTAACAAATTTCTAGTGTTAAAAAGAGATAGTACAGGGTGAGTTCAGTTAATGTAATGACAAGGGTTCCATTCGCCCCATTTTCAAATAATATAGAATTGTCACACTACTTTTTGCATGTACATTAAAGGATTTCAATGCAAAAAAAAGTAAATAAGATGGAATTTTGACATCTTTTTACTACCGATATTATTTCATATATGTATATATATGAATGTATGTACAGGCTGGGCCATCTAGTGGTTTCTTTTTAAATCATAGGTTATTTTGACACTGACAGGTAAAGTTATATCCGCTAGAAATCTTGACGGAAAGTCAGTATCATATCTCAACGGATAGAAATGGGTCGCTTTGCGCTTAAACAACGTTGGGAAATATTGAAAACTTATTTACAAAGTGAGTGCTGTGTAGTCCAAACAGTGCGTTTTTTTAAAAGAAGTTTTGGCCAAAATGAAGCACTATGAAGTGCAAATAGTTCGTATTACTGGTATGATAGTGGATAATACTCATGGTGCCCGTCGTCAAACAGTGCGCACGGACTAGAATGTGGCTGCTATAGCCAAGAAAGTGAGAATCAATTCACGAACATCAACTCGCCATCGATTTCAACAGCTCAACATTTCAAACACCAACATGAAAAACACAAAGCTCTCGGATTATTCGCTTACAAGGTCCAATTCACTCAGCAATTGAAAGCACACAACCAGACGAGGCTCCCACTTAAACGACGTTTTGTTCCATAATTAATGGGAATGTTTGCTCTTACTATAATAAAGCCATAATACATGGAAAACGATTAATTTTGTTCATTTTATTCCATTTTTAAAAAGAAACTTTATTTGGCAAGTTTTGCATATTAAAAATAGGCCAAATTGGCCCCACAAACCCGTCTATTTGTCTGTTAGTCGACCTTTAGTCCTAACTGCTGAAATTACTAGCGCAAAATTGTAAACGTGCTTCTTTAAGGATTAAAAGCGGCTCTACTTAACATAGTCTTTTAGTTTAGAGACTTTGTCTAACTCTTTCATAATTTTAAATACGTTAGACAACTCTTTCGCAACAAAATCTAAGCGTGTTTATGTGGAACAATCCTTAATTTGACAGAACTCAAACACAACTTCACAAACAAAATTAAAAAGAATACAAAAAACTTTTAACCAAATAATTTTTTCGGCGAAAAAAGACAATTTAATATAATACTTACATAAAGATTTTGATTTTTTATACGTTATTTACATTATTTAAGATGAAAATGAAATACATATTGCTAATTTACAAAATAAGAACTCTATATGGCTATTCTCATACATGCATACAAACGAGTATGTACATTTGAACATAAATACAATGGCAATATTGCAAAATTGCAAAGCACATATTTTAAAAAATCAAATAAAACATCAGTAAACATTTTTACTTCGATTTGTTATGGTATGAAATGAAAAATATCAATATGGATAAAGTATACTTTTTAAAGATAAACAAGCTATATGCTTCTATCAAAGTTAGACGAGCTGTTTAACGTCAAAGAAAAGTGTATGTCATTTAAATCTAACAAAAAGTCGATAACATTTAGAGTCAACTCCCATTCTAAAATTGACTTAGAGCCGGTTTCAAATGTTTAAAATGTTTTGCGCCATTCTTTTTAAATTTGGAACTAAATGTCCTAGCTATATACAGCAGGTCTCGAATAGGTTGTTTTTTCTGTAAAATGTTGTGTATCGATATTCCACCGGCACGGGTGGAACGTTTGTAAAATAATTATTATGTTTCATTTTCAAGTTTTACACTTATTGGAAAACATGGACTTTCTAAGAACCAATCATTATATTTCTAATTATTTTTTTCTGAAATGTAAACAACGCCACTTTAACGTATATTTTGAAAATAGAGTTTTTTTTTCAGTCACGGGTGGAAAAAATAAAAGACACGATTACGAAAGAGGGTGTATTTTTACAGAAACTGCGAATTTATCTCACATTTTTATTTACATCCTTTGGTCTTTTTCAAAAATTGTTTTTAGCTTGTATAAAAAGAGCGCATAAAAAAAAAATAATCGTCTTAAAGTCCACAAAAAATGGCGTTTCGTCCCGGCGAACTCACATGGACTCATCAGTTGACTGTGAGGGCTTTGTCAATACACAATTTTTGTTAAATTCAGTTCATCTTACATCGATTTTTTGACAAAAATCCAAGGTGAACTATATCCAACCAAGATTATAACAAGGCCCTCACAGTCAACTGTTTTAGGAAATTATTTATTAGCGCCTTTTTCTTCTAGTGGGAGCAATAGTGAGTAATACTTAGTTAGTTTTTTCCAAAGTCTAGATAATTGTTATAACAACTTTGTCATAACTTCAAAATGTAGAGTTAAGCGCGCTGATTGCAAATATCGAGGTCCAAGACGTTTTGCTGGCGGCCTTCTGCCTGCAAGACTCGCTCAAAGTATGCCAAAAATAGATAATTGTGATAACAACTTTACCATAACTTCAAAATATAGAGCTTAATGCCCTGAGTGCAAATATCCTGGTCCAAGACGTTTTGCTGGCGTAATAAATGGTCACGAGTGTTTTTCATTTAGGAATGAAAATAGTAAAGTTGGTCGAGAAGTTGTGGAAAACCTAATCAGTTTTCTGGAAGAAGCAGACACCCGCATGATCTTACATCTGTATCCTTGTCAGAAGCTAATTCTGTGGTGATTAAGCCTCCATACACGGAAGTATTAATAATACTTATTTGCAACCTACCTACCCTAAAAAATAATGTTAAAGTATGGATTGAGGTAGGAACAATGTCGAAAAATACAATAAGATAGATGTGAATTCAATTTATTAGGTTACGCACCTCCCTTGCTCCGCTTAGGGTATGTCCAGTCTCCAGGTAGGCACTAATATTTTTTTTTTTAATTACAAGTTACTTGGGTGGCCCAAGGTCATCCTTTAATCTTTGAATAAAAAGTTAAAAAAAGAATTGCTTCATCCGAAGAAAAAAGTGCCCAAAAAAGGGGAAAACATACAGGAACACTATCAACACATCCATTGGAACATTTTTTTGGGCCATGATGTCGGCTAGAGATTCGGGAACTCCTTGGGTGGTATGTAGAAGCCATTTGCTCAGTCTCATGATAATGAGCTCTGAGAATGAGCTCCAGATAGTGAGATTGAGCTTTTGCAATGAGACAAATCTCAATTTGGTATGCAAGAGACTTGTCTCATTTTATGTCACAGTCTCAAAAAGAAAACATTCATTTGAAAAATGTATTCAAATGAAAGTGACATTAATAGCCCCTTAAGACAAAACTAAGGAGACCAATAGCTTTTTTGTGAACTTTTAAAAGAAAAATATTATGCTTATAACAAAAGGTCAAATTCCGAAAGTAAATAAAAAAGAATAATAATGCTTTATTAGCTTTTAAATCTGAGTGCGCAAAGAATTGGAAAAACAATAGACGTGCAGCAAATTGCTAAGAAAATACCTAATATTAAAAACAGATTCAAAGAAAGTGTGACAAAAATAAAACGGGTAACAGAATAATGAAACTAAAATCATAGGAAAAAGTACAATGGGATTTGTTTAATAGAGATGGAGGCTCACAAAATCCAAATCCTATACTTAATAGACTAGGTCAGAAAATATTTTTTAGAGCACATTTATTATTACTTCATTACAACATTTTGTACACGTCTAGTTAGTGTAGCCATTAGTCCAGACGAATCATCTAATTCCGTTGCAAGCGCAAATCAAATTTTAAATGCTAACACTCGAAAAAGAAAACATGAAAATGTTGAATGAGAAGTTCAATCGAGAAAGAAACCGTAAAAAAAACCATCATTTAATAATTACTCATCGACTCTCCCGAATTTCCTCATTATTTGTAGAAATTTTATTTTGTAAGGCTTCAACATGGGATGGGGTAAGCCTATAAGGAGTTTTATAGTTGGGGATCAAAAATATTAATGTTTTCAGCCATTGTACTTACTGAAATAACTTATTTCCAGGCTAAACGTTTTAGTAGCTTCATCTCATTAGAATAAGATTTTGGTTTTCTTCCGCATACGGAAATCTCTAAAATGAGATAGATCTCTTAAATGAGATCGATTTCTTTTTTGCCAGATTTGTCTCAGAATTATTTTGCATACGTAAGCTAGCAATATGCTGAATAGAATCGAAGAATTGCCCGCTCCCTACTGAAGACCATTTTTCATATCAAAGATTGTGGTGGAAGAAACTTTGCCAATTTTGACAACAAACTTGCAACCATTTAACATGTCATAAAGCATATATAATAGTGGTTTGCTTATGAAAAGTCTGGACAGTTTTATAAACGGACCCTCTAACCATATGGTGTTGAAAGCCTTCTCCAGATCATTGCATTTTAGTTTTGTTCCATTGGATATTAAAGACCAGCTTAGACGCCGCATGGGTTGTCTTATATAGCGGCTTATAACCGAACTGAGTATCTGGTATATATTGTTGTCCTCCGTCCATTTGGACAGAGCTCTATTAATAACTTTTTCCAATACCTGACTGATACTCAGAAGAAGACCTATCGACCGAATATTCAGTGAATTGGAATTGTCCTTACTTTTTCGGGAGAGGATGTACCTCAGCTCTCTTCTTTAACAGTGCACTATTCAGAGCGTTGTTTAATTGTCAGGGATAAATGTCCACGGCCTTCCAAGATAGCTGTTGTAATAATATATTTTTCTTAAATGAGTCGAATATGAGCTGGAGCTCCACCTTTGAAACTTATAGGGCACTGGGACCGTTTTATTCAGCGATATGGCATTCGTTAAAATATTTTCATTGAACCCGGGGCAACCGCGGTTTTCCGATCGCCATTATTAGTTTCGAAGGTAGAAATAGTGGAGCCGGGCTCTGTTCTCCAGGTCATGATTCGGGAGAATTCTAGCATTGCACACTTTCTGAAAAGTAGCATCCACAGTCTCCACTTTCTCCTGCAAAATCTTTGACAGTAAAGAGGTCGTCGTCAAAGACGGTGTCCTCCGGATCTGCCTATACTGTCAGCAGTACGTCTCCATTTTCTGTCGTCATTGAAGCCTAAGACACGAGAGATTAATTTGTGGAAATGCATTCGGGTGGAAAGAATTAGTTGCCAGAATTATCAATCAATTGGTTGATTTTCTTGATGGACCACTGAGAAGCGTTAAAGTCTTGTCAGTAGTCCAAAGTCGGTCAATGGTCCTTTCTGTTCTGCTCATTGTTCGTTTGACTGCATCGTTTACGTATACAGTGTGTCCCAAAAGTCAACCTCGAAACGAAAACGGGTAATAGGGTAGATGGTGACAGTTATCAGAAAAATAATTAAAAAAATCGTAGCCATGTATTTTGTGAGTTATAGGCATTCGAAAAAAAATTGAAAAAAATGGTCACCCTTTGACGGTCTTTCAAGTGCCGTGATTACAAATCTTAACTTTTCTCAATTTTTGTTTTTGTTATGGAACCTGCTAACAATTACATTCAAAAATTTAAACACACCTACATTAGTTTTAAAGTAAATATCACTTTTGCCCAACTAAGTACTCAAAATTTTTACATGACCCTAATTCAATGGACTGTAGTGTAAAAAAAAAAAATTATCACGAAATTTGGCAAATTACATTAAAAGTTTGCGTATTCTATTCTCATTTCAAAATAGTATAACATTTTTGAGAATATTTCATAAATAACGGAAACAAAAATGTTTTTCTCAAGTAACCAGGTCTTAAGATAATTCTTTTTAAATCATTAAAACAAACTTCGAATGCACTCTAGGCTTCCTCGTGTCTAAGTTTAAGTTCGAGGGGGTTGAACTTTAATTTATAAGTAACTACTACCAGGTCCAGAGTACCGCGGGCTATCAGATAGTGATTCATTTCTATTATTTGGTTTGAGTTTTAAATGAAATTCAATTTTTCAACAAAAATTACATCAAAAGTTTATTTATATTAGCTATAAGAAATGTTCAAATTGTTTGCCTCCAACGGCAATTCAAGACCTACATCTTCTTAAAAAAGATCGGTTTACAAGACGGGTAGATTTCAATGAGTTGATGTCTGCAACAGTTTTGGATGGACCGACGTTGACTTTTGGGACACCCTGTATATTATACGAATGTAGTTCCCATGATAAGCTATTGTTGAAGCGGTACCAGGGCATCTTACTGTAGTTGTAAGAAAGCGCATGCACATACTTCTGCAACTCTATTATGGTGGCAAGTCCGCAGTGGTCATTGTCTTACGCGACCCAAAATGTCTGTAATTGTCAGTTAATCCAAACAGGCACCACTGTTTGTAAACGATGGCCTTTATCTAGAAGATCGATCCCATATTTAACGCTGTACTGACACATCCAATTGATTATACTTGATTGATTATTGATATTGATTATAGGATTTCGTATTTGATTTCCCCAATTCAGATGTTTGGTATTCAAATTAGGTACTGGCCACGAGTAAATAAATTTGTTCCGAATCCAATTATAATCATTCATAAAGGTTTTCAAGCTCTGTTATAAAATCTCGAAAGAGTTGTAAAAAAAACTCGAAAGTCATTTAAATGAAAATAATAAAATAATTGATTAGCTTTTGAAATACAATATTCCAATCGAAGTAATTAATATTATGCAAAGTTCTCTTAGCAACAGAAAGTAAATATTTTTCGTTTAAAATAAAAAAAATTCTTCCGTGCAAAGCGTTGAAAATGAATATCCCCAGGGTACTGTACTTCGCCTTATTCTCTTTAATATATTTGTTTCTGATCTACCTGATCTTGGGCGTAACGTAAAACTTGCCATTTGTGCTGATGATACAGCCATATTTACATCACGAATATATTACTTGGTTGTACATGGTACATTTCAAGTATCTCTAACTACATTATGTTAGAAAAATACTTTTTTAAATGGAAAATTATAGTTAACCATACAAAAACAAAAGCTTAAACAGGCTTACAAGTCGACGAAAAGAGTGTTTGTTGCCAAATGATGTTGAACTTCAAATGGGCGGATTTAGTATTCATTGTTTCTTTGTGGTTCAGTCTCCATGTTGTTTTTATAACTTTGATTTTAAAGAATTAAAATATAAAATTTAAAAAAATTTTATTTTATTTATTTCAATTTAAACTTTATTCACAACATACAGTCTTGTGCAAATTAATTGGGACAAGCAGATTTTTGAGCATTTTTTCCATTTATTTTGAATAATGTTTGTAAATAAGTATACAAATATGAAATTAGTACTTTATATGCCCCCCTTTAGCATCTATGAGTTCTTTAACTCTCTTCGGCATTGATTTAATTCAATTTTGTTTTATTGAACATTAGGGTGTGTCAAAGTGCTCAACTATGGTATTTTCAAATGTAATAGCTTTTAAAAGTTACATTGCTTATCAAAATTAAATCCTGCGTTTACAATTTTCATTTTAGTTAATATCTTTGGCTCCCTCAAAAATAGGATGAAATCCAAAAAATTTTGATTTTTCGAAATTTTTGAAATATGTGTTGTTTTAAATTGCATCGTGTGGATACAAAAAAATTATATAAAATATTTTTAGGCTTTCAAGTCAAAGATAATTGCAAAGAAACACTTTTAAGCCTATATTTGTTTAAATTGAACACTTGATAAAGAAGCTATGAAATAATAAATGAAGGCAGAAAAATCATTTTTTTATGCAAAATCGTTTTTTTTTTTACAAAAAAAAATTCTTAAAAATCAACGGAACCACCTACAATATGGTGCTATATCTTTTTGTAAAGACAAAAATTCTTTCTGTATTTTGTTAAGTTTTTTTTTCGTATACGTAAAAAAAAAAAAAAATTTACTGTAAATTAAATTTTTTTTTCAACTTCAACCGATTTGAGCGAGCCAAAGACGAACGATATCTTATTTTTTTTTTACATGTTCTTAAACCTCAGACCCTAATACAACTTTTGAGCACTATTACATTTAAAAATAAGAGTACTTTTTTGCGGCCATACAAAAGTGACACACCCTATTGAACATACTATTTACAATTTGGCTCTCTTCGGCATTGATGAAATTAATTTCTCGCATATATTTTTCATTTGTTGGTCGTCGAACCATACCTCAATAATTGCTGAAATTAGTTTGCTTTTAGTCGTACAGTCTTTTTTTCCTGAGCCTCGCTTTTATAATAGCCCATAGATTCTCAATCAGATTGAGATCAGGTGAGTTGCCAGGCAACTTCAGCACCTTAATATTTCTCTGCGCGAAGAATTGCTTCATTTTTTTGGACGTGTGACACGGAGCAAGATCTTGCTAAAAAAATGGTTTCCTGCATCGGAGTTCGATGGGCTTCAAGCTTCCAGGACCCTCAGACGTGAAACAACCCCAAACCATAACTTTTGGCGGGTGTTTAGGGGCTTGGACGATATGTTCAAGTCGGAGTTTTTCTTTGTCACTTTTCCTCACGAAACTTACCCTGTATCCTTGGACCTCGAAATGGCTCTCGTCCGAGAAAATTACTTTTTCCAAGTCTTCTGCAGTCCAATCCTTATGCATTTTGGCACATCCTTATCTTTTTTTGCGCGTAGCGTCTGTCAAAAGCTGTTTCCTTAATGGTCTTCGAGCCTTTCGGCCCACTTCTAGAAGACCCCTTTGAACTGTTGATGAATCCACATGTACTCCAGCTATCTCCAAGACCCTTTGAAGCTCACCATTTGTCTTTCTAGGATTTATGACGCTGTTTCGGACCAACATTTTGTCGTCATTGGCCGTTGTTTTCCGTTTTCGACCACATTTGCCCTTTATCCGTGTTTCAACTGATCCTGTTGCCTTGTGCAATGCAATTATCCTACCGACGCTTGATTTTGCTACACCTACAGCAATCGATATCTCCCTAATAGTTTTTCCTGTATGTTCAGGTAAAGCGATGACTTTTGCTCTGTTTTCCACCGAGATATCCATATTTTTCTTGAAGCCGAAATTTTGATATACAGAGTACCTAGTAACATGATTTCAAAAATAATGCCATTCTTTTTAATACCTTTAGAAAAAATACGACTTACCTTCAAAAATTCATCAGAAATATTTAAATAAAACTAATTCATGGAGCACTTACCAAAATATTCAAAAAGTTAACGCAAAAATCAAAGCCTACTACCAAATTCATTTGAAAATTTGTTTGTCCCAATTAATTTGCACAAGACTGTATATTTCGTTTTATTTTTATTTATTAAGCGACGCGTTTCGGATTTGCATCCATCATCGGGCTTTTTTCGTTGACTTTTTCAAAAAAGCCCGATGATGGATGCAAATCCGAAACGCGTCGCTTAATAAATAAAAATAAAACGAAATATATGTTGTGAATAAAGTTTAAATTGAAATAAATAAAATAAAAATTTTTTAAATTTTATATTTTAATTCTTTAAAATCATAGTATTCATTGGTCCGAACATTGCAGATATCTTGGCATTATGATAGATAAAAAATAATTTTCAAAAACACTTATCTACTACTGTGGATAAAATTAACAAATATATAATAAACTTGTATCCTCTTATAAGTAAAAATTCTGAAATGTCCAAAGTTAGCAAGTAAATTTTATACAAATTAGTATAACAAGCCATTCTGCTCCTGTTTGGTACGATTGTACTAAAACGAGCAAAACTAAGCTTCAAATATGCTAAAAAAAGTTTTAAAAATACATGTAGGAAATATTTAGCTATATACATAATTTCTTAGACCCGTTGAAGAATTATAGAAACATATCTCGAAGAAATGGTCTGCCTTTTGGGACATCGGGGAGCTAAGAAATCATCGGAGAAGGTAGATCTTAACCGAACTCTTTTGTTAACGGTTTTTAATTTAAGAAGATATCCATATAAAGAAGAGAGGTTCAAGCCCAACAATGTACAGTTAGAATAGAATAATTGCGTTCGGTTTGGATTAAACAGCGTTGAGAGTAGATAGAGGGAGTTGTAAAGTGAAGTACGGAACAAATTAGAGTAGTCAGTTGGAGATCGAGAACAAAGGTAATTAGCAAAAAACGTATTCCTCTTGTTTCGTAAACGATCGTAGCCTGTGAGTATACCAAGGCAGACAAGAAGACTACGTTTAACGTCGATAAAAGGGTACATGAAGAAAAATAGTATTAAATATTTTTCTATAAAATATGTCTACGAGTATTGCAATATTTACATTACATTACATGCTACATGGAAATCATGGGAAGATAGATTTGTAGGGGTGAAGTCTGTAAAGAAAAATCATTACATAAATTTAAATGGTGAGTGGGATGATATTTGTCGAGAAAAGGAACTGAGTGAGACTCAAGAGTCTAGATGTATATATGGATATAATAAAAAAATAAAAAATTCGAAATGCCGCTCACTTGACAGAGGCTTGATTCTGTAAGGCTATCTATGAAGAAACATTTTTTTGCAGAGATGGGATTTGAAGCAACATAATCAACCTTATTTTGACATTCGATTTCATTAGAAAGTATGTCGGATTCGAATAATTTATATTTTGAAATTCGTACGATTAGAAAGTTCACTTTATCAATGGAAAGTTCATTTATCTTTGGAAAACTAAGCAAATTTTCACTTTCGAATCGTTCGCCATTTTAATTTTAACGCCTCGCTTGAATTTATCAATTTTTTTTATGAAACAATTTACAAATGATAATTCAAAATTCAAGTGTGATCAGATATATGTAAATTAAATAGTCTTTGAAGTTGCCTTCTGAATACATGTTTTTTTATCAATTTGGAACACAATTTTTTTTTGATATCAATAAACTTACCATACTGTTTTCTTAATGCTCCCAAATTTTAAAATGTAAGTTTTTATTGATGTTCTTCAAATTTAAAATTTATTGGGCCGTTAGCATTACTTATCTTTACTTTATTTTTCTTAAATGATAAAGTATTATTTTTAGACCATAATTTTTTTAAATAAAAATCATCAAAAAAACAAGTTTGGTCATACTAAAACAGAAAGAAATGTCAGTAAATTTCAAACAGCTGATTTCGAAATTAAATTTCATTGACGTTCATTTTATGCAATCATTCGACAATGAACATTTTTCGCTCGAATGTCAAAATATGCAAAGTTCATTCGAATGAATAGATCTATTCTATTGAATTAGCTATTATTTCGGATCTCAAAATAAGCATGAATATGATTCATCGTCAGATGAGATCCATTTAAGATGAGAGGGTTTAAGGTCACCGAATAGTAGAATATCAATAATAGTAATGTGTAGGAGAGGGGGGAAGCAGATATGGAACGAAAAAACTTGTCATGGTCAGCTCTGCTGTCTAAGCTTAGGTAGGAACATACTTAGAATAATTAAATTTTGAAAGTGTAGCTTGCAGTGCCACACGTAGATGAGGAAACACCAAACCACATACTGTGAAAATGTTATCCAATCACGGACCTAAAGATTATCTGGGAATATACCACTTAGAGTAGAGCATCCTTTCTGAAGGTGCCCTAAATACTAAACTTCTAAGAGGAATTGATTTGCAGGAAGAATTGTAAGATGAGCAAGCTCATCTGGTTAATTTATTCATTCATTCAGCTCTGCTGCACTGAAGGTGAGATATCCATTTCAAAAGACCAAAAGAATAAAGATCACTCTCTAGTTTTTGAAAAGACATTAAAAAATGCATGGTATTTTATATGTTCAGATATTGATAAGGCTGTACTTGTCTGTCGGGGAGCCTTCCTGCTGAATGGAAACCATGACACTTTTTTTTGCTTTATCTTCGCAGAAAATCGATTCTGATTTATTAAGTAAGTACGCCAAGATGAGAAGATTGTTTTGAATTATTAATTTTATGTAAGTCTGAAGAGAGCGAAGCGACAATCAGTTGATGGTTTGTTAAGTTAGTTTGACTGTGAGGGGCAGAAGGGGATCGATGCATGATGGCCTTCTGGTAGATGCAGGTTGGGGTAAGATTAAAAGGGACTCGCTGAGATCTCGGTGGATCTAAGTTTTTAAATGAAACCTGCTTTTTCGAGGCTTGGGGGTAAGAAAATTGCTTGGGTTATGGGGGTTATCATTTCTTGGGATGGTCGGTGAATTTAAAATACATGAAATTTAATTTTGTATCTAAACAAATACCATTTTATGGTTGAAGCTGATAAGCAAGAACATTCCATACATATACATATGGCGAGGACATGGTGTGGGAAAAATAGACGCACTAAGCTATAACCAGGCTGAATTACGTCTTCTTCTCAGACCTGGTTTAAGCTCATTGCCAAAACGTCTGACCTTTCTTTCGCAGTTCGGACATATACAGGAAATTCTTCCTAAGCACCATATTATTGTTACAATCGATCCTACATATACTCAACATTACAAATAACATAAACAAAAATCAATTCATCCAATAAACGTTGATATTGGACTTGGGCCCAAAATAACTTCCTTATTATGGCGCTTCAACAAAGATTCTTTACCTCCTCTATCTATGCGACATTCCAGTCAAGAGTCGTCAGGAAGGGATTGCTTATTTTAATTATATGGAGGATTTCCTCCATAAAAAAAGGTTCGGCCTGTATCGATGCTCGAGCTTCGCATCTGTTCAGATTACGCCTTACTTGCTAACAGCAAGATTATATAGCTCAGACGATCTCTGATCGTCACAAACGATGAGTTTGACATGACATTGATACCAACTGCAATCGTATGTGATCGGAAGTGGCCCCGGGTTTTCTCTCATTGTCACTTAAAAAACCTGCCCAGAGCTTAACGTTTACCACCTGCCATAGATCAGAAGAAATCGGTCATCTATATCGTTCCAATCGATAACCACAAGCAGAATCCTGAGTTGCATCCTCTCTATAAAAAATATTCTTCTCGCTATAATCCCTAAAAGCCATAAAAAAATAAAATTATTTTGTGAAGTTTTAGACAATTTTATTTTATTTATTGTGTATGTATTAACACAGTTATATGAGGTACTGAAAAAGCACTCCTTGGTTTTGTGTACATGCTAGAGCCCGTTGTGCGAATATTTATTAAAGCTCGCTTTTGATAATGCTTCGAGAATACGCACTTCTAAATGTAAAGTTTCTATTTCTATTGAATAAACAAGTTCTTTCGATCTTCCCTGTAAAAAAAACATCCAAAATTGTAAGTTCAGGAAATCTTGCAGACCCATGAACGAGTCTGTTTCTGCCTATCCAACGACTGTCATATTCTTCATCTAACCAATTTTTAACCTCTCCACCAAAGTGGGCTGAATCACCATCTTGTTGATAAAGATAGTTGAATCGACGGAATGTCCTCCAAAAGTTCTGTTAAATTGTTTCGGAAAAACTCCAGCTAGCTTGTAGAATTCATCCTGGGTGGTAGTATCAATAGGCCGATAAAATTGTTTCAAATTACATCTTCCCACATATATTTTTGATTGGTAAATTTTCCTTATAGACCTTCATAACCCAAACCTAAGTCTTTCTGAGAGCTTTTAAGGAACAGGGTAAGGAAATGAGATTTTTGACAAGTAGTAAAATAAATGAAGGAAATAAGGGTTTTGCAGGTAGTCAAACAAACAAGCACGTTCTAAAAATTTCGAATATCTTTTTAAAATAAAAACAATATTGCGTCATTATTAAAAATTAAAATTGCATTAATATAAAAACATTTAAAAATAACGTAATAAGTTTTTCCTATAAGTATTTTTCATATCAAAGTTCTTTTTTGGAACTGTATATTATTTAGCAAACAAAAAACTAGCTTTTAAACTATTATTTCATTTTTGATTTCAGGTATGTATAACTTCGTTTTACAATATAAACATGGACGCAATGGCTTATACATTGGCTTGGTAAGAAATTAATTGTTAATGTATAAATATCCATAAAAACAAGTTAAATAAAATTTGGGAAATTAAATGAAAATAACGAGTAATTTTTTAAGAGCTATCGGAAATTAAAAAAAAAAAAAAAAACATAAAATTTAGAAAAATGCATCAAATCTTAATTTTAATCGATAGTGGATATAATTTAATGTTTGAAGATTATTTCATGCAAATGCTGGTCGCGACTGTTCAATTGTCCATCCGCTTAGTTAGTAATTTTGAAATACTCTATCTAACATTTCGCCCGGTATCTCACGAATAAAAGCTTCAATGTTGGCTTCCAGTGCGTCAATCGAAGCGGGCTTGTCGCTATAGACATGAGCCTTAACATAGCTCCACAAAATCATGCAAGTCAAGCTGTTCCATTTTGCGCAAAAAAAAAGTTTGTTATCATCACACGGTAGCGCTTACCATTCACAATAACGTTGCGATTCGCATCATCTTTGAAGAAATATGGCCCAATGATTCCGCCAGCCCAAAATCCGCACCAAACAGTGACTTTTTCTGGATGCATTGGTAGGTCTTGCAAAGCTTCTGGCTGCTCTTCACTCCAAATACGGCAGTTTTGCTTGTTCACGTATCGATTCAACCAGAAATGAGCTTCGTCGCTGAACACAATTTTTCGATAAAAAAGTGGATTTTCGGCCAACTTTTGAGGAACCCATTTACCACAAATTCGGCGTTGTTGTAGGTCGTTCGGCTTCAATTCTTGCACCAGCTGTATTTTGATGGGCTTCAAACCTAAATCCTTTCCACGTAGTCGAGTAACAGAGGCCCAATTGCTGCGAACGGCGCCGAATCGATAATTCACGGTCATCATTAACACTGGCCTATACAGCTGCGATATTTTCCTCAGTTCGCACTCTACGTAAACGTGTTGGTGGTTTAATGTCCAAAAATGTAAATTTGGTGCGAAATTTAGTCACAATAGCCCGAATAGCCACCTCAGTAGGTCGATTAAAGCGACCATAAAATGGAAGAAGCGCGCGATGAATTTTCTTACCAGAGGACGCATTTTGATAATAAAATTCAATACTTGTAGTTTTCAAGCATCGTTCGTTTGTAAGACTATTCATGGTTGAATTATAGACCAAACTGAAGATGTTTGACAGTGACCCAAAACACGAAACGTGCGTCAAAACCAGTGTTGCAAAAAAAAAAAAAAAAAAAAAAAAAATAGCAACAAAATCACCCATTACAAATATATTATAGTACGTAAAAAGGTCTAAGTGAAATTGGATATTGACTTGACGAATATAGATCAATTGGGAATACAAATCAATGTATTATTTATAATGATAAATAGCCCAGCAGAAACAAATCATAGTTAAGATTTTAAAAGTATTTGCCTCTGTCTTTGCTTCAGAAATATTTAAACAATTTCCCTATGTCTGATCATTTAGAAAATAAATTTATTTTAAATATAGTAAAACTACAAAAATATGGGTATTTGGCGTATAACTCTCGGTGAATGTTATCAATTCAGAGCTTGCTAAAAATTGATTTGCTTACTTTATTTCAACAAGGGTAAAACTTTGGCCACAGAAAGATTCCTGGATTCCTGTTCTGTTCAAATAAACCTTTTGTTTTAAATACTTTAGAATTAGATTCATATCAATATATCATTTGTTTCGTAATATTTATATCTGAAGAAAATATGATATTTTTATTTCTTCTAACTGAAAACACCTGTGTCCTTTTATTTAATCAAATTTATGTTTAATATCATAAAATAAAGAAAAGAATAATTTAAGCAAGCATTTGAGATTGTAGAAAGGTGATCAAGACAAAACTACTCCAGGATGTGAAAGGAAGTTGGACTAATTCTTCTATGTTCTTTGGTTAATGAAAGCTCACGAACAAAATCAGAAGACCAAGGTGCTACGAATATAGGTATTTTAGACATATTTTTCGGAATTGCCCAATTAAGAAGTACGCTTAGATCTGAGAATACTGGCTGGTATGTTGACACAAGGGGTTCTCCTCATATTTCTATGAAGCTGACTGTCTCACATGTGTAACACAACCAGCTACGCGAGAGACCATCTGTGGCAACAGTTCTCGATTGTCTGTAAAGGGCATTGGCAATCTGAGAATTCGTGCTTATGTCCAGAAAGAAGTCCGAGATGTGCGTTATTTTATTTTCAGTTAGCTAGATGATGAAAAAGGGAAACTCTGAAACTCTGGGTAGATAGATTTAAAGGGTTATAAGGGTTATAAAATCACTATTAGTAGTGGATTATTACCACTCTTACTATGCATGTTGATGTTGATGTTATTTTTTTATATATACGTCGACTCCCTCTAAGTCGAAGTTCCCTCTAACTCGAACTTTTTAGCCGCATTTTTGCATTCCCCTCAATTTTCCATACAAAAACTATCCTCTAAGTCGAACTCCCTCTAAGTCTAAGTCGAAGTTCCCTCTAACTCGAACACATTCTCTTGACTATTGACCTATTTGCTTTCCCTCTAAGTCGAATTTTTTTATTTTGCCGAAAAAAAAAAATCAAAAAACATCTCTCAAATCGCAACTCGTTATTGTTTGTAATTCTTATAAAAAGCACACACCGGAACTCTTTGATTCTCTATATTGCTTCGCCTGCGCCGTCACCGTCATCTCAGTGTGCTGCGCTGCTTTACCTGCAATTTACAATATTATCAAACACAAAAATCTCTTCCTAAAAAGATATTCATAAAAAAAATTGCAAGGCAAAAGCATTTGTTGGTTGGATCGATTCCATTCCAACTTCAAAACATTTTGTGCTTTATTTGAAAGCAGTAAAACAACAGATCTCAGAGGTCGTCGGAAAAGCTAAAGCTTCTGGTTATAGCAAAAATCCTTGTTGTTTCAATAAAATTAAAACTTTGCCGGTGGACTATGTAGCAAACCATCGTTCTTGGATGACAGACCTTTTCACAAGTTGGCTTTTGAAACTTGATTCTAAATTTAGAAGATCAAAGCGCAAAGTATTATTATCGATAACTGCCCAGCTCACCCAAAACAAGTTAAGGATAAATTAAAGTTTATAAAGCTTGAGTATTTCCCCCCAATATGACCTCAATAGTTCAGCCAATGGACATGGGTATAATACAAAATTTGAAAGTACACTATAATCGCCGTCTTCTCACCAAGATCTTAAGGGTCTGGGAAACCAAAAAAGAGCAATATAAAATATCACTTCTCGATTGTGTGCGCGAAATCCTAAAGGCATGGGGACGTTACTCCATTGACAATTGAAAATTGTTTCAAAAAGGCCGAATTTAAGTCTGAGACGTGGGATGACGAAGATGATATTACGCTTAACTTACTTAGATGTAACAAGGAAGACACACAAGAAATCGAGATAATCTGGGAAAGGCTAACAGAAGCTCATTATAATGTTGGAAGGACTATGTTGAAGTCCATGACAGCATCGTAGCCACTGAAATACCTGATAACGAGTCAATTTTGGAAGCAGATGCTGATGATACTAATGACAGTGCAAATGGAGCTGAAGAAGAAGATGGAGCTGAAATAATAGACTTTGAAATACCAGAGAAAAATTAAATTAAAAATGCATTTGGTACATTGCAATCTGCAATTTAAATGAAAGATGAAATTCAAAATTGCTTATTTAAAATAGAATCTTTTTTTAAAAAGGCGATCACTGATGACACGGCGACTGTGATAACTGTGATGTCTAAAATTACAATTTTTTAAATAATTAAGTTGAAAAAATATTTCTTTATAATACATAATTATAGATTAATGAGCGATAAAAGCAAGAAGCTTAGGTTTATTTATTTATTTTACTTGTTATTTAATTCAATAAATCATTAAAAAAAACTCTCTCTAACTCGAATTTTTCTAAAACTCCCTCTAAGGCTAGCCGCGCACTAGCAATTTTTAGTTGCGAAACTGTTTGGTTACTTATAGAAAGCAGATGAACTGTTTGGTTGAATGTCGGTGAATTTGCAGATAATTATATGTTCAATAAAATGGCGAACTTATTTTAGGCAATCGTTTAGTTTGTGTCAAAACACAAACTTTTTAGTTGCTCGAACCAAGCAGTTTCGCAACTAAAAGTTGCTAGTGCGCGGCTAGCCTAACTCGAACTAGTTTTGATATCCCATGAAAGTTCGACTTAGAGGGAGTCGACTGTATATATATATATATATATATCTATATATATATATATATATATCTATATATATATATATATATCCATATATATATATATATATCTATATATCTATATATATAACTATATATATATATATATATCTATATATATATATATATATCTATATATATATATATATATCTATATATATATATATATCTATATATATATATATATATATTTATATATATATATATATATATATATATATACATATGTATGTATATACATATATATATGTAGGATCCCAAAACCACAGCACTGGACAAAACGGACAAAATACATAAAACGACAACACTGGTACGAGACAATACAGACAGGACGAAAGAGAACGTGAAAAAGAAGTCAGTCAAAAAGAATCAGCCCAAGAGTTAAGTCGTGTGCGCGGTCCGTTTTGTTTGCTCAGCAGAAGTCTTTATTATTTTGTAATTAAACAATTAATATCAAGAGTTCATAAAGTGTTTCCTTTTTGTTGATTAAATTGAGCCAATTAAACAGTTAAAAACAAGCAAGGTGTTTTATTTGTAATATTTACTGAACTGTGGGAAGAGAATCCCACAGAAATTTGGGAGCTCAACCGAAATCCTTTAAACACATGTACAAACATTTTGAGTGACACAATAGTGCGTGAAAAAAAAAAAGCCACAATAAAATCAAAATCATATTATTTGTGTGCAAATACTCGTTGTTACAAATAATAAATTTAACCAGTTCGTTTTTAATTCACGATAACGGCAATTTTAAACCAAGCCAACGTGTTATGTGATGTATATAAGAGAATATATACTTCCATAGACAACGAAAAACAACCCTTGTGAGCGAACACGTTGCGACGTGCAGAAATATATGTATAAAGAAGAGGAGAAAAATCAGCAAGACATTAAATAAGTAGAAACCATAAGAGCGAAGACATCTGTGTATGTGAGAGTGCAGACATCATTCATACAAGAAAGGAACAGCTGTGGCAGAGAGATCAACAGTGGAGTCGTTAAGTTGTCGGCAAGAATATTTTATGTATTTCTTTTCTTTTTGATTAATTAAATTTTAAAATCTTTAAATTTTGAATTTAACAATCGAGAGTATTCTGCATATATTGTAACTTGAATTGAATTTTGAATTTAACAATTTATAGTATTATATATTGTAATTTGAATTATTTTTAACATATTTTATTTCATTTTATTAAATTAATTAAAAATATTTTAAAATCGTGTAACTGGGGAAACAAAATGGACGCGGATGAAATTAGATGTTTGACGGTTGAAGACCTGAAAAGAAAGTTGAGGGAATTAGGTTTGGCAATAACAGGTAACAAACAGGAGCTAGTGACGAGACTTATGACACATTTTGGACTAACTGACGAACGAGATAACTTTGTTGACGCAATCGGTGGTGGTGGTGGTGTGCACCGGACAGCCACGTATAGTGAACAGATGGATTCCGTTAGACCAGAGATTGGAAATCAGCCACCAAGCGTTTTCAGTTTCCGTGATATCGATGATGCCATTCCATTGTTTTCAGGTGAAGGCAATCAAGACATTATCGACTGGCTTGCACACTATGATGATATGTGCACCGTTTTGAGTTTTAATGACCTCCAGCGGTTCATTTTTGGAAGGAGACTAATGACAGGTGCTGCTAGGTTGTTTATTCAGAGTCAGAGAAATCTTAGAGATTGGGCGTCAATGAGTAGGGCATTAAGAAACGAATTTGGAATTGTAGTCAGTTCAGCTGAAGTTCATCGTCAGTTAAAGAATCGTAGAAAACTTCCAAACGAGACAAATAGGGAATACCTCTATAAACTTTTAGAAATTGCGAAACCTATCCAGATCGATGACGCATCCCTTATTGATTATTTCATCGCAGGCCTTCGAGATGACAAAGTTAACAAAATTATTCTTTACGAGGCAACAACGTTGGAAGAATTAAAAGTTAAAATCAAGCTTTATGAACGAATCAAACAGCAACAGGTGAACGAAGCAGTACATCGTTATCCAATGCAAACCCAGACGGTAAAGCGTGAGGCGACAACTTCATCTGCCAAACCTGAAGGAATGCGAAGATGTTTCAAGTGTGGCGATACTGCTCATCTAGCCAAGTCATGTCCTAAAATCAAATGTTTTAAATGTGGCGTTATGGGACATAGATCCTTCGAATGTAAGGCTGAACCGAAGGTAGAAACGAGAGCTCAGGCTCATTTCGGTTGTAAAACGGGACATTTAATAAAAGAAGTTACGTTGATGGGTACAGAGGTGACAGCATTAGTAGATACTGGATGCGATTTATCTCTGATAAGGAATGAAATGCTTTTGCAATTTCCAAGGGTGACGTTAGAAGAACACTCGACTACGTTGACTGGTTTAGGTAATGTAGAGGTTAGGACAATAGGTTATTTTGACACTACGGTGGTGATCGACAGAATCCCATTTGAGACAAGACTACATGTTGTGCGCGAACGCGATATGATGTTCTCAATGGTAATAGGGATCGATGTCATCAACAAAGCTTCAGTCAGTATTAAAAACAACGAAGTACGATTTCATATGAAGAAGGAAGAGCCTGAAGAAGAGCAAAGGCAGTGTGAGGCAGGTTCTTCGAGGAATATGTTTTTGGGTGAGGAAGAATTAAAGGTAGGGAGAGCTAGTTGTCTAGTGAATAGAGAGAAGAACGATTTAATTACGGCTGATAGAGAGGGAATGGAAGAAGAGGTTCAGGAGAAGAGTTTGTCGAGTTGCGATTCGATTGTAGAGCTTCGAAATGAGTTTCAAGCTATGATGAGTTTAGAAGTGGAAGGTGATTCCATGTTAGAAGTGGACCTGTACCATTTACCTGCGCCATATCAGGAGAGGATTAGATCGTTGATTAGCAACTACAAGGTAAGGAATGATGAACCCTCACCCATTAGCATGAAAATTATTTTAAAAAAGGATACTCCATTGTACGAGAGGCCTAGGAGATTGGCCCAACCAGAGAAAGAAGAAGTTGAGCGTCAAGTAAGAGAATGGCTCAAGAAAGGCATTATTCAGGAGAGTAACTCTGAATTCGCATCACCAGTTGTGCTCGTGAGCAAGAAAAATGGAGAAAAAAGAATGTGTTGCGATTTTCGAAGAATTAACGCCCAGATGGTAAAAGATCACTTTCCAATGCCGTTAATTGATGATGTGATCGAGAGGTTGCAGAGTGGAAAGGTATTTACATCACTTGACCTTGTGAACGGATTCTTTCACGTTCCCGTCGAACCAAGTTCGAGAAAATACACCTCATTCGTGGTCCACAATGGCCAATATGAATTTTTAAAAGTACCTTTCGGTATTTGCAACTCTCCGGCTGTGTTTACACGATTCATAATGACAATAATGAAGCCATTAATCAATGAAGGTTTGGTTCAAGTGTATATGGACGACGTGATAATACCAGCTGGAAGTGATGAGGAAGCAATCGAGCGATTAGAGAGAGTGTTGGACATTGCCAGTAAGAATGGACTTCAATTGAATTGGGCGAAGTGCAAGTTTCTACAAAAGCGAATAGACTTCTTAGGGTATGTCATCGAAAAGGGAACTATACGACCATCAGACGAGAAGATTCAGGCGGTGAGAAATTATCCTATGCCAAAGGACAAGAAGACGCTTCAACGCTTCTTGGGACTTACGTCATACTTTCGGCGATTTATTGAAGGATATGCAAAGCAAGCAAAACCCCTGTCTGATCTTCTTCGAAAAAATATAGTATTCCAGATGAGGGATGAACAAATTTTAGTTTTTGAATGGTTGAAGAACGCCTTAACGAGATCACCAGTCCTTAAATTGTTCGATCCAAACGCTATGACCGAAATCCACACGGATGCTAGCATGTACGGGTATGGAGCAGTGCTTCTCCAGAGAGACAACGATGATCGTGCTTTCCATCCTGTTCAGTTCATGAGTCGTAAGACAAGTCCTGAGGAAGAGAAGTTTCACTCCTATGAATTGGAGGTATTGGCAATAGTGGCAGCATTAAAGAAATGGCGAGTGTATGTCTTGGGACGACATGTGAAGATTGTCACCGACTGCAACGCATTTGCTATGACAATGAATAAGAAGGAAATTCCGCTAAGAGTTTCAAGATGGGCAATGTTCCTGCAGGACTTTGACTATGAAATCGAGCATAGACGTGGCACACAAATGCGACACGTTGACGCTCTCAGCCGCTTGGACATGGTCATTGTCGGTACTTTATCTCATAGGATAAAAGAAGCTCAGTCACATGACGATTATCTGAAGTTAATTATTGCAATGTTGAAGGAAAAGCCATATGAAGATTATTTCTTGAAGAACGATGTCTTATACAAGGACTCGAGTATGGAGTTGGTCGTTATACCATCCTCCATGGAAGATGAAATAATTAGAATGGTGCACCGGGAAGGACATTTTGCGTCAAGGAAGACACAAGAGATGTTGGAGAGGTCATACTTTGTCAAAAACGCTAGGGTTAAGATCGAAAGAGTCATTCGAAATTGCGTTGAATGCATATTAGCTGAGCGGAAGGGGGGTAAGCCAGAAGGGTTGTTAACACCTATCGATAAAGGGAGTTATCCGCTCGAAACATACCACATCGATCATATTGGGCCAATGGAAGATACCAAGAAAAAGTACAATCACATTCTCGTGATCGTAGACGCCTTTTCAAAGTTTGTGTGGCTTTACCCCACCAAGGGTACTGGCTCTGAAGAAGTGCTCGACAGACTACGAAAACAAGCATCCATCTTCGGGAACCCTAAAAAGATAATATCGGATCGTGGAACGGCTTTCACCTCGAATGCTTTTGAACATTACTGCAAAGAGCAAGATATCGTTCATTTGCTTATTACAACGGGAGTACCCAGGGGTAATGGACAGGTCGAGAGGATCAATCGGATTCTCGTGCCAATTTTGACAAAGATGTGCCTTGAAAATCCAGGACTATGGTATCGACATGTAGATAAGGTGCAACAAATAATTAACAACACACCACCTAGGAGCACAAAGATTTCACCATTTAAGATCTTGACCGGAGTTGAGATGCGATTGCGGGGAATGCCAGATATCCAAGAGATTCTCAACGAAGAGATTATCGAAGAATTTGACACGGAACGTAGAGAGATTCGAAACCAAGCAAAATCCAATATCGCAGATTTGCAAAGGGAAAATTGTAGTTATCAACTCAGGAAGCGTAAGGAAGCTCAGGTGTATAAGGTCAACGATCTAGTAGCTGTCAGAAGAACTCAATTCGGAACTGGACTTAAGCTGAAGCCGAAATTCTTAGGGCCGTATAAAGTTGTAAGGTTGTGTAGGCATAGTAGATATGAGGTCGAAAAAGTAGGAGATCATGCTGGTCCGGGGCGCACTACCGCTGCCGCTGATGGCATGAAGCCTTGGGTGAAACATTCGGGGCCGAATTTCTCTCAGGATGGCCGAATGTAGGATCCCAAAACCACAGCACTGGACAAAACGGACAAAATACATAAAACGACAACACTGGTACGAGACAATACAGACAGGACGAAAGAGAACGTGAAAAAGAAGTCAGTCAAAAAGAATCAGCCCAAGAGTTAAGTCGTGTGCGCGGTCCGTTTTGTTTGCTCAGCAGAAGTCTTTATTATTTTGTAATTAAACAATTAATATCAAGAGTTCATAAAGTGTTTCCTTTTTGTTGATTAAATTGAGCCAATTAAACAGTTAAAAACAAGCAAGGTGTTTTATTTGTAATATTTACTGAACTGTGGGAAGAGAATCCCACATATATATATATATATAAATGTACATACAGTGCGGTTCACATGATTAGACGCAAGAATTGCATTCATTTGAAAGGTTATTAAATTCTCTGGGAAAAAACCTAAATTCAAGATTAGTGAGAGACACTTAACGATTATTTTGATCTCTTTCTTCGCATTAGTGCTAAAAAAGCTCAAATAAATCGGTTCATTTGAATAGACGCACGAATTAATTCAGTTAGTTTCTTAATGCTGGGTAATACAAATTAAATTTGGTTGATGAGTGTACGTTATTAAAGTTTTCCCGAGTGTTTAAAGTGAAAATGGGTAAAAAGCAAATGTTAACGGCAGCGGAAATAGCAAAAATTGAGGCCTACCACTCAGAACGGTATTCTATGCCGAAAATTGCAAAAAAAATATGACGAAATGATAAAGCTACTCGAAATGTTTTATCAAATCCTGCCACCTACCGAAAAAACAACAAAAGAAGGACAAAAACACACTTTACACCACACGAGAAGCGAAAAATTATAAGAATTGCCTCAAATTTAACTAACTCCACGATGAAAATCAAACAATTAGCGGGGGTAAGTGCAAGCAAATCAATTGTTCTTCGAGATTTTTTAGGTATTCAACACTTGAAATTCAAAAAGCTAACAAAAAAAAAATTTAACGCTTCAAGAAAAGAACAGCGGTTGGAGTTCGCGCGTCTTCACATGTCATGGTATGCGCAGTTTTTAAGTGTTTTAAATTGAAGAAATGTGGTGTTTTCTGATGAGAAAAAGTTCAACCTATATGGTCCTGATGGGTATAAGTTTTATTTCTATGACATCCGAATGCTTTTTGAACCGAAATCATTCCAAGAAAGGAGAAGTATGGGTGTGGGGTGCCATTTCGTACTACCGCGCCTTTGAGTTGGTTTTGTGTCTCACAAAATGACAGAAATTTCTTATAAGGCTCTTTTGCAAACAGCTTTTCCAGCCATAAGAGAGCTTTTTGGACCTATCCAGTAGATCTGACAACTAGACACTGCTCCGATCCACAACGCGCACGTTGTAAAAGCATTTATCCCCAGTGAAAATGTGGAATTTTTGCAATAGCCACCATACTCACTTGATCTAAACATCATTGAAAACCCTTCTGGATGGCTGACCCATCAAATTTATGAAAAAGGTAAGCAGTATGAAAGCTGTGAGGAGATTATTGCCGCAATTAAAGAAGCCTTGTCTAAGATTTAATTAGATTATTTAGAAAATTGTATGAATCTCTTAGAAGTAGAATTTTTGATGTAATTTCAAATCGTAGAGTTTGTACAAAGTATTGAAACTGTGAAAAATAACTTCAATTACAATAAAAAAAGTAAAAAGAAAATGTTAAAAATTGACCAACCTCTTTTTTTTTTTAACTTTTAACAGGTGCGTCTATTCAAATGAACCGATTTATTTGAGCTTTTTTAGCACTAATGCGAAAAAAGAGATCAAAACAACCGTTAAGTGTCTCTCACTAATCTTGAATTTAGGTTTTTTTCCCAGAGAATTTAATAACCTTTCAAATGAATGCAATTCTTTCGTAGTTCATGAAGAAAAACAAAAAGAAAACTGCAATTTATTGAGAGAACAATGGTGCGTCTAATCATGTGAACTGCACTGTATATACCAGGCATTTATAGGGAATCATCGGCTGCTATAAAACAACCGTTTCTTCAGGGCAAAAGCTCCCCTGACCCTGGTCAGAGCAGCATCAACTACTGATCCATCCAGATACCAAGGTACCTTACAACATTTTTACTCGCCAGTGGATGTACACATGACCCTTAGATCACCAGCTTGTGCTAGCTCTTTCTCGTATCCCTTGGGGCTCCAGCCAATAGAGTCCTAATCGAAATAGTTTCTGATTTCTCAAAGTTGATTTTTAACTTATAGTCAGCACAACATCACCGAAAATTGTCGAAGTCACGCTGCAAGAGAACTTTGGTGACCTCAACTTTTATGGCCGTTCTGTACGCAATAAGATCCTGGCATACGCAATTGCCTGAATTAGACTACCTATCAGATGGCTGCTCCTCCCACTTGGACAGAGTTTTTTTTTTATAATTTTCTCGAATACCTTGATGACACTCGGTCGAAGACTTATCGACCGCAGATTTACCGGATTGGAGTTATCGTTTCCCTGTCTTCCACCGTACTGGATAATATGCATTATTCAGTGCGTTGTTAAACAGTGTGGCATAAATGTCAACTGCTTCCTGAGGTATATGCCGTAGTACAATGTTGGATGACTTCTTTTTCTTTATTGAATCGAAGATGAGCTGGAGCTCCACCTTCGTAACTAACAGGGAACTTTTCTTCAATATTCGTGTTACGGTACATGTCAGTTGCGTTTTGTTCTTTATATTTTGGTATATTTCTGTTCATAGTTCATAGTTGTTTTGTCCATTTGTTCTAATTATTGGTCAGATTCGTTGTTTGTCAAATTCCTGTCATTTAGTGGGGATATAATATTTGCACAAATTTCGTTCGCTTAGATGTTGGTGAAGCGTGGCCAGCACATCTTATTGTATTTGTAAGAATGCGCAGGTACATCTTCCTCTAACTCCACAAGCTCGTTCGACAACTGTATTACTGCGGCGATCCCGCAGTGGTCGCTGTCGTAGTCTATCGTTCGTAAACAGTTGACCCTCAGTGTCAATCATTGTCAGTCTTGAGTCCTTTAGGAATAGTTAAAGATAGGCACCGCTTCTGGAAACGATGGTCTATCAGCAGCCAGAAGATCGATCATGTACTCAATACTGTATTGACCCATCCTATTCCGAATTCAGTTGTAAGAAGTGAAAAAGTTTTTCGAGATCTGTCAAAAAGTCAGTTGGTTGAGGTGATTCCTGTGCATAAGCAGCGATCAAATACATCCGCTTCCCCTGTTGTGAAGAGGAATGCATACAATGCACGCCTCAAGCAGCCAGAATCTGCGTTCTTCACTGTTGTATATTACTCTATATCTAATGCCCTTTCGTAAAAGGATTGCGACACATCCCCCTAGAGTAAAGTTGGGTCGATCTCTTCGTACGATATTGTAAATGTTATGTGTCAATTTATGTTTCTGGCATAGCTTAATTTCGCTGGCCATAAACACATCAAATATAGAAAAGATATCAAAATAAAAATGAATGAACAGTAATACTTCAATTCAATGAGGCGAACAGAACGAGAAATTACTACAAAAAGTTTCAATTTATGAGAATCAACTTAAGGAATCAAGTAAATATTCTGGAACTTTCTAACCCAATGTACCTATGAGACTTTCTATGAATATTAACTAATAAGATATTTGCAACATATAAATTATATATTTCTGATTCTTGAACAATTTTCGAATGAACAAAATGTTTGTGTATTTTTACGGTTGCTTGATTTACCATCAGGACATGAATAAAATACAACAGCCGATCGAAATGACATTTTCGTCTGTTTGATAATTTTCACCAATTTTCTCAATCTTGGGTAATTCTGCCAAGCAATCGTAAAGTTTTTGCAATCACTTTACGCAGAACAAAAAAAAAAGTTGAAAATCAAAATTGACTATCAGAACAGTGACAGTCTACTATCGCCTTACGTGATTCCACCTCTGGACTTTGGTCTTTCAACAATTGACACAGATTTGATCTACGTTCGGTCCTGATCAGTGAATTTACATTCACAGCAAGGATCCTAAAGGGTCTCTCCGGCAGCGCGCCCTTTACCTCGAAATTGCGTAAAGCTCGGCAAAACAGAATCTATGTTTGGTTTAACGTGAATACCTGCCTATTATGGCTTAACCCCACTGGAGGCCTACCTCCATCGGAGTCAGATTGGGTCCTGACCATTAACCCCGACATATCCGAAGCCATCTCGGTCGCAAAGCTGTGGCATGTTGCAAACATGAACACACCTCTTGCTTAGGCGGGGAGGTCTATCTTACACCTCTTGAATCCAGGTACGCCTGGAAACCATGTGTCTCCGCATTCGGATTATACCACGCCACCACGATACACTAGGGGGCCTACCTCATAAATAGTCTGAGAAAGAGAGCACGCACGCGACAGCTGCACCTCTCTATCCGAAGATAGAATAGGAGAGCCAGAAGACGTACGCTATAGCCCTCAGACTCCTGAGCACTATCTCCCGTGATGCCAGAATATAGCTTCCGATCGAGCTTCGCCACCATGAGGGTCACTTACAGATGAGTTCCTGCAAAACTCAGGGCCTGTCAACCCCAGATACACACACCCAGCACACACTCCTTAGCGGATTCCTACTTTAAGGACACCGTCCAGACTGTTCCTATCCAGTTAGTTAAGTTACTTACGTAATCTATCCACAGGCACCGCGAGGAGGTCGATAGGAACCGGAAGTGACAGCTTTGTGCGAGGTAGCAATACCGGCCCACCGATAAATCGATGGACGAGCCCATCAGAACATCAAACCAGCATTACCGCTTCAGCATCCATACACGTTAGTGCATGAATTGTGCATCCGCAGCAATACCAGCAAAGTTCAACAGAGCCCGGACATGCCTTAAACTACACAAGCACGCCATCGCCCCCACCTGCAGGCAAAACAGAGTAGATATAGTCCACCCTCTTCGGCCTCACGAGGGCGAGGGCCTGTGGGGCTCCCTTTGGCGCATGCTGTACTGTATTTCCCATCCATGCCGCCATTTGGGCGAAGGAAATTTGAGGATTAACGGACAATTTTTTAGGACCACGCGTTGGTGGACGTTTCATTACCTCTGTTTTCTTAACCTTATTTTGTTTTATTTCCTGAAAACCGGGATATCCGTTTTCTTTAGATCCATCTTGTAAACGTTGATGGGTGGCACTTTTTCTTTCTTTTTTGTTTGTGGCGGCTGTGGCTGCTGCTAATTTTGCTGCTGTTAGTTCTTCTGTTGTTGTTTCGGCTGCTGTTGATTCTCCTGTTGTAGCTTTTCTGCGCCGTGGGCTTTAATGGGTACAGCGGCTGTTGTTGTTGCTCCTGTCTCTTTTCGTTCTTGTTACTTTTACTTCAAAGCCTCTTTTAAAAGAGTCACTCTTATTGTAGGTAGATGATCGATTTTCGATAGTGTGTAAAAGTACAAGCTTGGTTGATTTTTTGTTTTTGGCAGAGATCCAAAATAACCGTTGACCTTTATTTTCAATCGGTTTCTCACTGAGATTTATTTAATTCGCCAATTTCATTTTGGTCTTGGTCTGTGATTTATTTTTAAAAATTCATTTTTTAGGTCTTTGGGTGAGATTTATCATTTATGTTCACAAATATCTCTTATCTGTTGACTTATTTAACTAAAAATAAATCGAAATGGTTAACCTTAAACCTTTTCCGTAGAAAATAAATCAAAAATGGTTAAAATGATAAATTATATTATTTTCTTTATTTTGCAAGTAAAAAACACAAAAATAAAACTTTTAACACTTGATAGTAAACTTGTGTTATTTCCATTCTTGAAATTTGGTTTCGGCACTTTCACTAATCAGTTAATTCTTAAGTATTAAGCCTAACTAAAAGTAAACTCCCAAGAGTTTTTGAATTTAAATTGTATCTTCTTTCACTAAGTATAAAACTTAGAGAAGAATTTATTTTTATTCTTTATTTATTTATTTATCTTTATTTTTTTATTTTTTTCTCTCAGCAATAAGTGGTCACCGGTTAACCAAAACCTAAAAAAATCAAAATAAAAGTTTCTCTCTGAGAAACCGAAAAAAAACAAAATTTAAGTAAATTGGTTATTAAGTGATCATTTTTGTAAATCTCAACAAGTGAGAGTAATTTAAGAGACCTTCCAAAAGGTTGAGATTTACTTTTGATCTCTGGTTTTTGGCTAATTGTTGATGATGCATGTGAATTTGTATCTTTTCTACTCTGATGATATGATGTCTCCTTGTGCGTAAAGATGCACGTGAGGGATGTGTTTTAAAGGTGCCAAGTTTATGGTGTTTGCTTTTTTTGTTGCTTTGAGGTAATTTTGTTGTTTTTGTTTGAATGTACATTTTTTGCAATGTTTCGTAAACAACTTCAAAACAGCTCTGAAACAGATGGGGTATAATTAATTTATCCTTTTTATGATTTCATCCGAATATCGGTTGTTTACTTTATGGCGATGGTCATCCAGCACGTCTCATGTTCGAGTGACAAAGGTAAATACCCGAAGCTTTATCTTTATACTCTCTGGTTCAAGTTTTTTTTGTCACTAATACCTACGTAATTTTCATATCATCATAATTTTGTGTTTTTTTTTGTTCACCTTTCACTTTTAATAAAGTTTTCAGATAATGCTTCATTTCGCTCAAATATTTAAGTCGTCTCTTAATTTAATTGTTGGTAAGGCCCATTGAATTTTCAAAAAAAAAATTTATTATTTTTTTTTAAATCCAAAAACTATTTTTTCGAAAAAAATTATAGATTTTATTTTTGCAAGTGCACAAGAACTTCTGCATAAAAATTTTGTTTAAAATCATTAGAGCCGTTGATAAGAAATTCGAAAATCAAAAAAACCGTTCTATGACAGGTACCTACCATTAATAGCATTTCCCCCCAAAATTTTTTTGTACCACAATGTAGTCCATGTCTATAATATTACACCTGATTTTTATTTATCAAAATCGTTAGAGCCGTTTTCGAGATAAATAAGATAAAGAATTACGGGTGTACCGTTAGTTTTAGAGCTAAAAAAAAATTTCAATTTCTCCTCTAGGGAATCACCGAAGACCCTTAAGTTACCGAGTTTGAAGAAAATAGGTCCATTGGCTTAGGCTCTTGATTGAGGTACAGACAGACAGACGGAATTGTCGGACCCACTTTATTCGTCTTCGCTATCATCGTAATGTCAACTTTGATCAAAATCTCGAGTTCGATTTTTTTTTCCAAATGCAGAACTTGTCCTATAGTACCTATATAACAAGTAAAAAATTGAGTACTTCAAACTAGATCTTCTGAAATAAATTTACATTTCTAACATTTGAGGTGTGTCAGGGTCAGCTTTTGCAGCGTGAGCGTCCAGTGATACTATAACTATAACCTAAAGTTAAATGGCCGATTTCACGAGGGACTTTCAAACATTTAACATGCTTCTAAACCTAAAAATGGGATGTTTTGGTGCCTATTTTAGGCTCATTAAATTTTAAAAGTTTCATTGAAATGGCATCAGATGCAGCTAACAAGTTGATATAGCAGCTGAAATTTTTGTTTTGATACATTTCAGCTTTCAATTTTTGAAGATGCAAACAAAATAAATTGGTAAAAATTTCGACTTTGAGCATATTTAAATTATTTGTTTTTTATTTACAATAAAAGATTGATAGTCTTCATCCGACGATAAAGAGCAATACATAGTTGTTCGCCGAGCAAAAGTAATTCAGGGTCACAGGAGTTCGTTCTCCGAATATGAACGATAAAAATAAAATAAATTTGGTGGTGCAACAGCTCGGAGTGAACCAGGGCCTAGTGACTTACAACTCTCAACCATTCCTGTGTGCGTGTTACCACAAACGGAGGGGACCTACAATTTTCTGCCGATTCCGAACGCCTAATGAGCAGGACTTTCCATGACAAGAGATACTTTAAAATGAGATTCCGACTTTCCAAAGCATCTGTGGATCAGTTGAAGATTTTTTTTTTGGTCGTCATTTGGAACCTTAAACTAATCGACACAAAGCCCGTCAGTTCATTAAATCAAGTAGTTATAACCTTACGATTTTATGCCACAGGATCTTTCCAAATCTTTTTTCTTACATTTCTTGGCATTAGTTTCAACGCATAATGGTTTTTCACTTTTTTCATACATTTAGCTTGTTATGTAGACAGAAAAAACTAATTTCTTTTTCAAGAGATGTGAAAACAACTCAATTTTAACACAAATTTCCCTAAAATTTCCCTTTTATAGACTGGTGAAACTAAACAGATTTAAGAGTTATAAAATATAAGAGGATTTTTGATAAAAGTGATTTTAGTGTTTGTTTATGAAATTGGCTATACGTTTACTTAATTATCAACTATAGAGAAATTTTGCCAAAGAAAACAAAAGAGGGGCTAAAAGAAGTTTGATATTCGAACATAGAACGTAAATAATGAGTTGTAAAAATAAAGTCTTCTGGCACAATGAGTGAGAATAAGAATGGAGTGAAATGCGTGATACGGTATATAATAATCCGATATGTACCGAAAGTTAGAATTTGAAAAACTATTTACAAAAGTCAAGGTTTCTCATATAGGAGATAATGTATCCACTTACACAATTTTCCGTATTATTCTTGTGGTCCCGTTAAATCTGGGTTCGCCAAACCTCCTGAAGTTAACTTTTTATGTACATTAAAAAGTTAACAAAGAGTCCCAGGAATCGAATATTGTCAGGAACATTCTTAGTACTTCACGCTTGGTTTGATGAACAGTACAGAATACAAGAGAATATTAGAACCAATTTTATCCGTAAATCTATCCGTTTTGGTGCCCCACCAAAATCCTTTTCTGCTCCTTAGCTGTGATTCACAGTAAAGAGTTACTTCATCTATTGGTTTGATTACAGAGTTTCAACAGCTGTTTAAAAGCTTTAATTATTAAGCCTTAAGATGGGTTGAAAATCCAAAAGCATCGCTGATTTTAATTATTAAAATTCAATGTTGTGCTATCATTAAACTTTCAATTTTATTAAATCAATTTTTTTTTCATTTCATTATAATAATGTTTGGTCAGCACTTCTTTCTCAACTGTGAGATATTTATTTTATTTTATTATAAAGTAATTTACGTGCATATGGGTCATTTTTTAAAAATTGACATTTTTTATTGATTGTTTCAAAAAAAATTTTTTTCAGTTTTTCTTGGGTTTTAGTATCTAAATCTATAGTAAACAAGTAGAAAAGGAGTTCTTCGAGTTGCGCAAAAATAATTTCAAATATTTTTCATTTTACGAGTATTTTTCGATAAAAATTAAAATTGAAAATTTCGAATGTATTAAAAATGTTCTTTTCTTGCATAAAATAACAATAATCCACAAAATAATAGTAACAATAAATAGTTGAAATTTGTGGAAAGCAAATAAATTTAATCGAATAATTAATAAAAAATACAAATTAAATAAATTCAAAATCATGCTCTTCAGGGGAAAACTGTTTTATTCTTTGAAATTTTTAATAATGAAAAAATAAAAATTAAAATTAATAATGGTGAAATTCAGTATATTTATCTAGAATATAAAAAAATTAATAATAACTAAAAAACTAAAAGAACATATTAAAAAACAAATATGAAAATGGCCATGGAGATTACAGGCCACGGAGATTACAAAATCGACTATTTCTTAATTTTAATATAGTCAATGTAATTCAATGTCATCCAAATTATATTAGGTTCAAGTACTCGTATGATTAAATACCTTTCGTTTGGCGGTGGTTAGACTAAAAAATATCAATATGGTACAAAGATAACAAGGCCACGGAGATTACACTGAATTTTTACTCGGATGAAAAAATTATTTTGTATGTAAATTTTAAAGGAATTAACTGCAATAATTAAATTATAATAAAACATGAAATTGATGGTTTTTTGACGTACTATAAGATGATGCATCGTAAAAAATTATTAAAAATTGTTTAGTTGTGTGAAAAAGCGAAAATGTTTAATTATGTTTCTTTTTTCAAAATCTCGTCACACTCATTCAACTAAGTATTGGGACAACGAAAATTTTTTTTTTTGCATATCATAAAATTGAAGTTTAAGAGAAGGCCTTTCAAACGACAGGACCCAAAATTAAAAAAAAAATCATTTTCATCATTAAAAATATTAATAAAACTGATTAAGCATCAAAATCACATCCCAAAAAGGCCACGGAGATTACACATTATTAATTACCATGGATATTCGTTACCATCAATTGATCTGCAAATTTTTTCTTATAATGCTGACATATAAACACTGTTCCATGCCAAATTTCAAGTCTTTAAATTGAAATGCAAAAAATTGAAGCTATAACGCTAAAAATGTAATTTTTTTAAAACGACCCATATGTAACTTGTTGTTATTTTGTTTGTTTAGGTTAACTTATTTATTGTATAAAAAAAGGAACTTAACAAAATTTTAATGACATTTGTCCAAGTGAGTCTGCTTGGAAAGCAGTTGGATTTCATATTAAGGGTATTCTAGTTTAGAACTGGATAAATTCACTTATCATCAATGTACAAGAACGTCGGTCGATAAAGTAACATTACATTAAGAGCACTGTAAACGTGTGGTATCCATGTTTCTGGTGTATCAGAAGAATGTCATTCTTATACTGCTCTTGGAAATCCTTAAACAAATTCATCTGCATTTTTGTTCTTAACGTACTGGTCGGCACCTGGTGAGTGTATTGATTCAAAGATAATGAGTGTCTTATCATAAATATCAGGTTCGCTATTGCTTCCTCAAAGGAATATCTGAAAATTTTGATCGTTTTCTCGGATTTTAACTTCGTGAAATATCTCCATTATATTACCGCATATTCCAACTTGATGTTCTTTTAACTAAAATAGCCCTGACATCAGTGATACAACTTGATATGTTCCGTTAATAAGGACGCCCATTTGCTTTGCAGCGGCATTTCATACTATTCGAACTTTACCGGGTTTATTGGGATGCTTTATGGGAAATGTGCTCTTCTGACAATTTTTTTTAAATATCTCTTTTTCAAATAGCCTTGAATTTTAGTAAGCTCTTCGTCTTTGTTCAGTCTTTTTTTCGGACAAGAATGAAATTAATTTATTTATTAGTTTTTTAAAATCTCTTAATTCTATTTACAATTAATTTATTCTTAAATAAGTTATTTTTTTATTTAGTTAAGTAGTAGTAGTTTATTTTCGATTTAAATACGTTCAAAACAGTTATAATTTTCACATCATTAGGAAGATTATTAAAGAATGTGGTCTTTTGGCCATGGGAAAGCTGTTTGGGAGGCTGATGTTATTGAACTCTCAAAGTACAATCGATTCATAATATTGTTCATTCTTTGTGTATGGGCTTTTAGCAAGGTCAATGCTCGCTTATCATCATAAGACATCAATTTCTTGTCGGGATTAGAAACTTAAAAGTTATCAATACATAAGAATTATTTTACTAGTTGCTCAATATTGGAGCCATTACCTTCGCCTTCGCAGGTTACACCATTAGACATCATTAAACACTTGCATTTGTCTGTACAATTTCTATGAGTGATCCGGAATAGAATTAATCACAATCATCAACGTGAGTATTGCAGCGACCCCTTGTATTGCTTGTCTTGTGTCCTCAACATCTTTCTCGTTATTGTGTAGTAAACCATGATGCTTTGATCTTTTCTCGGACATCTAGGACGTATTAGCAGCTTCCTCCCCAATATTGTAAACTAAGTCTTATGCTATATTCAACCCAGGTGCTTCTAAAATCACACATACATTTTGAACTTCAACTACCAAACATCAACTGAAACGTCTTTATGATTTTAAAAAAGTAAACGTCTCAATTCTCACTGCCTGTAGTGCCTTGCTTTTCAAAGCCGGATGTAATCTTAGAACATTTTCATGTCCTGAAAATGTTGCACTAAAAGTGGACAATCTTCTGGGTCTACTCCAAAAATCGGGAGTTCGTGAGAACCCAATTAGACGAACTGCTTTCTAGATTCCAATTAGATGAGTCTGGTTTAAATTATTTGGCTGGCGGCTGTTGAAAATCTTCAACTATATTTGGAAGTGACGTTGGAAGCTCGTTTGGTAATTGCACACGTCTTATTGGGGGTTTTAGCCGAAGTGGCACGAATATTAATTGTACAACTTGGGTTGGACATTTTGACTTGTTGTATGTGGCTAGTTATAATGTATTATTGAGCCAATAATCTTTTACTGCGAGGTCTTTTGTCACTTGATAATATTTAGTATTTTTTGTTCATATATTCTTGTTCTTGCGAGAAATTGACAAATTCTCCAAGAGTATCTCTTGTAATGGAAAGTGCTGCTCATTAGCCGTTCTGAATCGGCAGAAAACTGAAGTCCTCTCCGTTCCTGGTAACACGCACACAGGAATGGTTGAGAGTTGTAAGTCACTAGGTCCTGGTTCACTCCGAGCTGTTGCACCACCAAATTCAATTTTATTTATTTTTATATTCTTGGTCTCTTTACGGATAGTAATTCATAAGTTAGTTATAGACTTATGATTTAAAAAAAAATTAATTCATAAGCTACTAAGTGACTTATGAATTTAAAACAAAATTAATTCACAACCTACTAAGTGACTTATAAATTAAAAAAAAAAAATTGAGTCATGAGCAAGTTAGTGACTTATGAATTAAAAAAAAAATCAAGTCATGAGCAAGTAAGTGACTTAAGAATTAAAAAAAAATAATTCACAACCTACTTAGAGACTTATGAACTAAAAAAAATTGTATTCACTACCTACTAAGTGACATGAATTTAAAAAAACATTTAAGCCATAAGCAAGTTAGTGACTTATGAATTAAAACAAAAAATTAATTCGCAACCTACTAAGTGACTTGTGAATTTAAAAAAAATTTATTCATAAGCTACGAGTAGTTTGTAGATTGGAAATTTTAAAGCTTGTTTTTACTACATAATTATTTAATTAATGACGAAAACTTTTGGTGAATTTTGTGTGTCATAAAATTATCATGCTAGCTTATAAATTTTCCAATCAATAATTTTTTGATCAGAATTCATGCATTAGCTTATTAATTAATTTTTTTAAATTCATAAGTCAGTTACATAGTAGGTTGTGAATTAATTTTTTTTTAATTCATAAGTCACTTAGTTGTGAATTAATTATTTTTTTTTAATTCATAAGTCACTTGCTCATGACTTAATTTTTTTTAATTCATGTCACTTACTTGCTCATGACTTAATTTTGTTTTTAATTCATAAGTAAGTTAGTAGATTCCGAATTAATTGTTTTTAATTCATAAGTCACTAAGAAGCTTATGATTTAATTTTTTTTAATTCACAAGTCACCAACTGACATGAATTAAATTTATTTGAATTCATTAGTCAGTAACTAGCTGCTGAATTACATTTTTCTTAATTCATAAGTCACCTACTGACTTGTGAATTAAAGCCAAGTTTAAGCTAAACCCGGGTAGAAAATTATCTAGGAAACACTATCGAATAGCGTGGCCCTAGCTAGATTGGCCTTTATATAGTAATTCCTATGCTGGGCCTAGACAGATGCAAGCCTGGCGGATCTTGACTAATTTATGCTTATCCTGGCTTTATATTGAACCTTGCTAGAACTGCCTATTTATTGGCTTTTCCAGGAGTATCTTAGACTGGGCCTAGATATTTTTAACTTGATGTAGCCTAGATATGAAACTTTTTCTTGGCGATATCTTGGCTGTAGATAGTATCGCCTCTTTATTGGCATTGTAACAAATAAACCACAAGGGACCTGGATAGTTTTTACTTGATATAGCCTGGATAAGGAATTGTATCTGGGCGTTATATTGGCCTTAGCTAGTGTCGCCTCTTTATAGGCGTTCTCAGATTTTACTTATACTGGGGGTAGATAGTTTTTACTTGATGTATCCTAGATATGAAACTTTTCCTTGGCGATATATTGGCCGTAGATAGTATCGCCTCTTTATTGGCATTGTAACATATAAACAGCAAGGGACCTGGATAGTTTTTACTTGATATAGCCTGGATAAGGAATTGTATCTGGGCGTTATATTGACCTTAGCTAGTCTCGCCTCTTTATAGGCATTCTCAGATGTTACTTATACTGGGGCTATATAGTTTTTACTTGATGTATCCTAGATGTGCCTATACATATGTCTCTATAAAAGGTTATCCATTATCTTTCTAAAAACATAACTTTTTTGTTTTGGTCCTAAATCGGTATTTTTCAGATTCTTTAATACGTATTTAAGTCTTTTAAACAGTATAATTAAAAGAGATTTATTTGAGTAGCACTTTGAGACACGATATTTTTTATATCGCAGTGGCGCAATAGGTAGCGCACAAGCACGGCAAGCGAGAGTCTCGGGTTCGAATCTCAGTGGAGGTAAATTAAAAAAAAAAAAAAAAAATTCTTTCATTCCAGCAAAAAATCATTTAAAGAGTCGAATATAGCGAGGCAAAGAAAAAATGAAAATAATCAACAATAATAAAAAAAAAAAAATTTTTTTAAGAATTGCCGTAGCTCTTGTGCTACTTGTGAAGACCCATCTAGGGCCCATATAGGAACATCTAGCAAGGCCCATTATATACAGAGCATTAACAAATTAGCGAGGGACAAGCTAGATACTGCTCGGTAGGGCCATGATTGAAACTAAGAAAAACTAGCTGGGGCCTTGGCATTATCGATTCGAAAATTCTACCCGGGAAGTGACTTAAGCTTTTGCAACCCTGCTGTGGACTATGGTCTCCGCTGATTCTGGAGCTGAACCAGACTGTTGCTTCATTAGGCATAAACTTACTTGACCGATGGGCTTTTGTTTGGTCAGGGGTGTTATTTGCACTTTGTTTGATTTTGAAAAATAAATCTGTGGACATTTTGCATTTTTTTTATCGTCAAAAAACACCAGAGGAACTTCAATGTACAAAAAACTTTGTAAAATTTTACCTACTCTTAAGTAACTTTTTCCTGGTCAATTTCGTGAACTTGTATCTAGGTAATTGCAAAACCTTTTTGTATGTTTTTTTTTTGTTTTTTGAAGTAAAAAGAATTTCACACAAATTGTTTTGTTTTATGTACATATAATCCCATTCAAAGTGTCATTTGACTTTGCGCGCAAAAGCAAGGTCTATTTTTTTTTTTTTCATAGATCGATAGGGACTTATGAGAAAGGCTTAAAACCAAATTTGCACCACAACTTTTTTTTTTACCAAATTTATTGGTAAAAATGTGTTTTGTGTCATATTTTTATCTTTCGCGAATATTTCGGCTCCAGTATCTTGTACAGAAAAAAATAAAACATATATTTATTCATAACAACATTAACTATTATGTTATAGAACACAAAATTTGTCTAAACAAATAAAAAAGAATTTATAGTAAGTTAAAATAATTTGTTGTTGTTTGAAAATCACTTTTTTATGATTATGCAATTTTGCAATTTTTATTTTTTATTTTTAAAGTCCTTGTAATTCCCTACAATTTAAAATTAACCTTCTACGACTAACGGAAGCGGAGCAATAAATTAATGAACATTTATGTAAGTCAGCGCACCCACGCGATTTTATGTTTTCACGTTTTAATTAGATAATATCTCAGCCCCAGTGTGTCGCAAAGGAAAAAATTAAAAACTTTATTGTTTATAACAATATTTTCTATCAACTTGCGTTTAATTCAATTCGTTTAAACAAAAAGATAAAAATTTACCGTCGGCTTTAACGTTTTTTTTCTTGTTTTTGATACCTTTTTTCATAATTACTGGGAAAAAACGGTAAATTTTTCTTAGTTTTGGATTTTTTTATATAGTTCTGCTGATTTTCTATAAATTACAAAAAAAAAAAAATATTGACAAGGCGCTCAATAGTCTAATTATGAGCCAAATTAAATCGACGGGACAAAACGCTAATTTTGTTTGTCCCAGTAACGAAATCCACACTCCCCAATTTTTTTTGGATGAACAAGCTGAGCAACAGATGAATGCACTGACAAGTACTTGACTAAAATATTAAAATGTCCAGCGATTTTGATAACATTTCAAACATTGTTCTAAATATTGTTCCGATCGTCATCATATCAAAGAAGAAGGATCCTTTTGATCCTATAGGTCTCCTACCTAGTATCGGAAATCTAGTATTGGAAAGCTTTTTGAAGTAGTCACTCGATACTATTTGCTTGTGAAAAGGTAGGCTTTGACACGGTATGGATCAACGGGCTAATTTAGAAACTTGTTCGATTTGAATTTCGAAAACATCTTTAAAGATGATAATATCCATCATATACGAAAAGAAATGTGTCGTAACAGATAAGGAAAACAAAACAACATTTTCAACAAATATATTTCTGATATACCCAATCAGTTTTGATTATTCGTTGGCGTTTACCGTTGATATTGCACTATATGCGAGTAGCTCCAAAATTGAAGATATTCGATTCAACACAACTTCGAACCACATTTAATATTTTTGAAACCAACTTATACATATATGGACAAGTTCTAGTACTACAATGAGCACATAAAAGTCAGTTATTAAAAAAAACTTTAGTATATAACAGTTGTATATTTATTTTTCTAAATAAACGTTTCCAAAAAATAGAGTTGGCATTATTAAAAAATCTTCATACAAACTAAGCAGTCCAGAGGCAAAATCTTAATGATAAGGAATTTTCATCCTCGTTTGATATAGTTAAAATTGCATTTTTGTTGAGAAATGCATATATAATTTATTTTTTTATTTGAAATGCTATTCACTTAATTAATATTATTGAAAATTAGCTTTACATTTATTTAAACGTAATTTTTGGAATTAAAAAATCGATTTCTTTACATGTTGAATTACAAGTACAAGGCTTAAGTGAACGCGACATCGGCTCATTCAGTCCATAATTTGTTCTATACGTTGGAACATAAAAAGGAACATTTCTATTTAGCAGCAGTCATTTAGGCACGTACCAAGAAATTAAAGACAAAAGTACATAACTCACATTTGATGCTATTATCTATTGAATTTCACAAAATTTGCTTATAAACAAGGTACTCACTAGCCCAAGTGAGCCAAAGTTAGTTATATTGTTGAGTTATTTTGAGTCTTTATTTTGTTCAATCATTTAAAAGTACAATAATTTGATGCCGGAAGAACTCAAATATAAAATAAAATAAAAAAAGGTTAATTAAATAATGCTGCTTGTCTAATTTATTTCCGTAGTATAAAAAGTTTGTAGTATTAAAAAAAGATCTAACAATTCATAACATTTTACCTACATAAAATATCACCGGTTAAGAGCAACATTTATACATATACATATATTTTCTAAATTTACATATACATATATTTTAAATGTACCGTTAATCCATTTAATGGCAATATTTTGTAACTGATCGATCGTATGGAAAAACGTATAATATTCTTTTTTGAAGAGAATATTATGATCTACAAATTGAAAAAATAAAAAAAATTGTCAACAACTTCACCGTTTAAATAGATCTTAATATCTACAAAATTTGCAATTGCGACATTTGACCTTGAATATCTGGATATATTGGCGCAAATTTAAAAACAAAATCGTGTAAAGGTATAAGCATAGTGCAACCATCCAATTTGCTAAATTCAAATAAGTAAGTTTATTTTTTCTTTTTAAATTTTAAACACCAATTACGTAGTATAGCCCCCAATGTCTAACGGCATAGCCATAGCTTATAAATTCAAATTATTGTATAAAATATTAAAGAACGGAATGTAAATGAATGAATTACTTACTTACGTAGTATATCATGATATATGTTGCATTATATATAATAAATTTAACACACACACTGACAGTTGCTATACAAAAAAACAAGGGGCAAGCTCCTATTTGAAATGCTAAAATGTCAAAGTGTCATTAAAGTTAGTATGATACTAAAATATAAAAATTAAAAAGAGTATATTGGTAAGTAGGATTAAAATTTACAAAATCGCAGTCCGAAGATGAACTCCTCAACTTCCAAGTTGTTGCTTTAAATTGTTATTATTTTCCTCCTATGGTGCATTTCTATCTTGTCAAGTATATCAGGCTCATCATTTCTTATATGTCTCGTACCCGTACACTGCGTTTCCTTGGCATACAGTTCAAGTGCTCTTCCAATACAAATTAACATTTTTGTGCTTCACTTGCATCCTTCGAGTGGGTCACAATTTTAATAACATTTCTACTGAAGGTAACAAAAAAACTTAAACTCAAGCTTTCTAAGATTAAATCTATTCCAATCGTCTTTTGTTTAATTTGATTTTATGAAAAAATGCTGACAGGAAATATGATAATATATTATGAATGAAACAAGCAAAATAAAGTTAAAGTATGTAGGTTCATAATGTATTCAAAAATATATTGTTTGGTTTGGTGCTTAGACCTACAGCGACTTGAGAATTTTTTATAATACAAATATAAAGCACGTACGCAAGATAACAGACCGTGTGACGCTGTTAAAATAAGGGATGGTGTGGCGTTTAATGTCGTTTTTATTTGACAATCCGAAAGGCTTGCACTCTTTTAAAAGTGTTCACTTAGGAAAAAAATGAAAGTTCTGATTCTGAAAAGAAGAGAAATTTTTTTCTGGATTTGAAATCAGAATCGAAACCAAAGGACTCACACATTCATATACTTAAACGTCAAACTCGACATTTGTCATTTTTTGTATCCTAATTGTGGGGACTGATTTTCTTTCAGCAAACTTTTTTTTTTGATTTTGAAATTGTAACACTCATAATCCTTTTGTTTTGCAAAATTTGTTGGAATCCTCTTCCTCGTCTCCGTCGTCATCAAATGATGATCATATGATTGCAGTTGACTTTTTACTGAAGGAGTCTTCCAAAAAACCAAAAATGCAGAACTCCGTGCAGCATGTAGTAGAAAAATATTCAAAGAAACATGTAAATATTTATATCTTAAACTTTTAAAGTTTAAAATATTTTATCAGTAGTTTCGCATATACATACACAATCACCAAACTTCAGTTTCGTCAGAATCAAAAAAGTGGAGAGAGATTCCGGATTTTTAAATAAAAGCGATATATGTAAGTAAATAAAAAAAATTTACATTTAGCGATATAAGAATGTGTTTCCAAATGAAATGTCAATACTTTTGGACATGATCTTAAGTAAAATTCGAAAAAACTTGACATCACGATGTTAGCGAAGAAAATTCCCGCAATGTTAAAGTTTTTCTTCTTTTTGACTGTCTTGACCGCTTTAAAGCGGATAAAATTTGACTAACATTTGACGGCTTTATTGGTCAAGTTTTTAAAACCTTTCGAATTGGGCATAAAAAATAACTTTCCAAGTAAGCGCATCAAATTTTAGTCAGTAATTATTAAATAATAAAATGTCTCTATTACATTGTAGCTGTTTCAATATTATTTTACTTTAAATATTCGGTATTAAACCTTCATGAATTAATAACCTGGCGTACTTTTAGATCTCAGTACTTTTCACGGCTGACTTGTTACACAAAGGTTTTTGTTTAGAAGAACTTCGCTCTTTTTTGCAAAGATTTTAATATTTTGCCATATCAAAATCTCGAAAGATACGGAAAGTTAGAAGGATGGACTCTACCTACTGAAATCAACTTAGTTTATAGCCTCCTATTTCTTTTGGTATATTTTCTTTTTGTTATTGGTTGTTTTGATTTGCGCTTCAATGCTTCAATTGTTTCTTCTTGTCCTGGCAAGATACTTAACGCTAACATACCTACCTTAATTATAAATAAGAGTATTAGTGCTTACATCCGCTCAAATTGTTGAGGATGCGATGATGTTTTTGTTGCAATTTTAACTCCTTTTTTTAAATGAAGGTAGCCCACCAATTAATAGCCTAATTAGTGGTTTGATTATAGTTCACATCACAGTTAAAGTTTTTTTATATAAACTCATAATTATTTCAGGTATGCAAATGTTTTCTTTTTTCATTCATGTTAACATAACATAGAGTACCAAATTGAGCACTCTAGCTAAGAAAAGTCATGAATTTTCAAGAAGCATGTATAGTTTCAACTGATCACCGATCCTGAAATCATACTGGAGCGATTGGAAGTGTACTTTAATGAATTGCTAAATGGTCAGCTCACTGCATAAGTGGAGGCTCCATTACTTCAAGAAAAATACCGTATGTTTCCGCAACCAATCATAGAAGAGGTTGAGAAGGCTATAGGCCGGTTTAAACAGAACAAAGCCCCGGGAGCCGATGGCATACCAGCCGAATTATTCCATCACGGCGGGCCAGCCTTACGTCAAGCAATTCATGATATTATAGTACACGTATGGGAGCAGGAAGAAATGCCAGAAGACTGCCCCATACATAAGAAGGGAGATGTCACAACGTGCAGCAATTATAGAGGTATCACGTTGTTGAGTACCGCCTATTAGATACTCTCCTCTATCCTACAAGACCGGATAACCCCATACGCTAAAACCGTCATCGGACAATATCAGTGTGGTTTCATTCCAGGCAAATCAACAACTGATCAGATCTTTACCCTTAGGCAGGCGATGGAAAAATGTCTAGAATTTAACATCCCAACATACCATCTATTTATAGACTTTAAGGCCGCCTATGATAGCATAGCCAGGGTAGAACTTTACAAAGCCATAAGAGAATTCGGCATCCCAAATAAATTGACACGACTATGTAGGTTGACCATGACCAACGTAACAAGCCAAGTAAAAATAGCCGAATTGCTATCCAGACCAATCAACATCTTTAATGGACACCGACAAGGGGACGGTTTGGCCTGCCTCCTCTTCAACCTGGTGTTGGAGAAAGCAATCCGTGACTCTGGCTCGGCAACAAGAGGGACCATCGTCAACAGGTCCAGCCAGTTACTGGCTTACGCAGACGACATCGACATCATCGGAAGAACCGAACAAGCTGTACACGATTCCTTCATACAGATCGAGCAGGCGGCACAAAATCTGGGGCTGCACATTAGTGAAGGTAAAACAAAGTACATGGTGGCGTCGAATGCGAGAGGAACAGTTGGTCAAACAATCAAGGTTGCGGAGCACGAATTTGAAGTGGTGTAATCCTTTAAATACCTTGGGTCAATAGTAGCAGCCGATAACAATATAGAAGAAGAAATACGCGGGCGGCTTCTCAAATCCAACAGAGCCTACTATAGTCTGTCAAAGCTCTTCAAATCCAGAAATCTCACCATAACTTCAAAACTGCTGCTGTACAGGACCATGGTCCTGTCAGTACTCACATGTGGATCCGAGACTTGGGTGCTTAGCAAAAGGCACTCCGACCTCTTAGCTGCGTTCGAGAGAAAAGACAAGGAGAATTGTTGGCCCCATATGTAAGGAAGGACGATTTCGGACACGGTACAATCATGAACTGTACGCAATCTACCTAGAAGCAGATATCGTGACAAAAATTAAGCTCGGTAGACTCCGGTGGGCAGGGCACCTAGCTCGCATGAGCGAAGAGAAACCTGCTCGGAAAGTTCTTTGTGGTACATTCTATGGTAGATGACAGCGTGGTAGACCATGCTTGCGCTGGAGAGATGGCGTAGACCAGGACCGTAATCGAAAGTGCTCCATATAAATTAAAGATTTTCTCAGAAAGTGGGCGGATACCACGTCCCCTGAATGGAAAACAACAATTTTTATTTTTGGTTCTTTATCTGTCAGTCAGTGAGTAAGTCAGTTACGGTTTTTGTGATTTTTGAGGTCTTATATCTCAGGAACCGCCTATGCAAGAAAATTGAAATTCGCTTAGCAAATATTCGGAATTTTAAGTTTCTGACTTCATTGGTACTGAAAATAGGGAGGGGTCAAATATCGCCTGAGTTTGTTCCTGTAAAAAGGGTTTAGTGCCAGAACTTGGCTGGGCACTACCGTGCCCTTTGATTATCACGTGTACCGCTCGAGGATAGCGTAAGATGTGTACTCGTATATTGCATACTCGTCGATCGATTGGAACTTTGGCGTAGTCCTTCTTGCGTTTTTTGTTATTTTGCTCTTTGTATAATAGTTAATAAATTTTTGTTTCGGTTTAATTGATTTGGGAGTTGGTTAAATAAATTTGCGAATGCTATACATATATATTTTAATTAACTAAGAATTATGTTTTTTGTTAAAAAAAAATAGATTATGTTCTTATAAACACAGGAATTGTTTTTTTTTAATTCTTGTTACAATTTCCTAGCCTAATGTTACAACTTTCTCCCTGTTCGGGGCAAGTTTAAACAGTGAGTCAGTAGCTCGATGCAACTACAAAATAATGCGGAAATAAATGCTAAACATGCAGGGTGCGACTAGGTTAAAGTCTAATGATGCAGGTTTTGCTAGTACTCATGGTCATGCTCCTGTTGAAAATTAGGTGCTGAAGCTCGACGCATTCACTTAAAATCCCCAAACAAACGTTCTGCTAGGATTCAAGTACTGTACTCTCCCAGTTGCATTCTGGTTACCGAAGAAGCCATAAGCAATTTGTAGCTTTTTGCATTAGCGAGATACTATAGTTATCAGAAGTAAATTTGGGAATTTGTTTGTGACCTCAACTGTATAATGGGTTGCCAAATTAGTAGGGACAGTCATGGATTTGTAGAAAATTGTATGTTTCCGTATCAAATTATTGAAAATCGTTTGTGTGTTTTGATAAATAGATATTTTTTATAAAGATAAGTTATTACATAAAAAAAAAGTAGTTTAATAGTTTTTTTTTTAATTAATAATCTTTAAAAATGTAGTACCCCTTGGCATAATGTTTAGTGCCTTGGACTGTCATGCGGAAGGTCTTGAGTTCGATTCTTAGCCGCTGCAAGAAGTTTTTGTCAGGGGTGTACTGCCTCTTGCGAGGAATTGACAAATTCTCCAACAGTATCTCTTGTCATGGAAAGTGCTGCTCATCAGCTGTTCGGAATCGGCAGAAAATTCTAGGTCCCCTCCGTTACTGGTAACACGCACACAGGAATGGTTGAGAGTTGTAAGTCACTAGGTCCTGGTTCATTTAATCTTTAAAAATTGCAAAATCTCAATTTTTTGTAACGTTGCCTTTTGCCTCAATAACTGCTTAAATACGTTTCGGTGTGCTATCAGTGCACTTTTTAGCGCATTCTTTAATTGCAGGGCAGTGATACCAGACCTCTATTAGTTTTTCTATAAGTGTTATTTTCGTTGTAATATTTTCTTTAGCAATTTTCATTTTAGTGATCTCCCACAGGTTTTCTATGGGTTCATGTCAGGGGAATTGCCTGCTCAGGATAAAACTGGTATGTTTTGACCATTTAGATATTTCGTTGCACTGTTAGCTTAATGGAACGGAGCTGAGTCATGCATGAAAAGATATAATAAAAGAACCATTCTTTTAGCTGACGAGTTCGCTGAATGTGGGTGGCACTTCTCATTGGGACGCGCGCCGCCGAACGAAACTGCTTTTATCAGCCAAAATTTCGAGCCCAAGATAAACATTTTTTTTACCATTGCCTCTATGAGCCGAAGTTTCTTAACAGGACTACGACCCAAAAGTTTTATTCTGTGAACAACAGAATTAAAAACAGCCGCAATATTAGTTATTTCTCTTAGGAAATGTCTCGAAAACCGGGTATTCCCCGAATAAAACCATATTGAATATCTGCCGTGAACTTAAAATAACCGTTAAACACTTAGCCTGTGAAACAAAAACCACCACGTACACTTAAAACTAAAACAAATGCTCAAAAGAAAGCTAAAACATGAAAATTAATAAAAATTTAAGATGTCCCTATTAATTTTGCAACCCACTGTATATAACCAAAAGTTTTTATAGTGGGCTCCACACTGAATACACTCTTCATCGGACAACAATAATTAATTGACTTTTCAACAAGGCATTGACACAGGTAGAATAAATTTTTCATTAAAAATTTTTCAAATGCATCACTATCCGTCGATACTTTCTTTCGGATCACATAGTGTGATCACACAGCTGAGGACCTCACACCTAATATTAAGATAAACATGGCAACGAAAGTATGTTTGGCAAAGGTACTACATTCATCGAAACAGAACGCTACTTGTCATGGACAAGACTGTTAATAGTACCGTCAACAGTGGTCAATTATGGCCTTTTTTTCATTTTGCTATTTTTAAAAAGGCGCTGCGGAACGACTTTGTAAACGATATTCAATTCTATCGAGAATCAATTCCTAAAAGAAATCCATAAGCTTTTTCTATAGCTGGATTCAAACAATTCGCTTACGGCTTGCCGGGCGAGTGACACTCCAGAACAAACAGGATCCTATCATCTTAGCAAGAAATCAGCACACCACGCATTTAATCGTTCATTATGATCATTCAAAATATTTTCATGGTAGTCGTGAAAGTGTTGTTTACGCGAAACGACAAAAGTTTTGGGCCCCACTTACAATGTTCTTTACAAAATACGAAAACATTGTCAACATTACGAAAATCGAAATGCCAGACTTTCTTCTCCAAAAATGTTTTGTCTTCCACAAGCCAGCTTCTTATATTTTAAAACACTAACTGCAGATCATCAGTTCATAACGTTAACATGCAAGTACAGTGAAATTTGCATATAGTGACTTCGGTTATAACAGCATTTCGGTTATAACGACGAAACTTAAAGCTAAAGTTGGGCTTGGCACTAAATTGTTGCTAATATCTTCCGGTTTTAAAGACTTCGGCTATAACGACCATTATTACGAGTGTTGTTATGAAGTTCGGATATAACGACCTAAAACTAAATACAAGAGAATTTTCCCAAGATTGTTCCTTTTTCCTGTGTTGCGTGTCTAGACATGATACAGTTAGGTTTATTTGAATGCTTCAATAGTTTATTTTGTTTGATATAAATTTGAGTCAGTTGTGTGTTATTTTTCATTAAGAACTGAGTAAGAAAACGATATAACAGATATTAAAAAAAAAATGTTTCATCCTCTTATAACGACGGAAAATTTGTCTCCCATGAGTGGTCGTTATAACCGAATTCTACTCTATACGTATTTGTTTATGTAAAATACTCGTCAGTCAATCTGATGACAGAGAAGTGTGAAATGTGTTCATCGAAATCAAAATGGGAAATTAAAGTTGCATTTTAGGCAATTTTTTTTTTTTTTCTCGAGATGGTGGCGAACGTCTCTAAATGAGAAAATTTTAGGTAGGTAGGTAGGTATAAATGTCGACCACTGTGGCCCAATTAGTGCTGAAGTACCAACTCGTATGAACCTGTGGATAGAAAAGGAAATTGTAGATATTCTCACGGAGTCATCCAGTTTTAATTTGGTTCAAAAATATGGATCTAGTAGGTTTTTATGTCTCTTATTGTATGTTTGTTTTTGCACAATCATCCAGTAATTTGATCACTCACTCAGCCGGACCATCACACTCATCCGACATCATTACAAAAGTAACCGAAGTTCGTCCTAGAGCAATTTCGTCACGTTGAGAAAAGAGATCTTTTATCTTTATTTCCGAAAGTTCGTCAATGTCATCAAAAATGCCCTTCCTAATGATTGTGCTCTAAATTTGGCCAGAGCAGGGCACTTGGAGAGGAAATGGAGGACTGTTTCCTTTTCCTGCTTGTCCTCACAGTTATGACAGTGAGTGTTGTGGGGAATGCCTTGCTTCGCTGTATGCTCTCCTGTTGGCCAGTGACCGCTTCCGGGAGCTACAATTCGTGCTATGTCTTGCACAGGGTTGCAAAAGCTTAAGTCACTTGTTAGCTTAAGCTTGGCTTTAATTCACAAGCTAGTGAGTGACTTATGAATTAAAAAAAATATAATTCAGCAGCTACGAACTGACTTATGAATTAAAAAAAATTTAATTCACAAGTCAGTTGGTGACTTGTGAATTAAAAAAATTAAATCATAAGCTTCTTAGTGACTTATGAATTAAAAAAAATTAATTCAGAACCTACTAAGTGACTTATGAATTAAAAAAATTTAAGTCATGGGCAAGTAAGTGACTTATGAATTAAAAAATTTTAATTCCCAAGCTACTAAGTGACTTAGGAATTAAAAAAATTCAAGTCATGAGCAAGTAAGTGACTTATGAATTAAAAAAACTCAAATCATCAGCAAGTAAGTGACTTATGAATTAAAAAAATTTAATTCAAAACCAACTTAGTGACTTATGAATTTAAAAAAATTTAATTCATAAGTTAATGGATAAATGCTGATTAGAAAAATTATGAAATGGATAATTTATAAGCTAGCGTGATAATCTTATGATTTAAAAACTAGATTTGAAAGCTTTCGTTAATAATTAAATAATTATGTAGTCAAAACAAGCTTAAAAATTTTCAATCTACCAACTAACTTATGAATTAAATTTTTTTTAATTCACAAGTCACCAACTGACTTGTGAATTAAATTTTTTTTAATTCATAAGTCACTTACTCCCTGATGACTTGATTTTTTTTAATTCACAAGTCACTTAGTAGGTGGTGAATTAAATTTTTTTTAATTCATAAGTCACTTTGTTGCTCATGACTTATTTTTTTTTTAATTCATAAGTCACTTACTCCCTGATGACTTAATTTTTTTTAATTCATAAGTCACTTGGTAGGTGGTGAATTAATTTTTTTTTAATTCATAAGTCACTTAGTAGCTTGGGATTAAAATTTTTTTTAATTCATAAGTCACTTTGGGGTTGTGAATTATTTTTTTTTTAATTCATAAGTCACCAAATATCTTATGAATTAAATTTTTTTAATTCACAAGTCATCTATAGACTTATGACTTAAGGATTTTTTAATTCAAAAATTCGCAACCCTGGTCTTGCATGGGTCTGCAGATCAAGAGCTGGGATTTTTTATATGTGGGCCAAATCTATTTAGATAGCTCGGAGCATGTTGACTCTTTCCGCAAGTGAGTTATGAAGGGCTGATCCTTTCCTGGCTAGCTCGTCCGCTCGTTCATTCCCATCAATGCGACAATGACCCGGAAACCAGATAGATGGTTAAAAATTGAGGCTAGCAAGTGTTTACCAGCATTGCTGGACCGATTTGAAGTATGATGTACTAGAATTAATGGCTTTAACAGACGCCTGACTATCTGTGACAATTACCGTATTCCTGTTCTGGCTTGGATCTTGTTTTGAGAACCTTGCATGCTTTCCTGAGACCCAATTATTCAGCTTGAAAAACACTAGCAAAGTCGGGTAAAATAAGCTACCTAGATACATCCAAAATAACAGAACAGAGAAAATTCCTGAACCAACAATACACTCCATCTTTTAGCCATCAGAAAAGATAGTTGTGTCGAAGTCTTTCGTCACGACGTCATCATTGATGTCCCTTATTGATGCCAATGACCTTACTAATGCCCATTTAAGGGGTGCAGTAGTCAATAGGAGTCGAAAAGGTCTCTATTGGAATCAAATCCTTAATATTCATAGCGCAATAATTCCAAGAGTTCGATTCTTTTAGTCTTAATGCAGCTGAAGGCCCTGGTAGCTAGTGCTCTGTAAATATTTATTGAATTTTGTAATTATATTATTGTTCAATAAAGTAAAATAATAATAATAATTTTAGTCTTAATGCACTGCAAGATCTTAGATACTTATTGTGTAAATTAAGTGGTAAAAGGTACAGAAAAATATGTAACGCTTTATTTGGGCAAGATTAAGGAGCCCCTGTGGTGCCCAAGCTAGCAGTTCTTTGTGCCTTCTTCAGTTTATGGATGTCATGCTTTAGTAAGCGCGGGTCACCATAGAATCGAACCATATTTTTGTACGAGTATGTCCACAAAATCATCTTAGATTTAAGACTCAATTTTTACCGAAGGTTTTACTACACGCGGAGAAAGCTTTGAGAGCCTTCTCTACATGTTTCCAACTTAACGAGAATTTTATTCATAACTAGAAGCGATAGAAGAGGGGACAGAACTCCATCCTGGGGTGTTCCTCCACTAAAAACTTGATCAAGTTTATATTACCTAAAGTACCTAGAATCCTTCTGTCTCTGATCATGGATATGATCTACTCTCTGAAATATATTCTTCTACACCAAGCTCGATGAGTGATTCCAGAATGGACTTAGTAAGGACGTTGCGTTGTTGTGCATTGTTTAAATTTAATAGTTTTCTCAATTATTGTATGCACGTTTCTGTGGACTTACTCTTTAGGTATGCATGTTCAGAGTTTTTTCAAGAGGACATCTGCTAAGAATGTCTCGACTCTCGACATACTAATTGGCTGGAAATCCTCCAGGGCTTCATGGCTCTGCCTACCCGTTTTCGGGATAAAAACTATTCAGTATACCATCCAGACCTGGAGACTTATATGGAGAGAAATTATTATTTGCCCATGCAAAAAATTGTCAGTTGATATATACATAAATGATGACGTCTCACAATTTTAATTGTGTTTGAGAATGTGCTACATGTCTGACCACAACAAAAATTCTGAAGTGTCAGATGGCAATTTGGTAATATTGTGAGACAAAATTTTAAGTTTAACACGGTTTTAATACCGTTTGTACTCGTACTTAGATTTATAATTATTTTCTCTTTAAGCTATATGAATCTCCTAACTAATTATACTCATTCATAATACGGCGTTAAGACACAAATACTTTGACAGTTTGACAACACTTTAATAGAAAGTCCAAATACATCCTCAAAGGAGAGTTGGAAAGTATTTTTTTATGTGAAACAATAGTTCTATGGCAGCTCATTTCAAAAATTTATTTATATTTATTTTTTTTTTTTTTTTTTCTTAATTTCTAATAGGTGGGCAAACCAAACGCGAACTCGTCTTCCTCATCTTTGCTGCGGCTTTTTATAAGGGTTTTCAGTATTTTCTACTGTACTGTAAATGGCGGTCAATAAATGGCAGTCAGTCGCGTCAAGAGTTGAGTGTTTTTCGCAGTTTTATTGAAAACATTAATCTGAAAATATGACATTCTTGTTTCACCATTTTTGGCTGTTGTTTACAGTTAATTTTGGATAAAAGGTGATGTGATTAATAAAATAATATATAACGATGGCTTTTAAATAATTTTCTTTAAAAAAAATATAAATATTTTTTATTTTGACCTCTATTGAAAATGGTGCATAATTTGTGTTTTTTTTTCTCATATTTCGTGTTTTTCTGTAGAGCCGAAACATCTAATTTCCATAAAATTCAACGATAATTGATATGGAATAATTTAGAACTAGTTATATATGATTCTTTTCCCCAAATCGTAAAATTTTGACCCGAAGTAAAACACTGTATTCCACTTTTGTTAGATTCTAGCAATATGATCAAGCTCATTGACATTTTTAATATTTGGCATTCGGCGATGAAAGGTCGCAGTTTTGGCAAAATTAATGAGACATGGAAAATTTTTAAGGAAACTTGCGAAATTGAAAGTTTAGACGCAAAGAAAAAGATAGGAAAGGTTCACGAAAAAAACCTATTTTTATCTACAAATAGTGTTTGGCTTGATTTCATCTAAGACTTCAGTTCTGCACAGGCCCAAACAGAAAAAAAGTCGCCAAATAATCAAGGTAGACAAAAAAAAAACATTTTTTAGAAAACTGGCCTCGAACTTAGAGGAGACGAATTGCTAAAATCTTTGAAGTCTATGAAGATATTGCTTTCGTTTTGAAATATTGGCAGTCTACAGACAATCTGCAAGTAAAACAGGTTGATTCAAATGATGCTCTGAAACTTTAGTTTGAGGCAGCAGAGGCTAAAAACAAGGATGTCAAATTTTTCAGATCACACAATACACAAAAAACATTTAGGGCCAATTTATTCACACTCAATTAAAAACAGTATTTTGTCAAGTTAGCTAAATAAGCTTTAAAATATTAGCGGAATTAAGTATTCTCCATTTAAATTTTCTATTTATTCACTTCTCTTTAATTAAATACTTGTTTTTAATAAGACATTTAAATTTAAATGTTTGTTATAAAAAATCCCAGGGATTTTTACGTTTTTGTAAATAGACAAGCGCCAACAGTTTGAATATTTATAATAACTTCAAATTGATATATCATTAAAATGTCGACAAAACCCGAAAGGACTTAAAATTTTACAGAATTGGAAAAAAATATTCTCCTTGAATCCATCTTACGACGGTCTAACGTAATAGAAAATAAAAAAACCGACGCATGCACCCTGAAAGAAAAGCAGCGCGTTTGGGAGGAAATTGTATTTTGAACTTCTCGCTAGCTTTAGTCATTTCCAACATAGTTTCAGGCATCTGAATGAATCTCGATCGATTTTTAGCGATTGTTCTGTTACTTTTGGCAATAAAATGCAAACGGAGGAGATGCTTACACCAGCAAAATTAGCAATAGAGATTTGCATTAATCCAAGTGCAAAAAAACGTAATGTAATCAGCAGTTGTGCGATTGCAGAAGTATACCGTGAGGCCTCAGCCACGCACCGAGCGACTGAGCGATTGAGCGACGTCGCTCTGTCGCTTAAAACAATGACAAGTCGCTCAGGGTGTACGTGGCCACCTCCATACAATTTCATGTGTTTTAATTTTTTTGCGTCGCTCAGCGACTCGTCGCTCGTCGCTCAGTGCGTGGCCGAAGCCTAACACAAAACAAATTTTACTGAAATGCTATCTTAATTTAACATTTTAAACATTGTCCACCTTTGAAGAGAGTACTCCACATATGGTCGAAAAATTTCAAGGATCTTAACCACTGTTTGGTTGGTAAGAAGAAACCTTTGGAAAAAATCTACATCATCAAATTTTCCCATGTTAATTCTATCAGTTAGGCCTCGGCCACGCACTGAGCGACTGAGCGATTGGGCGACGTCGCTCTGTCTCTTAAAACAATTACAAGTCGCTCAGGGTGTACGTGGCCACCTCCATCGATTTCATGTGTTTTAATTTGCGTCGCTCAGCGACTCGTCGCTCAATCGCTCAGTCGCTCGTCGCTCAGTACGTGGCCGAAGCCTTATTCTATACTGCCATCGTTCGGGTGCAAGCAAATTTTCGTCGTTCTCATCACGTATATCCAACAAATATTCTAGATTATTATCCATTTTGAAATTGTTTTAATTAAACACCGATGACAATTTGTTTTTGCACAAAATAAACAAAACCTGATTTTCAGAGCTAATTGAGAATGAATAAATAGAAACACTTCAGTTAAATCCTATTAGCGCTCAAAATCGCTTTTAAAAGGTGTATTTTGTCGTTTTAGTAATACACGTATTTACATTAAATGTATAATTAGTTAATGAAGGAAACGTCAATTTAAATCGTTAAATGTGCGTGAATAAATTATATTTTTTTAAATCGATAAATCTCCCATTCTTAATGATAGAATTAAATTTAATTGAGGTTCAATAAATTGGCCCTTAGAGTCGTAACAAATACCGATTTATTTAATAGATTGATCTTAACATCAAATCCGTTGCTTTCTAACGAAAGAAATTGAAAAAAAAAAACTAAAAAAATCAAAATTAACAAAAGATGTTTTAAATTTATTGCAATAAACTTTGATTACATTTAATAAAAAAATAAAAAACGAAAGTCTTTTTTAAGTGTTTATTCCTTTATGTTCAATAATTCTAAATGAAAATTTGAGTTTTTTTGCCCATTCTCTTTAAAAACTATGAAAGAATGTCAATAATTTGTTTTTAATAATATTTTTCTAAACCTAATTCTCAATTAATATGTATTAAAAAAATTCAAACTGTGTGCCAAATTTTATCAAAATCCGTTCAATAATTCAGATTTCATTAAAAAAAATGCAAATATCAAAATCCAAAAAATTTAGAAAAATGTCGAATTACTTTTTTTTATCATGTTTTCTTAATCAAATTTTCAGCAAATATGTAAAAAGCCAATTTTAACATCTGTACCAAATTTCAAAATCTGTTCAATATAATTCACGAAATATGTAAAAAGCCAATTTTAACACAAGTACCAAATTTCAAAATCCGTTCAATAATTCAGATTTCATTAAAAAAAAACTGCAAATATCAAAATCCAGAAAATTTAAAAAAATGTCAATAACTTTTTCTTTATCATGTTTTCTTAATCAAATTTTCACCAAATATGTAAAAAGCCAATTTTAGCATGTGTACCAAATTTCATTCAATTCTGTTCAGTATTTCAGATTTTATAGGGTTTTGACCAACTCTCCCATATACAAACGGAACCACTGTGCTGCACTGCCATCAGTAACAGAATACATACTTTAGGTAGAAAAAATAACACAATAATGCTCAATAATATTCCCTTACGATATTCATAACTGATATGTTATTCTAATAAGGTATTAGTCTTATATATTATTTTTTTATGAACAATCATTAAAAGTTGTAATTACACATAGACTAACATAGCTTAAAACAAATTCTTATCTATTCGTTAATTTTAAAAGCCACATATTTCTTATAATGGTTTAATATTATACAAAGAGCTTCGAGTGCTTTCAGCTGAATACAATCGGTAGGTATCTATTTAAGTGATGTTACTGACATCTACCTACTGAACTCAAAAGTATTTTAAGCCAATTCACGAACCCATTCGATGCTAAAAAAGTTAATGCTTTTTAAAGCTTTCTTTTTGAATTACCTATGTACATACGTATTATGTACACTACATACGTATACCTAATACATTGTTGGTTAAAATAGTTGCAATTTTATTTTATATAATGTACAGATGTGTTCAAACATTTTAGTTCAAACATATTACATACGTAGTGCAGTGGAACCGGTGAACCACTCCCTTAAAATTAATATTTAATTTCCCCGAAAGTTTCCATGTATGAACACCCCAAGCCGAAAGATTTAAAAATAAATGAAAAAGCTTTCCTTATACACAAGTTGTATTCTTACGTTTTACTCTTGTTTGGTTTTTGATGGTAGGTATCTACTTAATTAATTGGTAATCTATCCGCAAACATTCCTGTATGCTAAAAGTAGTACGATGTTAAAAGTATCTCAGTATGATACTATAGGCTCAAATACTATTTTGCAAATTTTTAAACGAATTTTACGTTATACTTTCTGTAACATTTTATTTAAGTTAATATCATGGAATTATCTATTTAACCATATTCTAGAGATAGTTTATTAAACAAAGTTGTACGATACTATTTAAAAAGTGTTTAAATTTGAAAAAAAAAAATAGTAAACTGCTTTTTAACTAACTTCAATTAGCAGTAAATTTAAATTTGGACTGTACATTCAGAAAACTGACACCTTAAACATTAACGCCAATTCTCACTTTAATTAAGCCTCTTAACCGTGTTAAAATCTTACCTATTCCAAAAAGTTTCGAAAAATCAGCAGTGAATTTAAAAAAATAGAAAAAGGTAATCAACAAATCACTTTTTAAACGCAAAATCAGAAGAATGTTTCGTTTTATTCTTGATAAGTTGGTTATAGAGTTCATTGAAAACTTACCACTTGGCTATAAAAACGACAACTCCAAGCTTAGAGCTACTCGTATTAATTGAAAGAAAGAAAAACGAACATAAAAGAGATGAGTATTCAAAACTCATAGTCATAAGGCCTTACCAACAATCAAATTAAGAGACGACTTTATTATTTGAGCGAAATGAAGATTATTTAATGGACTCTATGGCCCTTATTGCGAGTGTCGTTTGTTAATCGGTCAACGACTTTTGTCGAAAATCGTTCATCGAAAAATTAAGATATCTGAAGTTATTCTAGAATAAGATACCATAATCCGTGTTTTTATATCTGGTGACAACAACATTAAGTTATCTAAATAGCTTTGGTTACAAATTTTAACGCATTAAACATTTTGGAACTATCGACTTTTATCGAATCGAACCTTGACGACACTCACAATAAGGGCCTATATAACTTTATTTTTTTAGGTTCCGTGCAATAAATGGTTCATAATTTAGAGTTCGCATAAAAATCAAGTTCATAACATGTATGATTAACTTTATAGAGCTCTTTAAATAATGCCCATTTCACTCAAATATTAAAGTCGTCTCTAAATTTGATTGTTGGTACGGCCCATTGTAAATAAAATGGACGACTAAGTCGTACGAACTTGCTCTTATCCTCCTTTCAATAGTTGGAGCTTAAAACAGGATTCTTTGTGATTTCTCAACCAAAAATTAGTTTATGCACAAAATAAGCTGCTTTTTTGTTTTTAAATACTGACTCTTTTTTTGAGATATCGAATTAAAAAAATAGATTTTTTTTTTCAAACTAAAAAATACAGTAATTTTGGGCAGTCTAAGCATTAGAAAAATGATCAAAATCGGTGGTACTGTTTTTGAGAAAAACAATGGTTTTAGGGGGGTACTGTTACTAACCATTTTCGTGCATTACCATTTATAACCATTTTTTCAAGCATTGCCTAATTTTAACTAAATGCAATTTTTTGAATTAAAAAAAAAGGTGGAACAGCTTCTGGGAAAACAAATATTTAAAAAAAATCGTATGGCAGGTACCTACCGTTATTTTTAGTCTTAAATAAAAAAGAAAAAACGTTTAGGTTGTAGTCGAACATACAGACAGAATTGCGAGACCCACATTTTTCGTCTTCTCTATCATCCTTATGTTAAGTTTGAACAAAATCTCGATTTTTTCTACGAATGCAAAACTTTCTATATATAGTCGAAAGTAAAAATGAGTTTTTGTTACATTTCTGCGCAAGTGTATCGTTCACATGGTTCACAATCTTTACTCTTTGACGTCTCCCTATACTAATGATTATTAAATAACTTTTCATCTATAAAAATTCTACTTAACCCCTGCAAATTTATTCGGAAAGATGTGCCTTGCATGTACAGACAATAGAACTTGATGTGCATTGGAAAGTATTAAATTAGCAATTTGTTAATTTTTTTTATTTAGTTTTCTCTTCTCTTAAAATCTCTTAAACTGTCGATGCTCTCTTTTTATTCTTAAAGCTATGGCATTATTATTATTTTCATATTATTTCACGCCTGGGCTCTGATTTAAACATTATTAGAACTAAAAAGCATTTATTTATGATAAACAACTGATAATCACCACAAATGGAAGTTTTTTTTGCAATTATTGTCTTTTCGAATTATGCGAATATGCACATGACAGGACTACAATGTATACAAAATAACGAACGTTTTAAATGCTACCAAACTGCCAATAGACGACACGTTATTAAGTGTCCGTCACAATCTCAGTCATTTATCTCAATCCCAACAGCAAAAAAATATTTATTGAGAATTTTATCAATTTCAATGTCTCATGGAACTTCATGCTGCAAAATGAAGAGCAGGTACAAATTTGAATTTGTATAGCAGTCTTTAAACAAAACTCCTCTGTCTCAACGTACTCCAAATTGAAAAGTTAAAATAATTTGAATAATTTTCAAAGATTTACTCTAGGTAGGTACTTTATTCTTAAGAAATCAATTAATTTGTCCATAAATAATAAAGGGTGTGTCAAACCACAATTTTTCTGAAACTATTTATTCGAAATACCGTCCATAAAATTGTATCAATACTCCTAATGGGTATAAGGTGAAACTATAAGAGAAGCTGTACTTTGTTTCAATCAAACTATTACCAATTTTTGATAAGTATTCTTACTAAGAATATCCCTACCAAGAAACCCTGGGCTAGAACTTATCTAAGTTAAAACTTGTATCAAATTTTCCATTGCAAATTAAGCTTCTGCACAACAACAATTAAAAGTATACCTAGCAAAGATACAACCTATCTATACAGGTACATATGTTCTTATTAGTCTAGTCCTTCTAAAGATATAGGTATAGTAATACAAACTTAAATATTTTAAATGCTAAATAGAAATGTCATTTCTTCAAAGTTCGTTTTCTATAGAAATTAGAAATAGTAAAAAATACGTCATGTGCAATTCTCTGTTCCATTTAATATTACACTATATGCGCATTCGGCTATATATATATATATATATATAATATATATATAAAATATATATATGTAATATATATATATACCTACGAGTATATATATCACATTAAACCCATATTCATCCCTTGGAACCACTGTTAGTTGAGTCTGGTAATTGCTTCTATGAAATATTCTTTTCTTTACATTTCCCCCACTGTGCCTTTTTCTGTTTTCTTATTTTATTTGATGGACCTAAAAGCTGTATCCCAGCAAGTACAGGGTTGGAGGTAGCGGTGGGATAGAGAGACGTGTATAGTCGATTTAAGGGAGTGGCATATTGAGTTTTTGTATTTAAATTAAATTCTACTACATATATCATTTCATGTGTTTTTGTATTAGCCTTTTTGATTTTCATAAATAAATTCTTGAAAGAAGGTAAAAGAAAACAATAAATTATTTAAAAATCACTAGGAGTTTTTTAAGATACTTTTTTCTAATCACAACGAAACATAACATTTAAGCCATAAAAGCTTTTCAAAGTTAATCAAAAAGAAAACTTGTTGAAACTTTCAGTAGGTACTTTTTTTTATTGATTTTGTCCCGAACGGCTCCATTTTTTTTCTTCATTGAAAGTTTCTTTTTAACCAAACGTACAAAATCGATTTTTAAATTTCAATGCGAAAAGGCTAAGTACCTTCACTTTTGTGCGACTAAAGTCGACCATTTTGTGTGTACCTTATATTTTAAAAATTTAATTCCAAGGAAACCCTAGTTCATTGCGATTTTTATCCACAAAAAAGTATTTTGTTTTCAATTCAATTCAATTTCTCCTCTAAGAGGAACTACCTACATTGATTTTGGTTATTTGAATTTAAATGTTTTTTTCTTTTAAAGAACAGCTCAGGCCTCAAGGAAAATATGGGTACTATTCACGATGCTTTTTTTAAGAAAATCCACATTTTTTTATTTTCTATTCAAATTACACATTGTTTCTTCTTTGTTTAAGAAAAACTGGTGAAGTTTTGATTTTTAAAAAATTTGTATATTTGTTTCCAATAGGAATGTTCTGTTTTAATATATCCTTCTTTGAAGATAATGGTTTGTAGAAAAACAATGTTAATGTCCCGGTACAGCAGTAAACTTTTTAATACGTACTGCTGTGACAGGACAATATCACTGGCTTTCTATGTTGATGAGTTTTTTTTTTTAATCCGAACATTGCGAAATTTGTAGATATTAACTTTTTTCTTTGTGAAGACAAAATATGAAAATGCACGATTAGTGAAAAATATATTCTTTTATCCGTATCCGAAAAATATCATTAGTATGTATACCGCTTAAAAGAGGATATTTTAAGGCGAAATTAGGAAAACCTCTTACATACGACGAATATCAAAAGCTGACTGAAAGACCCCATCTGCAATGGATGTGAGGGTAGAAATATTTCCATCGAAAACCAAAGCAGGATTGTCGTTTTCTATTCTTTCGTTAAAAATTTAACTCAAGTGCACATACACAAGTTTGTATTGGAGTTGAAGTTGGAATATACCACCGCACAAACACTATTATCTATGAACATTGAGGGTGTTCTCCTTATTTTGAGTTCCTGGATGGGTAAAGTAGTTCTTGTATATATTTGTAGGGGTAAAAACTTGCTCAGCGCCATTAATTCAGTGTTCTAACTATAATATTGTCTCTTTTCGAGCTTTGAAATTAGATACTAAAGGTTAGGCACTCTCATTTGAACTATGGAATTGTGTTATACACCTACAGTTTCATACGAAGGGTAGTTTGATTTTTATGCGAGGAACCAAAAACATAGAAATAGAGGGTGGAAATTCATTAATGTATGCGTGTACAAAATGAAAAAATAACAAAGCATTCACACATATCACCATACTTACAAGAAGAAGAAGAACAGGGAGCGGTTATTTGTATTTACAATAAGAGAACGAGGGTTGAATTTGGTGATATATTTCGATTCAACCCGCGTTCTCTTCGATATTAGATTTTAAACAAAATTAAAGTAAAAAACATCACAAATTCTAGGTCTTAATGGAAAGTATGTTTATAATTTCTTACAATTACTCCAAGAAACGTATTTAAATGATTTTCAAAAGCTTGGTGGGATCAGTACTAAATTTATGTTTGATGTATCGTCAAACAATTAGAATTAGAATTTTCGGAGTCAATAAGGTGCTAAAAATGTCTAACTAATAAGACTCTTAAAGTTAAAACAAATCAAGTGGTTTTTATTTTATTAAAGGCAAGTTGTTAAGTCCGAAATCATCTGAGTTTGAGGATTAAACTTGTGTTTGAATAAAAACTTTTTGTGGCGCAATATAAAACTTGAATTTATTTAAAGTTATCCCACGAAGCTTAGAGAATTATCTTTTGGATTGCATTTCACGCAGCTTTGAACATCATAATGTTGTCAAGATAGTATTTAAATAAAGCAAAATTTTAGGAAAACGGAAGTTTAAGAAGTTCAAAATAACTTGAACGCATCGAAATGTAATTTCCAAGCCAACAAAGAAGAATGTATGTTTTTCTCTGTCAGAAACTTGCAGAATTATAGATAATTTTCAGTATAAAATAATAAAAACATAATTACAAAGAATCAATACGGAACAAATAAGTGGAGATAAGTTGCGTTAGAGATCGCCATTTTCGGGTTGAAATCTGAAGAAATATTCTTAATTCGAACATTGATAAATAAATGGTTCATTGATTTAATAAATGATACTACATGTATTAAAATAAGGTTGTGATGTGAATTTTCACTATTTTCAGTTTATACCACTTGTTTTAGACTACGTCTATAATGAAAATTAATCAACATTGATTTCAAAGTGCTACTAAAGACTTATACACCAAATTAAAGCTTGGAATGTGTTTTTCTATGAAACGATTAAAAGGAGCTAGCGCTGACGATTTCTTATGTTTTGCTCAATTTGGAAGCATCCTGTATATTTTTCTAAAACTCAAAAGGGTTCTTGTGGCCTTACCACCTAAATCTAACCCAAATCATTTTTATTTATATTCAATTTGTCAAAATCCTTGATCCTCCTTGATTTGAGAATCCAAAATTACTCAAAGTTCATAAGTCACGGCCACCGTTTGTTGTTCATGAAAAATTGCATTGCAAATAAATTTAATCATCACTCGGTGAAATACGAACTGTTTTAAACAGAAACAGCAGGGCTCAAAGAATATGAGGATGTTGAAAAATTACTTCGTGTTAACCATCTGTTTCTTCAATTTAGCCTGTACAGTAGCTAGGTGGAACAAGGATATGATACATATTTCTACCGATGTTCATTGACGTGCTCAATATACATTTCCACACCTTGCTTGAAAGAGAAAATATTGCACCTTTTCAAACATAATTCCCAATCCTACAAGAAGTTATACGAGACAATTTTGGAAAGAACCAATTTGATGCCGAAGGAGCAATATAAACTTTAATTGAGTTGAAAGGCTGGCAGAGGCTTTACGCGTGTATTTAATCTCCAATGGTTTACAGAAATAGAATTCTTACGGAAAGCTTTGAATTTTGTATGGTGTTTAGACCAGGACATTAACAACTTATCATAAACTATAGTAAAACTGAAAAAGAATATTACTTTACTTAAGTTCTAATATTTCGGTGAACCGATTCAAGAGATAAGAAATCGTGTATAACCCTAATAAAAGTAACTTACAAGAAGGTTTGCACTTCATATGGACTTACAGTAAGAAATGCTCTTGAAAGTTGAATGTAAGTTGTGCTTACATAAGCACCTACAAAACCGTTTATATTAACTTACGAAGAAACTACTGCAATCGAGTGATCATCGAGTTTGTTATGAAAATGAGTTCTCGAAAGCAAATAGCTGCTGCTATTTTTTTTTAACAATTTTGGAAACAAACCACAAAAAACAACAAGAAGTGTAGTCCCATAAAACTCATAATAATAGAAATAATAATAATAGCCATAAACGTAATAAACGAAGGAATTGACATGATAACAAGATTTGTTTACCAAACACAAACACAATTTGTCTTCCTGTTTGTTGAAAACTTATCACTGCCAGTTGTGTAGGCTGTGAGAATTTCGTAAGTGAGAAAAATTATATTTACACTCTAAAGTTTTTCTCTCAACTTGCAGCTTACGAAAGTTAATAAAATTAACTGTAAGACCCGTTTAGACTAGTAATTTTTTCATAAGTTGCTTACGTAACCAACTTACGTAAGTATAACTTACATGTGTGTATAACTTACATCTTGGACCAATAACCAGATCCGCAAAAAAATAATTGTTTGGTGCAGATTTTGGGTCGATTATACGGTTCATATTTCTTCAAAAACGATGTTTTTTCCATCACCATAACCAAAAAATGCATCCATAAATGATACCTAATTGCTTTTCACCCAAACAAGCTAAGAGTGGCTTCAAAGGCTGTATTTGCTTACTATGCATGGAATCTTTTTATTTGTTATTAATATTAAGTATAATTTTATTGATTTTCGAAGTCCTACCTAAAAGTCTTTTTTTTTTTTCAAAAAACATATTTTGTTTTCGGAAGATTAACTATATTTATACTTTTTACTCATAGGTATATTAAACTTAGTACCTACTAAACATAGCAATCTTTTTAATTTAATAATAATATAAAGTAATAAGTAATCAAAATTCGAGCAGTTTCAATTTTTTGCTATTATTTTTTAATATTTTCAAAAACTTGAGACTGTACATTTATGTATATTGCTTTCGGACCAAGCTTTGATCAATATTACAAGAAATTTGCCATGTATTTTGGCTGAATTTGTATGAGTGAATTACATAACCTCAATCATAAATCTGTTTTAAAGAAATAACTTTTAAAGAAATAAATTTTATTTAATTGCATGCTAGAGCCCGTTTTTGTATTTCACTGCAGAAGATCTTGCAGACAAGTGAAACGGTAAATTTCTTCATATCCAACGATTACCGTACACTTCATCTAACCAATTCTTAAACTCTCGATCATAGTGGGCTGGAGCGACATCCTGTTGGAATTACGATGAAGCTAGTTGAATAAGTGGAATGTCTTCAAATTGTTCTGGTAAATCATTGCGCAAAAACTTCAGATAGTTTGTAAAATTTAGCTTGGGGGGGAGTTTGAAGTGCCAATTAATTTGTTTCCAATTACGTCTACCCGCGTTAGGTCATGTAGTTGAAAATGCCCCCGTTTCTCGAAGCCTTCGACATGTATTTCCACATATACTCGTAAAGTAGGAAGTCGTCGGTTTGGATAAAGTTCCTGGCATCTTTTTCGCGGTCTAGTTGAAGTTCCATTGCACAGTCCATAAACGAAAAAATGTTTGCGTATTCCTGGTTTGTAAATGTAGACATTTCAAACAGTATTTCCAAACAACTGTTGCCTTGGCGTTAAAAATCAAACTGATGAATTAATTTCGTGTTCTAATTTTTTAAACAATTTTTGTTAGGTCGATTTTTCAAATAGGTCTTCGTAGCCCAAACCTTACTCTTTTTGGGAACTTAAAGGAATCGGGAAAGAAATTGAGGGTTTTGACAGGTACTCAAATAAACGAGCACGTTTTAAAACTGCTATGGTATTTTAAAAAAACATTGCAAAATTCTTGGAAAACTACTCTTATTGTCAACTGTTGATTGAAACGTGTCCAAAATCAGAAAACCCCCTTTTTAACAAAAAAAAAAAAAGCAAAAAACACTTTTTTTTAATTTTACATGTTTCAGGTTTTCTCAAGTATTATAAAAATTTTCCGCAAACCTGTCATTGAGAAAAACTATATGTATGTTTATTATGCATTTTCTGGAGAAAATTGAGTATAAAGTCAAAAAATTAGCATGAGCCGGAAAAACGAAACATGCTAGAAAATTGATATCTCAAGAACGAGATAGAATATCATATTTGTAAACGCAATTACAAAGGCTGGTATTTCTTCTAAAAATAAAGGCCTAAATGAAGTTTCTATCATTAGTACTAACAGCGCAATAATTACCTTTAACATGGGTCAGGGTACACCATAGTAGGCCTTTTTCTTAAATCCCCGATATTTGGTATAAAAATTGGAAAAAGGCCCTTACTGTAGAATAGGGAGTGTCACTTTTGTATGGCCGCAAAAAAGTACTCTTATTTTTAAATGTAATAGTGCTCAAACGTTGTATTAGGGTCTGCGGTTTAAGAACATGTAAAAAAAAATAAGATATCGAACGTCTTTGGCTCCCTCAAATCGGTTGAAGTTGAAAAAAAATTTTTTTTTTACGTATATTAAAAAAAAACTCGACAAAATACAGAAAGAATTTTTGTCTTTACAAAAAGATATATGTACCACGATAAGGTGGTTCCGTTGATTTTTCTTCCTTCTTTTATTATTTCTTTTATTATTTATTATTTTTTGGATTTCATCCTATTTTTGAGCGAGTCAAAGATATTAATTAAAATGAAAATTGTAAACGCAGGATTTAATTTTGATAAGCAATGCTACTTTTAAAAGCTATTACACAGCACTTTGACACACCCTACTGTAGAATGATTTTTTTCTTAGAATAATCCCAAGAATCACGCCTGTAAATATAATGCACGAATTAAGGGATGTAAAATGTGATCAAGTAAAATATTTTTTTTTGTGTATTTTCATCAGAAGAATTATTTTACAAATCTTTATTTATTGTCGGCGTACAAATGAGTTTTCCCACTTTGAAGGTTCATGGTATTTGCAAAGATGGCTCCTAGCTCGCTACTGTTTTTTTTTTTTCTCGAGTTTTCACAAAGCATACTTTATGGTAGAGAATTCATTCAAGAAATATCAATAATATGTATTATCATATTTCACATTTTTTTTATTTTTAATGCATGTAAATATTTATACAAAAATAAATAAGCGAACGTTTCCACGAACACCCTTTACTATCTACACATACTCCTAAATGGATACGTAAAAATGTTTATATTTTTATTTTTTCGTTGTAAATTTTTCAATAAAGTGTCGAAGAACTCCTCGTGTTTTGATTGTCACTTCATTATTCCATATATTTAAAAAATTGATGGATGCTGCTGAAAAGAAAATACATTTACAAAATCTTAAAAAAATATTTGTGTGACACACTAGCACACACCCTTAATATTTGAACTATACGCTCATACAACACGCATAGAATGTAGTTATTGTAAAAGTTAAAAAAGACATTCTACATATGTGTTCAAAAGATTCCTTTTTCGAAAATTCTTTTTAATGTTATCCTGGGACTTGTGGTGTACCTTAAGATTCATGTAAAATATTTTTTTCAATAAATTTTTTACAAAAAATAACCCAAAGCTTTTTCCGAAACTCAGATACTTCCGCTAACTATGAACTAAAAAGTAAAAATATTCCGAAAGCAACAGAAAAAATCGATTAGAAATCGGTTTCATTGTTTCTCTCCTCATCCTTATAGTGTTCAAAGTATAAAGTATATGTTAACATTTTTTATTGCACCTGCGCACAAACATTTAACGAAGAAATATGTTATATCCACATCTTTATCCGTGATGTTGCTCAATACATTGATGCGTTTTTCCCAACATGTTCCAAGCTGTATCACAGTCGCTATGTACAAAAACTAAACCTGAAATGAAGAAAATTAAATACAGGCGGCTACGCTTATAAGGACCTTAAAAATTGTGAATTTTTGTTTCCTTTTAATTTAAAAGAACGTCCTTATCAAATTTGATGAATTTTAGGAGCCTTTTTGTGTTTGAAAGTAAATCAAACTTAACATGATATAAACAATTTGTCTTAAATAATATAGTTAAAAAAAAATCAACATTTCGGAAATGTAAATTTTCGTCTCGACCGATATGAAACATTAATGAAATAATTCACAATTTCCCATTCGGGATAGAAAACTTTATTTTATTGGTTAGTTTCATGAGAAAACAATGAAGGTACAAGTAATAATTTTAAGAAAGTTATCGAGTTAAAAGAGGTGCAATATTTTTTAATAAAATTATATAAAACAGAAATATTCGTAGAATAAAAAAATTAAGTTTTTTCTCTGAAGATACAAATAAAAATGACGAGATAGATTGGGGTTATAACTTTATTAGCTTTTCGTTCAGCACCAAGAAGATGGAAGAGTCAAATTGATAATTGTAGTTTGAAGCAGGTTATTTGAAAAATTCCCTACTTTTAAATCGCACAAAATTAACTGATTGAGCAATTACTTCTGGGCGAAAACTTATTCGAGTCTTTTCGTGTTTTTGTATCTCATCACCAATTTATTAGCCTCAAAAATTGGGTCTCAAATGTTCCCCTATTTTAGCCCTTGTGCCAATTATAACTTCATTTCGCAATAACTTCTATTTTAGCTTTTTCCCTGAATCTACCTGCATTAACAGATGAATGATTGCTTGCTTATAATCCTAATCCACCTTACAAGTTTAACTAGCTCTCGTTCAGCAAGCCTAGTCAAAGACATTTGCGCAAAATTTTAAACAAAATTTTAGTCGTCTAGCAACGAGACTTTGTCCAACTTTCTCATAATTTTAATCACGGAACAACTCTAACTAACGTGGGTTTGGCGAAGTAATATCAAAAAATTTACTTTGAACAACCCAAATTTTGACAAATAAAGAATTCAAATAAAATACACAACAAAAAAAATTAAAAACGAACGCAAAAAACTTCAAGTCATATATTCATTCGTTGAAAAAGTTCATTCTATAATATACATAGATTGTGATTTTTACTTGCGACTTATAGGTACTATAAGGCAAGTTATGCATTCGGGAAAAAAATCGAACTCGAGATTTTGATCGAAGTTGACATTACGATGATCTCGAAGACTAAAAAGGTGGGTCTCGCAATTCTGTCTGTTCGACTACAACTTAAACGGATTTTCTTTAAACTTGGTAGATATCATTTTTAATTTGTTCCCTCCACACGTTTTTTTCTTCTTTTTTGTTTAAAGACCAAAAATAACGTTTTATTTTTTCTCAAAAACTGTTCGACATATTTAAAAAATAAAAATTTATTTTTGGATTTAAAAAAAAAAATCATTTTTTTTTTTTTTTTTTCAAAACTCAGTATTTTATAAACCCCACGCTATATTTTTTTTAAACTTGATAAATAAAAGTTTCTCAATATAATCTACAAGAGGTGAGAAAAAAAACTTTATTTTACCTATAAATAAAGGTACCCAACATACAAGTGTTAAAAAATTGTTTTCGAAAATCGTATTTTTCATGAAATTTTTTAAAGAGATGCTTCTAAAAAGTTTAAAAAACATTGCATTTAAAAACTAAAAAAAAAATATTTTTTAGAACTTTTGGAAAAAAAAGTCATTTTTTTTTTTGGAAAATTCGATATTTCAAAAAAAAACGGCTTAATATATTTTTGGAAATTTAATTTTCATTCGTACAATAATAAAAACTTAAGCTTGGCGTACCAAATTTTTTTTCTTAAAAATGTTTTAAACATTTTGTACATAAAAGCTTATCTTTTTAAAGAAACCAATACAACGACTTATAATTTTTGTTCTTGCAAAAATTCATATTTGCATAGCATTCTTTTTTTATCTCTTACTACTAAAAGAATTTAAAAAATTAATTTTATCCATATGAACAATTTTCTGTAATAACATTCGTTTTTTTAAAATTCCTAGTCTATTACATAAGAGCAAGTTCGTGCCACCCAGTAGTGCATTTTATTTAAAAATTATTAACGATTTTTGTCACCTCATTTGTGGGATATTCGCAAAAAATTCATACCATCTGTAAGATTACTAGATCCTGATAAAAGTTCAACTATTTTCACTAATTTTTCAATAGTATCAAGGTAATAACGATTTTTGGCACCTCGTTTGGGTAATTTTAAAGGCCATTTAACGGTCATAAAACGTTAGATTTATTTAGTAATTGGACAACCATAGTTTTTGTTAATGTATTTTTAATATTTCTTCAAGAGTATAAGAGATTGTAAGAATGTAAGCAGCTCCGACTTTAGATTCGGACGTCCTTGTTCGATAACATCATATGTTTGGCAATGTCTTCTATGCCGATGATGTGTTGTTGGTTTAAAGGAAGATGCATTATCTTTTCCGTCATGTCTTCCTTTTTTAAAGAATCTGAAAATAAAAAAATTGAACAATGTTAAAGCTGTTTTTAGTATGAAACTATGTTAAAACAACGATTTTGCAAATTTTAATCCAATATAGCATCATACTTTCTCTACCCTATGATTAAAGTTAAAATCATCGAACACCTATTTTTTTTTTAGTATCGTGCTATTTAAAATCGCCACAACAGGTCTGTTCACTTAGTTCCTTGAACGAACTGTCATTGTTTTAGGTGTGTTCAGAAGTAATTTATTAAGAAAATTGCTTTAGTACGATACTAGTTAGAAAATGTTGAAAAATTAAGAATGAGTTAGTTAACTACTTTAAAGTTACCAAATTGTTAAGTAGTATCATACTAATACCTTAAAAATAAAAAATTTTGCGCCACTGTTTTTGGTTATAGACATAGGGTAAGTATTGCGCTGCTGGATAACTTTTTTCATTTTGCAATAGCTCAATTTTCGTCGTACTGGTGTTTCTTCGTTTTCTTCTGATATTGATGCTGGTTGAAGAATTTCTGGTATAGGATGATAGTTACTTATTTCCTTGTTAATAATTTCTCTTCCGTCTTTTTCTATTTGAATCGAAGATTTTAAAAAACGAATGGTATTGTTTCTTTGAAAGCTTAGTGTTTCGTTGTCAATATCAACAAGTCCATTGAATTGGTTGAGGAGTAGTATTCCTTTTAATATTTCCTCTATTGATTTGATCGTTGTTGATTTTCACGCAGCTTGGTTTCGTGCTCTTTGATAGGTTGGTTAGGCATGTAGAAGAGCTAATGTCAGTAATTCTATCTTTGTTAAAAATTTTTAGATCATTATATTTCTTAAATTTTTAAATAATTCCATCATTTTTCCTTGCATTCTAGTATTTTCTTGTAAGGAATTTTATTGATAACGTTATTATTATTGATCTTAGGCCCTCATTATGAATAGCGAATCGAAAACTTGTAGGCACACCGGTGTGCACACAAGTGTCGTGTGTATTTGCCGCTTAAGGTACATTGATCTTTCGTAATTTTGCTAGCATTTTTATAAAACTTCTTTTATTCACTGCGATATCAGGCTAAAGCATTTCGAATGTTCATGTAGTGATCGCAAGTCTAAAAGAAAGAAAATCATTGAATTCAAGCTATAAAAGCCCTTCCGATTTAAGTACTGTTTAAGTACTGGTGTTGAAGATGGTTTGCAGCAATGAGCCAAATGTAAGTTCCATCCACACATTCTACTATGCCAGGTATTTTAGATCTTCTATAGAAATAGTTTCTTCCTTCTTTTTATACAGGGTGATTTGCATAAGGTGTGACAAAAAGCTAGGGCGTGTAGGTTGGACTTAGACAAGAAAAAAATCGTATGGGAGGGGGGTCTATTTCCCCCCGTTTAGGCGAGAGGGGCAATTTAAGAAAAAAATCACTTAAAACAGAAAAAAAATTATTAAAAAATAACGGTGATACCTACAGAGTAATGCTATAACATTTTGAAAAGCCATACATTCTTTAATTTTGTTTTCAAATAAAGTTGTTCGAGTGAATATTTTTTGAAAAATTAATTTTCAAAATCAAAATTTTGAAAAAAAAAATGAAAATTTTTTTTTAAACACATTTTTTTCAAAATTTTTCGTAATTAAGCATTATTTTTTTATTCAATATTTAATGCTCATATTAATTTTTGATCAAACACAAAAAACCGGATGTCAAAATGTTTTGTAGTTTTTGAGAAAATCAAAAATAACAAAAACTACTTTTGTTCTAAAAAAGCCTTTTATTTTAGATTTTACGTTTTTGGATTCTTCGGTGAATTTACGATTGAAAGGATTAACTTTCTTTTTACTATTTTTTTAATTATCGTCTTATAAGCATACAATAATGTGACAAAGTACTGGATTAACCATATTTCATACATTTTTTCATTGAAAATACCTGCGTGAGAGCATTGGTTTAAAATTGACCTGCCACTTTTTTATTATGGTGGGGTCGGCTTGGCTTAGGTGCATTTACGAAAGAAAGGATTAACTTTTTTCATATCGAAAATTTTTTGTAATAAGCTTTAGTTAAAAAATAGTTAAAAATTTAAATAAACAGTAATTATGTATTTTATCTAAATATGCATGTATTTCTTATTTTAATTGATTTCAAGATTCAGGAACATTTTTGTTCTTATTTCGCAATTGCATTTTTCTGTCACTAGTTAGGGCGTGTAACGTTGCATTATTTAAAAAACATTCGCAGGTCAATATTAAAAAGTTTTTTTTCTTGCTGATTTTGTGTATAGGTATCTATATAAAGAAAGATAAATTCTTTTTCAAGCTCTATTGGATTGCCTAGGAGCTATCTTGCGAAAAATATATCTAATGTTTTTTTCCCTGTAGTTTGTTGAATAGAATTATTATACGCAATGAACTAATTATCCAATAGTTCCGGGAATGAGCCGAATGTTCGTTTGAATTTCAGACACCGTCATGACTTCGGAGAAAGTAGAATGGAATTTTTCAACTAGGCCGTTCACTAAACTTATATACTTTGAATCAAACAAGATTTTCTTTCATAAACGATATTGATTTTGAACTCAGAGCCTTTTCGTTATCGGCTACGTTAAAAGATAATATTAACTCTTAGATGTTGTTTGATTTCCTTGGACGCTCTAGATCGTATAATTCTCGCCGGTGCATATTCAGAGAATTTATCTTTTTCTGTAAGTATAGGTACTCGTAATTTTTTTATCGGTAAAATATAGGTCTAAATGTTAAATTTGACCAGGGTATTGAGGAATTTGGAGCATGTCGTATTTTTTATTCTTTGCACATCTAATACATGTCCGTTATTCTCTTTATTTTGTTTTACATTTTAGGGAAGTACCTTTCTTGGTACTTCCCCTTCTTGGTATTCCCCTATTGTGTGTGTCTGTGAACTAGTTTGTATTTTTTTATAATCTCGACTTCCTAACGATCTAAGTCGTTTAAGTCTACAACCATGTTTCTTGTAAAGCGTACTCTATATGAAACCATGTTTCTTGTAAAGCGTACTCTATTATGATCGGAAATCTATATGTAAGGAAAATTTTTTCATGAATTAAATTTTGGGTGGAAATTTATGTTGGGTTGTGGTAAGTGTATTGATTTGCTGAATAATGGGTGGTCTAGACAACACGTAACCTAAACCGGCTTTATACCTTAACTCATATTTATACGACTCCAATATAGCCTTCCAGCGTTTTTTATTTTTTTTTAATTTTCGTTGCTTAAAGCATATATGTGGTAAAAAGTTTGAAAGTTTGAAGAAAGTTTCTGAGATTTTGTATGGGTCATAAAATTGCAAGTATTTCCTTTTCAATAGCTGCATAGTGCTCTCCGCTTTTGCTGAGAATACTAGATCTGTATGTTACAGACTTCTCATCTTTAGCTAGTGCAGTTTATATTGCGTAATCCGAAGCATCTGATGTCCGGATAGCTGAGTATCACGTCTTCAGATATAAAAGATTTTTTTTATTTCATCAAATTCACCTATGGCTTCTTTGTTTAAATAAATAATCCTTTTTCTTGACGCATGTTTAAAAATTCGGCCATCCTCCCCTCCTAAAAGGGCTATCAGAGTTTTCGAAGCTTGGCGTTTAAATGAATAATCCCCTCCTAGAGGGGCTGGCAGTGGTTTCCGTGCTTGGCGTGGTCTTAATAAATCTCCGGTAAAAACCTGACATACGTTAAAAGGATCCTTTAGTGCTTTTACCTTAGTTGGGGTTTTAATCCCCTATAGGCCGAGACAATAAATCGTAGAAATTCAACGTTCTTGAAATTGGCGTTTTGTAAAGTTCTGAATATAATGGATATATTTTGGAGATCTGCATCTTTACCGAAAACGATTGTCATTAATGTGGACGTAGCATATTTTGTCTACATATATGTGTAATCACAAAAAAGGTCGTCCAATGCCCTTTGAAATATAGATGGGCATTTTTAACAATGAACAATCTTATATTTTGCGCTGCCGACAGAAAACGCAGTTTTTTCTATGTTATTGTCATGAAGCAGTATTTGAAATGCACTTTTAAGATCTATCTTATTGCCCACTCTTCACTTTACATTCCTCGTAATAAAGCGAAAAACATGTATATCAGAGAAATCGAAGACAAGTTCTTCTTCACTAATTTGTTTATTCTTCGACATACATGGTTAAGGGTACTCTTACTCTCGTAAATTTTGCTTGGGAGAGTCATTGGCCTCCTCTAAAGCTTGTTCATACCTTTCAAATTCTTCTTTAGAGGTATCTATGTGCATATCTTATGTCTTATGGTCTTGTAATTTATTTTTCTATTTTGGTGGCTAGTGTTAGGATCATTTTTAATTTGTGGTTTTATATTAAACTGTCAATTTTTTTTGTAGATTTTGTTGTTGCGGGTGGTTATATTGATTTCGATTCGGATTGTGGGTGCTCCTGTGGTACTACTCGTAAAAACGGGTGCAAATTTACGTGTTTTTTCCGACATATTATTATTCATATGATTAGATCTTGTGTTCTGATTTTTAATTGTATGCATATGCATTCAATGGGGTATTGTGGGATTCTAAAGTAATATCATTATAACCTATTATTTTATTACGTATTATACTTAGTACTCGTATTCAAAACATTTAGATGTCCCCTTTCAGCAGTCGTAGATTTCGATTATTTGATCTACGCTCTTTTCCTAGAACCCAACAAGACTAAGTTTGCCAGAAAAAGTTTTAGGCATTTGACTAAAGCGGGAATTATAGCCTTGTTGGAAATACTCTTATTATTCCCTATGATTCTAGTTATTTGTTATTTCGTCCTATTAAAATTATAAGCACTCGCGTTTTTTCGATCCGGACTGGTAAGGTTTCGTAAAATATTGTCCCTTAGATTTCAAAAACACGACTAGTTGTAGAAGTAATGAACTCTCTCCTTACAGTCTAAACCATTAGAGCTATTTTCTTCAAACTCGGTATTTAAGAGTCTTCAATGATTCAATAGAGGAGAAATTGAAATTTTGTTTAGCTCCAAAACTAACGGGTCCTTGCATACAGCTGTTATGTAAAATCTTTTTTATCTCGAAAACAGTTCTAACAATATTAATAAAAAAAAGCTTGTTGTGCTTTATGGACATGGACTATATTGGTGCAAAAAAAAAGGAACGGTACCTGTTTGAAAAATCAATATCTTCAAAAAGTGTGAACGATTATTTTTTGACATCATTTCCTAACATTTATAATACTAAATATGTATCTACTTAAAATTCTTTAAATTGGCATCTGAAATTTATTTCTTGACAAATTTTAAAGAAATTTCTTATATAAAAAATTACTTTAATAAAGAACGAATTTAAAACTTTTTTTTTTGCATAAATTCATTTCTAGAAATCAGACGACAATCTTATGCATTTGAACATTTTTATCTCAATAAATTCATGTTTTATATTTATAAAATGTATTTTAAATTCCAAAGTACTTTTAAGTAAAAGCAAGTACGTGCGATCCAGTTATGTACTGTATTTTATTCACAAGATTTTTAGATGGGTAATGTTTAGAAATGTTTAAATTGGTTAACAAAATGTTTGATAAGATTACAAAATATTTATGAAATTTTGGGGGGCTTTTTGTTTTTAAAATTTCTCATGAATGTTTTTATTATTTTACAATGAATTTAATAATTTAAATATTGAAAAAAAAATTTTCAGATTCATCATGTCGTTAAAACAAAATTTGGAACGTTCACCAGAACCAGTGTCATTATTTGAACAGCTGATTATTCAAAACGAAGAAATTTCTTTATAAATGTATTGTTTTGGAGAGCAAATGGATCATTTGTATCTCTCAAAGTTTTTAAAAGCCTGCAAACTTCTTGATACGATTAGTTTCTTAAAAAAAAAATTTGTTTATGTATGTAAAAATGTTACTTTTCATTTTCATGGGAAAGATCAGTAATAATATTCAGTAGAACAATGTCCATTTTGTTTTTGTGACTCTCACAAGTTTTGACTGAGCGGCAGAAGTCGAAAAAGTCACAAAATCAATTTCACCTCTTCTTGTGACTTGTGAGTCATCATGGCTTTGGGGAGAATCGGGCTGTAAGACAAATGATAATTAAGCCTCAGGTTGTGTGTTTGATGTTTAGTGATGAATTCAAAATACTCAATTTCACTTGTGTTCACTATAGATGTGTTTTAAAACAAGGTTTCCATTGAAATTAACCACGACATTTTATATGTACATAATATTGTTTGTATAGATTTCATGTTTTAAATATATTTATGTTTTCGGAATAAATTTAATGAAATTGTCATTTTTACGCTCATAGCCTCACGCGGTCTTTTTCTTTTATAGATAACTCTACACGGAAAACGAACTGGTCGTGTTGGTAATATTTCTATCGGTGTATATGAATCATTTTTTTTTTTGATTTTATGATAACTGATTATTCTAGAAAATCTTTCTAATATGTACATACAGCTGCGGTCAAAATAATAGCAGTGAAAATAGTTCCAAGAAATATTCAATAAAAAATGAAAGATGGTGCTCATGAATGTTATAATAAAATTTTATTTATTAGGTTACATTTATATGAAATCAATTATAAAAGAAAGATTTAAAAATATCGAAAAAAAAAACTTAAAAAAAAAATATCTTCATTGTATAAGAAAATAGCCCGGTCAAAAAAATAGCAGTATTCATAAAAATGGAGAAAATAAGAAAATTACATTGTTTTAATCCAATGTAAAACAAAATGTATTTGTATTTCCTACGTTAATACTTGGTGGTAGACCCCTTATTGCTTCGCAACTTCTCTTCATTGAGTCCACCAAAGTTTGACATCTCTCCAATGAAATATTTCTCCATGCAGTCTCCACTGCTTCTCCAAGCTGTTATTGGAGGGTTTTGGATTGCGCAGGGCACTCCATAACAGAAACTTCATTGACCCGAAACCACTCTTTGGCTTTTTTGCTCGTGTGTTTTGGGTCATTGTCTTGCTGAAAGACCCATCTTATTGGCAATTCCTCTTCTACGTAAGGCAGCATGGTTCTTAGAAGAATATCCACATAAGGATGCTGATCCATTGCACAATTTATGCGATATATATGGCCTTACACTTTGATAGGAAAAACAACCCCATACCATTATGCTTAAACCGCCATGTTTTACAGTCTTCCGCGTATACCTAGACACATATTCAGCATTAGGTGGGCGTCGCAAATATTCCCGAGAACCAGAACCACCAAACAGAACAATTTTGCTCTCATTAGACCATCAAATATTTCGCCAATGCTGAATGGGCTTATCGACATGGGCTTTGGCAAACTGCATTCTTTTGGCGATGTGTTTTTTTTGTCAAAAGAGGAACCTTCTTTGGGCTTCTGGCATTGAGATCATTCTTCCGCAATATTCTTCTGTACGTTTCTAAACTAGATTTAGCTGTTTTTTATTTCCGTAGCCGGCAAATGGGGAGAGACCCTTGAGTATCTCATAGTTCTCCTCTCTGATTTTGGAGAAATAACTTTTTTTTCTGCCCCTGGTTTCGGGGTTTTCTGTATATTTTTTTGCGTTAATAATCATCTTAGCAGATATTTTTAAGGTTTTTTGAATTTCCGTATAAGTTTTTCCATCAGAGAGGAGTTGGCGTATGATTCGCCGCATTTTCGGAGTGCCATTCTTATTACGACCCATACTGTAAGTTTGAAGGAATATAAATGTAGGAAAACTATGGGTTTTTATACCTTACCTTTTAGTTTCAACAACAAATAAAAAAAATATTCCTAAGATTCAAAAACAATGAAAAAAATTCACAAACTATTAAACACTGCTATTATTTTGACTGCGTAAAAATACACTTTAAGTGAAATCAAATGACCTTTGGAAGAAAACCGTTATGATATGGCTTTTTTTTATTCTGGAAACAAAAGATAAAATATTCTATTACAAAAATAGTACTAGAATATTTTAAAAAATTGCCTATACCTTAGTTTGTACTAAAATATGTCAATGGTAAGATTACACTGCTATTATTTTGACCGCAACTGTATGTATATCAAAAACTAAAAATTGTCTGCTCTTTGATATTATACATAAGATAATACATAAGGAATAATTTCAATTCGGCAAAAACAGGAATGGAAAATAATCAACAGCATAAATGTTAAAAAAAAAAACATTCTTTGTACAACTCTGCTCTTGTGAACCCGTGTTTGAGAAAGACGAACCAGTACCAAGTTACAACTTTGTTTTTGATTCCATATCTTCTCTTGAAATACTTAAAACTATTGAAAGCTTAAAAATCTAGTTCGTCTGGAGCTGATAATATATCTAAAATTGCGTTTTTATTAATTGATGTGTTGACTTTCATCTTCAACTGCTGCGTATTTGTAGGAGTCCTTCCAGAATCTCGGAAATGTGCTCGTATTTTTCAAATGGTATATGTTAATGTTATCTCCTTTTTTAAGGAAAATTTTCAAAAAAGTTATTAGAAAAAGAATGGTAATCTATTCTATTCTATTTGGCTTTCAGAATGGAAATGGAAAATCAAATGAAGAAGCTTTGTTTCATTTCTGGGTATTCAGTTCAATAGATTTTAGTACGGGATTAAAAACGACACGAAAATTAGCCTCTGTCTTAAACAAAAAAGAAGCTCTTTGGAAAAGTTCCTTAAAACAAAAAAACCATAGTTTCTAAGGCTTCTTAGAAATTGAAACCTTAGGAACAATTCTTCAACGGTGGCAACTGATATTTTTTAATTTTTCGGGGCAAGTTTACTTCCTATGAATTTTCATATTTTGGAGGAGAACAACGATAAAAGTAGAGTTGTAGCCCATAACTAGTTTCTTGTTAAAATTCAAACATCGGAGAGAACAAACAAAATAGCTGCCTATTTAGTTATTAAGGAATAATGAGAGAAAGTTGCGTAGCCAGTTGTTTAAGTGAAGAAAATAAAAAAAGGCTATTATACCCTTGGCTATCCTTCTCACTTTGGGATTTCTTTGTATTTTGTTCCGCATTTCTAAATACACCTTGTATGTATGCAAACTTTGAAAAGTTTTTGTCTTTTTTTTTCTGAATTTAACCTTATTAGTTAAATTCAATTATATGCAACGAATGGGATCGCTCTTACTTGTTTGAGAAAAAGCGAAAATAAGAAAATCGTTCAACGCGTCTATTATAGCGGATTTCATTTAAAACTAACAAAAAGAACCGTTCTGATACTTCAAAAGAAGATGTTATCCATATTCACTTAATACTACGTTTGCACCTAGAGAGAATAAAGTATGTAATTAATAATGATTGAATTAATCCAATTTTCCTTTTTTGTTAACGGCAAGAACTTGCTGAATAGATTTGTTCGGTAATGTCGTTCACTTTGAGTTTTGAAAGAGATCAGCAAGCAGGTAACACGGTGGAGCATACATAGGCAATAATAAATACATTTTTTTGAAAATCATTTTTTTTTTGTGATTGACTTTTAATATGTTTATTCCGAAACACTATCCTACATAGCCTATCTTAGTGGATCCTGAACGAGGCTATTCCCTGTTCACTAAATATCAGCTTTACATTTGCGATGTCTGACGTTCAAATCTGAAGTGGTTGCTTCGAGGGGAAGGCATGCAATACACATAGAATTCGCTTTCACTTGACATCGATGATGAAGATCTTTCTTCGTCCAGTACACTATAATCGCGTATACTTCCTTCATTGACGTGGGGATTAATAGAATGGCCAACTGACCAAGTCCTTGTTTGTGCGATGTTTTATTAGAAAAATCGCTTGCTGGGGATAGCTCAAGCGGCTGTATATTATAGGCTGTCCCGTCGTTGTAATAAGAAAGAAAAATCTCGAATTTTTTATCGAAAGTATCAAAAGTTGCGTATTAACGAGTAGGTTCTGAATATGTACTTACTTTTTAATTTGGACAAATCTTTTGGGGCTCTACCGCGACTTGAATATCTTAAAATAAGGTAAACAAAAACATTAACAAATTATTTTGTTATACAGGCTTTTTCAGGTTGTTGTTTGTTTGTAGGTAAGAGTACTTTTTTCAAAAGAAGGTTTGCATTTTGTTTACTTATTTTTGAGAATTGAAGAAAATTATTTATTAAGGTATTCATGTACAAGCGCATATATGTATGAACATACATATATACATATGCCGGTTGTTATTTTCAAAAGAAGGTATTTTTTCAGAATAGAAGAAATAAATATTTTAGGAAGTAATTTGTAGGTACATACATGCATAGGTATCTACATAGTTATTTTAATTAAAAGGTATGCATAATGAATCGTATGTATAATAATATGAATTTCATTTTGTTAGCGGGTAGGTATATTTGCAATACAAAATAAATATATGAGGAAATCCAACGTACTTTAGGATTTTATGTCACTAGCAGATATAAAAAATATAGTTCATTAAAATAGTTGTTATTGGTGTAATTTTTTAAATAGGCCTTAAATAGAAAGATGATCTAATATAATAATAATGATAATTTTGAATATACAGCTATTTTATTACGTGAAAACAACGAAATTTAATAATTTAATTTGTCCCTTTCAATGTTTTTTTATTTCAAAACTTTGTAACTTTTTGATGTTAGTTCACTTAGTATAATCTATGTTGATATTTGGGTGTGCCAGTAATAATATTGAAATGGTGAACTGAGAAAAACACGTCCCTCGCTCTTTTTGAAAATTAGATCGTTACACTTTTCTTTTCATAACTTTTTGATGCATTTATGTATCGTAATAAAATTTTTTGTGCATATTCTATATACAAAAACGAAGAAATTCAGCCAAGAAAAGTTAATGTGCCTCAAAAATTTACAAACTTATCGAGGAATTAAAAATATGTTCGACAGCGTAATTTTTATTTTAGATGTAGAAAATTAAAGAGCACACTCAAAAAACGCTTAGAAATGCCTAGAAACCTGAAGTTATCCAGAGAGGGAGTGCTGAAAAAGTAACTGTATTAAGTATCATTTTTTTAGTCCACTAAATAGATTATTTAAAATGAATTTATTTCATGTACGTTTCTCGGACTTTTATTTTATTATTTTATAATTTTAAACACTAAATTGATGAATAAGTTATGATGAAATAAGGGCATATAACAAAAAGTAAGTGATACTTTACTCTCTGACATACATGCATGAGAAAAAAAAAACAAATGGTCGATGAACTTATCGTAAGTTTTTTACGATTTGAAAAAAAAAAAAAAAACTGGAGGGTGGTGGACCAATTCTAACTTGAAATTCAAATTCAGCGCGTCAAAATACGTAAGGATATGTACATAGGTTCGGTTTTTTAAAAATAACTACTTTTTTTATTTTTTTGTGCACCTGTGTAGAAACTCGACATATTTTTATTAATAAATTTTTGATGTTTTGATGAATTTTAGTAACGCGACTTGATTTACATTTCTGACGTTACTTTGATTATAAAAACATCAACTGTTTTAGTGTGCTAATGATTTGATTTTTTTTTTAAACGAAAATCCTAAGGTACGCTGGATTTCCCCATATAGGTTGGTAGTTACCAATATCAGAATTTTTAAATTGCATTCTATAAGTACTAATGAAAACAATAGGTTTAATGTTATTAAATAATGCGTTTGAAATAAATATTACTTGTTACATTTTAAAAGCAAATGTTTTGAAATTCAGAATTTTGAAAGCCAAATATTGAAATAAGAAATTTTAAAAGCAGAATTTCAATAGGAGAATTTTGAAATGCAGAATTTGGGGAAATAAATGCAGAATTTTGATAAGTAGAACTGCAGAATAATGAAAAATTAAATTTTGAGAAGTACAATTTTATAATTTAGAATTTTGAAATAGAATTTGGGAATACAGAATGTTAAAAACTTAATTTATGAGAAGCAGAATTTCGAAATGCAGAATTTCGAAAAAAGCGTGATTTTGTCCCGGACTTGTGGATTGTATGTGAAATAAATTTCGGCGCAAATAAATATAGATTTTAAATCATAGTATGTATTTTCAAATTCCAGTATTTTCATTGAATAAGTACTTACTTATTAATTAAATAACGATTGTCCTTAAGTGGACTTAAGGTCAATTTTTGTTAATATTTTTCGTTTTTTTATGTTGTGACGTTTCGGATGTGGTTACACCCTTCTTCAGACCTATTTATTAAGTGAAATGTAATTGAAAACATATTATACATATGTATTAAATACATAAAAATTCTAAATGACTGTACTTACAACTTTAAAAAATACAAATATTTGTATTTGTTTGTTGGTTTTTGGTTTCCGTGTTTTTTTTTTTTAAATCTTTAAAAGACGTTTTAATTTTTTTTCTTTCTTGTTGTATGTATCTTTATTTTATTTATTTGTTTGAAAATTTATTTCAAACAAAACGAAGTTTAATTATCTGAATTTTTAAATTCAAATAATTTATTTTGAAAATAAATTCAAATATATTTGTATGTACATGTATAATATATTTAATCGTTGAGTTTTGTTTACTTAGATATGGTTTGATAATTAATAAACTGACCGTAAATATTACTAAGTCTATCACAATCTGAACGTCTATTAATACTATTTTTGGTGTTTCTAATATCTAACATTTCTTGTAACATTCTTTTATTGTAATTCTGTTCTGATTGTAAAATTGTTGTTTTTCAAATCAGGACGATGTGTAATGGAGAGCTAGTGCAGTCTTTTGTGTACTACCACTATTTATATCGGATTTATGACCTGATATACGATTTCGAAGTTTTTGCATTGAGGTTCCTACATAGATTGTTGGGTATGATGTTGACCAATCACCTATACATTTAATCTTGTAAACTATATTTTATTTTTCTTCTTTTTCTAATTTATCTTTTAATTTTGAGAAAACTGAATTTTTAAGAGTATTTATTGTTTAAAAGGCTATTATAGTTTTTTCTTTATCTCTAATTGGTGCTTTCAATAAACGGTTTGAAAAATTTGCAACGTATAAATATATATACATATAAATATAATTATCAAAACATATCTTCGTGATTGAAGACTAATGCCCCTATTATGGATTACAACTCAACTTAGTTGAGTTGTCATCAACACAACTCAACTCTTAGGCAACATGTATAGTTTTCAAACTAAACTACACTCATTACATTCTATTTTTATTAAAATTGTTGTTTAACTTACTGTCTTGTGTTCATATTTTTTATCCGAATGCAGATTCTTTCATTAAAATGTTCTACACAACTGCTTCGAACCAGTTGTTTGATTTTGACGCTTTTTACAACCGAAGCACAACTCAACTTACTTACATAATACAAAGAGACAACTAAAAAGTCGGCCATTTTGTTAGTTGTCTGCTAATCGACAACTGGTTGTGCTGTGACAGTCAACTGGTTGTGATCGATAATACCAATTCTAAGAATTACAACTAAACTATAGTTGAGTTGTCTTCCATAATAGGGGGGTAAATCTCTCTCCGAGTGTCGTGGGGTGCGCATCTCATTTGAATTAAGAATATTTTCAATAACAACTGCACAGAGTGTTCAAAAAAAAAAATACTAAAGAACGATCTATTCCGAATTTCGTGTAGTGATTGTAATTGGTCATTTCACGGTGCATGTGCCGGTCTACTTAAAGATGATATCGATTTTATGAAAACCACAAATAAATCATTCCGATGTAAAAAGTGCTTTGCAAAAAGACGTTCAAATATTCATCAGCCCGATCAAGTGCTAGGCAGTGTTGCGTTGCCGAATGTCAATTTAAATCAAGGTTCTTCGAGTGGTGACTATTAAGCTCAATATACTGACACGCCAGCACAAGAGAAAACTATAGCACAGATCAAGCTAATGTCGCTAAAGTAAAAAATATACATACAGTCATCTACAAAAGTCTGCGTACAAGGAAAAAATTGTTATTCACAAATGTAAAGTGAACTATTTTCAAAAAAGGTATTTTTCGATAAAAGAAATTTACCACATTTTTATTTTCAACAAAAAAAAAATAAAAAAATAATATTCGTATCACAAAAAATTAATAAAAACAAAATGAACCTCTGAAATTCTCCCACAAAAGTCTGCCTGCAGGTGAATATTTCTTGCATTACACACTGTTTAAGTATCGGTAAATTTGTTTTTGCATAATATGATTGTTTGTTTATTTTTAATCGTTCTAAACACGTATTTTCAAATAATTGTCTTTGGTTGTTTTTTTTTTTAAACCAAAAAATGGGAAATAAAGAGTTAAGTTTGAGTGAGCGGCAGTTGATTTGTAATCTTTACGTTAAACAAAAAAAGTCGTATGGTGAAATATCAAAAATAACCTCAAGAGCTCGGTTAACGATACAGAGAACGGTAGATCGCTTAAGAAACGCAGGACAGATTGAATCGAAGACAAGATCCGACCGACCTTCGAAGCTCTCCGAAAGGGATAAGCGTGTGATCGAGCGAATGGTGGAGCAAGATCACTGTATAACGGCTAAGACGATAAGGACACGGCTCGAAATATATAACAATACAGTGCATCCAGAAACGGTAAGAAGAGCTATTGTTCAAGAGGGGTTTAAGTCACGCACACCCAGGAAAAAACCATTGGTCAGTAAAATATACAGAAAGAAACGGCTAGCATTTGCAAAAGAGTATGTTGAAAAGCCTCCGGACTTCTGGCGTAAGGTTGTATTCTCAGACGAATCAAAATACAACATTTTTGGTTCTGACGGTTGTTTGAGGGTGTGGCGACGACTAAACGATGCTCTTAATCCCAGACTAAGACTGTCAAGCACGGTGGTGGAGGTGTTATGGTTTGGGGCTGTATGGCCTCTTCAGGAGTCGGTAAGCTGGAAGTAATAGAAGAAACAATGGATCAATATTCATACTTCGATATCCTCAAAAGAAATTTAAAAACAAGTACTGAAATGCTGGTTATATCCAATGACTATTACTTCCAGCAAGAAAATGACCCCAAATATACCGCCCATAATACGCGCATGTGGCTGGCATATAACACTCCCCACCTGCTTTGAACCGCACCACAGAGTGCAGATATTAACCCTATCGGGCACTGCTGGGATGAATTGGAAAAAAAGATCCGAACCCACGATATCCGCAAAAAGACGCAGTTAAAAGAAGCCTTGTTGCTTGAATGGAGTAAGATCAATAGTTCTTATACAGAAAAACTGGTAGGGTCAATGCAAAACCGTTTGAAAGAAGTTATAGGGCTAAAAGGGTATCCGACCAAATATTAACAGCGAAAGTAATTGAAAAAAAATAATTATTTGTCTATATTAACTAACTTTTTTCAATTTCTGTTACAGCTGTACGCAAACTTTTGTGTAAGAATTTCAGAGGTTTATTTTGTTGTTATTAATTTCTTCTTGTTATGAATAATTGTTTTAATTTTTTTTTTTGTTGAAAATAAGAACCTTATACATTTCTTTATTAAAAAATATTTTTTTTTTTTGAAACAAATCACTTTAAATTTGTGAATAACAGCAGTTTTTAAAAATATTTCTTCCTTGTACGCAAACTTTTTTGGATCACTGTAGGTGAAATTACCCTGCAAATGCTCTACAAAAAAATCACAAACTTAGAAGCGGTTAATAAAGAATTTCTAGTTTCTCTATCAGCTTTAACAAAAGAAAACGAATTGCTTAAATCTAGAGTCTTCTAAAAAATAGGTTACATTGGCAAAAACAAAATCAATTTGCTAACTGCATCGAAATCATGGAATTAAACGACATCAATGACAACAACTCCAAAAGTGTGGCACAAAAGATCTTCCGTGAAGCTATTGGTGTTGAGGTGAATGATTGCGATATAAGCAAGTGCTATGTTAAGAAAAGGAGAGGCAGATAGTCGAGCGAAAAACAAACAAGAGAGCAAACCAGTTTTATTCATAGAACTAGCTGATAAATATCTTAAACACCGTATTATGAAAGAGATGTCTAAAAATCGTCAAAAAATTAACTCTTGGTGTACAGACAGCAGCACCAGCATCGGCAGTGGACAGATGCGAGTTATCTACATAAATGATTAAAAAAGTACACTCATGCATTGTTGATGCAAGCGAAGGCGATTAAGAAGGAGAAATTATATAAATACGTATGAATAAAAAACAATAGAATTCGAATAAGAAAGATTGAAGGTAGTGATCCCATCTCAATAAGGTCTTTTGAAGACCTGAATAACATTTTATAATTTTTTTTTCTCTTTAAACCTTTAATGAATTTGAACTTTGAATTTATTAGTGATAATGTTCCTACCTTTAATCTTTTGAACTCATATAATAATTGTGAACAAATTTTTCTTTCTAAAAACTACTGCTCTAAAAAACTTTCTTTGATTCACCAGAATATCAGAAGCTTAAGAGAAAATTTTGCTTGCCTTGTTTCTCATTTAGATTCATTTGCATGTATCCCTGACTTTTTATTTGTTTCTGAGATTTGGAGATATAAGTTTGAGGTAAGTGATTATACATATTCCTGCCATAAGTTCTTTCCCTAACAAAAATATGTTTTATTTAAAAAATAAAAAAAGCAATCAAAATTCTTTTCACTTCGTTTATTAAGTATTAAATTTACAATATAAATATATAAGGAATTATTCAAAATGCCCCCTCTTAGCCTTTAAACACTTTCTTAAACGATCCGGCCTTCCAGTGGAAACGAAGCTACTGTCTTTAACAAATCAGCTTTGAAAGACTCAATATTTCGGTGAGGCTTACAGCAAGCCTTCTCCTCCAAAAAGTATATAAACACATTATAATATATACATAGTTTAACTATTTTATTTTATTGTTCTTACTCTCAACATTAAATTTCATTTTTTTTTATTAAAAAAACACACTTCACTTTGTTCAGCACGATCTTGAAGTTTGACAATCAAAACTTGTAAACAGCTGATTAGAATCATTAAGCACTGTTGAAAAATGTGTTTTTGATCTAGGTATTACTGACCATGCCTTGGCAGAAATTTTAGTAAGTTGCCTTAGTAACTTCCGAACTTCATCTCCTGTTTTAAGTGTTGAAAAAACTGAAATCGATTTTTCCTTATTGAAAAAAAAACTTTCTCATGAATATTGGCAGTTAGTTTACTTGGAGGATATTTTGAAAGAAAAAATATATTATTCAATTTACGAGTAGTTATACTATGAATAAAAGATGTAAGCAAATAAACAAAATGAATGGAAATTGGTAAACAGTATTCTCAACAAGCCTACATCTTCCAAAAAGGATATTAGCATTAAAGTAGGCGAAAATGTGGTATCTGATAAAATCATTATTGCAAATACATTTATTGATTATTTTGTCAATACAACAAACTCCTTACAGTCTTCTTTTTCTTCTAACTGTACTTCTTGCTGGAAGTCTCCTGGATCTCGTCTGTGGAATTAATTGGGATCTACATATGCTTAGGTCATGGTTCGCTGAACATAAGCTAGTCATAAGTACAAAAACGAAAATTATGTTCTTTAGTCTTTTCCAACAGAACTCTTTGGAACCGGATATTTTCTTCATTGAGCCAGAATGCCTAAGATTCAAATTGAAAAGTTGCGATTGTATTTGTTATCCAACCTCGGTCACATACTCTCACAACTTCAAATACAGTGATCATTGTTGATGTATTTCAATATCTTGATCTCTTAGATGTCTTTTAGTAATCACTCTGAGAATTTAAAAAAGTATTTTCGTTCCACGCTTCGGCATTTTTTTTTACCTCCAAAAAGTATGCTCACCTGATCTGCTTAAAAAAAATTACTATGGAATTTTTCAATCTAAATTGCAATATGGTGTAGCATGTTGTGGTGGAATACATTATTTAAACAAAATAAAACCGATTTTGACACTTCAAAAATATGTTATTAGAAAATTAAGCAGAAAAAATAGACTGCATTATAGTTTTCCATTATTCACGGGATTGAAGATTCTTCAAGTAAGACACTTATATTGCTATAAAGTCCTTTAAACTTTTTTCAAGCGCTCAGGTAATTTAAATTTCAGAGTTTTGGACAGCCATAACCTCCGTGGTAACATGCAATGTATGGTACCTGTTCCTAACTTCCGCACTACTGCCTTCCGTAATTTTTATTCTGTTATGTCTCCTCGTTTATTTAATAAACTTCCGATTATAATAAGATCACTTATATTACGAAATCGTTTAGAGAAACTTGTAAAGGGATGGTTGTTTACTTTTTACTTTCATGAGTTAGAAAGAATGTTGTCTCCAGTTATATAAAAGACTTCAATATTACTGGTCTTTATCAAAGAAAGTTTAGTTTGTTCTCTGTTCTTTATAACTTTTTGGTTTATCTTGGTTTGTATAATTGATTTGAATTGTTAACATTCCTTTTTTTTTTCTTTTCATTTTGAAATGTACATATTTTCTTTAATAAGTGTCACCCCACCCAATTATTATTATTTGATTTATTTGTTAAGCTTGATGTGGCAGTTATCACTGTTTTTATTCTTAAAATATATAATGCCACTACTTTATTTCTATTAGTTATATACATTATTATAATATGAATTGTATTCACCTTCTGAAGAAATAAATGTATTTATAAATCTAAAAAAAAATCTAAACAAAGCTCAACGATTAAATATATTATACATTATGTACATACAAATATTTGAATTTACTTTCAAAATAAATTATTTGAATTTAAAAATTTAGATAATTAAACTTCATTTTGTTTGAAATAAATTTTCAAACGAATTAAAAAATAAAAAACAAAAGAGATACGATATATACAACAAAAAAGAAAAAAAAAATTAAAACGTCTTTTAAAGATTTAAAAAAAAAACACGGAAACTAAAAACGAACAAACAAACAAAAAATATTTGTATTTTTTAAAGTTGTGAGTACACTCATTTAGAATTTTGATGTATTTAATATACATACATATCAGTGGCGTGGCGTGGATAATTTTAAATGGGAAGACGTTATAAAATTTTGTCACCTGTAAAAATGAAAAAAAAAATCTTAGACCCTTAAAAACAACATTTCTAGTAGGGATATATATACTAAGCAAAAAATGTGTAGCTATATTTTTTATACTTCAAGACATTAATATTTCAATCAGCAATGAGCTTAAAACATAATAAAAAAGGACCTCCTTTTAGACACCACCCCTTTCGTCGAACATAGTAACTGCGGCACCTTCCTCGGAATTTTCTATTAATTTTTCGTTGCAATCATGTGTCAAGAATATTAAATATATGATGGGACAACTCATCTGCATTAAGACTCGCCCTAACGTCAAAAAATACAAGATATCTTTCTTGTATTCCATTCTCTGACAAGAATCGAAATATGGCACTCAGTTGTCCCCTATGACTTAAATCTGATGTTTCGTCGATCATAATCGACTCGAACCGGGCTTCTATGATTTCTGTTTTAATTTCAGATTTAATAACAGCCGCGATACTATGTATCAAGAGGGATTTACATGTATTCATGAAACACGCACACTAAACAAAAAATTTCGATCTGGGATCGAAATCCTTGGTGTGTAAAGGAAAAAAGGATAAAATATAAACTATCAACCATCCTTACTAAAATTATTTGGTTTCTCCGATAGGTAATCTGTTAAACAGCAATCTACATTTATCAAAGACAAAGAACAAAATCTAGATCTGCACTAAAATTAAGAAGCCAATTTTTTTATCAATATAGTGGATAATAAAAGGAATTAAATCTTCACTTTAACATCTAACTTTTCACTATTTTTAATTAAGTTCAAATTGGCTTTTCAATTTCTTTGAAGTTATTGAACCTGTGCAACACAGTCTTTTATTGAATGCCAGTTGAATCTAAATTTAAATTCCTATTAAAAAAAACAAATGCATTTTATTTGACCAGAAGTGTTCTTCAGCGATATGCTAAATTTACACTGCTGACAAATTGCCATATATTCTACCATGATTTATTTCATAATTCAAAATTATCACAGTAAATTTGCAAAAATATCAATCGTGTATATTATAAACTATCACGAGAGAGAAAAGTGAAAGCATTTTACATTAGCATGCAAACCAACATCAAATTCAAAATCAAGAATCAACAATACCTACCCACATGCCATATTTATATTTACATATAGGTATGACATACTATGTATGTATTAAAGAAAAAAAAAAACAAATAAGTCGAAGAACACCGTCTTATTTCTTACACATTCGAACACCTGAACTCCTGCAATGTATTATCTTCCTACTGAAATGCAATGCTAATTGCTACAGGGAGAATAAAATACAAATAATTCCAGCTCCTACTGGTATACATCGAAAATTTTATAAGACGGAATGTAGCGTCTTATTTTTTGCGGATGTTGAACAAAGAGGATCCGAAACACAATGCTTGTGGAAGAAAGGGATATAAAACAAATAAATAAGACGGTGATTGAAAAGTTAATGTCAGAGTATTTTTGTGACTCTCTTGGTTAATGTTGGTTGTGGATTGTGGAATGTGTTTGGATAAAGTATAAAGTACTATTCACATGAGAGCGACCAACGGCCAACGAATGAACGAACATTCGCCCATTTTGACATTTCGTTCACATGCATTTTTTTTTTATTCGTCGCGAATGGCGTTTACTTAGACAACTGTCTTCTCTTCTTTCTTGTACCTATCTGAATATGAACAGTCGGCCTAGTTGTATAGTGTTGGATTTGCTTCCACTTCCAAAATCAATCTTTCGTCAAATTCCCAGAATTATTTACATTATTTTATTTATTGAATATATTTATTTACCTTTTTTCCATGATCGCTTCAGCCATTACCAAACACCAAGAAAATTATTTTAGAATGATTTTGAGGTTAGTCGCGCGCGAACAATTCATTCGTTGCAGTGTGGATGGTATGTGGAACGCGAATAGTGTTTGACAGTTCGTAGCAGTCATATTGCAATTCGCGACGACCAATTTATTTTCTCAAATTTCTCTCATTTAATCAATTACAACGCAAATTTTAATATATTAACATTAAATTAAACTAGATTTCTACCCGTTTGTAAAGTTTTTGTGAAGAATTTAGGCTTATATATGTTTTAAATCACCTTTCTTTTTTTATTCGTTGGTCGTTGGTCGCTCTCATGTGAATAGTACTTAAGATACAAACGAGAAACAGAATGGAAAATTTAAACTTATTCGATATTTATTTGGTAGATTGTGTTATTTGTGGATTTTCTAAAAGGGAAGACGATAGGAATCGTGTTATATGGACGCCACGCCACTGATACATATATGTATATATGTTTTCAATTACATTTCACTTAATAAATAGGTCTGAAGAAGGGTGTAACCATATCCGAAACGTCACAACATAAAAAAAAACGAAAAATATTAACAAAAATTGACCTTAAGCCCACTTAAGGACAATCATTATTTAATTAAATAAAAGGTCACGAAGAAAGGAAATACTTACTTATTGATATGATGATCAGGTATCGAATTCTCGAAATAACTTTTTTCAAAAATAAATGTTTGTTGTTAAAATCTTAAAATTGCACCTATTTTTTATAAGTATATGGGCTTTTTGATCTTCTTGAATATGCAAATTTAAACTATTCCATATTAACATATAACATTTCAAATATAAATTCAAATAAAATGCATGACTGTATCGCATGTACTTGCTCTTATGTAAAAGTACTTTGGAAACTAAATATTGCTTATAAATATAGATAGAATAAGGCAGATTGTTCAAATGGATTACATTGTCGTCTAAAATCTTTTTCTTATTAAAGTAATTCCTTATAGTATAAGAAATTTCTATAAAAAAAAGAAAAAAAATTGCATGCCAATTGTAAGTATTTGTTATTATAGATTTTAGGCTATAATTTCAAAAACAAATCGCTTACACGTTTTTAATATATTGATTTTTCAAAAACAAAATTTATTTATTATTTTCAAGAACCCAAAAAATATTCTATTTTTATAATCTATTTTTTTTTTTCAAAAAAAATTGTTTTTTGAATTTATTTTCTAAAAAATTAAAAAAAATTATTATACAAAAATTTTTAGTTTGTATTGTCTTAAATTTTCTGTGTATATGGGTCGTTTTAAAAAAATTACATTTTTAGCGTTATAGCTTTTTTTTTGCATTTCAATTTAAAGACTTGAAATTTGGCATGGAACTGTGTTTATATGTCAGCATTATAAGAACAAATTTGCAGATCGATTGATGGTAACGAATAGCCATGGTAATTAATTATGTGTAATCTCCGTGGCCTTTATGGGATGTGATTTTGATGCTTAATCAGTTTTATTAATATTTTTAATGATGAAAATGATTTTTTTTAATTTTGGGTCCTGTCGTTTGAAAGGCCTTCTCTTAATCTTCAATTTTATGATATGCAAAAAAAAAAAATTTTTTTTGTCCCAAAACTTAGTTGAATGAGTGTGACAAGATTTGAAAAAAAAAAACATAATTAAACATTTTCGCTTTTTCACACAACTAAACAATTTTTAATAATTTTTTACGATGCATCATCTTATATAGTGCGTCAAAAAACCTTCAATTTCATGTTTTATTATAATTTAATTATTACAGTTAATTCCCTTAAAATTTACATACAAAATAATTTTTTCATTAGAGTAAAAATTCAGTGAATCTCCGTGGCCTTGATATCTTTGTACCATATTATAATTTTTTAGTCTAACCACCGCCAAAAGAAAGGTATTTAATCATACTTGAACCTAATATAATTTGGATGACATTGAATTACATTGACTATATTAAAATTAAGAAATAGTCGATTTTTTAATCTCCGTGGCCTGTAATCTCCGTGGCCATTTTCGTATTTGTTTTTTAATAAGTTCTTTTAGTTTATAATGGCTCATATTATTATTAATTTTTTTATATTCTAGATAAATTTACTGAATTTCATCATTCCTTACAGTATTGGTACCGTAAAAGTTCCAAGAAAGTTATTTGCCGTTATTTAAAAATACTTTTTTGACTCTTTCATGCTTTTAAACAAAATCATTTCGTAAACAAACAACTTTTTTATTAATTATCCTATTAAATTTAGTTGCTTTCCACAAAATTTCAACTATTTATTGTTACTATTTATTTTGTGGATTATTGTTATTTTATGCAAGAAAAGAACATTTTTAATACATTTGAAATTTTAATTTTTATCGAAAAATACTCGTAAAATGAAAAATATTTGAAATTATTTTTGCGCAACTCGGAGAATTCCTTTTCTACTTGTTTACTATAGATTTAGAAACTAAAACCCAAGAAAAACTGAAAAAAAATGTTTTCAAACGATCAATAAAAAATGTCAATTTTTAAAAAATGACCCATATTAATAAATTTCTAAAATTGGTATACACCAACACTATTTTTGGTACAAAAAAAAACTTTTTTTTATTTTTTTTTGATATTTTTGTAATAATTTGTATTTGTGTATAAATTATTTTTTAAGATTAGCACTCTAAATTTCTTTTGTGCCTTGTACCTTTTTCCGATTTTTTTTTTTTTTGAAAAATTCATGTTCGATATTTTTTAAACTTCCTACAGAAACAGAAACTGCTTCAGTTTTTAAATATTATCTTAAAGTTTGGGTGGACAAATTTTTTCCCCAAAAAAAGCTATATTTTAATTTTTTTGTTTTGAAAAATAATATTATCAAAAGTTTGATGTTTTTATAATAATAAAATATATTTTTAATTTGAGAATTTTTATAACTCCATACTTTTTTTAAATTTTGATAAATAACTCCAAAAATTTGTTCCAAATAAACAAAAAGATAATTTTCACCCACTTGGTGGTATTTCATTCAAGTTGTTGTTGTAATATTCAAAAATTCATAAATATATGAAGCTTCGCAGGCACACTGCATGTATGTAACCATACAAAAACCCCTTAAAAACATAATTTTTTTTAATTCATATATCCACCCCAAATATCTTCTTTTTTTAATTTTTACAAAATTATCTATATAAATAAAAACTATTCTTTGGAGAAAAGTATTTTAAGACTTTTTTTTTTTTTGCAAAGAAAGTTATTGTTTTTTCTTAATATTCTTTGTGTACATAAATCAAACAATTTCTAAAATTTATATACCAATCTTTTTAATTTTTTTACATTTTATTTTCATTTTACTTAATTTTCTATACGCGTGAAAATTGTTTGTTTGTTTTTTACTTTCGACTTATAGGTACTATAAGGCAAGTTATGCATTCGTAAAAAAAATCGAACTCGAGATTTTGATCAAAGTTAACATTACGATTCAATATTTTTTTTGTAAATTTAATTTTTATTTGAACAATAATAAAAATTTTAAATTGACGTACCAAAATTTATTCAAAGTTTGTATATAAAAGCTTTTTTTTAAGAAACCACTACAACGACTTATAATTTTTGTTCTTGCATAAATTCATATTTGCATAGCATTCTGTTTTTGTCTCTTACTACTAACAGAATTTAAAAAATTAATTTTAGCCACTACCTACTGCATCTAAGCAGGTAACCTAATTAAGTGTAATTTTTGTTGATCAAAATAACACAAATTATTGAACTTTTGAATAACAGAAATAATAATAATTACAATCAATATAAATTATCTAATATATTAACATATTATGTATGCACATAAGATTACAAATGAAAAAAGCTTAACCCTAACAAGAATCAAATTTGAAAAATATTCTCACTTAAATCTATAAATCAATTCAAATATGGGTACATACAAATACAAAGCAAAGTTGTATGTATGTTGGTTAGATGCATACATACATATATCAAAATTGAACAACGTTGCTTTGATGCGATTCAAATAGACCAAACAGAACAAAAACTACTGATAAAAAAAAATAACAAAAAAAGAAGAAGATCCTTGAAAAGGTCAATCCGACAAAACAAATTTGATTTTCTCATTCTCATCGTTCTCATTACCACGTGGCTAACAGCTGATAAAATTTTCCCGCTCTATCCTTCATTACTCTTCCAACCTAAATCTAAAGTCTCCAACGTCAATTTAGTTCTACTACGGCGCCACCAGTAGAGCCGATTTCACAACATTTTTTTCTGTTCCATGCGATTACTATAGATTTTATATATAAGGGTTTGCTCTTACCTAAATTATTATTTCCGATTTCTGAGTCTCGACTGTCCTTACTTTTCACAACTCTACGAGAAATAGTGTGGAATACGTCTGTCCAGTCGGCGCGTCGCACAGTGGTTTGGTTTGTATGGGAGAGCGGAAAAAAGTCTGTTAAATCTGAACTGTTCAACGGATTTAAATGAAACATGTTTACATCAGTCTAATACATATTTGATCAAAAGTTGGTTAAAAAAAATGATTAAAAGAAAAGTTATTAATATTTTCAAAAAGTGTAGGGTTTTTATGTTTGTAACGGAAACAAATTTGTAAAATCCAAACTGTTAAACGGATTTATTTGAAAATTAAAATTAATCTTATACATATTTGTTTAAAACTTGGTTAAGAAAAAATAATTAAAAAAAAAGTTATTGACATTTTTATAAAATTGGTGGGCTTTGATTTTGATGTACGTATAGTAGGGCGGAAGAAAGTCTGTTAAATCTGAGCTGTTCAACCAATTTAAATGAAATTTGGCACACATGTTAAAATCAATCAACCTTGTACAAAATTGATTAAAATGTTAATATAAGTCTTATACATACAGGGTGTCCGGTAATTCGTGTGCCATACTTTGGGATGTGATTCTTGGTCATATTCTAAGACAAAAATTGTTCTACAGTAAAGTCTGATTTTCAACTTTGACATCACTTTTTGACGATTTAAAAAAAAGGCTAACTTTAGTGTACCCTGACCCATGTTAAGGCCAATTTCTCTGTCAGTACTAATAGTAGGGGCCTACCATGAGCCAACATAGACTCGGATCATTACTTGGTGGTAGCCCAAGTACGGATGCGGATATCCATGACGCCACAACGACGCGACGAACCTCGGCATTGTGTGCCCCATCCACATGAAAGGAGGTGCTCTGACGTCTGGCAATTACAGGGGTATAAGTCTCCTGAACGTCGCATACAAAATCCTGTCGTCTGTACTGTGTGAACGCCTAAAACCGTTTGTCAACGACCTGATCGGCCCCTATCATTGTGGTTTTAGGCCCGGCAAATCTACCCTGGATCAGATGTTCACACTTCGACAGATTTTGGAAAAAACCCAGGAGTTCCAAATCGATACACACCACCTTTTTATCGATTTCAAAGTCGCGTATGATAGCGTTTACAGAGAACGACTATATAGAGCCATGCCTCATCTCGGAATCCCTGCCAAGCTCGTCCGCTTGTGCAGGATGACGATGGAGAAATGTCGCTGCTCCGTCAAGGTCGGTAAGAACACCACCGAACCCTTTGATGTCAAAAAATGTCTGAGGCAAGGCGACGCGCTATCATGCAACCTATTTAACATCGCTCTTGAAGCAATTGTACGAAACTCAAACGTCAACAATAGAGGTACAATTTTTCAAAAGTCAGTTCAACTGCTTGCTTATGCGCATGATATTGATATCATTGGGAGGACGAAGCGAGTTGTTACCGGTGGCGTTTGAAGTATTGAACTGCAGGCGGCGAAAATGGGTTTGGCTGTTAATGAGGACAAGACGAAGTATATGCTATCATCGAGAAAAGAATTTCAACATCGTCGACTCGGGCAAAACGTCACGATGGATAGGTATAACTTCGAAGTCGTCAAAGACTTTTTCTACCTGGGCTCCACTATAACATCGCAAACCGACATCAGTGCAGAGATCAAGCGAAGAATTACTCTTGCCGACCGCTGTTTCTTCGGGCTAAGAAGGCATTTGAGTAATAACCCCCTATCTCAAAGAACCAAGGAGACCTTGTATAAGACCCTCATCATCCCGGTCCTGCTGTATGGGGCAGAAGCATGGACACTGTCTAAAACGGATGAAAATCTGCTGGGGTACTTTGACAGAAAAGTTCTTCGTTTGATCTTCGGTCCAGTCTGTATCGTTGGAGTATGGATGAGAAGGTTCAACAACGAGCTGTACGGGCTTTACAGCGACGTTGACCTAGTCAAGAAGCTGAAAATACAACGGCTGAGATGGGTGGAACACGTGGAGCGTATGGACATCGACGCACCAGCCCGTCGAATCTTCGAATCCACCCTTGATGGTCTGCGCAGCAGAGGAAGACCCGACATCAGGTGGCGCGCACAAGTGGAGAGCGACCTCAACCAACTTGGAGTGCATAACTGGAGGCAGCTAGCTAGGGACCTAGCTAGTTCAAAATAGTTATATAATGTGTTTTTATGATGCCATATATCGGCTCGGCTTCAATACTGTTCTGCCATATCGAGTTGTTGTCAAATAGTTGGGCTTGGGATGTCTTTCCGTATCTTCTCCCATTTAGGTTGTTCACTAGTGGGAGACACAGTAGTTGATTGCACATCAGCTGTAGGCTCTGGAATATGTATTTCATTTTGTGTTTTAGGAAGGTCTTTTCTGAAAGAATAAACAAGGTGAAATAAATTTCTGCGAAAAGTACCTCTTTCTGTCTCAACATAATATGAGCGTGGTAGATTACTTTTGTTTAAAATTCTGCCCCCAAACTTGAAAATCTCTAACCCAAACGATGTCGTCTGGCGAGAATTCGCGACGCGTGTAGACGCCTCGTCTCTTGTCAAAATTATTTGCTTGGTTCCGTTTTAAAGTTTGTTTTCTGAGCTGGAGTTCATCATAATTTATCGACTTGGGACGTAATTGCTCAGCTACAAGTGGTAAAGTCGTTCTCAATCTTCGGTTCATCAGCAATTCAGCAGGGCTATATCCATTTGCGGTTGGCGTTGCTCTATACTCTAAAAGAGCAAGATATGGATCTTCGTTTTTTTATAAGAAGTTTGACGGTTTTCACTGCTGTTTCAATAAAGCCGTTGCTTTGTGGAAATCTGGGGCTCGAGGTGATGTGAGTGAATCCCCATTCTCTGGCAAAATTTCTGAATTCGGACATCTCATGCTGTTTAAACTGCGGACCATTGTCTGTCCGAACCTCCGAACTACCTCTGGGATTCCATGTCTGGAAAAATTAGATTTTAGTTTAGAAATAATGCATTTTGCATTTTGCACATCGCGGCCACCAGACCGATTGCCTTGCCCGAGCTCTGCATTTGTTGATTCCTAGATGGGCTTCGTGAATTCTGGTTAACATCTCGTTACGCATTATATGTGGGATGACTAACCGGTTGTCATACATCAGCATTCCATCATTGATCGCCAGACTATAACGGTCGTTATAATATTGCCTTGCTTCCGGAGAAGTTTTTTGTTTTATAGGCCATCCTTCTTGAACGTGCTTCTTAACTTCGATTAAAATCGTATCACTTTGTAGGGCTGTTTTTATTTCATCGATTTTGGTTTTTGTTGCTGGTATGACGGATATTATTGCTTTCACGAAAGTGCTTCTTCGCTTTCTGAACTTTGGTTTGATGACATTATTGGGCTTCTGGATAAGGCGTCAGCTGCAATTAAATCTTTCTCTGGGGTGTAAAAAAATTTGTATAAGAACTTCATCATACGTATTCTGAACCTTTGCAGTCTGGGTGTCAAATCTTCTAGATTTTTGGGGGTGAAAATCGGAACCAGTGGCTTATGGTCCGTCTCAATAAAGAATGACATACCTGTGACATAATCTCGAAATTTTTCGCATGTTGAGCGTATCCTTTTTCTGTGTCACTCAAAGTCCGAATGATTAAGCATCAGTTGAAATGAAGTTTTCTTTAAATTTAAAAATGCATTATTTTGACTTATACGATACCCCATGTAAAGCTGACGTCGTTTCTCAGAAGCTCATTCAGTGGATGACAAATAATAAGTAGTTGATGAGACCAAGGAACCTTCTCAACTCAGCTACGTTGCTTGGAGCTGAAAATCCGTCGATCGCTTCCACCTTGGATTTTCCAGGATGAATGCCTGTGTCATCGATTCTGTGTCCCAGAAATGTTACGGATGTAATGCCAACTTCACGCTTTGCGCCATTAAGAGTCACTCCTTTAGACTCCAGCTTTTTTAAAACATTTCGAACGTTATTGTCATGATTTTCGATGGTTGACCCATAGAGAAGTATGTTTGGCACACTACCCCTGGAATTCCTTCAATTCTACGCTGAATTTGCTTCTGAAAAATCTCAGGAGCGCTTGAAATTCCAAATGGTAGCCGACGGAAGCAATAACGCCCAAATGGCGTCAAAAAAGTTGTCATTAGCTGCGATTGGGGTGAAAGTTTCACCTGCCAAAACCTGTTTTCGTATCCAATATTGTGAATAATTTTGCACCAGATAACTGAGCAAGAGTGTTATCCGCACTTGACATGGGATGCACTTCACGTTCAACGCACTCATTTAGTCTATGTAGATCAACACAAAGGCGAATGTCTCCATCGGCTTTTGGAACAATGACAAGTGGTGCACACCACTCTGTGAATGTCAATGAATTTAATGACTTCCAGCCTAACCATGCCGTCTAATTTGGATTTTAATTTGCCTATTAATGGAATGGGTACTCTGCGTGCTATATAAATAGCAAAGGGATTCCTTGGGCTTTTTAATTTAATTTCATACTGCCCAGGAAGGCAGCCTAATTCCTGAAATAATTTAGGGAATTCTGATTTAATTTTTACACTTGAGCGAACCTGTGCACAGTTATTTGTATTTATAGCATTAAGTCTCTGTAACAATTTTAATTGTTCACATGTGCTGAAGCATAGCAGAGCAGCTTTTAATTGTTCAATGACATAAATCGTTGAATATACAATTCTATCACTGCACTCTAACTTTGCATCAAATGAACCAATTATTTTTAAATTTTCACCTACTGGTCCAACAAGATTGCGATCACTGCCTTTCAAAATAGTGTTAGAAAAATTTATATAAAAAATTAACAGGGGAATAACATTAACCGGAGCACCGCTATCAAGAACAAAATTCACATTTACACCATTAACGGCAATGTCTTCGGTCCACTGAGTGCTATTGCTAGTTGCTTTAGTGTGAAAAGTACCAATAAACGTCTCATCAATAGTTTTATGTGATGGACGCTCGGCTATGCAATTAATATTTTTAAGAGAAATTTTATTTGATTTGCAAACATAACTGAAATGATTCCACTTATTGCATTTGCTGCAACGTTTCCCATATGCAGGGCATTTGTGTTTGCTGGGGTGGGAATCATTACCACAGAAATCGCATTTCTTTTTGTTGGTGTTAGAGGTCCGTTGTCTCAGGTCGTTTTGCCTCTCATGACTATTTGTTGTTGGGTTTTGTGATGCCACTCGTTTTTTGTGAACTTTTGCTAGCTCGTTGGATGATTGAAAATGGTTGATTGATGGTGATGACGTATTAAGCTCTTGCGACGAACGGATACACTGCTGCGAATTGTTGTAATAGCTCTTTCTAACGTTAGAGATGGTTCTAGCTGTAGCTTTTCAGATAACCCTTTATCACATCTACAACCAACCCATCTCAAATCATCACATCTTTGAGGACACCGTAATTGCAGGTTTCAGACAATCTATAAATTGCGGTCATGAAGCTCTCTACTGTTTCGCCTTCTTCAACAAAAAAAATTTTCGAAGGCTTGCAGCACCACTGTGTAATCCTGACTTCCCTCTGCATTCAAACGAAATGACAAAAAGATATCATCTGCTGCATTACCCATCACGTACATTAATGTATTAATATGATCCTCTTCAGATTCTGAGGATAACCCTGACGCGATTCTGAAGCGATTGAACCTTCTTTTCCATTTACCCCACTGCGAAGGGTCGTCAAATGTAAATTGACTGGGCGCCTCGACCGCGTAATTGCTATTGTTAACCGTAAATTTAACTTCTTTTTCCGACATTTTTAGCAAAAAGTAACTTTAAAGAATGCGTGTATTCTAACTTATTTTTTCTCGCGTGTATTCTATACTAGCACCGCTGCCACCATGTATAATGTTCGCTAAAAGAATCAAGTCAAGCTTGTAACGAGTTCAAGAGTAGATTTATTACTGACTCATAATTCATGATGATTAACAATTCATAGAGTAAATTATATGGGAGTGTATAGGTTATTCATAATATATATATGTGTTAAATTATACTTAATACATACGTACTACACAGAAACTATTCTCCAAAATCGTATAAAATCAAAACAACAAATTTTATGATATGATACGAGTATATCCCAATTTAAAAAAAAAAATGTAATATTTTTTTTTTTTTTTTTTTTTTTTTTTGAAAAATCAAATTTTATAAAATTCGGTATCCAATTATATGTTTTAAGTAATGAAGTGTCTTATGTACCTGCCTACCTATTAAATGAAAAAATAATTTTGTAAATGTTTATCACCATATTTTGAACAATTTTTCAAGTTATACATACGTAATATGTATATGTATGCAAACTTAAAAGTATACACAAGAACATTATAAATCGTGGTAGTGTGTTTTTTTTTTTTTTGATAAAATACACAGGTACTTGATTTTATGCTTGAGAGACTTAAAATTTTAAAAATCTTCTATATAGAAAGAACGATGTTATTAGCGAAAAATACAATTTCAAGTTCAAAGTTCATAAGGATTTTATTTCATATAAGCTACTTATATACATAATTTGTAGATCTTCCATTTTATAACATGGCATACGCCGTCTGTCAGTTGGCAAATAGTGCTTTATTCTTTAATACAAAAATTTGATTAAATTGAATAATTTGACATAGTTTTTTTTTTTTTTGATTATTTTAAAAGAGTTCTTCCAATATTCGTTTTCTATAAGACAGTGCTAGTTTTAAGTAATTGTATGAACACATCCAACCCATCTCACCGTTTAAGATATTGATAGTTTCAGCCTCATTTAAATAATTTTTCTCAAGCGTACTCCTTCTGGTTTCCGTAAATATTGGACATCTTCCCATAAAATGGAGTACGTCCTCTCTTTCTCTCAAGTTACATAGCCCACACATTTCTTCCAAGTCACTCCTATGAGGAACATAATTCAGAGGAAGTATCTCACCTCGTGCTTTTAAAACCAGTGACATGAGTTCAGGTGGATACTCCACTCTGAAATAGTTGTTTGTTGCTAGGTTGTGATTGAGTGATGCATATATACTACTGTGGACTGAGGTTCTGGCTTTCCAAATGTAGTGCTCTCTTTTTTTTCATCCAGTAAACTAATAAGGCCATAGAGTTCGCTTTTCCACATATCCATTTCATCGCTTTGAAGTGAGAGTGAATGTCCACAGTACTCAGCTAAGTCTCTCCAGGAATCGAACCATGATGTTTTTTTCCGAATCACCAGCATTGTGATTTTCTTAGGTAGTCTTCTATCGTCCATCTTGATGGTGTTAAGAACATAATCAACCTGCATTTTAAGTGTTGAGATGAATAAGGAGGGAAGACACGTCTCAAGCATCAGTAAGTGGTTTGCAGTACTATTAGGTAACTTAAGAGTCCGTTTTAAGAAATAGCGTAGGAGCTGTTCCACTTCGTCAAACTCCTTGTGGCCCCAAACTTGGGCTGCATAGCAAATTATTGCTTTGGCTGTGGCTTGAAAAATGCGATACTTTGACTCATACCCCACGTCCTTGCATAGCATCACAGTGTTCCATGTCGCATTGAGTGCATTTTTGGACTTAGCTAGTTTATCTGATATATGCGTCCTCCAGTTGAGATTTCTACATAACCTTACACCAATGTAGTTATATTCTTTGATGACTTGATCTCCGAATTTCCATTTTTCACTGCGACAGTTACGTCCACCTCCGTTGATCATTAGTTGGAGACTTCCAGGCGACTCTGCCAGCACCACGATGTCATCGGCGAACATGAGAGTTTTGTATAAGAGATCAGCTGAAATTCGCGCTCCACCTTGAAGTATCTCTTCTATGTCGTCTATAAATAGAGCAAAAAGAAGAGGACTCAAATTACAGCCTTGCCTCAATCCTATTTCAACCTCGAACTTTTCGGACTTTGTGCTTCCAAAGACAACTGTAGAAGTTGTTGAATCATACAAAATTTCCAAAGCATTAACGAATTTTGTCGAGACACCTTTGTTGAGTAGCTTGAGAATAAGCGCTTTCCTATCTATCGTGTCAAAAGCAGATTTAAAATCAATGAAGAAGGCATATAGCTTTTTTTTTTAGTATAACATATATGTCAGCTACATTGGTAAGCGTATAGATTTGGTCGATTGTTGAGTAGTTCTTTCGAAAACCAGCTTGTGCTTCGCTCAATAAGTTATTGTTTTGGACCCAGTTGTAAAGCCTTTTGTAAAGAAGTTTTGAAAAGATTTTCATCGATGAATTAAGTAGCGATATCCCTCTATAGTTTGCCGGGTCTCCTTTATCCCCTTTTTTTAAGATTGGGCAGAGTATTGCTTCTTTAAAATAGCTTGGTACACAAGCTGAATTATATGCTTGGTTTAAGGCTTTTGTAAAGGAATCTATGTAAAGATCAGTACTAAATTTATAGAACTCTTGTGGTATACCATTTGGTCCCGGAGACTTGTCGCTTTGGAGTTCGCTCAATACTAATTGGACCTCTGTACAAGAGAAAGGTGCATCCAACTCGTCATTCTGGTAAAAAGGTATGGCAAATTGATATGTTGATGAAAAATGATCTCTTGCCAGCTTTTGGAAATGATCTGCTAAGTCCTTGGCTCCGATCGATGCCGTAGATTGTTTGCTTGGTTTTTTGTTTATAACTCTAACGGTTTTCCAGAACTCTGTTGCATTTCTGCATCCTGCAAGGTCATTCGCAATATTTCTTAAGTAAGTCTGGCGCTTATACCTTAATACTTCTTTATATTGCTTATTTACTGCAAGATATTGCTCTTTAAAATATAAATTATCTGGAAAACTTCTCAGCAAATTTAGCCAGGCAAAAGACTTCTTCCGTGCTTTTAAACAATCTTTATCAAACCATTTTTGGTAAAACCGAGAAGTGCTGTTACTCTTTAGTTGGCACTGTCGTGGTATAGATTCCTTAACAATTTCATCCAGCTGAGATAAATTAAGAAGAGATTGTGCATGTGATGCGGATCGTAGAAGAATAGCGTTGTTCAAAGAATTTGCATAACTATCAGCAAAAGCATTTTTCCATTTATATTTAGCTGTTTGTACCAGCTCTTCTTCTCGCCTCAGTTTGCTATTTAAGGTAATTGAGAGTTGTATTGGCAAATGATCAGAATGTATTTGTGTTAAAACTTCAAAATCATCTACCACAGAAGCCCAATCTTCCGACACTATAGCATAATCAATCACCGAATTTCCTTGTGGACCTACAAAAGTGAAGTCACCCAGTTTGTCTCCGTCGGTGGATCCATTACAAATGCTTAGTCCAAAGGAGTTGCATAGATCTATAACTTTTTTACCTTCTCTATTTATTGTGCTATCTCTTGATTCACGGTTTCTACTCATTTGATTATTTTCGCTTTCAAGAGTTCCGGTTCGCGCGTTGAAATCTCCAGTGAGCATTATGTTACTTAAATCATTTCCAAACAAGTTTTCTTCCAGCTTAATAAAGTCGTTTTCCCAGTTACTACAGTTTAAGTACATAGGGATGAGGTTGAACACTTTTCTTCCACATTTAATTTCCATAAAAACCATGTCTCCTATTTTTTTATATGTGCAGTTGACGCCATTGAGACTTTGTTTGAAGCCCATGAGTATTCCTCCGCTCGCCCGACCCTTTTGGTTAAATTTTACTGCTGGTACCCAACTTAATTTATATTCGGCGAAACTTGTTTCAAAATGTTCAATATACTCTTCTGTTACATGTGTTTCAAGTAAAATAAAAATTTCATATTGACAAATAAAATTTATAAAATCTATAATCTCAATCTTATTTTTCAAACCACTAATATTATAACTTAAAATTCTTATTCTAAACAATTTATTAATCTGACAGACGGCTTTTACCTAATTACATTGACTATAATTAAAATGTGCTATTTTGTTAACACCTAAGTCGGGAAGGATACAATTCATTTTGTTTCCAGCTGAAGTTGATGAACTGCAACTATCTTCGTTTTGTTTTTCTTGTTGATTATTTTTATTTATATTTTTGACATTTGAACGTGTTTGTTGTCTTTGTAAAATCTTTGAACAAGCATTTCTAAAGAAGTATTCACCAAGTTTATGTTTATCTTCCAATATTTCGAGATCATGATCCTGCTCGGCGACAAAACTTTTCTGCTCCTCATTCCATAGCACCACTTTATCATCGACTTGTAGTTTATCGTTGCGCAGTGCTGTTTTTAATCGAGGTTGCTTAGCTTGGATGATTTTTCGCAATTGGAGAAGCTTACCACGCTTTTGCCGCATCTTTAGGGGATAGTCGCGGCTTATTGAGATGCCTGTTTCCTTGAGCTTTTTTGCATTCTTTAGCACTTTAAATGCATTTTGTTTACTTCTAAATTCTGCCAAAACCGTGACAATATCATCATCTGCAGCAATTTGTCTCAAATCGTGTGAATTGATTTTATCATCTGAGCCGGAAATATTTTTGCAAGTGGTCTCGGCTTCTTCTAGTGGGTTCAAATGGTCTTTCTTCATTCGAATTATCAGGTTGCGTTCGTTTGTAGACATCTTGAGCTGGTCAATTTCATTTTGAAGAAGGTTGCATCTGTTACTCAGGGCATTTACGGCTTCCTTCAATTGAACATTCTCTTTTCTAACCTCACTTAATTCGCCGCGTAAGTCCAAGAAAAATACATAAGTACATATACAATTTCTTGAGCAAATATGAGCTTATGCAAGAAAATCATTAAAAATTTCATATATATTTTGTAAAAATTTCGATATGCAGTTCTCTTTAAACCTTTTAGATGTTCTATTATTGCATTTACCATAACTTGTGATCTTAACAAACAAATGTGTCTGGTGAATAATTAAAAAAAATACGTATTTGTATTATAATATCTTAAGCAAACATTTTTAATATTTCTTAGAGAGAATTCTTGAAATAATTTAATTAAAAAAATAATATTTATCTTCGTTGAACTTCTAACATTATTGTACATAAAATTAAAATAAAATGCCGAAAGTAGGTAAAGCGTCAAGATTTCCATCCGCTTAGTCAGGAGGATAAATTAATTTTCTAAAGAAATATCTCAAAATAAACAATGATAACTAATAAACAGAAAAACTATTTTTCTAAGTTCATATTTAAAACAAAAATGTAATAAAAAAGTCTATCTTAATTACTACTAATTTTGCTTAAATAACCTTTTGAAAGCCTATAAGACTAAAGTAGGTAATATCTAAAATAAACAAAAAAACAGATATGAATTTTTCCAAATTTGCGTTTGAAAATTCTAAACGAAGTCATTTATTTATATAAGATAGGTATTAACTTATTAAATGAAATTACTGATATAACTTAAATTAAAATAAACTTTAACTTTATTTTGTTTGTATTTAAACTAGTGATGGACATGATCATTCGAATGATCTTCGAAACAATTTCATAATAAAAACGGTGGGAAACAAACACTCCATTTCAAAGTAAAAAAGAAAGCAAAAACAAAACAAACAAAAATCATAACATATGGGTGATTGCTTCTCGCGCTTCCTTTTCAATTCCATATTCATTAATATAAATACGAGTATGAAACCAAAATCGCAGAATACACACACACACGAGATACACAAATAACCAACTTTTCGATTTTGTGTGTTTTCTTTTCTGTCCTTTTGTTGAAACTCCTCCTTTCAAAATTTAGCTTTCAAAACTAGCATTTGAAATTTCTTTTCGCAACATTAGGTATATTTTTCAAACGTTTACTTCTCAAAATTCTGCATTTTAAAACTTTTTCATTAAAATTTCTGCTTTCAAAATTCTTTCTTTCAATATTTCTGCATTGCAAAACTTTTTTTTTTTTAAATGTTAAAATTCTAGGTATTTATTTAAAATGCATTGTTTCAAAATATTTCATCTTAATATTGGTTTTATTAGAATTAGAATGCATTTTTAAAATGATTGTATAGGTACCTACCTGCAATTAATTATGCATACGTTCTTTTAACGAAAATATCTGCTTACATACATAATGTAACTACAAATTTCCATTCCATTAAAAAAAAAAGTCACAACGAAAGATCAACATTGAAACCTTTTTAAACTAATCTAACAAAAAATAACAACCAACAAATACCTGTGTGTACGTACAATACATACATATAAAAATAAATTATTTTCTTCTATTCCAAAAATACTTCACAGAAAAAGTAAAAGAATATGCAAACTCTCTTTTGCAAATAAGTACTTGTACCTACACACAAAAAACAGCCTACAAATGCCTGTATACAAAAATAATTTGTTTCTATTTCCAAACATACGTTACAGCGAAAGAAAAATATTTCCTTCTTCTAAACAATATTTTCGCTAATTAATCAAAGGAAATGGCAAAATAGCTTTATTTCTGTTGTCTTCTTCTCAATCTTGTGTTTGCTTAAGCCTAGTACGCAGATCGGGAAAAATTTTATCTCCCATACATTTTTTTCCTAGGACAAATTTTGTCTTGGATATTTTTCCGAGCAGTACGCAGTTAGCGCGCAAAATTCATAGTTTTGTGCATTGCCGTACAAAATGTCTCCACTAAATTTTGCCAGGAAAAAGAATGATACAAGCATTATTTTGCAGGACAAATTTTGACAGCCACCGTATTTCCGGAAGTGATTTTGTCAATACTGGTTTTATGTAAAAGGTGCTGTTGCTTCTCTTGAAAGATTCAAGAGGAGATTCCAAAAAGGTATGAACGACTTTTGTAAGACAACCCGTTCCAGAGATACACTCCAAAACACATTAAATTATTTTTTATCTCTCCAAACTCAAACTTTTGCGCGAGATTTGGACAAGTTTTGTAGAGATAAAATTTGTATTGTCTCGATCTGCGTACTAGGCCTTAACTGTCATTATTATTCCTTATTTCTCAACTGTTCCAACTCTACACAACTCTAAGAGAAATAGTTTGAAAGCCGCCTGTCTGGGCGGCGGCGGGCGCGTTGTTAGTACCCCTTCATGTTCATTGCTAGTATTCTCATGAGTACTATTGATTTTATATACGAGGGCCTAGTAAGCAGATTGGGCAAAGACAAAATTTATCTCTAGCATTCTAATCTCTACAAAAACTTTTAAAATGCAGCGCAAAAGTTTTAATTTGGAGAAATAAAAAAACCTGTCAAGTATCTTTCAAAAAATAAATACTCACATAAAAGTATAAACATTTTGTTTGGAAATACTTATGTCTGGAGAGTCCTTTTCTGAATCCCAGACATAAATTATTAAATACAACGAATTAAAAACGAAATTTGATTTACTCAATCTTCATGAGGCCCGTTGACAAAACGTTCTGGGAAACGCTAAATGTAGCCTCGGGAAAATGTGTGGTATGATTTTGGAACATCTATAGCAAAGAATAGTGAGTGATCGAATAAAAAAAATCCGTATGATGTATTAATTGTATATACAGTTCCTTGCATAAGTATAACCGCACCCTGTAAAAATGAGTTTTGTAGAAAATTAAAATGGGAATGACACCTTACTATTTTTTTTATTGAATGGCATCACTAATCAAGTAAATTGAGAAGAAAAAAAGTTCCGTTATTTTCTCTTCTGGTGTTTAAAAATTAAAAACAGATTTTTATGTATTGCAAAAGTATAACCGCACAATGCAAACCTGTCTGAAGCTTCATTCAGTTATGTGCTTTGAAATGACAAACAACAATGCCGCGTAGTACACATTTAAGCAATAGGGAAAATGTAAAATTAAATCTTTTCGGTTAAGTGGCCTAATCTTAAGGGCTATTGGTAGAAAAATTTCAAGATCCGATCCTGTCGTCCGAAATTTTTTCCAAGATCCATAATCTTATGGGACAAAAATAAGTCCCGGGCGTCCGCAGAAGCTGGTACGCCGCAATAAGAGACGTTTAATCAATGCTGCATCCAATTCGATGCATTCTTTGCCGGAAGTTCGTGACGAATCGGGGTTAGGAGTTTCGGTTTTAACGGTTTTTCGTGCCTTAAAAGCAGTTGAATGATTGTTCGGGGCAAAATGGTGCCAGCTCCATATCTGACAACATCCCAAACAAAAAAGGTTAAAATTGGCCTGTAAAAATATGAACCGGAATTCGAAGACCGTAAGTAATATTCCATTAATTTACACTTAACTCTTGTTATTCCAAATGGCATAATCCAATGAATGTTTTTTTTTAGATTATTTTCAGTGACGAAAAAAAGATTAATCTTGATGGGTCAGATGGTTTTAACGGATATTGGCATGTCTGAAAAAGGAAAAAAAGTTTTTTTCCAAGAGGAACTTCGGCGGTGGCAGTTGTATGGATTGGCTGGCCTTCTGCGACCGTAGTAAGGTTGCACTTGCCTTCGCCTCTACAACGATGAACAGTTCAGCTTACACCCAGGTACTTCAGGATAATTTGGTATCCTACTTAAGACGATTTCGTCGAGTTCGATATGTCTTCCAGCAAGATAATGCCTCAATTCACGTAAGTCGTCAAAGTTTGGAGTATTTCGAATCCAATAACATAAATTTGATGGATGGCACGTTCTCCAGATTGTAACCCTATTGAAAACCTTTGGGAAATTTTGACCCGCAAAATGTATGCCCATTATAGGCAATTTGTCAGTGTTGCTGAGCTGCAAGAGGCAATTGTGGAAGAATGGAACTTTATAGACGATTTCATATTAAAAAACCTTGGCAACAGTATGCCAACAAGAATTTTTATCTTGATCGAAAATAGGGGCAGCAAGATCCCTTACTAGCTTTTCCTAAAAAATTTACTTAAAATAAAGAAAAAATAAAAATAAAAATGCGGTTATACTTTTGCAATACAAGAAAATCTGTTTTTAATTTTTAAACAGCAGGAGAGAAAATAACGGAATTTATTTTTTTCTTCTCAATTTATTTGATTATTAGTGCCATTCAATAAAAAAAATAGTAAGATGTCATTCTCATTTTAATTCTCTACAAAACGCATTTTTACAGGTGCGGTTATACTTATGCAAGGCACTGTACATATGTATATGCGAATGCCATACATATGTAAATCATTTTTCTTTTTTAATTTGTTGGATTTAATAATTTCGGTCTGTGATTCGGAATCGCAATCTTCAGACATGTTTCCAAACAAACTGTTTGCATTTGGAAAAGTTTTTGTAGAGATAAGATAGAGATAAGCTCGATCTGCGTACTAGTCTATACAATCTAAAACACTTTCAATGTTCACTGTTCAGATATTCGTAAAGTATACAAAAAATCAGTACTTGTACTTATACTTCTTTTTAAAGCGTCAAGAGCAGATTCCAAAAAGGTATCAACCATGTGTTTATGACAAGAAACTCCAAGGAGGCACTCCCAAACCTTTTCAGTATATACTACATACATACTCGTACATTTATGCATACTTTTCTAGCATATAAAAGTGAACACTGAAAATGTTTTGGAGTGTAACTATGGAACGGGTTATCCTTCGAACATGGTTGATACCTTTTTGGAATCCGCTCTTGATGCTCTGAAGAGAAGCATCATTTTTTTCTCATAAAACTTAGTCTTACTTCTCGTAAGACTTTTTGACATATTAACCTACAGCGTATTTTTTTTTTTTTTTTTTTACAATGCACTCACGCTCAAGGGTATGTTTATAGACCCTTATAGTGTTAAACACAGTACGGGCGATGGGGAAATTAGGGAGGGAGAGAAAGGAAGTGACGATGAACATTGGTTTTGAATGTTTGCAAATTGAAATGGCGAGGGAAAACTGTGCCGGGTAAGTTATTCCATCATCGTCTTGTGCGACTAAAAAACGAACCTCTATATTTGACGGTACGACCAAAGTTAGGCTCAAGGGTGACCTGATGAGCATTCCTAGCGAAGCGGGTATTACGGGTGAATTGATAAAGGGGAGGAATGAAACTGGCTACTTCAAGTGAGCATTGCTTGTGAAAGAAGCGATAAAACAGGGAAATACATGAAACATTACGACAGTGTTCAAGGGATGGGAATGAATCCATGATAGCTCTGTTTCCTATCAGTTTTAACGCTCTGTTCTGAATTCTATCCAATAAATTGAGAGAAGATTGTGCTGCAACTGCCCAAAGGTGTGAGTTATACTCGAGTTTTGGACGTATAAACGCCTTATAGATTGTAGCCAGATCAGAAGGGGTGAAAAATTTTTTACATCGATATAGAAATCCTAAGCATTTAGCAGCATTTTTGGCGGTATCGATAATGTGATCATTCCAACGAAGATCGTCGTTAACACATACCGAGTACTGAGAGCTTTTCGGTTTTTTCGATGCAAGTGCCATTGCTTCAACGACAATAGACAGCATTGAGTTTTCGAAGCATTAAACTCCACACGGTTTTTTGTACCCCATTTAACAATGCTATAAAGATCGGAGTTTAATGAACTTATCATACGGTACCGTTTCAAATTCACTTCCGAAGGAGATGGACGTGAGGTTGGGAACGAGTATGAAAAGCTGAGAGTGGAGTCGTCGGCAAAACAATGAAGTGGATTAGAAGTTTCAGACAAGAGATCATTTATAAAAATGAGGAAGAGAGTTGGAGACAAAACGGAGCCTTTGGGAATACAGAATACCAGCATTTATTTTGTGAAGATCAGACTTAAAACCATCCAAAACAACATGTATTGAACGATCTAGAAGGTAATTTCCAATCCAAAGAATAAGGGTTTCGTTGATGCCAAACGCACGCATTTTCGATTAGAGAGCCTGGTGCCAAACTCTATCAAATGCCTTAGAAATATCAAGCGCAATAATCTTACTTTCTCCAAAACAATGTAAAGATCTGTTCCACTCTTCGGTGAGATATGCCATCAGTTCACCAGTGGAACGATTGCTGCGAAAGCCGTTTTGCCGGTCATTAAGAAGCTTTCGATCTTCGAGATATTTCTTGAGCTGATGATTTATCAGCGTTTCCTTGACCTTGGAAAGAAGGGACGTAAGTGCGATTGGTCGATAGGACGAGGGGGAGGAAGGGTCACCTTTTTTTGGAATAGGCTGGACAAATGCTATTTTCCATCTTCTAGGGAAGATTCCAGAACAGTAGGAGCGATGGAAAAGCTTACGCAATGGTTTTGCCAGCGATGATGAACACCTCTTCAAAAGAATGGGGGGTATACCATCAGGACCAGCGGATTTGTTTATATCAAGATCTCGAAGGGCTCTGGCAACTGTACGAGTGCGGAAATATACCTGTCCCATTGAATGATTTACGTTCTCAAGTACAGGAGGGGCAATGTTGCTAACAGGCAACGTAGAGCTAGCAGCAAAATGAGCTGCAAGTACATTTGCCTTCTTTAAAGAGCTAGTTATTGGTTTGTCATTGTAGATGAGCGTTGGAACCGAAGATGAAGTTGAATATTTTACGTTCTTGACAAATGACCAGAAATTTCTACTGCCTTTGGGACATTGCAGAATTTTTTACCTTAATTTCTGTTCATGTAAGAATTTGGTTCTCTTTATAACAGCGTTGCATTGGTTTCTGACTTGTTTAAACTTTTTCCGATTTTCCTCGGTTGGGTTGGCTTTGTAGGAGCGGAAACTTACTTCTCTCGACCTGATAGCTTCTTTACAGCTTGTATCGAACCAAGACTTTTCTTTCGACTTTATGCTCTTAATTCTGTAGGGAATAAAAGTACGCATCACAAGAAAAATCACTTCTGTGATCATATCAGCACTGGCATCAATGTCACTATCGAGGAAACATAGTGACCAGTTAAAAATTCTAAAAAAGTTATTCAAACCGTCCCAGTTGGCTTTCTCGTATTGCCGAACGGTCCTAGTGGGATGTGTTTCTTTAACTGGATGTATGGGACACGAGAAACTGGCTGATATTACACAATTGTCCGAAGTGCCGAATGGAGATTTTACCGTTATTGTATACTTATCAGGGTTAGAAGTAAGAAACAAATCAAGAGTGTGAGCGTTTTGCCCAGCAACATCTGGTATTCGGTTGGGCTCATCTACCAGCTGAGTAAGGTGGTGCATCTCAGCAAAGATCTCAACATATCTTCCCTCGGGTGTTGTCTGTCCTGAATGGCGGAGCCAATTTGAATTGTGTACATTGAAGTCGCCCGCAATAATGACTTCAGTGTGAGGGTACAGGGAAACAATTCGGGAAATGGAATCAGACAGCGCATCGAACTCATTAAGATTTGAATTGCTGTCCGGATTCGGGCTCCTATAAATGAAACAATAATGTATGATGTGCTTGCGGATAGTAAATTTGAGCCACACGAAATTAAAGTTCGTATTAGAACAATGTCCCTATTGAGGAAGACTCAAATAATATTAAATATTTTGTAATTATTATCAGTTTCATTAGTTATTACTTATTATGTATTGTAATATATACAACTTGTTTACGAATTTTTGATGCTATAAAAGATTGAATCTTGCTGTATCTAGTAATTTTATAATAATACAAATACAAATACAAATACATACAAACACAATCATCAGATGTCACTTAACTATCCATTACAAGAATCATGCGATAAACATCACAAGAGACATGCAATTGGTAGCAAACGACAGTTATTTGAAAGCAAGTGGATAAGTGGGAGATGGAGATGATAAGGAAACGCGCCGTTATCTGGTGTTGGTTAGCCAATGTGTAGTATTATTTTTTTTTTTTTTTGTTTTTGTGTTTATATATATATATTTTTTTTAATAGATATTATTAGGCTTGGGGCGCACTACGAGACTTATCGCACTCGCGACCGCTTGGTATGAGCGGTGGAAAAAATCCAACATAAAATTTGTCTTAGGAAAAAATTTGTATGCGAGAAAAAAATTTTCCCAATCGGCGTACTAGGCTTTAATAATATGACTTTACCTATAAAAAAAAATACTTCTTTTCGTGCTTATCTACAAATTTTGAGCAAATTTGGTGGTTATTAATGTATTAAAATTAAAAAAAAATTTAAGTTTCCCCAGCAAATTTAAAAAAAATTAATTAAAGAAAAGTTTAAAATTCTTAAAATAGTACGATAAACGCGAAACGTATTTTTGAGATATTTAAATAAACAGTAAAAGTTAATAAGAAATAATTTTACAATTTAACTAAAAGTACATTTAATTATTATGAATACTTACCTACATACATCATTTTCGTTTTAAAAACAAATGTACACAGAGTAATTTGAAATTAATTAAATGGTTAGTACAAAGTTTAAAAAATCGACATTGTAGTTCGAATAATTTTGAAAAATTAAAAGAGGTAACCATACTTTTTTTTTGGAAAAAAGAAAATTTGTTTCCCTAATCTGTTGGATTGTGTCCAAAAACTGTTAAGTAGGAAGTTTTTTTTTTTTCAAAGTAAAATTTTTTCCATAATATTTTAGATGTTAATGTTAAACAAAATGATAAGTACAAAGTTACAAAAAAAATCGATAATGTAGATGCCGAAATATTGAGTTTTCAAAATTTTACTTTTAATAATTTTGGTTTTCAAATTTTATTTCTCAAAATGGTACTTTTTTTAAATTCAACTTTTCAAAATGTTGCTTCTAAAAGTTGTGCTTTTCTAAAAAATTGAAACCTTCTTTGGAAAATAACTAACAAAATAACCAACAAATACCTACATATGTACATAACATAAATACATATTTTAATAAATAATTTTCTTCAATTATCAAAAATACCTGACATCAAATGAAAAAAATTAAACATTCTTTTGAAAATAAGTACTGGGGGTCAATTCTCTATCTGTGAAACTGTGAAGTGATAAGTTTTTTCACATGTCAAAATATTTTCAAATATTTAAATTTGTTTTCACACTCAAACGATTTTGTGAAGAGCCCTGATAAAATATGAAAATTACAAAAACAAAATTATACTCCAAAATGAGTATCGTGTATCAAAAATGAGAGCATTTATCATTTTAGTACTGTTTAGTACATGTTTTGACAAACATTTATCAAAATGAGTACCAGAATCGCATTATGTGAGTTCATGAAATGTAAAAATGAAAAATGCCTGTGAAAACTGAAATGATAACTTTTTTATCACTTCACAGTTTCGCAGATAGAGAATTGACCGCCTGGTATCTACAAAAAAATAACAACCTACGTATATATGTATATACAAAAAATGTTTTATACCCTAACATACGTGACAGCGAAAGAAAAATTTTATAACCTTGTTTCGAGCAACATTGCTTTTTTTCTCTTTGCTATAAAGCCTAGTATGCAGATCGCGCTAAATTTTATTTCCCATACAAATTTTCTCCAAAATTTAGCCAAGCTAAAATAATGTCAAGCATTTTAGCCGAGAGGTACGCTGCTCCAGCTTAAAAATCAGAATTTCTGTTCAAACTGTACATAACTTATCAGTCAACATTTAGCGGACGGAAGTCTTGCAAGATTTTCCACAGCAAAAATTAAAAATCACTCATAATTCATAATTCTTAAAAAACCATACTTTAAAAAAAGTTCTTTTGACGGTGTTCACATTGGACTTACTCAACCGATTTATTTTGACGTAAGTCCACGCTGTCGTGTTCAGACACAAAAGTAGTGTCAACACTCCAGACTCACTTTGACGTCTTGTAGTTGTCATAATTGTTGGCCATTTGCTATGTCACTACAAATATACAGCGAATTACAAAAGTAAGTAAGCACCTCTTATTATTGTCATTGGCATTGATCGAGGGTCATTTTGCAAACTTCCAATGTTATTTTATTTGGTTATTATTTTGTGTATAGTAGACGGACTTTTGTTAACAATTTTACCATTCTAGCACTCCGATTTATTTTCGAAATAGTGTTTGATTATAATTTTTTAAATGAGTGCTTAACTTTTGTGATACACTGTACCTTCGCGTGTCATATTATGTCACCAAAACAAATGTAAAAAAAAATCCATTAATTTTCAATTTGTTTTAAAATCCTGCCTTACTTTCTCGTCTCCTTCTTACCATGAAGTGCGAATGAGAAAAAACACAGAGACGTCAAAATAAGTCGGCAGAGTGAGTCCAATGTGAATACCGCCTTTAAATCTTTGAACAAATTTCATTTAGAGAACATCAGTTTCTTGCTTTGAGTATATATAATATGGAGGGCTCGTTCCTATCCCTAATGCATTGTAGTACTTGAAGTTGTGATAGGGGTCGCTGTCTCACTTTCTGTAAGTTAAGGATACAGCCGTATCCTCCGATTTGTGCTTACCTTCTCCTCGCATATAGTTCTCGGTCACATGTGATATGAAGCACTCGGCAATAACTTTGTCTTACACAAATTTGAGTACCGCCCCCTATGATAGTCACGCATTTGGAATAGAAACGAGCCCTCCATAATATATATACTCAAAGGTTTCTTGTGACATTTTCTCCACAAGGTTCTGTTTGGAGAAAAATTTAGGAGATACATAGGCTAACCTTCATTATTATTCTCTATTTTTAATTTCTCAACTGTTCTCCACTCTACACAACTATGCCGCAAAAATTTCAACTCGCCTTTGCAGTTGGCACGTCGTCTTCGTTCCTCTCCACGAGACTACCATAAATATTTCTGTGGTGTTTGGTAGAAATATGATAACTCCATATAATAATTTGCCTCCTTAAATTCACTTTATATCGCCCTCGAACCTAAACGGGTAAACCGATTTTCTTAAAATTTGGAACATAATTATTCAAAAAATATTTTCAAAAGTTTTCCAAATTTAAAGATAATCGGTCAACTCGTTTCAACCCTAGGTCCATGTAAAGTGAACGTAAAATCGCAAATTATTTTTGGACTTATCATGTTTGTACCAAACACCACAGATTTATAAACAAAGCCCATACTGTAGAACGATTTTGTTCTAAAAAATCATATCCCAATAAAACCTTAAGGAATAAGGGGACATCCTGTATAAAAGCTTATGAAGTGCAGAACAATTCATCTGTTTAGTGGGTGCTAATAAATAAGCCTGACGTATACTACTGATCGTAGAGGACAAATTTATTTCAACTCGACACAACGCATTTATTACAAACTTACAAGAGTTTGATACGTAGTAAATAGGGTACCGAAAAAATTGTTTCAGGAAAGGTATCATAAGTAAATACGGAAAAAAACAGAAATAAATCCAAAAATGTTCGAAGTAGTTTTAGGAAATTAAAAAAAAATTTCAAAACAAAATTCTTAACTAAAGTTTATTCAGTATAATTTGATTATTTTTCACTAAAAAGTAAATAATCAATTGCGTACAAGTAACTATATGGTACAAGAAATTCACAATTAAAATAAAATAAATATAACTAGGTATAACACAAACTTCAGTAGAAAAAAATTAAATTTACACAAAACAGCAAATAAAGACTTCTTAAAACCAAAACAAAAATTATATAAACATAACATAAAAGTAAATTCAGACTTATAATAAAAAGTAATTAAATATAACTATTTTAAAGTAAATTTTCCATCGACGAACTTGTATTTTTGTATGAATTTTATCAATTCGAAAGATGGCTCATAAATATCTTTACGTTTTTCTGTAAATATTCTTGAAAACATTAAATTTTCCACGATGCTTACGTTTTAAAGATTCCTAAACTTGTTTTTTTTATGTCATACAGAGTGATCAGCGCTGTCTTTAAATATGCTGGTTAAGAATTTTTTTCAAAGAGAAGAAGATCCTAGTCCGAACCCTGGCCAGGAGTTCAAGTAAAGCGAATTGAAACAAATCACTATTCTTCCTTCTCAAGAAACTATTTGTTTATATTCTTGGTTTGGTAAATATGTATGAATAGGTTCTGAATGCAACAACTGAACAAGCGGCGAAATGACATTTTTTTTAGATGTGTGCGTTTTTCCTTCAGTCGGTTTGACAAAACAGCTTGAGATTGAGACCAAACCGAAATGACGTCATTCCTTTATCTTACCGTTTTGATACTCCTTGTTGTTTCGTAGTTGATCTTATACATTTTATAAAACAGAACCTTCTCTTTCTTACACACACTTACATACATATATAACAAAACAAAAAACCATACAACTGTTAGCTACCAAAAAATTCCCGAAATGTTTTCCGATGAAGGAGAACATTTTAGTTGTTTAATTCAAGTCGTACTTAAAGGAACACTTTTGTTGTAAACTGTGTCATAAATAACTGCTTCCTTTAAGAAACTGAAGGATTTTGTTTTATCTGATTTTTTTTTATTAAATTCAACTCATTGAGAAATAAACAAATATACCTACCAAGGGAAGAGACGTGCGCGATAAACATATGCCCTTATTATATTAACAACGCAACTCTGCCTTTTGCTAAGGCAACGTTATTATTTTTTTTTTTTTCTCATTGCTTTGTTTTCGCTATCGATTTCAAAAATTGACAATCGTAAGCGTAGCTAGTCATAGAAAGATATTTGAACATTAATTTTGTTCAAAAATAACATTAACTCGGAAGTTAATTTGCCCTTAAACCAAGTTTATAACAATTTTAAAAATACAAAAGCTGAAGAATATAACAACTAAAATGCTGCAACATCATATAAAGGATGAATCTTCCTTTTTCTATCCCCACAGTAACCCGATCGAGAATTCTGGACTAATTGATCAACATAGTCGGGAATTACACAGTGCATTAGTTGCGACAATAAATAATAGTGTAGCAGTAAATGGATCCATCACGACAGGAACTATTGCTAATTCACCGTTACAAACTAAAAATATCAGTTGTTTAGTACAGCACAAGCAATCTCAACAACAACAAAATACTCATATTGGAGCCATAAATATCAACAGCTCCTCGAAATCGACATCTTCGGGAAGATCAACCCCAAACAACAATAGCACAGATCCGGCACCTGGAAAACTTTTTGTTGGTGGTCTCAGCTGGCAAACCTCTTCAGAGAAGTTAAAGGAATACTTTAATATGTTCGGAACGGTCACAGATGTTTTGATTATGAAGGACCCTATTACACAGGTAAAAATGAAATTTGCTTTTGTTAATTATGTATGTATTGTATAATGTTATTATGGTTATATTTTCTTTATTATTTATTTTCTTCATTTTGGGTAGGTAGGTAAGTGAAATAGGCAATACAAAAGGTTTTGTTTTAATGTCAAACGTGTTTGCTGGGTATGAAAAATAATGTATATTAGGTACACAGATAATGTAATTACATTAAGCACAAATAAAAAACGGCGAACAAGAATTATTTTTTAAAAAGCATTATGAACCGTCTCATAAAATATTGAGCAGTATTATCATATAAACAAGAAAAGCTTCTGCAATTTTCCATAGAAATTGATGAATTTATATGGAAGATATTTTCTTATATTATTTACATATGTATGTATGTAGGTATACGAACATATAAATATTGTAAATTTGACATATAAATGTGGCATACCTAAATATCTATTTTAAGTTATATGTACCTTTCAATACTTTGTTTAATATAGCCGGTATAATGTTTGAATACATTATGTAAGGCGCATAATATGTATCGTTTATTATATATGTAAATAAGTATATTTTATTAACCTATATTTGATTTTATTTTTAATTAAATTTGTGATTTTAGTTAGGTTTTCTGGTGCTCATATATGTGCATATGTAGGTATATGATAACCTTCATAATTCACAGTGATTGTCGAAAGTGGTTACACAGATAATATATGATTAGTTAATTTTGCATAACAGACAACTGTGAAATTTTTTATAGGTACAAAATTAATAGTCCAAGAGCCGACAGCAAAATATCTTTATCTTGACGATTCGGATAAATAAATAGAACTCAAAATATAAGCTATTTACGCGAACCTTACCGTTTTTTTTGTTAATTTTTACTTTTTATAAAATCTCCAAAAAAAGTCTATAAAAAAACCTATTATATTGACTTCTATTAATCATATCATCAAGATTAAGGTAGTAAGGATATTGAAGTCGTTATACCTCTGACAAAAATTGGAAAAATCACTATTTATAACCCCTTACCCGCACAAATGGCGAAGAAATATGTCGGACTTTTGTATTTGACCAAAAAATCGAGTTTTTATATTTGATTTAAGTTAATGCTGGAAAAATTAAAAATATGTAATAAAAACAAATTCAATCGGAAAACCGGCCTGATTTTTTTCTTTATTTAAAGTATAATTAAAATCTGGAGTTCGTTTTTTTTCCTATTTATGTACATATCTGTAGTTCCTATATATATTCCATTTATATCGGTAGAGAAAAGAAAAGTAGCCCCTTAATTTAAGATATTTATCTTAGTGGAAGAAATATTTTACTGTTTCCTTAAAAGGTTCAAGATATTCAACCCTATCACGAATACGAATCCCGAAGAATCTATCACAGAATCCATTCGTAGTGAATATCTGCTACGAATGTCGTGAAATTTTGTATACCTGAATACGAAATTTGATCTCTTTTTCTACAAGTATTTTGTATCGGGACGCTATGAATGAAAACGCTTGCATTTTAAATAAAAATGTAAGTATGTATTTACTCGTAACAATTTTTTTTTATAATATTTACTGCTTTAATAGGGCAAACACACACAACCAATAAGGCACTACACGAAAGACTTTTCCAAGATTTTTTTCATTATTTGAAATATCCTTCAAAATCCATTTCAATAAACTTCACACATGGCACAATGTTTGACACAAAATTGATTTTTGATTTCATAAATGAGAACGAGAACGGGTAATGAGGCAATGTTTTTTTGGAAATCTAGTGAAGTACATTTTTAGAATGGATTCTATGATTTTCACGACAACCAGCCTCGCACATGAATTTTTTTAGAAACGGAAAACCTTTAACAGACAATAAAGCTATACAGAATATGTCTTACCCTTATCGAGAAAAATTATATATGGAAATAAATAAACGAAACAAAGTTTTTTTCTTAAATCAGAAATCTACAAAAAATCTTCTTTAATTTTATTTATTGTGATCTTTCTTGTTAACTCAGGTTGTTATTTTCTAAGCTTAGGTCAATTTATATTTCAATATAATGAAATAAAACACGTGCTATTTTTAATGAACGACGTTTCGTCTATGATTATAGACATCAGATTTTTATTTTATTATTTTAAACAATTATATTGCATTTTATTTATAAAAGGAGATAATCTCGTACTCATTACTTTACTTCACAAAAAACATTTTGAACCAAGACTTGTTACGCAAATGTCTTAGTATTTTGATTGACACCTACAAACAATTTCTTTTTTAATATCGTTCTTCTAATGAGATATTAGCCTTTTTGTAGACAGCAAATTTCTTAATCATGGTAGTCTTAGATGTCCAGTTATATTTTGCCTTTTTTTATAAAACATTGTTGTTTACTTTCTTTTATTTATAAAAGGACTGCCTTTGGCGATCTAGATGCTTTTTTTTATTTTACTAACAATATTTTTGTATAGCTAGATTAAATTCTTCATATGAATTCAAATATGCTTCATTTCGACTTTCATACGTAAATTTACAATTGCTAGGATCAAAATTAACGGAATCAACATCAGAATCTTTTTTTTTACTTGCGACTTATAGGTACTATAAGGCAAGTTATACATTCGTAAAAAAAATCGAACTCAAAAAAATTTCATTTAGTTAAAGTTAGGTAATGGATAAATGGTTATTGAGGGTACCCCCCATAAAATCATTTTTTTGTTTTTGATTTGCTCAAAAACGATACAACCGATTTTGATCAGTTTTTTTTTTTTGCTAGCGCTCCCCAAAAACAAATAGAATTGTGTACTCAAATTTTCAAAAACATTTTTTTTTGATTTTTAAAAAAAACTTCAAATTTTTTTTTTAAAACTCTTAAAACTCTTAAAAAAAAAAAACTTTTAAACTTGATAAATAAAAGTTTCTCAATATAATCTACAAGATGTGAGAAAAAAAAATATTTTACCTAAAAATAAAGGTAGGTACCTACCATACAAATGCTAAAAGATTAAAAAAATGGTTTTTAAAAATCGTATTTTTCTCGAAAATTAATTTTTACGATCTTTAATTTAATAAGACAAATTTTGAAATCAAAATATTACAGCTTGTACTCACCATAGAACCATTTTTTCTTATTTTGAATTTCTCATTATTTATGTATATAACGGATCTTAATGAGTTTTTTTAATAGAGAAGCTTCTAAAAAGTCTAAAACACATTGCATTTAAAAACTTTAAAATAAATATTTTTTGAATTTTTGAAAACAAAAATCTATTTTTTCTTTTTTTTTTTTTTTTTGAAAATTCGATATCTCAGAAACGGCTCAATATTTTTTTTTTGTAAATTTAATTTTTATTCGAAAAATAATAAAAACTTTAATTGGCGTACCAAAATTTTTTCTTAAAAGCTTTTTCTTAGGAAACCACTACAACGACTTATAATTTTTGTTCTTGCATAAATTCATATTTGCATAGCATTCTTTTTTTGTCGCTTACTACTAAAAGAATTTAAAAAATTAATTTTATCCTTATGAACAGTTTTCTCTAATAACATTCTTTTTTAAAATTCCTACAGCCATATTTATAAACTCATTATAGTGAGTACATAAGGCTATGTAACCCTTATAAACGCAAAATCGTTATTTATAAAACTTATGTGACGTTGAATAGAGGCATTATAAGTTAAACGCGTTTGGAGGTTGAATAGTGCCTACATAAGAACATTTTAGTATTGAACTGTCACATTCACTTTGACATCACATTGAATTATAAAGATTATCAAAAAAAAAAATGCCTTTGACTTGATATTGAAACTGAAACTTTGTGTTATTTTTATTTATTGAAACAAAAATGTTATACTAATATATTAAAAACAAATTGAATTGAAAATTGTTTAGAATTAAATAGATAAATATACTTGTTGGTGATGTCTCTCCACGCATCCTTCTTCATCCGGTGTGTTAGTGTTGTAATTATTATCTTGCATTATTGAATTGTATCCTCAAGAACTTGTCTGAGGAGTATTCCAGCTATAATGAAACGAATAACAATTGAATCGGTCATTTCAAAAACCTCTTAAGTCACATTTTTTTCCAAAATGCTTTTTTTGCTGAAAATGGTTCCTTAAAGGGAGATGCGTATTCTGGGTAAGAACCACGTAAGTCTGTACATTCCTTCCTCTTCAAATAATACCGTAGGAAAGACGTTCATTGCATAAACAACATAAGTCAGTGACTTAAGAGGTTTTTGCATGCACTACCAAAATGGCGGGAGTAGTTTGATATTTTAAATTTGCTTTGCTCTGATTGGTTCAACAATATTCAAATCTTCAATTTGATAACAACAGTCATCAATGTCAAATTTGCGTTTTTCATACAACTATTTTCTGCGAAAATAATTTTAGCTTTAAAAATGTCTTCAAGTGAAACAGAGAGTGATGGTGCGCCGAAAAAGAAGAGAACGTGTAATACATTAATGAAATGTTATAACAAATTATAAAATTGAAAGACAAGACATAAACTAATTTATCTAAGAGATTTTAAAAACTGAGGAACTGTTGATTTCAAGTTGCAGAAGAGTAGAATCATATGTCGAAGTAAGATTATTGAGCTTGATATTTCTAAGGAATTTGATGGATTTTGGCATTAAGCTATTATATCGAAAATTTTGAGTTTGGTATCAATGAAGCCCTTATTCGTTGGATTAGAAATTTTCTACTGGATTGTTGAATTCTTTTTTTTTTTTGGAAGGTTTCAAATCGGATCTTCACAAAATAAATGCTGGGGACCCCAAGGTCTCCGTTTAGTCTCAGACTCTCTTTCTCATTTTTATGAATGATCTGATGATTTGCACTTAATTGTCTATCTTAGCTTTTCATATTCATCCGTCGCGTCTGTCAAATTCACGTCCATCTCATTCAAAATTTAGAAAATATAGTCATAGAGATAAAAACTGAAGATGTTTTGGAATTCATGAAATTGTGGCCAAATTTGTACAAAAAAACATGTTTGTCAACACTGAATCTTATAGAAAAAAATCCCACAAAAACAGAAAAAGCACCTTCGACATATATGAGCTTTAAGTATGCTTCACATAGAAAAGGTACTATCATAGAAATATATTGATGGATTGATTAAACATTCATTATTAGTAATAAATAAAGTTGCAACTTCGGTTTCACTTCTATCAGCAAAGGCTTATGTTTTAAAAGTGCCCATCAATAAGAAAATGTTGAAGATAATCAATCTATGTACCTTAAAGATATTAAAACATGACAAAAAGTTATTCTTTAGTGTAATTTTCAATAATAAGCAATACAAAATATAATTACTACCATTTTTTTGGTTAAATTATACACCACTTACCCCAGTCCTTGCTAAAACAACTTAAGTCAAGAACAGTTTTTTAGGTTTTTTTCATTATTTTTATTAATAAACTGTGAATTTTTTTCGCTTTTTAATTTTCTTACCACTAAAATACTTAGTTAAGCATAAAAAAGTGGTTTAAAACTCATTTGTTTGAGCATGAAACAGTTTTTATTCATTCCTGAAAAATTCTAATTGAATGACTTATGAGGTTTTTGAAATGACCGATTCAATTTGATTTCCAGTAATGTGGTAGAGATAATAACATACTTTATCTGATGAATCAAAGTTAATTGTTGGAATTCTTTTAGCTTTTGGTAGTTTCGTTTTTATTTATTAAATTCGATAGACAGACAAGATGTTTTTTTTTGTTTTTTGATAAACAGCTGAGTGCTATGAAGGCTAAATGTAATAGATTCTTACTTTTTGGTACTTTATTTGACACAAGCTCATTATAACTATTCAGGGTAGGCAAATGTTTTATAAATATGAATTTGCATAGTGGATGAATAAGTCGTTATGCATTGCATAACTATTCACGCGTTTAGCGAATTCTAATAAATAGGGCTGCTAGTCTATTACATAGGAGCAAGTTCGTGCGACCCAGTCGTGCATTTTATTAATATTTGTTCCCAATAAATGTTTTTTTTTAATGCTTGCTGCATATATATTAGGGTGTGTCACTTTTGTATGGCCGCAAAACAGTATTCTAATTTTTAAATGTAATAGTGCTCAAAAGTTGTGTTAGGGTCTGAGGTTTAAGAACATGTAAAAAAAATAAGATATCGTTCGTCTTTGGCTCGCTCAAATCGGTTGAAATTGAAAAATAAAATTGAATTTACAGTAAATTTTTTTTTTATTTTTTACGTATACTAAAAAAAAAACACTAAACAAAATACAGAAAGAATTTTTGTCTTTACAAAAAGATATACCATGATATTGTAGGTGGTTCCATTGATTATTAAGAATTTTTTTTGTAAAAAAAAAAACGATTTTACATAAAAAATGATTTTGCTTCCTGCTTTTATTATTTCATAGTTTCTTTATCAAGTGTTCAATTTAAACAAATATAAGCTTAAAAATTGTTCCTTGGAATTATCTTTCACTTGAAAGCCTAAAAATATTTTATATAATTTTTTTTTGTATCCACACGGCGCAATTTAAAACAACACATATTTCAAAAATCTCGAAAAATCTAATTTTTTTGAGCGAGCCAAGCTATTAATTAAAATGAAAATTGTAAACGCAGGATTTAATTTTGATAAGCAATGCAACTTTTAAAAGCTCTTACATTTGAAAATACCATAGTTGAGCACTTTGACACACCCTAATATATATAGTGTTTTATTGTTTTGACTGTGATCACTTGACTCCTCTGTTTACGATAACGATTTGCAGCCTTATTTATTAGAATTCGCTAAACCCGTGAATAGTTATGCAATGCATAAGGACTTATTCATCCACTATACAAATTCATATTTATAAAACATTTTCCTACCCAGCATAGTTATAATGAGCTTGTGTCAAATAAAGTACTAAATAGTCAGAATCTATTACATTAAGCCTTCATAACACTCAGCTGTTTATCAAAAAAAAAAAAAAAAACATCTTGAATTTAATAAACAAAAATAGAACTACCGAAAGCTAAGATAATTCGAACAATTAACTTCGATTCATCAGATAAGATATGTCATTATGTCTAGCACAATACTGGTAACACTAGTTTACAAATTTTCGGTTTTTGGCGAGTACCTCAACAAAAAAGTATTTTCTAGACTAATTTTGGCTCTCTGAACACGAAAATGGCAATCATTTATTTTTCCAAAGAAGCGTTTTCGAGATATGACTAAAAAACGTGTTTTTCTGCTCCTTTTCCATGTATAAGCCTAATTCTCAAAAACGGTCGAACTAATTAACATATACTTTATAGTTTTGAACAGATATTTTGTTTGTCTTTCCAACAGTATACGACTTGTGTAAATCGGCCCAACAGTCATCAAGAAAAAGCCGTTCAAAGTTTCAAAAAACACAATTTTTCGCCGTTTTTTGAAAATCGCTTGTTTTAAGTCATTCCGTAATGATAGAAATAAAAATATTTAAAATAGTTTTAAGATTTCAGGTGGAAGATATTGTTTTTACAAAGCTAAAACGCACAATATCAATGAAATCGGATAATAAATGTGGAAGTTATAAAACATTCCGTGAAGGCAGATCATTTCAGGTTTTTTCTTTTTTTTCATAATTTTTATTGAAAATATGAAGTATTGTTTACACTTCTTCTTTTGTGTGGCGTTGAATCTTTTCCATGATAGCAAGATCCTGGTGGAATCTTTCACCTTGTTCATCGCTTTCAGCTCCTAAATTCGAGGGAAAAGTTTCCAAATGGCTGTGCAGGAAGTGAATTTTCAAAGACATGCGAGCACCTGAAAGGAATACAAATATTTAAATTTTAGTTGTCAATAGAGTTCATTGTTTTTGAAACACTAATCTGCTAAATACTCACCAATAGCATGAAATGTAATCATCATTTTTTCGATCAATTGACGATAGTTTGGACTTCTGTAGTTTCCCAAAAATCCATCAACTACGTCTTGAAAAGCATTCCATGCTCTTTTCTCGTTTTTTTTTAGACAATTCAAAAATCCGGTGTCACTAAACAATTTTTTTTTATCTGTGGACCAACGAATATACCCGCCTTAATTTTTTCGGTCGACAGCTTGGGAACCTTTGTTTTTAAATATGTTAATCCTTTGTTTTCGGGATCTTTTGCTAAGGCTTTCACAAAATTTTTCATAATGCCGAGTTTTATGTGCAATGATGGAAGTATTACATTTTGTTTTTCAACAAGTGCTTTTTCAGCAACGTTGCTCTTTCCTACTACATGATTTTCACGAAGTGGCCAATTTCGTTGGATGAAATGCTTTTCATCTACTCTGCTATCCCAAAAACACAGAAAACAGCAGTATTTTGTGTAGCCACCCTGCAGGCCAGTAAGTAAAGCCACGACTTTTAAATCACAGCAGATTTTCCAGTTATAGGAATTGTATTTCACAAGTTGAAGAAGTTTTTCCATGGTCTTGTAGTCCTCTTTTACATTTGTGGAGTGAGCAATCGGGATTGATGGTTTCGTGTTCCCTTTATGAAGTAAAACAGCCTTCACGCTATACTTGCTGCCGTCGATAAAAAGCCGCCAATCCTTAGCTTCGTGGTGTTCTCCAAATTCAGCTAATAATCCTGTCACATCATTGCAATAACAAAAGTCACCCGTTTTTGAATAATACCTTTCAAATTTCTTATTCCGATTTCTGTAATAAGTGACTTTTGTTTCTGCTTCCAAGCAGTTAAATTCCTGCAATCTCGAAGCGAGCAACTCAGACGTCTCTTAAGATAAGTTGAGATCACGGCATAAATCATTGAGTTGGAATTGATTAAATAGCTTTAGTTTTGGACTTTCGATTTCCAAACTGCTGATGATACTGGAACTCAAATCTGATACTTCTCCGGCTGTTATTTTTGTTCCTGGTGGTTCTTGTTTTGGATACCGAGAAGAATGTGGCACCGTCTTTGTTACAGTAAATGCTCTGAATTTGTATATTTTTTCCAACAATTCTTAAACAGGTAGATATAACTAAAAAACTTATTTTTTTTTTAAAAAACTGAAATGGTCTGCCTTCACGTAATGTTTCATAACTTCCACATTTATTATTCGATTTCATTGATCTTATGCGTTTTAGCTTTGTAAAAACAATATCTTTCACCTGAGATCTTAAAACTATTTTAAATATTTTTTTTTCTATCCTTACGGAATGACTTAAAACAATCGATTTTCAAAAAACGGCGAAAAATTGTGTTTTTTGAAACTTTGAACGGCTTTTTCTTGATGAATGTTGGGCCGATTTACACAAGTCGTATACTGTTGGAAAGACAAACAAAATATCTGTTCAAAACTATAAAGTATATGTTAATTAATTCGACCGTTTTTGAGAAGTAGGCTTATACATGGAAAAGGAGCAGAAAAACACGTTTTTTGGTCATATCTCGAAAACGCTTCTTTGGAAAAATAAATGATTGCCATTTTCGTGTTCAGAGAGCCAAAATTAGTCTAGAAAACACTTTTTTGTTGAGGTACTTTTTTTGTGTAAACTAGTGTAATCAAATTGTTATTCATTTTATCCTATAGCTGGAAATAACTACTCCTCAGAGAAATTTATTGAGGATAAAATTCAATAAACCAAAACAAAACTTGCAACACTAACACCGGATGAAAAAAGATGGTTGGAGGGAGATCATCAACAAGTATATTTTTATATTTAATTCTCAATAATTTGTTTTAAATATAATAATAAAATATTTTAGTTTCAATAAAGAAAAATAACAAAGTTTTAGTTTCAATAACAAGAAGCATTTTATTGTTTTTGATAATTACAATAATTTAATGATGTCAAAGTGAATGTGACAATACTAAAATGTCCTTATGTAGCCACTACTCAACCTCCAAACGCGTTTAGCTTATAATGCCTCTATTCAACGTCACATAAGTGTTATAAATAACAATTTTGCGTTCAGAGGCATTATAAGGGCTGTATGGCCTTATGTACTCACTATAATGAGTTTATAAATATGGCTGTTGGTATACTTTTTGGTTCTTCACTTTGGGAAATCGGAAAATCTGAAATCTGGAAATTCCGTTTTTGTTTCCCGGCAATGTAATGTTTCTTTGTTTTCTACTTTATATAAATTAGGCGTTGATACAAAAATGTGGTTACAATAAAAGCGAAAGATCTAAAAAAAATTGACATTTTTTTATATTTATAAAATAAATATTAAACAACTAAATAGTAAAAAAAAATACACATATATTTGGTAAAGAAATTAAAAGTTAAAAAAAAAGTAACTGTTAAAAAATATATTATCATTGCATATAACCTAAAAAAAAAATAATTTGGAAAACTTTTGAAAATATTCTTTAAAAAAAAAAAAAATTTTGAATTTTAAATCGGTTTACCCATTTAGGTTCGAGCTCGATATAGAGTGAATGTAAGGATGCAAATTATTTTGTGGAGTTGTCATGTTTCTACCAAACACCACAGAAATATATCTATACAATAAAGGTTATTATAATCTATTCTTACTGATGCTCAGGCCCGCAAGGCTAACAAACCACCTCCCAGCTAATCAAAACGCACATATGTACCAATACATGAATACATACGTATGTGGTTAAACGCAATTCTAGAAAAAAGTGCAAATTAAAAAAGAACTTCATCAATTTTACATTAAAAAGCTCTTTGTCTGCTCCTGCAAAAATATGATCCATATTTGCATGTCGGGATAAGACATCTGTTTAGTTTTGTTTTCTGTGATTATAGTATTAAACCACCTGCTAGTCTGAAATGTGAAGAGATTCATGTACATTATGTTTAATTCCTAGTGGACCTTACAGAATTTAAAAGCTAATCTCAATCAACTTGATAGCCCATCTTATACAATTTGCAGATTTTAAGGATTCTAAAAACATGACATACAACAGTCAATTTTATATGCTCTGCCAGAATCTATGTTTAAGTGAAGTTTAAAACTTTTCATTAAATCCGCATTTCTTAAACCCGAAAAATGTAACCTAAATATGTTCGTAATATTCACTCAAAAAAAGTAAATAACTCGGTGAATAGAAATCGCGCTAAAACTAGATGCAAATCTGTTTTTAAAACCGACTTTAAATTGTTTTTAACATACTCGTACTTAATGTCAAAATTTGACGTGAATTTACTTACCAATTATTTTTCTCTTGTCGGTGTATACCTATTTATTGTTTGTGGACAGGTGCATACCTAGTATGATCAGCGCTTCCTCTTTTTTGTTTTTTAATTTTTTTCTTCTATTTTTATTTATACAGTAATGGCCAAAATTAAAGCACGAAATGACCTGACATTGAAAAAAATTAAAGAATTTTCTAAAAATTGTAATAAAATTACAATTTTCATATTTTTTTTTAATTACAGCATAATATTCCTTATTTCACAATTATTATTTGTTTTACTCTAACTCTTAACTTATTTATAAAACAACAAAATAATTAAAAACTCCTTAAAAAGTAAGATTAAGAAAATATGGTTGTAGATTGAAAATTTTCCTTAACTTCTCATATACAGGGTGTCTGGTAATACTTTGGGATGTGATTCTTGGTCATATTCTAAGAAAAAAATTGTTGTACAGTAAAGTCTGATTTTCAACTTTGACATCAGTTTTTGACAATTTAAAAAAAGGCTAACTTTGGTAACTACTACACAAACACAAATTGCTTGGAAAAAAAATCACCAAGCATACATATAATTGACAACACCATTGCATTTAGAGTCTTCAATGTGCTGCATTTATAAAAAAATTGTTTCGCCACTAAATATTAGCTTCCAAAATTTGTTTTATGTATTCAAAATATTATTTTTTTTTTTTTTTTTTCAAAGTCAGGTCATTTAATGCTTAAGATTTGGCCAACATTGTAGGTACTATATGGCAAGTTATGCATTACTAAAAAGCCGTGGTTTTGATCAAATTTGACATTACGGTAATAGGCAACACAAAAAAATTTTGGAACTTTTTATTCTTCTTCCGTCACGTTTTTTTAATACCAAAAATAACTACCTGCCATTTTTCTTACTAAAGAATTTTTTTTTAAACTGTTCCACATATTGTTAAAAATTGCTATATAAAAAAAAAACGGTACAACTGATGTTGATTTTTTTCTCATGCTTAAGGTTCAAAAGTGTAAATTATAATATTACTAAAATTGTTTTCGGATTTAAAAAATTTTTCTGCATACATATGAATGTACCATACATATTTTAAATTTCGTTTCAATTTTTTTTCGAGATCTCAATGTTTCAAAAAATAGAAGTATCTAAAAAATTAAAAGAAAATGTCCTTTAAGTCAAAAATAACAATACCTACCATACAAATGTTAGAAATCGTTTTTTAAGTCGTTTACAAGAAAACAAAAATTTGTTGTCTATCGCTTGTTGAACAAAAGACAATTTTAAATTTAGACATTATTTACAGATCTTCCATAGAATCTTTTTTTTATATTTAAATCCCCACTATCGAAATAATAAAAATTAAAAAGTTTGACAAAAACATTTTGTGGATTTAAAAAAATATTTTTAGTGATTGTTTTTTTAAATTAAATTTTTTATTTGAAAAAAAAAATGAGAACTTAAAATTTAAATTTGGCATGCCAATAATTTTTCTTAAAAATGTTTTACAAATTATATACATGTATAAAAACTTACTTACATAAATGATTCTTCTTGCAAACTTGATATTTGCTTAAGACAAACTTAAATGCGTTGTTTTAGTTATGTAAAAAATTAGTTTCATGCTTCGGAACGTTTTGCTCTTATGACATCTTACTTAAAAAACGCGAATATATTGCAATTGGAATCTAGTTAAAAGTAATATGTATCATTTTTTGTCTGTCCGACAATTAATGTCATTTTTATTGACTATCTTACGTTGTTAATAAAGTTAAAAAATATAATAATTTAATGCATGGTCCAAATATCAAAATAGTCAACTTGAATTACGAATTTAGAAAAGTTTGTAATTTTAAAAATTGCTTATATATGTAAAAACATGAATGTAATTAAGGAGAAATGTTAAATGTACGAAATTCAATTTTTAATACCGTTCGATTAAAAAAAAAGAACAGTATATCAGTTTTATTAACAATACGAAAGAAATGCGTTCTCTAACTTTGTAATGATCTCGATATGTTTTTTTTTTTCAAATCCAAAACTTGCTATATACTCGTAGTACTATCTACTCGTATATAAAGGGGAATGAAAAACAAGATATATTATTTAAAATTCAGTGACCTATAGAGAATTCGATCAAAGAACACTTAACTTCCTTTAGAAAAATTAGTAAAGGATAACACATTTGTGTAGTACTGTTTAAAAAATAACCTCTGTGCTTGACAGTACGTCCGAAATCGAATTTAAGTATGAATTGATAGACATTCCTAGAACCACGAGTATCGGTGTTTTATTGAGGAAATACAACCAAAATGCTGCATGTAAAAATAACAATAAAGTGATAAACGCTTTTGTAATACCTAGGGCAATAATATCCAAAACGATGTAAAGATATTTTCCAATGTTTGGCGGGAAATACCACCAAATCACCAGTGAAGGTATTGCTACGAAAACTGTTCTGCCGGCCATTATGAAGATCTTTCAGCTCAAGCAAACCATTTGTTTTCTTTCGGTTTGAAAGACTTTTTTCTCAATTTCGGGTTTGCGTTTTGTTTTGCATTTTTTAATACATGTTAAAATGTGACAACGATGCAACAAATTGATTAACATAACGAAACGTCTGTGAACCCTCTGAAATTTAAGTTTGCTTAATTGAAAGATATAAACTGAACAAATCGGACCTCTATTTCATTATTGTTATTGATTGTGTATGTTCAATCAGCGAATTGTAGTTAGAACTTGACTGCTCGCTGTGTTTTTTGTATATTGAAAGTGCAGCATATACACTAAACACTTTTTTTTTCTTTTTGTTTCCATCATACTTATGATATGTTCTTAAACAACTATATAACAAACTTATTAAGAAAACAATATGTGAACACAAATCATACAGTTGACAATACATTTTGATGATTAATACTTTTTGTTCGGTCTCATAAAACAATCTAGAGGAAGTCAATTTTGATAGGAAATCAAATTATCAATCTTTACATACATTATTAATTATTATTATTCTAAATATAAAAAAAATTAAAATAAAAATAAAATATGAAATATGTATTTTAAATAAGTTAGTGTTTTTTTATTTTAAACTTTACATGCATTCTTATATATTTTCTAAGCTTCCAAGTTCTAAGCTGAGCTGAAAGTGACGAACGAATATCATAGTTATAAATTATTTTCTAAGACCTAGGTAATATAATAAAAGATATCAAATATCAAGTTTACCTATAAAAATCATTCTTTGTAAAATAAGGGTAACATTAATCCTGTTTAAAGTAATTCTTTTTAATCATACTTTCATATGGATAAGAATCATCAAATAGAATGCATAAATACATCTGTTTCGTATGTAATAAATGCTGAGTGTACATAATAGTAATTTATTGGAATTCCCTCAAAATTGTAAATGAAACATTTTCCAAACCTGAATCTTAAATTTATATTTTTTCTCTCTCTTTGCATATTTAAAGCGTTCCTCGAAGAAAAACGTATACACAAACGTGCCAAATCTTCGGTGAATATCCTTATATGCGTGAGCATTGTTTATAACTTATCTTGGGAATGTGGAAATCCTAGAGCCTTTTGTTGTGCCAAAAATAAAAAAAAAAGGTTTATTTTTTCAACAGGAACCGAATGTGGATTTTCAAGTTCAGCTATTTCAAATTTACCTGGACTCATTTATATCACGTTGGTTATACGTTAAACGAGATAGGTACTTTAAAAATAAAGGTCAATCTTGGAAATGGATATTCTACCTACTCTCTTTGTATTTAAAATATAGTATGCACATAAATTTCCCCCAGATTTATTTCGCATTATTGTTATATCGTAAGCAATAGATTAACCTTATTTTTGTGATCGTAATGGTTTAACATATATTAGTTGTTTTTTGCTCCGTAGTAAAGTAGATGCGATATACAAAAGGATCTTAACATTATTATAATATAATATACATATTTAATCATGTTAATAACAGAATATATTAGTTGCCTTTTTTCTTGTTATTTGATTCTTAGAATACTTTGGTAAGATTATAATATTTTCTTTAATACATTTTTTCTCTATGAGGCATATGAATTTTAGTAATACATAATGATACGTCTGGCTTATATAAAAAAAAAAACAAAATTTTAGATGGATTTGTAGAAACTAGAAAAGTAAACGAACTTAAAGTAAAAAAGTAAGGCGCAAAATTTTAAACATTGCTCGGTTAAGGGTATAAACCGGTTCTACATAACGCAGTCTTTTAGTTGCGAGGCTTTATCTATTTTTTCTATAATTTTAAACACGTTTAACAACGTAATCAAATTTATGTAGAACAACCCTAAATTTGACAGATAAAGAACAACTGCACAACAAAAAAATTAAAAATAAACACAAACAAATTAATTTTTCGCTGAAAATTATATATTGTATTAAATATTTACATTGATTGGGATTGCTTAGATGTTGTTTACGTTATTTTAGACGCAGACGTTGCTCCATTTTAAAAAATATACATGCATATGCATATATGAACATTATGTACATTTGTAGGTGGAGATTTGTGCGCAATAGTGCAAAATTAAAAATCGAAACGCTCTTTTGAAGGATTGTTTCGTGTTTTTAATATTTAGCCTTTTAACAAAGCACAAATTCAAATTTTTGCTGCTGTTAAAGTAAGACCAACGCTTTAACGTTTAAGTATGTATATTTTTTGTCATTTTAAATTAACAAAATTGTAGTCTCTCGCTTTAAACATAATTTTAAGAGTCGACTCCCATTTTAAAATTGATTAAGAACAGGTTTTTAATGTTTAAAATTTTGCACCTGTGTATTTAAATTAGTGTATACAACTGTGGCGTCTTTTATTTTTATATTTTCAACTGAGGATCTTTGATTTTTAGACAAACTATATACTTACAGAAATACAGTGAACGACAGATAAGTGTATTTAATACGTAATTAACTATTACATTTTGTTGTCTTGTTCTGCTATAAGCGCAGTCAAAAAGGTATGTAGCTGTTGAAAAGTTAAAATCCACTTATTTTTATTTTTTTATCAAAATCCCACCCGATTCGAGCGACAAATAAAAGAGGAAATATCAAATAACAAAAAAAAAATATAAATAAATACAACTAAAAGATTTACGAGTAATGCGGCTTAAAGCATGGAATACCGTCTTTTGTTTTATTTTTTTATATAGATATTTGATTGTATTAAGAAAACAATAAACTTATAGAATTAAATAAAATCCATATTGGTTAAGTTTGACAAACACACAAAAAATGTTTTGTATGTTATAAACCAAACTATTCCTTTCCTAAGGATTTTGCCTTGAGTTTGAATCCGACCTACAAAATGGTCTGGTAACACTTGTCGTTTTAAACTTGGGGGCTGAGATTAGAAGACTATTGTTTTGTGTTTCTGCTAAGGCCATGTATGACTTGCTCAAGTTCTGCTCCGCTTAAAAATGAAAAATGAAAAACAAAAGATTTCAAATAACTTTTCCAACACTGTCATTTTTTACTTTTATAATTTTGCGCGAACTAAATGGATTATGACTACCCTTAAAATGTCTGAGCAGAGCCTAGGCGTTTGGGAAAGTTGGGGAGGATTTAAAAGGAGATACCAATGTACATTGACTGAGTCGGGTAAAGCAATCCACATTCTTGTAGTGCGGCTAAATAAAGTATCTCTGAATTTAACAGTATGCTCAATGATAAACTTGTTTAAGGAATGCAACTGGCTATTTCAGTAGAACTCTGTTTATAAAAAAAGGGTACAACTATGAAAGACAATTGCGGTGGTGCTTGAGAGATTCAAATGTTTCTGTAATAGTTCTAACACCTTTCATTTTTAAAGCTCTTTTTTGGATTCTATCCAAAGGACTCAAGTGGGCTATTGAAGCACCTGTCCAAATATGAAAAGTGTACTCGAGCTTTGAACGAATAAAGGCTTTATAAATTACATCCATAATACGAAATCGCCCGTCACAACTATTTCACTGTACGAAAAGTAAGAAACAATTCTTTTGATACATTGGGACAGCGCATCGAGTTCATTAAAAGTCGAGGTAATATCCAAACTTGGGCTGCGATAAATAAGTTATGTATGAATGATGCACTTATGGATGAAGAATTTAAACCACATGGAATTAAAGTTTTTATTCAAACAAATGCCGTATTACGGCTGAAGCATATAAGCATCATCATTTCAACAGCAATTCCAATTGATCAGAATTTTCACCGACCTGGGTTTCGCTAAGTGCCAAATCTGCTGGCCTGTTTTTCGCAGGACAGACAATTTTCAATATTACGAAAAACAAACATTCAAAAATCAAATCGGACAATAAACTATGTTGATATCGGGTTTGGGTCCTGTAATAACTTCACAATACAATTTACTATTAGTGTTATGCCTTAATAGTAAAGTTATCGATACGCTCCTGGATCCCAAAAAAATTAACAGCAATGTATCTGATATTCTTTTGGTCCAATCAGTTACACACAGAGCATGGCTTGACCCAACCAATACATGCAACGACAAAACCAAAGCAGACTGTGGGTGGTGGGAAAAGGAGAAAGAAGGAAATTTACTTAATTTTTTTTTTTTTTTGTTAACTGCACTCTCACTGCTCAGATGCTCCTGGGCTCGATTCTCTGCCGCCGCAGAAATGTTTTTCAAAGCTGTAATCTCTCTTGTGAGGAAGTGCAATTCCTCCAAAAGTATCCCTTATCATAAAAAGTGCTGTTTTGCATGTCAGTTCTTTCACACCACATTGCATACAAAACACTTGCATTCTCGTTTTCTGCAAAATGTTTGAGGTTTCCCTCATTTGCAAGAACTTGTTTAGAAAACTACATAGAGCTAAAACTAAATATTAAATACCTAATTTTGCATCAAATTTATTGCCAGTCTAAATGCGTCGTTACAAATTCGATAATAACGTTGAAATGAACACAATGAAATAAAAGAAAATATTTAATGCTGTATTACATACCACGACAGAATGAGAGCCATTGTTTTGTATATATATTTTTTTAATATTTCATTTTAATATAGTAGGTTAATGTAGAAGCATGTTGATACAAACAAAGAAAAATAAAAAAATCAAGCTACAAAAATACAACCAAAAATTTAAAAAGTTTTGAATCTGCTTTAAAAAAAAAGGTCACCACGTCTACTTACTTTAGTTGGTGCGATAGTTGTTCTATTGACGCTATTATTTCTTCTTGAAGCTAGAAAATATTCATTCCCTAACCCATACATTTATTTTTAATGTGAATTCAAAATAACACATGCCTTTCAAAAGAAATAGCCATCCCTTATTTTTATTTATTTCAACCGGAAATGTTAATTTCTTTGCAAAAACAGCAGTAAAAATTTTTTTTTTGTTTAAATTAATGTTTCAACAAAGTTAACTACTAAACACTTATCTGGTTTATAGTTTTAAGGTTCACTGTATTATAAATACAAATTAGGTAGTCCATAAATTAGATTTTTTGTAAAGTTTTACTTATTACTGATATGATATATCCAATAAATGGTATAGTAAATAAATTAACAATTGCAGTGTAATTTTTCTTACATTCATTTAACTAACTCATTTATTTAATATAACTCTAAACTTGCAGAGAAGTCGTGGATTCGGTTTTATAACATTCCAAGAACCAAACAGCGTTGACAAAGTTCTAAAAGTGCCAATTCACACACTCGATGGCAAAAAAATTGATCCAAAACACGCAACTCCAAAAAATCGACCAAGACAAGCCAACAAGACTAAGAAAATATTTGTCGGTGGTGTTTCACAAGAAACTTCTGCGGAAGAAGTTAAAGCATATTTTGGCCAGTTTGGCACTGTTGAAGAAACAGTCATGCTGATGGACCAACAAACAAAACGTCATCGTGGCTTTGGATTTGTCACATTTGAAAATGAAGATGTCGTCGATCGTGTTTGCGAAATTCACTTTCATACAATCAAAAATAAGAAAGTCGAATGTAAGAAGGCTCAACCAAAAGAAGCAGTTACACCCGCAGCGCAGTTATTACAGAAACGTTTAATGTTCAGTACATTAGGTGTTCGATTACCAACTGCCCCAGGGCAATTAGTTGGAGGACCAGGAGGTCCTCCATCTGTTACTGCAGTTAACCAATTGGCTTTGTTACAGTCACAACAAGCAGCTCAAGCACATGCGGCGCAAGCAGCTATGATGCATAATCCTTTTTCGGTACAAAACACAGCTGCTGCAGCCAATCCAGGTTATGGAAAATTGTTGGCAACATACCCGCAGGCAGCACTTCACAGTATAAGGTAAGTTTATTAAAATAATATAAAATAATATTCGTCATAATATAAGAAAGTCAAAAAATCCAAAGAATTTCTTTCTAATATCCATGTTTTCTGCATATATACAGGGTGTCCCACAGTCACCGCCCCAAATGAAATCCATGGATCCCTGAGGTCATTTTAAGTCGAAAAACTTAAGAGTTCATTTTCTCGTTTTCCTCCCGTTTTCGAGTTATAACGGTTTTTATGATTTTTCCCTTAACTGGCTTTATCTTTGCCAAACTACATCCGATTCGTAAGATTTTTCTTATAACCAATCAAGAATTTATTGCAGTTTTAGTTTGTCCAATGACTTTTTTTTCTGCGAACAACCGTTTCTCCGCAATTTTGAATCAAACCCAATTTTTTCATTTTATTAAAAAAAAACACGTTAATAAGTATTATTTTTTTTCACTTATTATTAAAGCCCAGTTCATTTTCTTAAAAAAATATTTTTTTTTTCCTTAAAAAGAATACTAACTGTAATTAACAAAAAATAAACAAACTGAGTGAATTTAAAAAAAAAATAATTTTTAAATACAAAATTAACTTTTTCTGAGCTATTGTGGTTAAGAAAAGGACAAATAGATAAGAAGTAAGAAAACATCATAAACAGAATATAAAGAGCACAGTAAAACATGATTGTGTGGGGACGTATGGCCGAATATTCGATCGGAAATCTTGTTTTCATTGAAAGCACAATGAATAATGAAGACTATCTAAACGTCCTAAGCAATAACCCTCAACCGACCTTACGCAATTTAGGGATACTTAGCAATTGGATCTCTTAGCAAGACAATGATCTTAAGCATACCTCGCAGTTCCTTAAAAAATGAATACTTTATAGGACTTCAAAGCACCTCCACCACCCTCCCCAATCGCCGCACCTACGACATTGGGGACATTTATTTCACAAAAGGGCTATCAAGAACAAAGATGACATTAAAAGGCTTTAATTGAAGAATTGTCCCAAATATCCTCCGATGTTAGAAATAACTTGTTGTTTCCATGTCACGCTGACTAAGAGATGTAATGAAGTCTAAACTTGATCAAATGAAATACCCAGTTTTTTACTTGAATAATAATTATAAATAATTTGAAGATATAACAGATGTTTACTTACTTTTGATGCGTAAAATATGAAGTTTATTTAGTTTTTACTGGGTAAAAATGCAATAGTTCGTTTTTTGAATTTTTATTTTGGTTTTGATTTATTGCTATTAAATAAAAACTTTATTTTGTATTATTGGAATTCAACTTTTGTTTATTTTTTGGTTTCAGTTCCATGTAACTCAAGAAATAATTTAGGTGTTTACTCATTTTTGACGCTCACAGTAAGTTTAAACTCTCACTGTAAAACTGGTGGCCCCAGAGAAAAGGAAGCCGACCGCGACGTTGTCTCAACCGATTTCATTAGGGCCTTTGACAAAATTTCACATAAGCTTATTCTATTCAAACTATCTATCCTCGGGCTTGAACCTATCTTCTTAAGATAGATTTCTTCTTACCTGAAAAACCTTTACTACAAAGTTCGATTCAGATCTACTTTCTTCAATGATGATTTTAGTTACCTGCGGAGATCCCACAAGGCAGCGACTTAGGACTTCCCTTTTTTAATCTCGCTATTAACGATATTGAAATGGTCATCAAATATTAATATATCTCAATCTACGCCGACGATATCAAGTTTTTTAAGATCATTTCTTGTACATATGATTCTACTCTTCTTCAACTTTATCTCAACAGTTTCCTTTTCTGTTGCCTGAAAAATAGCTTATACCATCGCTGAGTTGTTTGCCCTCTTCTTGAATACGCCGCATAGTGGTGCCATTTGTATGGGAGAACGGAAAAAAATCTGTAAAATCTGAACCATGTAACGGAATTAAATGAAATTTTGCACAGAGAGAGAAAAGTTATTGACATTTTTCGGATTTACAGGGTTTATTGACTTATATCGAAACAGTTTTTTTTATTTCTTTTTTGTGTTTGTTTTGTTTTTGAGCTAAATAATCAAATACATATATAATAACACAAGGATATATCAATTATAAGAAATAAATAAATGAGTACACATAATCAATAATATTAATAAGTTATATAATTAATTCAAGAGCTTCTTCACTCAAAGGAAGAAGGTTTTTCTTTGGTTCAGGTCTTAATTGGGTTATAAATGGATCCGATGATATCAGGATCATATGGAATATATCCTCATTCGTTGATAACCGAGAAAACTTCCTGGAGTGGTGGGTCCTATAGTGCTTGTGGTCCTTATTCCTGCATTTTTGGGCCTCTTCTGAAAGTGATCCAACTGGCAAGGATACACTTTCTATTACTTCTGCTCCGTGTAGCAAAATTTTGTGAACAGATGCGGGCATGTGATACCAAGGGTATAACGATATCGCGAGCTTCTTTAATTTTTGGGTATCGATTGAAAAATTGCTCGAATAACTTACAATATGACTGCGAGTCTGGTTATCAATCTAATGTCTATTTTGGTGATATCTGCAGCCACATTTAGATTTCCGAAAAATCTTCGTGAAGTATTGCCATCATTAGTTGTTCTAGTTCCTTGCTTTACAACGTCAACTTTTATTCCAACCTTTGATATGAATTCAGCTTGAATTCGTTTTTTTGTCCTCTTCCTTGATAGCACGAGTAGTCTCATTAGTTCTCCACGCTTTAAAGCTTAAGTTATATCCCAGGTGCAATATGTACTCTATAAATCGAATCCGTGCATGCAGTGATGACATTCCTAGAACAAGAGCTTCTTCATTCAGGATCTTAGATTGCAATTTGGATAAGTCATTCATCTCTGAAGGCTTAGCTCCACAAATAATGCAATTGCTCGCTGAACTAGTATTTGTCGCAGCTTGAGTTACTTTTCCATCTATCATAGTAAAATAAAGACGGTGTTGAACTTTGGCAACATGCATTCCAACAGTGATTGAGCTCTCTTCCAGTTCTTAAATTTCATTTTCCACACGGTTTTTCTCTTCTCGTATGATGTCAAAGTTTTCCTTCTTATATTCAAATTTTAGAGCTCTGCAATAACTCGTTGAAGACGGACGGGGATTTATCCATGTTATATTGTTTTCTCCAGTAGTTGACGTCATTTTCAAGGGACAACCGATGTCATGAAAAGATGAGAATCCGATGCTTCTTCGTTGCCAGTAGAAAATGTCTGCATATATTCGGTCTGCCCAGATGAACCATCACAACACCACTTTATGTGAAATTCCAAAGTTTGGTCTTTTAATTGTTCCATTTCCTCACTAGGAAAGGGTTTTCAGGACATTGGTTGTAAAATATTATGTAACGCCCTTCAAAATCTTTTCTTTTCCTACTAATTGTTTGTTTTATGTTTGAACACAATAACTCGTATGCAGGTAAAAACCCACAAAAAAATTTTTCTTTTTATTTATTACCTGTCTCTAAAATGTTGGATTAAAATATTAAAGTACACATTTTTTAAAGTACTATTAGTTCATTCTAATAACATCATAAAACAATTAAGCTCACCACACATTTCCAAAAAAAGTAAGTTTTAATTTTGACAAAATTTGAGGTAAGAAAAATTATTGAACTTAAAATTGAATCATATCAAAGATCCGTCAAAGGATTATTTTTATTTTATATATTAATGAAAGATATATATTTTTGGCAAAAATAAAATCTTAGTTGCATTCTTTCGAACCATTATTATTAGCTATGAAATTACAATTTTTGCAACATGACCAAAGTCGAAACCGTGTTTTTTTAATCGGGTTCAGTGAAACAAATTTGTACACTGCGTTCAAAATCGGATCAGGATATAAGTATACAATTTTTTCGAGAATAGTTAGTTGAATATTGTAGCTTTCCAAAAATAGTAGCCACTAGACGTAGCTTAATGTAGCTAAAACTGTAGCTCTAAGGAAAGAACATTAACAACCTTATTTACTAACTCGTTTTAGTGACGCAGTAAAGTTACTTCGACTTTACAACGGCTCTAATCCTGATAACCTTATTTATAATGAAAATGCACGAGGAATAGCGGTGGAATAAGCTAATACTGGTTCATAGGAGGTTTAAGGCCGTTTTAGTATCTAAATGTCATTTTAAGATGACATCTTGTGAAATTTACAAAAAGGAGTGTAAGCAATTTTTTTTTTCGGTTCTTACTAAGACAAAAAGGATAGATGTTTTGCATTAACAAATTATTTATATTTTCCAAACGCTCTAACAGTTGTACGGTATTGGGAACGCACTGCGGTTGGTACATTAATTTATTGGATTTGAATTTTATACAATCCAATTTTAAATGTATCCAATTTCCAATATGCATACAAATGATAATAGAATGAATAATAATGAAAATCATCTGGGGTTTGCCTCGGTTCTTTTACAACATGCCTTGATTTGAAACTAAGCTTCTTGTTTTTATTCTAAATAACTGGTTCTCTAATATAGACCTTATTATTTAATCAAAATTGTTTAATGGAGAATAAACAAAGATCTTAAAATTTGTCTCGTTTAATTGTAAAGCAAAATAAGAAACACCTTATTGACCACAAACAATTTAAAACAAAAAAAAAACTTTCGTAGGTATTAGCTTTTAATTTTATTTTTCATCTATGTTTCATCTTCAGCAATACAATAATTTTGCAAAGAGAAAGAAAGGAAAATGCAGAACAAAACAATCAAAAGAACACATTTAACATTAGGTGACATAATATTTCTATTATCACTGTTCAAAATTTTGTTGTTATTATGAATGTAAAGGCCTTCATAAGCATCAAGTCGTCGATGATGGTTTGTGACGTGTTTTTTAAGCTTTACATCTTCTAAACTACCATTGAAATGCTTGTTGGTGAGGACGTGTGGAGCAATTGTTAATTTTTTTTCTTTTTAAAGGCTTTTCAATAACTTATAAGCCCAGACACTCAAACTATTTTTTAGTAAAAGGTAGAAAAGCGTAATAAACGGTATAATAAAGAAATGGCAGATACGAAATTTCAATTGCAAAGCTGAATAATTCCAATTACTTTATATGGGAATATAAAATGGAATTACTTCTAATGAGAGAAATCGATATCAAAAGAAGAGCCAAATGATGCACGAGATGTTTGGTCGGCAAAATATAATATGGCAACAGCAGCAATGTGCTTTTTTTGGAAGACGACCAATTAGGTCATGTCCGAAGAAAGCTGGAACCTTGCAAAGCATTACAGCTTACCTCACAGTTTTAATACTTTGATCGGAATCAATACCCGAATCAGAATTGACTATATATATTTCGTGGAGTCAAAACTAATTGAAGAGTACAGGCGACATCATCAAAATGAGCAAAAGGAATCTCAAAATGCCTTGATATAAAGGAACTAAGACATTTTTAGAAATTTAATTCAGGAGCGGAGTGTTATTTATTTTTGTCATTCTACAGGACACTTGAAACGTAAATGTTTGCGGTACAGTGAATGGAAGAAAAACAGCCAAAACAAAAAGCTAATGTAGCAGCTCTAAAGTTGAGCGCCGAATTTTGCTTGGTTATTTTTCATTCTAAGAGCTCCTATGGAAAATTGATTGTAGACTCGGGAGCTTTATGCCATATTTACAAAAATAAAAAAATAATTTGATTCAACTGTAAAGAACACTGTGATTCTTGCAAATGGATCACTAGTTGAATCCCAGGGACAAGGAAGGAGAAATTTGTCTTAAACTTTTAAACGAATTTCGTAGAGAAAGAAGAAGTTCAAAAAGATCTGTATGTTCCATCATTGGAGATGAATCTTAAGGATAGGTGCTACATTTAAAAGAATAGACAATCGGTTGCTGTAGCAAAAGTTAAAGAAAATGTATACCTACTCTCTTTCTTAACATGAAAAGGTTTATTTAATGAATGTGGAATGTACAGGCAAGTGTAATCATTATTACCCCTAACTGATTGATGCGATTTTGCAAATGAAATCAAAAGGGCTTGCTTATGTTATGACTGTAGAATAAAAAACCAGAGTTAATACGATCAGACTGAGGAGAGTACACAGGAAATAGCAAAAATTAATATTGATGCAATATACCGCCGCGTACTCACTGGAACAAAATGTATTAGCTGAGCAAAAAAATCGGGCGATTGTCGAGATGTCAAAGCGCATGCTTACTGGTGCAGAACTTCCGAAGGCGTTATGGGGTGAAGCAATTTCAACAGCGAACTATTTGCAAAACCGACTGCAGAAAAAGCTTCATATGAGCGGTGGTTTAACAAAGTTTGACGATAAGTCAGTCAAGATGATATTCGTGGGATATGATTCAAACTCAAAAGCCTAGCACATGCTTCAAAGAGACCATCGTAAATAGATATCCAGGGACGTTACTTTTTTCAAATCAGAAATGAACGATATTACTACGAAAGCGCATTTAGAAGGTTATCAAAATTGTTACAAATCTAATGAAATTTTTTTTGATTCCTCAAACGAAACTCTTGGAAGATAAAGGAGCAGATATACATTATACGGATTTGAATTCATCTCTCGATTAATTTTCAGGTTTTAGTGATGAAAGTACAAATGATGAACTAAGCCTACAAAAAACAGAACTTAGACAATCAGAAAGGAAAACGAAAGGAATACCACCAGTCAGATATATGTACATATTAATCATATTCAAAAAGTTGATCCAGAAACATACATATGCCTCAAAATTTCCTTTTTTACTTGCGATATAATATGTAGGTACTATAGGGCAAGTTCTGCATTTGAAAAAAAAAAATCGAACTCGAGATTTTGATCAAAGTTGACATTACGATGATAGCGAAGACGAAAAACGTGGGTCCGGCAATTCCGTCTGTCTGTCTGTATGTCTGTACCTCGAACTACAGCCTAAACTACTGGAGGTATTTTCTTCAAACTCGGTACTTAAGGGTCTACGGTGATTCCCTAGAGGAGAAATTGAAATTTTGTTTAGCTCTAAAACAAACGCTACCTCCCATACACCCATAATGTATTATCTTATTTATCTCGAAAACAGCTCTACCGATTTTGATAAAAAAAAATTAAGTGTGATATTATGGAGATGGACTAAATTTTGGTCAAAAAAAAATTGGGGGGAAATGTTATTAGGTGTATCTTTCATAGAACCGTTTTTTTTTCATTTTCGAATTTCTCACCAACGGCTCTAACGATTTTAACCAAAATATTTATACAGGAGCTGCATTTATATGATTCCCTAGAGGAGAAACTGAAATTTTTTTTGCTCCAAAACTAACGGTACTCCCCATACACACGTAATACAAAATCTTATATATAACGAAAACCCATAATGTATTATCTTATTTATCTCGAAAACGGCTCTAACGATTTTGATAAAAAAAAATTAGGTGTGATATTATGCACATGGACTACATTTTGGTCAAACAAAATTTTGGGGCAAAATGTTTTTAACGGTACCTGTCATAGAACCGTTTTTTTGATTTTCGACTTTCTCATTAACGGCTCTAAGGATTTTAACCAAACATTTTCAGCAGGAGTCCCCTTAAGTTTAAAATAATATTGTATATAAAAATATTTGAAAAAATATTTTTTGGGTTTTTTTGAAAAAAAAAAAAATTTTAAATCAATATCTTCAAAATCTATGAACGATTATTTTTTGAAATTATTTCCTAAAATCAATATTATTAAATATGTACTTAAAATTCGCATCCCACATTTTTTTCTTGAAAAATTTTAAATAAATGTCTTATATAAAAAATTTATTTAATAATAAAACGATTTTTTAAAGTTTGTTTGCATAAATTCAGACTTTTCTAGAAATCAGGCTTAAAATGTCTCATTAATTAAATTAAATCTCATTAAATCAATTCAGAGGATTATATTTGGAACAGCGGTCCTAATAAATAAATATATAATGAATTAAATAATTTTTATTTGACTAAGTTGAAATATTTTTTTGTTGAATCTGTTTCCTCTTCGGCTATTTTGGTCACTTAATGTGCAATGAAACTAGTTTAATTTGATTTACTTCTCTCGACGTTTCGAAAAAGGTTGCTTTCTTCTTCAGGGGATCCTTTATTGAAACATTAATTCACAAACACACTTTACAAAAATTTGTTTAAAAAAGAAAAAACGAAATAATTGAAATTTTAAACAACTTACATTTAGAATAAAATAAAATAAGTTATTTATCTAGTTTTACATAAAAACACGTTAAAAAACTTTTTTGAAACAATAAAATTAAATATTTTTAAAATTGGAAATTTAAAATGTTGCACTTCTAATATGAAGATCAGTCTTGTTTTATTCTTAAATTAAAATTAAAAATTTCTTGGTCGTTACAAGAGAGCAGTAAACTGCGGAGATGTTTTGAGTATCTTGTTTTCTATTCATATTGTCGTTGTTTTAAGGATGTGTAGAGTTTCTAGGGTGTACCTTTTATCAAGATGTCTCTCCGTTTGGAGAATTTCTACGTCATCAAAACCTGGCTGATTATTGGTTGGACACAATGGTTCGCCAGTGCTGTTTTAGCGCAACTTTTACTATTAATATCCGATTTATGGCCAGCCATTCTGTTTCGCAGGAACCGCTTTGTTGTAGAGGGTGGTTAAATTTTAAGGGCCGATGCTGATTTTGAATAAAACACAAATTATTTAGGAAGTTATTGTCATTTCTTTTTTTTTATGATAATATTGGTATGGTTCAATTATATGGAACATTATATCGGCCAAATTGCCGCCGCGACCACGGCGGCACACCTCCATCCGATGGTCCAAATTTTCGATGAAGCTGAGGCATAATTGAGGTTCTATGCCGTTAATGTGCCGAATTATCTTATCCTTTAGCTCTTGAATTGTTGCTGGCTTATCGACGTACACCTTTCAAATAACCCCAAAGAAAGAAGTCCAACGGTTTCAAATCACATGATCATGGCGGCCAATTGACATCGCCACCACGTGAGATAACATGGCCATTGAATCTGTCGCGCAAAAGAGCCATTGTTTCGTTAGCTGTGTAACAAGTGGCACCGTCCTGTTGAAACCACATATCGTCCACATCCATATCTTCCAATTTGGGCCATAAAAAGTTAGTTATCATCTCACGATAGCGAACACCATTAACAGTAACTGCCTGACGGGCCTCATTTTGGAAAAAATACGGCCCGATGATGCCGTCAGCCCATAAACCGCACCAAACAGTCACTCTTTGTGGGTGCATTTGTTTTTCGACAATTGCGGCAATTCTGCTTATTGACGAATCCACTGAGGTGAAAATGTGCCTCATCACTGAAGATGATTTTCTTCGAAAATTTATCATCCACTGTTGCCATTTCTTGCCACCATTCTGACCATTGACGACGCTTGAAATGGTCAAGAGGCTTTAGTTCTTGAGTCAATTGCACCTTGTAAGCGTGTAAATGCAAGTCTTTATGCATAATGTTCATCAACGACGAGCGTGAAAGGTGTAATTGTTGGGAACGACGACGAGTTGAGGTGGACGGCTCTTCAGCCACACTATCGCGAACAGCAGCAATATTTTCTGCAGTACGCGCTGTACGAGCATGCAAAGGTGTTTTCACATCTCCTACAGACCCAGTTTGCTCAAATTTTTGCACGATTTTTCCGATTGTACGCACATTTGGCCGATTAAATTGACCGAAAAAATCAGGCAGTGCACGATATGCATTTTGATTTGAACGCCAATTCTCATAATAAGCCTTTATCTTTATCGCATTGCTCGATTGTGTATATTTCCATAGTTCAAATTGAGTTAGTTCGAAATTGAAATTTAGGTGTGGTTCACATTCAACATCGGCCCTTAAAATTTAACCAAACTTTACCTACATAGCAAAGCTTGCCGTAGAGACTACGGTTGTATACCCAAGCACTTGGTAAACACAACAAAAAACATTAAACAACTATTGCCGAGTTCCAAATCAATCTCGATACTTAACAGAACATAACTTTGTTTTGTTCTTTTTCTCAAATTTTCGAATTTGCTCTTCAATACATCCGATGATCGATACGAGTATAATGGGAGCCACTCTTGGAGATAAAATCGTTTGCAATGCACTTCCATGCCATGGTTTTTTTTTTCCATTGCACTTTATCAGTCTCTGTTGTAATATGGGTTTTCTTTAAGAAATATATCGGACTTTTGGACTAATAAAATAAACAACTTAATTCGTTAAATGATAACAATAGAATAATATTTTATTAATTTTTACGATAGACAAGTTTTGCCTTGATAATTAATAAATATTCGATCTTGTTGGAGTATTATTTAAATAGAGTTATTTTGGGTTAGTTTGGGTTTGGCCGTGGCACGATGGTTGTGTGCTCGCCTGTCAACCTCATTATCACAAGTTCGATCCCTGCCGTCGCGTCGTCTATGTCGTTTTAATTCCATTAAAACCTTCTAAAATTGTCATCCATGGGTTGCTGGTTTACTCATTACATGTTGTTCAGGCATAACACTAACAACATGTAATTGAGTTAAACTAGTATGCCCAACAAGGATGAACATGAATAAAAAATAATGTGAATTATAAACGACATAGAAATAAGACACGGCATTTCTCCGCTTTAGCAAAGCCGCCATCCCCGGAGATAAAAATATCTGAGACAACCACCAACAGTCTCAGAACATCGTGCCACACATCTTTCCTTTCTTTTCATTAACTTCACGCCCGCGCTGTGTTGAAACATTTAAAGGGTAATCATAATCCCTTGAGCGCGGGTAGATTATAAAAAAAAAAAAAAAAAAAAAAAAATTAAATACTTTTCAACATTCCCACTAAAACTCGATTTAAAATATTTTAGTAAAATGATATGCTTCGTTGAATGCGAGATCAGCTGCTCCCCGGTTGTCACAAAAAATGTCTGTTGGTTCCAAATTCTTTTTGAGCAAAAAAATCTTCTTCAAGTCCTCTAAGCCACAATGCTTCTTGAACTGATACTCCCATTGCCATATACTCAGCTTCACATGTTGATAATGCTGTCGTATATTGTTTCTTGGATATTTCAAGATATTGCTCCACCGTGTCTAATAAATAAATATCCAGTGACAGATTTACGTTCATCTGGATCGTTCGCAAAATCAGCATCGCAATAACACTTCACTTTTGAATCTACTGATTTCACATATTTGAGTTTGTGTTCAATTGTCCCTTTCAAATATCTTAAAATTCGTTTAGCAGCCTTCCAATGTTCCATGCCTGAATTGTTGTTAAAACGACTTAACAAATTTACTGCATAACAAATATCGGGACGTGTTAGCTGCGCTGCGAATAACAAACTTCCTATAAATTCTTGATGAGGTATTTTATTCATTTCTTCCTTTTCTTTTTCATTAGATGGACTTTGCTCTTTACTTAATTTTATATTAGAATCCATTGGTGTGCTTACAGGATTACACGACTTCATACCAAAACAAGCATCTTCAAAATATACTGCTTCTGATTGATAGATAATGTCTTCTTGTACTCATATTCCAAATGAAGTCCCAAAAAAGATTTTGCTGCGCCAAGTTCTTTTAGCTTGAAATTTTCTTTGAGATGGCCTACCAATCTATTTCTTTGAGAAGCATTTCTCCATAGAATGAATATGTCATCTACACATACCATTAAAATTAAAATATCTTCAGTATTATCATTAAGAACATAAATGCACTGGTCTGTTTTTAACTGCTTAAGTCCGAAAACTTGAAGAACCTCGTCTCTCTCTCTTGGTAATCGACGCCACTACGTTGTGCACATACTAGTGCAACAAGTCTTGCCTTGTATCTTGATATATCACCTTTTTATTGCGCTTAGTTTTGAAAATCCATTTCGTAGTAAGTGCCTTTCTTCCTACGGGTAATTCTGATATGGTCCATGTTTTGTTTTCTTCTAGTGACTTGTATTTTTCTTTTATTGCATTTATCCAATTGGTAGAGTTGACGCCCTCAATGGCTTGAAAATAATCTTCTTGATCATCACTGTTTTCATTGCAATCAACAAAATAGGTCACATAGTCAATCATATCAGGGGATTTTCGAATTCTGTTTGAACGACGAGGTACGTTAACATCTTCTGAAAGCATTGGATTTGTCGCCGCTTCCTCATATTCGCTTTCTGTTTCCGAATTGTTATCGATTTAATCATTCTCTATTTCGTTATTTTCTGATGAAACTGTTAAACTGCTTGGAATAATATTTTCTTCCGAAGTTTGTCGCCTGTCTTCTGTTTGTAGTGTTGAATTATTTTGATCGAGATTTTCATATAAATATATTCCCACTAAATCTGGATCATTCGAAGAATTTTCTTTCAAAGATTTTGACTCGTCCTTGATTTTCGGTTGAAAATACATCTCTTTTTCTAAAAAAAATTACATCACGGCTAATATATCTGTCTTTTTATTGTTTCATATAGCCTGTATGCTTTGCTGTTTTCACAGTACCCTACCATGACATATTTAGTAGATTTTAAGCCCCATTTCTTACGTTTCTCCTTAAGCCTAGTACGCAGATCGCGCTAAATTTTATCTCCCACATTTTTCTCCAACCATCAGCTAAAATCCAAGCTAAATTTTGACATAAGCACTTTGTGGAGAATGTGTCGCAGAAAACAGCTGTTCTCTAAATGAATTTTTTCAAAGATTTAAAAGAATTTGTTTTAAAGTATGATTTTTTAAGAATTATGAATGAGAACCAATGAGAATTGTGAATTATGAGTGATTTTTGTTGTCGAAAATCTTGTAAGACTCCCGTCACCAAATATTCTTCTAAATATAATTCAAATATTTTTCCATTTCAAATTGAAATTGAAATTTTGCTCGAGAATAAATGTGCCGGACAATTATTTCGTGCGCTAAATTTTGACAGATAAGTTATGTACAGTTCGAAGAGAAGTTTTGATTTTTTAGCTGGAGCAGCATACCTCTCAGCTAAAATTCTTGACATAATTTTAGCTTGGCTAAATTTTGGAGAGAATTTTGAATGGGAGATAAAATTTAGCGCGATCTGCGTACTAGGCTTTAGGTGTTAAAACCATCGCAACACATCCGAATACTCTTAACCCTTAGCTGCACTTGTGGGGTCCAGGTGTCCTCAGCGCTATGTAAATTACAATAAAACATGCAATTTTCAAAAAAATGGAATTGTAGCTCCATCTGTTATTAGTTGAAGCATACCTCTTTCCCCTGAAACCCATAGTACAATGATATGCGCGCTAGTATTGTTGTGGCAGTCGTTGGAAGTGGTGTGGTGCCGTTTAAGACCCCAGTGTGGAAGTTATAATTATTTAAGTATTTATTTTTTTTTACTTTGTTTTGGCTCTTTTTCTCTTAAATAATCGTAAGTATAATATTTTGACTTCTCAGAATTTTTTACAACGTTTATAATATTTCGTCGGTGTAGATCGAATACCTCGTAACCCAGAAAAAAACGATTTTAAGGTAATGATGCAATTATATTGTGAACAAAATTCCGGATCTAATGAAAAATATCCTGTGAACCTAAAAACTATAATTGCGCATAATTAACAACACGTCTATCATTGCCTCTCATTGATTTGATAATAAGTTTTTTGTCTCTCCTGAAAAATCGACTTTTCTGGGTTACGAGGTATTCGATCTACAGCGACGATTTATATTAGTATATTTATTCGTTACCATTAGATGGCATACAATTTGCGCAATAAGACATTGCGACAAGAAATAATCGAGGATGATTGTAACAATGGAGTTGCTGAGAATATTTCGGATGCTTTTTTCTTCAATGTAACGCTCTTCATAGTACAAAATAAATATACTTTTTCTCAAAGACAAATATGAAGTATTTTTTTTCTTGAAGGTATACATCTTGAGAGTATCTCATTAAATTTTTAGCTTAAAATACTAAAAAATGAAAAAAAAAGAATTTTTTTGGTGAAAATGATCATTTTTACCACTTTTTTTCAATTAACAATTTTTTTATAAATAATGAATATGAATATTTTTGTTTAAACCTACTTCATCTTATAAAATACATATTAATGATCAACACAGAATTTTTTCAAGCAAAAAAATTAAATAGCTGGCTCACAATACGATATTTTGTTGTTGGGGCATTTCGTACCCAGTGTGGCAGCTATGTTATTCTACAGAAGTGTGGCAGCTAAGGGTTAAGTGAGACAAATTTAGTTTAACACCTCTCCAAATTTCATCCTTGTTGGGCATACTAGTTTAACTCAATCACATGTTGTTAGTGTTATGCCTAAACAACATGTAATGAGTAAACCAGCAACCCATTGATGACAATTTTTAGAAGGTTTTAATGGAATTAAAAGGACATAGACGACGGCAGGGATCGAACCTGTGATCATGAGGTTGACAGGCGAGCACACAACCATCGTGCCACGGCCACCCCCAATCATCGAGGAATAATACATAATATTTTGCGCTTCCAATGGACGCTCGCTCCATAGGACCGCACACATCAGAATGTATTAGTTCCAAAACTTCTGAGGAAGAACTTGTCGATGTCGGATAAGGAATCTTTGTTTGCTTTCCATATATGCACGAAATACATTGATTTTGTTTTGATTCTTTCTTGGTTTCCACTCCATGCAAAATATCTTGACTTATTTTGTTTAGAGCAGCATCATTGGTGTGTCCTAAGCGTTTGTGCCATAGCTCCTTGCTTGTGGCTTGGAAAATTTTGTGTTCTGCACCAATCTCCAACTTGCCACTAGTGTACCTTGATCAAAGATTTCGCATTTTGAATCGGAAAAATTGACTTTCAAACCATTTTTTGTCATTTTTCTTATAAATAATAGATTCGCACAGATCTCTGGAACAAATAAAACATTCTTCAGCGTAACCTCTTTATATGCTTTTCGGATGTACACACGCACAAGAATATCTCCTATTCCAGAAACTCGTAATTTGATGTTATTTGCAACTGTCACAAACTCTTTTGTTGTGAACTCAGTGAATGTTGAAAACATGTCTCTGTTTCTTGTCATATGAAAAGATGCGCCTGAGTCTATGTACCAACTGATTCCTTTTTCATCAAAATCTGCAACAAACGAAGTCAAAAGCCATCCTGTTCCTATACCACCAGTAACCGCTTTCGCTTTATTCTTGCAAAATTTTGCTATATGTCCCTCCTTGTTACATTTATAGCATATGGTGCGCTTGGCTTCAACAATCAACAATTCGACGATCTTTTCTCTCTGGTTTCTTACCCCTACTGCTATACAGAGCTGCAGCACTTCCGCCGCTTGCACCTGCATCTTGGCTGTTATAATTATCGAAATCTTGAAGCAATTTTGTTTTAATTTTGTCTTTGATATCTGCAACCGTCTCGGTTTCAAGAATTGATTTCCAAAATCCTTGTAGCTTCAGAGCATGCTCGACTGTAAATTTGCATTTGTGAAAATTTTCACGTCCTTTCAATTTTTCTACGTTACCTGAAATTTTTCCATAATATATTTCTTGATGCAGTCTGGGCCCATAACCTGTTGTAATATGGGTTTTCTTTAAGAAATACATCCGACTTTTGGACCAATAAAATAAACAACTTAATTCGTTAAATGATAACAATAGAATAATATTTTATAAATTTTTACGATAGACAAGTTTTGTATTGATAATTAATAAATATTCGATCTTGTTGGAGTATTATTTAAATAGAGTTATTAAATACTTTTACTAAATACTTTTTTTTAATACTAGAGATATCCGAAACATGTCAAAAAATAAAACAATCCAGCAATACACTCAGAATGCTTAACTAACGAATAAAAGAAAATATATCATCAGAAGAACACAAACAATTTATCACTAAACAACAACAAAATTTCGTAGTCATTTGCATAAAAAACAACAAATCCACACAAAAAAAATTAATAAACTTAAATCTGCTCTTTGGAAGAATTTAAATATCAAAATACATGATAAATGGTTTGTCAATAAAACCAATACATATGATAGCGAAGACGAATAAAGTGTGTCCGACAATTCCGTCTGTCTGTCTGTATGTCTGTACCTCTCGCTACAGCCTAAACCACTGGACCTATTTTTTTCAATCTCGGTAGTTAAGGGTTTTCTGTGATTCCCTAGAAGGGAAATTGATTTTTTTTTAGCTCAAAAACTAACGCTACCCCCATACACTCGTAATGCAAAACTTTATTTATCTCGAAAATGGCTCTAAAAATGTTGATACAAAAATAATTAGGTATCATATTATGGATATGGACTACATTTTGGTGAAAAAAAATTTGGGACAAAACGGTACCTGTCATAGAACCCGTTTTTTGATTTTCACCTTTCTCATCAACGGCTCTAACGATTTTAACCAAAAATTTTCAGCAGGAGCCCCCTTTAGTTTCAAATAATATTGTATATGCGAAACAATACTTTTTTGGGATTTTTCAAAAAAAAACCTTTTTTTTTTTTTGAAAAATCAATATTTTTTGAAATTATTTCCTAAAATCTATACTACTTAATACTTAAAATGGGCATCCCAAATTGTTTTCTCGAAAAATTTTGAAGAAATTTGTTATATAAAAAATTACTTTAATAATAAAACGATTTTTAAACTAACTTTCTTTGCATAGATTCATAATTTTCCGAAAATCAGACGGCAATCCCATGCATTTGAACATTTTTATCTCATTAAATCCATGTTTTATATTTATAAAATGTATTTTAAACTCCAAAGTACTTTAAAATAAGAGCAAGTTCGTGCGATCCAGTCGTGCATTTTATCTATACTTGTTGACCTTTTCTTTTTTATAAAAATTATGTTTTTTTCCTAAAGTGGGCTCTAGGTCAATTATTGATTCTTTTTATTTTATTTATTTTATAATTGACCTAGAGCCCACTTTAGACCAGGCATCATGTACATACGTAATTGGTAAAAGCTATGTGTTATATTTTTCTGGTATGTAATAAATCAATAATCATATATATTTTCTTTAATTTGCAGATACGCACCATATCCCATTCCAGCTAGTGCTGCAGCAGCAGTTGCAGCCGCACAGCAACATCAACAACACCATCACCATCAGCAACAACATAATGCAGCAAGTCAACATACGGCTGCAAATCAAGCATCCAGTCACGCGGCCGTAGCGGCAAGTACGGCTGCCCATGCAGCGAACTCAGCCGCGCATGTTGCCGCTGCGCAGCAAGCAGCTCTTGTTGCATCGAATCCCATCAATGCTCATGCAGCTGCAGCCGCAGCTGCAACCGGAAATCCATATCAAACGTACACTTTGGCCAATGTCGATATGTCAAGCTTCCAAGGTGTTGATTGGGGATCAATGTACGGTATGGGAATGTATGTTTAGGGGTAATGAATTACTACTTCAAAACATGGTGTTTAAAATGTAGTTTGTTTGCAATTAATTTACATATTTAATTTTTCGTTTTACTTGCCTGAATTCAAAGTATTTTCTCTTAACAAATCTTAAGTATTTAGTTATATATTTTGTAAAATAATTAAGCGAGTAATATACCAAATTACCAATAATACGGAAAAGCAGATGATTCTGTCGGACTCATCTGGCCTTTAACAATAATATTAATTTAAAAGTAATAATAATATTATTACACACTCACACATTTATCTATTTAAGTATACAAAATTAAGTTCAAACTAAAATATTATTTAAATATTAAGAAAATAAGCAACAAAAAAACATCTCAAAACCACCGATTGTGATTGCGATTGATTTCACTTTGAAAGAATTAAAAATTAATTGGAAATAACTTGAAAAAAGTGGATACAAAATTGTATCTACCTTTTTTCTTAAAGAAAATAATATCACTACTAAAGGTACTTAATAAGAAGTCATAAAAACATAAAATATTTTCTGTAGAAACTATATCTTTCAGACTGACTGTTTAACAATTGATTTCAGGCTAAACCATAAAGTATAACAATATATACTAGAATAAGAATTTAAGTTTTGTTTATTAAGCTGTCGTGTTTAAAAAAAATTGTTCAGTATTTAAAAAAAAACTATTTATATAACCAAGCTAAAGAAAATAGTAATTATAACCGATTCGACAGCATGACAAAATCCGCTTTCGGCATTTATCATGTGTCGTTTGGACTTTTTTCATCTCAGAATAAAATCCTAGTTTAGGAAACATTTAAATCATGACATATTTTAAGGAGCATAAATAATTACAAACGTTTTATTCCTTTAAACTCTGTCTCACGCCTGATTTCATACATTTTAAATATCATTATTTTTTTTAAGTAAATATGATTCAGTTTTTAATTTAACATTTGAAATCCTTCTGCTAAAAAAAAAACCAGTATTTGGGCTTAAATAATTTTTCTTTTTTGTTATTTTTTCTTAGTTTTTTAATGTGGGTTTAAATTTTAAAAAATTGGGATATCATAACAGTTATGAATATTTTTAGCTACTTTATATATATCTATATACTGTAAATATTTGCTAGAAATAAATGTAACTTGTCGTTTTAGAACGCCTTTCTTGAATTTTGTTCTTAGAAAATACTCTTAGTTAGATGCAACGTTAAATGTATTTTAATACTGTAAAGACGATTCGTAACATGTACACAAAGTTGCTTCTTTAAAATAAAATATTAATTTAGTATTTTTGTTGCATCATTCCATACATTTAACATATATTTTATTGAAGCTTATTTAAAGAAGAAAATGTAATATGTTATTTCATATAAATATCGTATTATTTTTATTTTAACTAGCTTTTTTGTACACGTCAGTAAATGCAGTTGAGAATAGGATACGAATTAGAAATTATCAGGTCAAAGTGGTTGGTATTAGTTTATTTCACATTAGCTGTTTTCATTGGAAGAAATTGTGACATAGGGCACTGGCCGTCAGTTCAGAACCAAAGATTTAGCTCATATAAACTTTCAAATGATAAACAACTCATAAATGTTGTTCTATGCCACAATGCACATACTTTTTACATTTTACATCAGCGTTTATTATAAAAAAATCACTGAACGTAACAAAGAAATGTTTAGTAAAGAACCGATGTTTTATAAATACAAAATCGAGATGATAAAGTAAAATTTACGATCAATACGGGAAAAAACAACATTTATTTGAGAAAATAAGTAAAGTATTAATACCCTTTCAATGTCAAAAGAATTGCTTTAAAAGTTTAACCTTTTCTTGACGACCGAGTAGTATTAAAATGTTCGTTTCTTCCTTTACACAACTAAAATGTTGATGATTTTGTATCTGGAAATCGTTAATATAAGTTATCTAATAAAAATCAACAACTATTACCTTAGCATGTTGATCAGTGGAATGCGTATATTCAAAAAACATTAGTTTTCTTCCTAGCAGTCAACTGCTTGAACTTACATTTTAGTAAAGAAACTTGTCAACATTAGATAAATACTTATCATCGATTATCCAGAAGAAGAGCTTTACAAATCTTTCAACGCGAAAAGTGACAGACATTAATTTGATGAGACTGGAAGATGCAGATTTCCAAATCGAAGCAGCGTTTTTCTATCTTTACGAAATTTTTTACTCAAAGTGTCAATAAATAAATTATAAATATTCTAAAAATCAATCATTAAACGAAAGGGGTGATGTCTGTCCTTATGTGGGCTCAAGGTCAATTTTTTTGAGTTGTAACGTTTCAGGTGTAAACTTTAACAAATAAAAATATTTCTTATTTGTTTGTTTGTTTGTTTAAAAAAATTAAATACCAAAACTTCATTTTGTTTTAAATTAATTTTCTAACAAATTCGAGAAAAAACAGATACCTACAAAAATAATTTTGAAACGATTTTTTGAAGACTTTAAAAAAAAACACGGATACCCAAAACAAAAACAACTAAATAAGAAATACTTTTATTTCTTAAAGTCGTCTGAAGAAACGTCACAACTCAAAAAATAAAATACTTTAAATAATTAACCTTCAGTCCACATAAGAACAAACATCATTTTTATAAAGAAAAGGTCACGAATAGAGAGGAAACATTTATCTTCAGCTGGTTGAACACTACTAATATTTTATTTAAATTATCTGAAGAACACATGGTTTAATCTTTTCTGTTAAATGGCTGATTTTTTGAAAAATGTTGTTGTTATCTTGTTTAAGACAACTTCAAAACCAAACAAAAAAATAATATACATAAAGTCAAAACGAATATATGTACATACATATGTATATACAGAGATACATATATGTATGTATATACATATATACAGAGATAGGTACATAAATGTAGATACATATATTTTTACTCGTTTTGAAATTTTCAATATTCATAAAGATATGAAATGCAAATGTCAAAACTTTTAAGACCGTTTATCGGTACTTTGAATACTTAAGATAAACAACATCGATTTGATTTATTCGTTGCTCTTAAAACTTTATGTTTCTCAATACTGATAATGTTTGCAAATGAACTCTGGGGTGGAATCGCGTAAGGTGATAGTTGACTATCAATTCGTTGATTGTCGTTTTTGACTATAGCTGTCTCTATCATATCAATTAAGAATTATAGAGAGAGCGATGGTCAAAACGACAATCAACAAATTGATAATCAACTATCACCTTACGCGATTCCACCCCTGCTTATATCTTTGAAAATTCAGAAATGTAATCCTGTCAATAAAATCCTTTGTTTTTGTTTGTAAGTGATTCTTTCTTCGTCACAGAAAACCATTCCGACTTCTGGGTTAGAAATATTTTATGAGTTATTCATCCTCATACAAGCAAAAGTGTAACATTTGTTAAATCTCATAATCTGGAGTGGCTAATTGTGAATGAAGACTTGACTTGACTGCTTCTTATTGATTTTGATGAGTTTCATTTCGTATGCTCTTCAGATTTGTAAAGACGACTATATCAAAGCCATGAACTTTTTTTTATTTCTTTCCTTATATTATTTTATGGAAATTAATTTTCGAGAATCCTTCATCTGTGTTTTGTAAAACCTATTATTTAGTATTATTAGACAATAAGCAAATTTTTTAATATTGTTTCGGGCTGTATAACACATACTTATAATATGTTTACATATTTAAAAATCATTTGGTCATAAATTGTAGTGAATAACATACATTTTATAATTTTTTCTTAACCATAATTAATTTTGAAGTAACAAAAACGAGTATCCATTCAATTTAACTCCCCTGTTATATACATATATTAATTTATGACATCCAAATTTAAAACATTTACATACGCATTAGTATTTTTAGTTTGTAGTCTTTAATTTTAGTCTAGTTAAAATCGAATTTATAAAAATGCATGTGTTGCTTTATTTAGTTTTTTTTTCTATCTACATATTGTAAATAAAGTTACAAATGTATTTGTTGATGCAACAAAAATGGTTTACTTGTTTTTATTTATGTAACGTTCTCGTTTTTTATTTTTGTACTTATATTGTTCCGTAATTGGCTGTATTTTTCGTGGATCTTTTGGTTTGAAAGGTAAGCATTTAATAAAGCGATAATATATGTGGACGTTGGTACTTACATTGTCATACTCTCCAGTATCTTCTTTCTGTATATTCCTATTTATTTCATACATTTTATTAATAAAAGTATAATTTAAATTTCACAATCACAGTGTTTATTAAAAGTTAATATCAGTGTCATTATAAAATAACTTTGACCTCATTTTTTAAGAATTAAACGTTATTTTCTTTTATAAATATATTTTTCATTTATTTATGTTATAATATTTCATAAACAGAATTAAAAAAAAACTCATTTATATAAAAATGCCGCCAAAAGCTCTTATTTTTGAAAATGACAATAAATTATGTTTGTTAGTATGTATTTTGTTTTCTTTACGAAAAAAGCATTTTTATATTTTACTTAAAAAAATTAATGCGAAAGGTGCCTCAATCTTTGTAATATGAAGTTAATATTAACATTATTATTACTCCTATATTTTTTCCCATCATTTTCATCATACAAAAATTAAGATAAAATAATACCATTATAAAAACAATGTTAAAAACGAAATAAACATGCATTGAGGCGCAGTACCCTATTAATAAATAAAAAAAAAACATTTATTTTATCCTTGTTAGAGTTGTACAGAATGCAATCGTAGTGAACGATTGGTATGTTTGTAAAATAAACTGGTTTAAATTGTGTATAGTTATATTTATTTTTTCTTAGAGATATGAGTTTGTACAAATATTTTTGAAAATGTGTTTTGAATATGTTACAATTTGTTTATTTTTTTATTCGAAAAGCTATTTTTTACATATACATATTATGTATGCTGCGCTTTTTAATAGACTCTTAAAACTATCCTTTTAGCTTTTAATAAATGTTTTGAAGTAAATTTAAAGGACAAAAACAAAACTTGAAACAAAAACTGAACAAGCTGCTTAGATTAAACACAACTGGAATCTTTAAAAAAATGTATTTCAAAATTTAGACTCTATGAAAATATTTATGAAAAATGCACTGCAACTTATGGATACACGCTTCTAACATTACAGCGCACTGAATATTTTCGAAATAGTTTTTTATGTGGAGATCAGCTTTAGTTAAAATATGTATTAGCCTTTAATAGGTATGGTTGTATCCAAATATTAGGTTATCCGATTTATTACACAGAAAAGTAACCATTATCAGAAATGAACTAAAATACGAACAAACCATAGCCTGTATAAGAAAACAATTATATTTAAAAATTATTTATTTATACCTTAAATTTTGATCATTCGAGATTATGGATTATTAATTTTCGCCTTCCGAGACTTTGGAATTCCATTATGAACAAGAAGATTATGAACAAAATACGAAGTAATTTTTCTTATAGACGACAGAATAAATTACTTCACGTCCTTAAAAAAAATTTTTTTAAACAACAGATTATCTTTTTTCGAAGAGATATTATTCTGCCAATCCTAGAGATGCTATTTAAGAGGTGTCTAAAATTTAGAACCGAAAGCGCTCAGATCTATTATTATATCATCTGTAGTGTAATACAAGCATTCTTTCATTTTAAATCAACTTAAATTCTCTTCATTTGCAAACCTAAAGGGAAATAGGTGGAAACAGCTCTGCATACGCTGGCAAGAACCATCGAATACTCCCTCTATCATAAAAAGTATACTATGGTTGCTTTCCTGGATATACAGGACGCTTTTAACAATGTTGACAAATCTGCATTTGCAGCTGCACTGTGATCTCTTAATGTAGAACTTTCACTTGGAGAATTGACCAATCAAATGTTCACTAGAAGGATTATTAATTCAAAGCTGGGAGTGCTTTCTGCAAGATCTGTCGGTAGAGGCACGCGCCGCCGGAAGACTGTGTCCTATCTCGCCATCTTCGGAACTTGGAAGCGAATGAGAAGTTACAGAGTGATTGCTTAAGATTATAATGGCGTTGTTATTGCAGAAAAGCTAACAAACTGGACCGATCGTTGTGGATTGGGTGTTAACCCTCACAAAACAAATCTTATCGTCTTCTCCAGGGAATATAAAATTCCCCATCCGACTAAAGGTCTAACACTAAAATTTTGTTCTCATGCAAAAATCCATTAGGAAGAAATGGGGGCTCTAACCCCGCATTACTCATTGGCTATATACATCTGTTATCAGACCGATTGTAACATACGGCGCGCGTGGCAATATAGTAGACAGCTCTAGACAACCAAGGTCCAACGGTCAGCTTATCTGTGCATGGGCGGATTACTTCGTACTTCTCCTTCCGTTGCCCTGGGCGTTCTGTTTCATCTAACACTTGATATAATATGTAATGTATACGGCAAACAAACGGCTGCAAACACATCTATTCGGCTCAAATCCTCCTAACAATGGCTCAATATTGAAATATGCCACTCCATCATTTTGAATTCATTTGGATCACTTCCAAGAAGCATCGATTACACCATCCCTCAGATTCAGTTTTATAAAAACTTTCAAGTAACCATCCCTTCTACATAAATCTGAGAGGACATGGTATTCTTGGAAGATGATTTGATCCATTTTTATACCGATGGATCAAAAACTAATGACGGGGAAAGTGAAGGTGTATACTCAGACAGACTAAATTAAAGTCTCTCTTTTCGTCTTGTCAAAATCCAATATAAATCATAATAACACTACTTTTGTATGCATGTTGTAAGGTATATAATTCTATGTATCAAAACCTTATAAATTCCAACTTTGTTCTCATTTTTACTTGCGAGTTCTGCATTTGGAAAAAAAAAATCGAACTCGAGATTTTGATCAAAGTTGACATTACGATGATAGCGAAGACGAAAAAAGTGGGTCCGGCAATTCCGTCTGTCTGTCTGTCTGTCTGTATGTCTGTACTTCGAACTACAGCCTTAGCCACTGGAATTATTCTCTTCAAACTCGGTACTTAAGGGTCTTTGGTGATTCCCTAGAGGGGAAATTGAATTTGTTTTTTAGCTGTAAAACAAACAGTATCTTATCTTATTTATCTCGAAAACGGCTCTAACGATTTTGATAGAAAAAATTAAGTGTGATATTATGGACATGGACTATATTTTGGTCAAAAAAAAAATTTGGGGGGAAATGTTATTAGGGATACCTGTCATAGAACCGTTTTTTTGATTTTCGAATTTCTCACCAACCAACGGCTCTAACGATTTTAACCAAAATTCTTACGCAGGAGCTGCTTTGCATTTTAAAAAATATAAACTAAAATTTTTTTCAAAAAAAAAGTTTTTGGATTTTTAAAAAAATAATACCATTTTTTTTTGAAAATTCAATGTCTTGAAAACCGATACAGGATTAAATTTTTAAACTACGTTTTAAAATGTATGTTATTAAATACTAACAATTTGCATATCAATTTTTTTTATAAAAATTTTAAGGAAAATTTAGTGCACAAAAAACATGTTTCAGTGTGTCTGTATGTCTGTACCTCTTACTACAGCCTAAACCACTGGACGTATTTCTTTCGATCTCGGTAGTTAAAGGTCTTCGGTGATTCCCTAGAGGGGAAATTGAAATTTTTTTTAGCTCCAAAACTAACGGTACCCTCCATACACCCGTAATGCAAAATCTTTTTTATCTCGAAAACGGCTCCTACGATTTTGATAAAAAAAAAATTAGGTGTGATATTATGGACATGGACTACATTTTGGTCAAAAAAAAAACTTTTTTTTTTGAAAATCAATATCTTCAAAACCTATGAACGGTTATTTTTTGAAATTGTTTCCTAAAATTAATATTATTAAATACTTAGAATTCGCATCCCACATTTTTTTCTTGAAAAATTTTAAAGAAATTTCTTATATAAAAATTGTAATTAAAAATAAAACGATTTTTTAAAGTTTGTTTGCATAAATTCATACTTTTCTAGAAATCAGACGGCAATTTTATGCATTTGAACATTATTATCTCATTAAATCCATGTTTTATATTTATAAAATGTATCTTAAATTCCAAAGTACTTTTACATAAGAGCAAGTTCGTGCGATCCAGTCGTGCATTTTATTTCATTCACGAATAGACCGCTCATCTTAAAATAAACAGTGTCGACTATTTAACAGGAACAATGATGCCGTTAATGCCGGGTAAGGTAAATATAGATATTGTGACCGCTATGTGTAACGTTATTCAAGATGCTATACAGAGAAGAGAACAAACGCTAAGTTAACAATATCACCATCGCCTTGACAATAAAAAGATCTGGCCAGTGCTGAATTTGAAGAGCTCAAAGATGTTTTATATCGCAAATCAGCTCTGCAGTAGGTGTTATAACAGGACACTGTTTGATAGGTTGGTGTTTATTCTAACAATTTATGCAGAAGCTGCATGGACTGCTTCTCTGTACGTGTCCATTGGGAGATTTCTACTACAATGATCCTAGTGATATTGCTTATAAAGATACTAGCAATTTCGCTCACTTCATAAGGAGCTCCAATTAGTGTAATTATTAGAAATTATCGACTATCAAATGTATACTCATAATAGGGATAATAAATCCAGAATCCAGAAGCAAATTTCTCTTCTTTTCAGAATCACAACTGTCATTTTTTTCCAAGAGAACACTTTCAGGGGCCCTATTTTGTAAAACGATTATCGTTGAAATTACTTCGTTATCGTTGAAATGCGATTATGTTTAACGAGAATCGTTTAATTTAAACGATACTCGTTAGTTCTAACGACTGCCATATATCTATCGTTGAACTTTCGTTTTATCGTTTCTTGATTTATAATTTTTTTTTTTCATTTATTTATGTCAATTTTTGACATTCCTAATAGTCGAGAAGTTGGTTGCGCTTCAAAAAAAATGTTTTTTTCAGTTAAGCTTGGCAACATCTTTTGTATGTCTTTTTCGTTTTACTTAATCGCTCTTTGTCGTGATTATCGTATTCCTCAGTATCGTTGACTCGCCGCTCGTTTCGTAATACAAAATAGGACCCCAGAAGAGTCCAGAAGGCTTCCGGATTGCCAAATAAAAACGACATACAGTATCGGACAAAACATTTGCAACTAGAACTGAAATCAAGTAGTTTCTTAAAATTTATTAAATTTGTATTCACAAGCAAAATAATTTTTATATATTATAGAAGCTGTATATTTAAAGTAAACAAAAATATATAATTTTTAAAATAAAAATTACCTTTTAGTTATCTTACTTACTTACGCGACAAAACCATTGCAACTAAAATCAAATTAACAGCTAACAGCATATTAACCGTTACTTTGCTGTTTTTATTCAATTTTTTAATGTTTTATAACATTGACCATGTGTTTGAAGGTCGTGACCTGAAAGCTCAGTTGCATAAATATTTTTACTGGGAGCAGATCTGCGGACATATCGATCTCAAGAAAAACAAGCTAATCATGCTTATTTTGACATTCTCATGAATAGTCTATTCGTTAGAATGATTCTATTCCTTCGAATGAACTTTCTTAATTTTGAGATTCGAACGAATAACATTCATTTGCGAAAGATAGCATAAAATGAACTTCAAAAAAGATTCATTTTCATTATCAACTGTTTGACATTTACTATATTTCTATTTGAATTAGTGTGACCGTTTTACATTTTTTTGTTTCTAAACATTTTATAGATGTTGGATAAAGAATCAAGAAACAAAATAAATAATACACTTTTTCATTATAAATCAAAGTTTAACCAGAAAGAACTACATATTCATTACATTTTTTGTGTCAACTCAGCTGTTTTGAAACTATTCTTAAAAAAAATAAGTTGTTCATGACGCGTTCTAAATTTTCATTTTTTTTTCGTATACACTTGGTCACACTAAAATATCAAAACCAAAAGAGAAGTGTTTGTGAAATGTCAAAACCAAAAAGTGAAATCTTTGTTTAGTTGTGATTCTTTTGTTTATTGTTTAATAATTTAAATTTCTTTGATAAAAACATAAAATAATAAATAAAAAAATAAAAATATGGCATTTGTGTTGTTTATAAATGAAGATGGTGTTGAAGAAGTGCAGAGGAGAAGGATAGTGGATGCTTTCCGTATCAACGCGGGTGTTAAAAAAAACTCTGCTACCTCCGGGTTTTCTTCCACTATTTTGATTAAACTTTTCCTTTTGTTCGCGGTTTGTCCAGTTGGAATGCGACTTTTAAACAGAAAACAATAAAAAAATTAATAAAAGTAATTTATTTTCCATGAAATAATTAAAAACTTACATGTTTTGTTGCTTACTCGACAGAACAATTCAAACGACACAAAAATGACATTTAATTCTATTCTTTCGAATGTCAAAATTGAACTAGCTTTCGCAAGTGAATGAACTTTCTACGGATTGGGTGAACTTTCGATTTGTTCGATTAACATTCTAATCGCCGAGTCTCAAAATTAAGTTTCAACGAATTCGACTCACTTTCGAACGAAAGAGAATGTCAAAATAAGCACCAATAATTACGCCTAATAAATTTGGTGATGCGTCAAGACAGCTATTGTAGGCGATTTTATTTCGGGGATCTTACAAAAAGATATTTCCGAAGAATATGATGTTAATAAATCGTCGGTCTGGTGAATCATAGCTCGATATCGTAACACAAAAGAAGGAGCTGTTTTGCATCACGGCGGCCAACCACGTAAAAGAAGTTATCGAATGAAGGCTAGTGGGTAAGAAAAGTTAAACAAAATGTCCCTTCCTATCTGCACAAAAATTAGTCCAAGAATTCCAATTAACAGTAAGTGCTAGAATGGTATATCGTCGATTGGCTCTCACTGATTTATTTTCTTACCGTCATGCTAAAAACCCTTAATTTCGATCCGTAACCAGACAAAGGGAATACAGTTTACAAAGGAATATTTCTTTTGGAGCAAGCAGAAATGGACAGCAGTCCTTTTTAGTGATAAATCGAAATTCAATATCATGGGTAGGGATGGAATATCTTACGTTAGAAAACCTCTTTGCAAGCAACTTCAATAACGTTACTGCTTAATAACTGTTCGGTATGGCGGGGGGAGTTAGATGGTGTGGGGTTGTTTTTCTGCTGGTGGTTTCGGGTCATTGCATCGCATTAATGGAATAATGGAACAACACATATTCAAAAGTATCTTAGAGGATGTTATGGTGCCGTACGGAGAATGGGAAATGCCATTGCGTTTGGGTCTTTCAGCAGAACAATGACCCAAAACACACTTCGAGGCTAGCCAAAACGCGGTTTAATGATCACACGGGTCAATGTTATGAATTGGCAGCCGCAATCACCAGATTTGAACCCCATAGAAAATCCTTGGGAGATCGTCACACACAAAATTAATCACGAAAATGTGAGAAATGCCAACGATTATTTTTACAAGAATAGAGACGGTTTGGATTGAAATTCCATTAAAGATAATACAAAACTTAATTGAATCAATGCCAAGAATGTGCAAAGCAGTCATCAAAACCATGGCTTTGCCCAAATTATTGATTATTTTTAAGTTTTTCTATATTTGAATTCAAAGTTGCAATTGTTTTGTCGCGTTTAAATTTTAAGTTGATTGATATAATTCAATTTTAATAATTAACGGTTTATTTCGATTTTGACAATTATATATTTTTATTTACCCCAAATACAAAGCTTTTATAAAATATGAAGAATGTTATGTTTTTTGAATAAATTCCTTATAATTTTGATTTTGAAGAAAGTGCTTAATTTCATTTCTGGTTGCAAATGTTTTGTCCGATACTGTAAGTGAGTCGGCTCTCCGATTACAGCCACGTCAACCCTAACCTTGCTATCCATTTTCGAAGATTTTTGATACTCTTAAAAAATATCATTTCTCTTCTTCATATTTATTGTGATTTGACAAACAATAATCAGCCCTATTATGAGTATCAATTTGACTAATCACGTGGAAGTTGGAAAGGACACATTCTGGCTTTTCTTGAGGGTGATCAGGGGCACTTCTATGTATCTCGATTCTACTATTAAAATGTTCGAATTCATAAAATCGCAACTCTGTAATTCTACATTCGGAAATATCGCACCAAATAATTCTAAAGAAATTGTTGTACCTGTACTTTTAATTATTAAAATAAATAGACAGACAATTCTAATTTCTTTTTCATATTTATTTCATAGTTAATCTTAATTGAATTTTTATTTTTAACTCTACCGTGGTTAACAATCGAATGACATCTTACGATTTTAATGTTATCTTATAACTATCCATCTACAATTTGGTGTATTGTATGTATGTCAAAGTATATGTATGTACGACCCAAACGCAAAATAGTTGGCCTACTCATCAATTAACAAATTAACATTTTTTATGTGCCTATATTTTCTGGTCCCCAAGCAGTTGTTTTTTAATTTTTTTTTGTGGATGTAATAAATTACATTTAATAAGTAAATTAGACCAAACAGAACTAAATTCGAGAAAGCACATATAGCTCCAGTTTGCATTCCCTCAAACAAAGATAGAGCATAATAGTTGGACTACTCTCTCTGGGATGCAAAATAGTTGGCCTATGAAGATTTAAATAGATTTTCAGTTAACCGTTATTAAAAAAATGACATGCACTTGTTTTGTTGTTTATTGATCTCTTGTTTTATGCAAGCCAGCAACAGTTTAATGTCGACCATGGTGCGTGGCGTTGCATTATCAAGAGACCTTAGGGAATCCATAAATAAAGCCTTCGAAACGGGGTTATCGAGCTATAAAATCGCAAAACAATTCAATTTACAGCGCTCATCAATTCGAAACATTATCTCAAAGTTCAAAAATAGTGGAAATGTGGAGATCGGTAAAAAAACGGAACGCCCACCAATTGGAAAACCTCGAGATCGCCGAGTTTTAAAAAAAATAATAAAAGAAAATCGACGTCAAACGGCCGCTGCAATAACTGTTCAATGGAGGGAAAGAATAAAAAAAAGTGTTTCGGTCGACACTTGCAAACGGACTATGAAAAAAATTGGATACAAATTTTATAAGGTTTGTTTTAGATTTATTTAAATTAGAGCAATTTTAATTCGTTAAAAACATAGGCCAAAGAAAAACCACTTTTAACACCAAAACAAAAGAAAAAGCGGCTAGAGTGGGCCAAACAACGTAAAAACTGGACTTTAAGTCAATGGCGGTCCGTTATTTGGAGTGATGAGTCCAGGTTTGAAGTTTGCGTGGGCGACGAACGAAAACGAGTCATTAGAAATTCAAAAGAGGTTTTTCACAAAGATTGCCTTAAAAAAACGGTCAAGTTTCCAGCATCTCTAATGATATGGGGATGCATGTCGGGGCGGGGTTTGAGCAATTTGCATTTTGTAAATGGAAGTGTCAATACTGCCAAGTACAGGGATATTCTGGAAAATGAGCTTCTCCCATCAATACCACGACTTCAAGCTAGTGATCGAGACTATATTTTCCAACAGGATGGAGCTTCTTGCCATACAGCAAGGTCTAAAATGGCGTGGTTATCTGCTGAAGCTATTTCTTTACTGGAATGGTCTTCCAGCAGCCCTGACCTTTCACCAATTGAAACTGTCTGGCATAAAATGAAACAAAAACCGCGAAAAGAACCATGCCGGACCTCTTCAAGACCTTAAAGCTAAAATCATAAATATTTGGGAATCTTTTGGCACCGAAGAATGTCAAAAATTAGTTGACACAATGCCACGACGCATAGAAGCTGTTGTCAAGTCCAAAGACGACGTAACACCATGGTAAAATAAAAATTAAGACCCATAGGCCAACTATTTTGCGCTTAAAAAAAAGTATCAATCGTTATTTTATTTTGTATTATTGCTCTATATCGTTATTTAATTGAAATCATTTTGTTTTTGTTACTTATTCCTATTCAAAATAAATATATCTTAAGAAAAATACCAAAATATTGATTTTATTTCCGATGGAATTTAAGAATCAGAAGATTTTTGTTTTTTATCATAGGTAGTCCAACTATTTTGCGTTTGGGCTCGTAGCACATGAAAACCTTAAGGGTATTGTATTGGAATATACAACAAACTCCTTCGAATTCGTGAATTTTCATTCGATATCAAATGTGCTTGCAAAGTGAGATTAAATGAATTTTTATATTCAAATGTAAGCAATTTATCGTTAATATTTTATTCAATATTTTATAAAACTCCTAGTTTATAATTTTATTCCACATTTCAAGCTTTTAAAACCTTTCGAAGTGGGCATAAAAAAACTTGCCAAGTAAGCCCATCAAATTTTAATCAGTAATCATTAAATAATAAAATTTCTGTTACATTGTAGCTGTTTCAATATTATTCTACTTTAAATATTCGGTATTAAACCTTCATGAAGTAAGAACTTGGCGTACTTTAAGATCTCAGTACTTTTCATGGCTGACTTGTTACACAAAGGTTTTTGTATAGAAGAAGTTGGCTCCTTTTTAACATTTATGTTTTTGGTCTGATCTCACTTCTTTTTGCAAAGATTTGAATATTTTGACATGTCAAAATCTCGAAAGATGCGGAAAGATAGAAGGGTGGGACTCTACCTACTAAAATCAACCTAGTTTATAGCTTCCTATTTCTTTTAATATATTTTCTTTTTGTTATTGGTTGTTTTGATTTGCGCTTCAATTGTTTCTTCTTGTCCTGGCAAGATACCTAACATACCTACCTTAATTATAAATACTAGTACCTACCTACATCCGCTCAAAGTAATAAAAAAGCAATAATTGTTGAGGATGCGATGATGTTTTGTTGCAATGAAAAATGAAAAATAAATGAAGGTAGCTTAGCAATTAATAGCTTAATTAGTGGTTTGATTTATAGTTCACATCACAGTTAAGAGTTTTTGTATGTAAACTCATAATTTTTTCAGGTATGCAAATGTTTTCTTTTTTCATTCATGTTAACATAACATAGAGTACTAAATCGAGCACTCTAGTTCTAAGAAAAGTCACGAACTTTCAAGATGCATGTATAGTTTCAAAATGACAATAAAAAGACGCTTCGAATGAAAAATCTTAGATTTTCTATTTTTCGCTTTGAATGTACATTAAGATATACCGCTCTACCAAATTTCATCATTCTACAGCTGTCGGAAGTGCCCAATATAAATTACACAAACATTTTCTCAGAAAGTGGGCGGATACGCCCCCTGAATGGAAAACCTCAATTTTTATTTTTGGTCCTTTATATGCAATTTGAGCCCTACCGTTCTACCAAATTTCATTGTTCTACTGCAATCGGAAGTGTGCCATATAGATATAATTTACATCAGTTCTGAGGAAGTGAGCGGATACGCTCTGAATGGAAAACCTCTAATCTTATATCAAAGGGCACGGTCGGTAGTGCCCAGCCAAGTTCTGGCACTACACTCTTTTTACAGGAACAAACTCAGGCGATTTTTGACCCCTCCCTATCTTCAGTAGCAATGAAGTCAGAAACTTAAAACTCGGAATATTTGCTATGGTAGCACAGGCGCCTCACCAAATTTCAATTTTCTAGCAAAAGCGGTTCCTGAGATATAAGACCTCAAAAATCACAAAAACCGTAACTGACTGACTGACTGACAGATCATCAAAATTATGGAGCACTTCCCGACATCGTAGAATCTTGTAATTTTGCACAAAGGTAGGTCTTGTCATGCAAGCAGAGGAAAAAATCGAAAATTTGAAATTTTCCATAAAGGGAGCGTGGTATCCGCCCACTTTCTTCGAATTTTAGGACTTCCCGACATCGTATTATGGAGCACTTCCGACTGCTGTATAACGATGAAATTTGGTGAACCGGTAGGGCTTATATTGCATATAAAGAACCAAAAATAAACACCAAAGTTTTCCTTTCAGGGGGCGTGGTATCCGCCCACTTTCTCCGAATTGGTGTTGGTTTGAATGGAGCCCTTCCGATTGCTGTAAGACGATGAAATTTAGTAAAGTGTTAGGGCTTAAATTGCATACTAAGAAAAAAATATAAAATTTGAGATTTTCCATTCAGGGGCGTGGTATCCGCCCTCTTCCTCAGAACTGATGTAAATTATATATGGCAAACTTACGATTGCAGTAGAACAATGAAATTTGGTAGAGCGGTAGGGCTCAGATTGCATATAAAGAAACAGAAATAAAAATTGAGGTTTTGCATTCAGGGGGCGTGTTATCCGCCCACTTTCGTCGAATTGGTGTTGGTTGAATGGAGCACTTTTGACTGCTGTAAAACGATGAAATTTGGTAAAGTAGCAGGGCTTAAATTGCATACAAAGAAAAAAATATAAAATTTGATATTTTCCATTCAGGGCCGTGGTATCAGCCCACTTCCTCAGAACTGATGTAAATTATATATGGCGAAATTCCGATTGCAGTAGAACAATGAAATTTGGTAGAGCGTTAGGGCTCAAATTGTTTATAAAGGACAAAACATAAAAATTGAGGTTTTCCATTCAGGGGGCGTGGAATACATCCACTTTTACTTCCAACTTTTGTAAAACGATGAAATTTGGTAATGTGGTAGGCCTTAAATTGCATACAAAGAAAAAAAATATAAAAATTGAGGTTTTCCATTCAGGGGGCGTGGTATTCGCCCACTTTACGAGAAAAAGTTTGATTTATATGGAGCACTTCCGACTGCTGTAGAATGATGAAGTTTGGAGGATGGGTATAGCTTAATGTACATTCGAAGTGTCTTTTTATTGTCATTTTGAAACTATGCATGCATTTTGAAATTTCATAACTTTTCTTAGAACTAGAGTGCTCGATTTGGTACTCTATGTTATGTTAACATGAATGAAAAAAGAAAACATTTGCATACCTGAAACAATTATGAGCTTACATAAAAAAAAACTCTTAACTGTGATGTGAACTATAATCAAACCACTAATTAAGCTATTAATTGCGGAGCTACCTTCATTTATTTTTCATTTTTCATTGCAACAAAAACATCATCGCATCCTCAACAATTATTGCTTTTTTATTACTTTGAGCGGATGTAGGTAGGTACTAGTATTTATAATTAAGGTAGGTATGTTAGGTATCTTGCCAGGACAAGAAGAAACAATTGAAGCGCAAATCAAAACAACCAATAACAAAAAGAAAATATAAGTTCTTCTATACAAAAACCTTTGTGTAATAAGTCAGCCGTGAAAAGTACTGAGATCTAAAAGCGCGCCAAGTTCTTACTTCATGAAGGTTTAATACCGAATATTTAAAGTAGAACAATATTGAAACAGCTACAATGTAATAGAGAAATTTTATTATTTAATGATTACTGACTAAAATTTGATGGAATCACTTGGCAAGTTTTTTTTTATGCCCAATTCGAAAGGTTTTAAAAACTTGACCAGTGAACCCATCAAATTTTAGTCAGTAATCATTAAATAATAAAATTTCTCTATTACATTGTAGCTGTTTCAATATTATTCTACTTTAAATATTCGGTATTAAACCTTCATGAAGTAAGAACTTGGCGCACTTTTAGATCTCAGTACTTTTCACGGCTGACTTATTACACAAAGGTTTTTGTATAGAAGAACTTGGCTTTTTTTTAACATTTATGTTTTTGGTCTGATTTTTTTCTTTGTATGCAATTTAAGCCCTCCCACTCTACCAAATTTCATCGTTTTACAGCAGTCGGATGTGAAAGTGGGCGGATACCACGCCTCCTGAATGGAAAACTTCAAATTTTCGAATTTTTCTTCTGCATGCATGACAAAATTACAAGATTTTACGATGTCGGGAAGTGCTCCATAATTTTGATGATCTGTAAGTCAGTGAGTCAGTCAGTTACGGTTTTTGTCATTTTTGAAGCCTTAAGCCTAGTACGCAGATCGAGACAAGACAAATTTTATCTCTACAATTTTAATCTCTACAAAACTTTTCCAAATGTCGCGCAAAAGTTTTAAGTTGGAGAGATGAAATCTAATATAATGTGTTTTTTAGTGTATCTCTGGAACGGGTTGTCTTACAAAAGTCGTTCATACATTTTTGGAATCTCCTCTTGATGCTCTCAAGACAAGCATTTTACATAAAACCAGTATTGACAAAAATCACTTTCGGAAATACTGTGGTTGTCAAAATTTGTCCCGCAAAATAATGCTTGTATCATTCTTTTTCCTGGCAAAATTTAGTGGAGACATTTTGTACAGTAATGTACAAAAGTATAAATTTTGCGCGTGAACTGCGTACTGCTCGGAAAAATATCCAAGACAAAATTTTTCCCAGGACAAAATATGTATGGGAGACAAAATTTTTCCCGATCTGCGTACTAGGCTTTATGTCTCAGGAACCCCTTATGCTAGAAAATTTGATGAGGCGCCTGAGCTTAGCAAATATTCGGAATTTTAAGTTTCTGACTTCATTGGTACTGAAGATAGGGAGAGGTCAAAAATCGCCTTAGTTCGTTCCTGTAAAAAGGGTGTAGTGCCAGAACTTGGCTGGGCACTACCGTGTCCTTTGATAAATGGACGTCTACATTTTACACACATATAAAAGAATATATTAAAATTTGTTCTAGAGCTAGAAGTTTGCCAGTTGATCGTAGGGCCTTCAAGACAAGATACTCACTAACTGGCTGGCTCTCCAAAATACATCTGACACTTGAAAAAACCATTGTAAAAATTATAAATTATATAAAAGCACTTCTTCTCAACTCGAAACTTCACATTATTGTACCGCAGCTTTGTGTTTGGGAGTGAATATTATTCATTGTTTTTGTTGTTGTAATAGTGAGGGGTGGAATCGGATAACATGATTTATGTAATTGATCTGTGTAGGGAATAGTGACTCGGCCGAATACCGAACGGCCAACGAAACGATGTGTTGTATACACTTTTTATTTTAAAATCTACTTCCTACTTCGCACTATCAGCAAAATACTGAAATCTACTTCATTTTACATTTTTACAAATTTTAAGTATTTAATAAAATATATTTAAGAAAAAAATGTTTTCTATACAATATTATTTCAAAATTAAAGAAGCTCCTATATAATTTTTTTATCGAGTCGGAAATGCGAAAGTTGAAAATCAAAAAGTAGGTTCTAGGACAGGTACTATTAAAAACAATTTGTTTTGACCAAAATGTAGACCATTGTTGGTGTGGTCGGCGTATAATTTTTTCTTATCAAAATCATGAGAGCCGTTTTCTAAATAAATAAAATATTTCATAATGTATGAATGAAAGGAATCGAGCTAAAAAAAAAAACATTTCAATTTCACCTCTGGGCTGCAGGTACATACCTAGACAGACGGAATCACTACTTTTTCGTGTTGTAATGTCAACTGATGAAAATCAATCTCGAGTTCAATTTTTTTTAAATACAAGTAAAAAGTCATTTCGAAATCTGATTCGATTTTTCTAAATTTACTTCACTTTTTTCTTCAAATCTACTTCGACTTTTTTTCCGGAAGTGGTAACACTGGTTGTGTATCTATCTCCTACGTGACTTTTGACGAGGCACAACGAAGATGTTGAAAAAACTGCCATTGAAAACAAAATAGATTTTTTTTTAAGAACTTTTCGCCAAGATCGGATGGCAGACCCTTACAAGTGGTGGTCAGCAAATACAAAACTGTTTCCCAATTTGACAACATTTGCTGAAATCTACCTCTCGTCTCCTGGTACTAGTGTATTAGTGAGAGGTTATTTGCAGAAGCTGTAATTGATTTCGAATATAGACGTTACATAAAATGTATGCTACCAACGAATGCTGAAAAAGCTGTTTTTATTCACCACAACTTACAATTAGTAGATTTTAAATACTAAAATAAACAATTTTAATAAAAATACAACATTTTTTGTAAGATAATAAATCTTTTTTTATTCTCCATTTAATATTTGGTATTCGGCCGAATGTCGTGAACTATTCGGCCGAATACTGAATATCAAAAAAATAGGCCGAATAGTGGCCGAATATTCGCGGCATCTCTAGTTATTATCATGTGACAATCATTATTCTTGCGACTTTCTTGTGACAGATATTCTGTTGCCATTTTCACTTAAAATTCAAAATTGTGTTTTAGTTTTCTGAGGTTGCAAGAAAAATTAAAGTAGAATTATTTTTACGACCTGAAACGAGGAAAATGAAAGTTTACAATAACAATGCCGTAGAATTAAATTAAATATTTTAAATCTAACAAATAAAAAGTAAGTAAACACATTATTCTGTTATACTTTCTTGATAAAAAGGTTATTACTCCCTATTAAATAATAGACTTGACTTTTATGCGGATGTCTCCCGTTGATCAACTTCTTAATAAAAATAAAAAACCGCTGGAAAAATTTTTTCAGGGGTAATACTTGCGACGAAGTGACATATCCTCCAAGAGTAGCTATCACCTGCCATGAAAAGTTCTGCTAATATTATCATTTCGGTAGACAGAAAATTGTAAGTACCCTATATTCCTGGCATTATGCACACGGGGATGGTTAGAGAGTTTTAATTCACTAGGTCCTGGTTCTCTACAAGCTGTTGCAATTTATATATTTATCGTAAACAGATGGGAATTTTATTTGATCACATTAGGCGATTCCACAACACCATATTAGCCCGGTTTGATGAACTTCGCGATGAAATTTATTTATGTTTGAAAGACAATGGCGCAAAATTTTAAACATTTAAAACCTTCTCTAAATCAATTTTAGAACGGGAGCCGACTCTAAATATTATGTAAAAAACGAGACCCGACTTTTTGTTAATTTTAAACGACATAAACTATACTTTATCGTTAAAGAGCTTGTCTAACTTTAACAGTAGCAAATTGCTACTTTATCTTTAAAAAGTATACTATACTTTTCGATAAAAAATATAAAAATGTTTACTGATGTTTTATTTGATTGTTTAATAGATGTGCTTTGTAAATAGACTGAATATTAGAAATGCGAAACAATCGTACAAAAGTGGCCTACAATCTTTAATTTTGCAATATTGTGGCGCGTGATGGACAGACAAATCTACTTATAAATGTGCATACATTTGTATACATATACGAGTATAGCCAAATGAATTTGCCCCTAGCAACAACAACATTGAGTTTTTATTTTGTGAATTAGCGATACATACCTTCCTCATTTCCATCTAAAATTATGTTAACGTATGTATAAACAATCAAAATCTGTATTTAAGTATTATCTTTGCATATAAAACTTATAGTACTATCAAGAAGACGAACGATTGTGGCGACATCTTAAGCATAGGGACAGTACTTGCTAGATTTGTCTCTGCTAAATTTAATAATAAAATATTCTCTTTTTTACTACTTGTTTTGTGTCTTATCCTACTCTCCATTGTAAAATCGTGCACTAATTTCAGCGCCACAACCAGGATAGCGTTCGCAATACAAAATCATGCTCCATTATAATACTATAGGTTATATATACAAAGGTATTATATAAAATGTACCTACTTTTTCTGCAAAAAATGATTTAGCTTGAAGTTGTTTGTATTCTTTTTAATTTTTCTGTGCTTGTGTTTAAGTCCTTAATCTGTCAAATTAAGGGTTGTTCAACGTAAATTCGCTTAAGTTCTGTTTGAAAAACATTAGTAAGAGGAGTTGTCTAACGTGTTTAAAATTTTGAAATATTTAAAAAAAGTCTCCAAACTAAACGACTGTGTAAAGTAGAGCTGGGGTGCCAGCACGTAACTTGGTACAATCGAGTTTAATCGATACAATCGAGCCTCGGCAGCACCTATTTTGGTTCAATCGAGTGTCCTCGATTGTATCGTCACATTTGGCAGCACACAAACTTGAAAATGAGGTTTGAAACAAAATTTTGAACTCGATAGAAAAAAGTTATCGTTGGCAGTGATTTTTTTAAGAAATAGCATGGAAAAACAAAAAAATTCAATAAATAAGAAACAGGCGGATGTTTCGAACACTTTTATGAGTTTTCACCATGTTTTAGCCATAGGAATGCTTAAAAATCCCAAGACAGGAAAAACAGAAATTTTCTTACAAGTTACATACCTAATATAAAACATACTAAAAAGTAAAAAACTTCACTTAAAAGGCACGGGCCGAGGTCCATGCATGATTTTAGCATTAAGTACTTCCTCATCTTCATTTTCCGAATCAAAAAATATCAGAAGAATACCAATTTGACATTTCACTTTATAGTTCACAATGATATTTTTAAATGGAAGTCACAAAGAAACTCGTCTCAAATTACGTGCTGCCAAAAATAATTTGTTTCGAGTTGACCTACGATCGACAATGCTCGATTGTATCAAGTTGCGTGCTGGCACCCCTGGTTTTATTCCGTAAACGAGCAACGTTTAAAATTTTGCGCCAGTAAATTTAACCTAGAGCTTAGATGCGAAGATAAAACATGGCTTAAAAGAGTGACATATTTAACTGAACTGAACGAAGCTAATGATTCTATGCAAATTATATTGCAAGCAACGGCCTTAAATTAGATGTCAAAAAAAAGCTGAATCAATTCACCTTTCTAAAATCTGACGAAATCTGAGTAGATACTTCCCAGGTATTTGTAACGCTGAAGAATGTCTCTGAAACCAATTTTTGGTTACTATCGGCCAATGCTAGATTGACCTTAAAGAAAAATGGATCATTAATTGCAATATCCGAATTTAGATCCTTCAAGAATATTAAAAAAAAATTGTATCTGCATTGCAGTTTTAATTTTATCATTTGCAAATTATGTATATGAAAGTGGTTTTTCACTTCACTTCTTGTAGTATCAAAAACAAAATACCGACACCAATTGAACGCTGAATCATAACTCAGACTGAAACTAAGTAAAATCGCTCTCAAAATTAATTGATTAAATATTACTTTTTGTGAATGCTGCAAAAATAAATCGTTATTCTAAATGAATACAAACTTTTTGTCTTTTAAAGCGGGTTCGCTATTGTAAAAGTTCAAATCTGATAAAGAAAAAATAAACGACTATTATAAAAACAAGAAAAACAAAACTCAAATGGCATTATTATTATTAAGTTCCCCTAACTCTTAGCAAAATATTCAAAACGACATTGAAATTTTCATTTTTTTAATGTAGCAAGCAATTATTTCCTTGTGAAGAAAGGTGAAAGCCTTGTCCAAATATTGTGCTTCAATTGTCAGTTTCATTGTTTAAGAACGTTTCGCAGTTCACAGAACGATAAGGAAACAAAAAAATATAATGCGTTTTTGATTCGGTTTTGTCATTTATATGAGATTTCTCGTTTCGCATCAGCAGTGTACGATGAGTTACGATAATAATTCAAAACCCCTCGTTATCTTTACGTTTTACGGTATTTGTTTCTCAAAACGATACTCGTTTTCTTTTACGACTGCTTTTGACGATTGTTTAACATTTATGTAAATTATGTAACTCACATTTATTCATAACGTTTATTGATTGGGTCTAGAAAATTGGATGCTCTTTAATTTTATTTGTATTGTATTTATATATATATTAATAATATATTAATAGGTATACAAGTGTAAGAAAAAAAGAAAAAATAAGACTGTTAATTTAAACGTACAAAAAAATTAAATTGAAAGTGGTCTTCAATGACCAATAACCAGAAATAAACCACCCATCAAAAAAAATAAAATTGGATACACTATATATAGGAAAGTTTTAAGCTAACGCTAGTATCGAGTGCAACAGAGGCAAATATAAATACATACATACATATATATACAGGGTGTCCCTGTATTCGTCAAGGTTTTTTGGGATATAATTCTTGGGTATATTCTAAGAACAATTTCGTTCTACATAATGGGTCTATCTGCAATGTTGATATCATTTTTCGATAAAAGAAAAGGTATATAGACCTGTATATATATATATTTTTTGTTTATAATATACATGCATTTATAACTTTAGTTTAACGAATGTCGAAACAGAAGCCAGGATTTTATTTTATTGAGAAATATATATAATTTAAATTTATACGCAAGTTATGCAGAGGATTTCTTCTGATAGGTGTCTACTTATAATAAAAAATAAGAACTTATAATAGTAGAGTTGCCTTAAAGGAAAACTTTTCAAACCCTAAGAACAGAACAAAGCTAGACTGAAAACGGTATTTATTACAAGTAATACACTTTTGTGAAATAATAAATGGTTTAACTGCATGCAATATGCTTCACCTTCACCTCAAAAGGTTAGGTTACTGAATCTTGGAATGAAAAAAACCATAAGGTTATAAAAAGGTCCAGTACATATTATAATATAATAATGAAACAGTATGGTCAGACCAATTGAGTTTGTTATCTAAGGTAACACCCAAATACTTGAAAGAATGAAGAAAATTGCTTCTAAAGCAAAATTTAGAGCAAAAAACACCATATAAAAATGTTAAAATACCATTTCTAGGAACATTCGTGCATTCTTTTAAAACGAATTTATGACCAGAATAACCTATCAAATGAAAGTACATTAATTTTGTCTCATTACTCAAAACCATTTTATGAAAATCAAACCAACATCTTAAAATGTCAATATCAATAGGATTGAGGTGAGATTTACATCCATAAGGCGACCACTGATAACTTTAATAAGAAAAATAAAAATACGACATTTGGCAATTCGGAAGCCTTCCGGACTCTTCTGAAAGTGTTCACTTGGGAGAGATTCCGGATTGCCAAATAAAAACGACATTACACGCAGAAATTAATCACCCCAATTACGTCTCGTTTTTCAAATGGCATTCTATAACTTCTTCCACGCGATGATTTTGTAACAGATTTTAAAACAAGGAAAAAGTAACAAACATCTGTCAAAATGAAAGGAAAGTCCACATAGTACATACAAAATTATTGCTCGATGTGCCATTAAAGAACAAATGCAGTTTTTTTAATTATTAGAAAATAAATGAGTAATTAAAATGATTAGTGTTGAAATATATTACATTTATTTGTTTCTTTTCTTTCAATCCCATTTTTTTAAATTATAAGTGTTACGTTTTGGGTCTTAAGATGTTTTGTGTCTCTCCTAGCTGTGTCCTCCTTTAATTTGTGTGACTTATATTCCTCTCTTCTTCCTTTGTTTATACTTTCGTTGATACCATTTAAGGTTATTTCTTTGAGTACACACTGCTTCTCCAAAAGCGTAGCTCTTTTTTGTTTAATAGTAGAAGCTTGCCGTCGTTTCTTTCCTGCTAGTTCATCAATTTGATGTTGCTGTTCTTGTTGCTCCGGAACTTCACCCGCAAATTGGGCGAAATTATCTTCCTTATTTAAAGCGATTGCTTCTTAATACTGAAGTAAGGTGCCTGCATCTGCCTGAGTTTTTTTTAATGAAGGCGCATATGAAGTTGGCAAGGGGTTTTGAAGCAAATTGGGCTGCGATACATTGATTAAATTTCCACTTAGGTTTAACCACTTCCCTAGCTGATTTTATTTCATTTAAATTGTGGATTATTTTCTTCTTTGGCCCAAACATAATAAGAGCAAAAACAATACGAATTTGTCTATAATTATAGAATAAGCGATTCAAAACTTTTGCCAAGCATCTCCATCTCTTACTCGAGGACGCTTTTTGTATCCCCTTCAAAAAAAACCATAACTGCTCGTCTTCTTCATCAGCTCTACGAGCGTCTGGAATTGGTTTTCATTTGTAAATTACAACATTTTAGTATATAGTATAGTACAACAAATTATAGACAAATAGATAAAATAAATTTTTTAACAAGAGTACTTACAGTTTTGCGACCTTCTATGTCTCTGCCGTGTGTAAATTTTTGAACGAGAGATATCGTCGTTTTTTTTCTTAGTCGTCGTTTCCTTTCGCCATACAGAATGCAGAACGAAAGTGTTCAACGACGTTTGACGTTTACAGACGACAATAAAACGAGTGACAAAAGTTGGAAACGAGTTATGGAATGCAGTCGTGTCAGGTCGTATATTTCGCTGTCGTTTACGACATTGGTAATCGGGGTGAATAGTAAAGCGTAGAGGTGCTAGTCGGCTGTCGCAAAAAAATACATTAATTTTTGTCATATTTGACAGCAAAAAACAAAACAAAGTAATGGTTAATTTCCAGAAGTCAAGCTATTTATGTAGTTTTAATTTGGCAATCTAGAAGCCTTCTGGACTCTTCTGAAAGTGTTCACTTGGGAAAAAATGATATTGATAAAATGATAATTTGATTCTGAATTTGAAATCGGGCCTATTTCTCAGAACATACATTATTTCATACAACATACACATCATACAATTTTCTGTTTCTCAGATTTCATTGGAAGTGTTGTATGACTTTTTTTTATGATTCTGTCATTTCATTATTATTTAAGATAAATATCCATCTTCCCGCGAGGGTAAGAACTAAATTTTCTTGAAATTGATCCAAATGAAGATCAGGATGCCAAATTGTTTTTGTAATACCTTGTAAAAATTAATTTAGATGCATATAGATAATAAAACTCACGTAGTATTTACTTTTTTGAGCTCCACAACCTCTTGTTTTCATTGTTAGGCGTGTCCAGAAGAAATTTATTAAAAAATTTTTTTAAATTACGAAAGAGTTAGAAAACTATTCTATAGGTAGGAAATTGTTAAGTTGTATCATACTTACACCTTTACCCAACCCTAGGCTGTTTAAAATTTTGCACGATTGATTTTTCGACATAGTAATTAATGAAAAGCTGCTTTTAATTGTGGATTATTTTTATAAAATATTGTGTGACTAAAGTTAAAATATTAATGAAAGATTTTGTTTTGATATGATACTTACAATTAACCTTAAACAGCAGACACATTTAAAGTAGTTCTATAAACAAACTATTAAATACAAAAACATTAAACGAAATGTTCGACATCTAAACTGGGAATCAGGAAAAATGGGCATATCATACAGAATCATTTGCACTTATTTTCAAACGAAAAACCTTATTTTTAACACGAATTGAAAAGTCAATTATATAACTCTGAAATTGAATGAGCCTGTACGAACCTTGTTAGCATGATAAGTAATCTGTTAAAATAAGATAATTTTGGTGCCACAAAATAATAAGGAATTCTTGTGGAGACTCCATATAAGTATTTTTTACTACAGGAGAAGGGGGTCTTTCACCTCAGTTTAGGTGGGAGGGTGTTTTTAAAAAAGTGCTTCAATTGAAAGAAGTTTTTAAAAAGAACGGAACCACCAACAACGAATTACTATACTAGTTTTGAAGCTAGAAGTATGTTCTTTTATAATACTTTTAAATCAAGTTATTTCTACCAAAATCGTATCGTCTCCTCCACGTGGTGCCCGCTGGATAGCCGTAAGATGAACTAACGACGAACGTTGGATCCATCGGATCCAGGGCTGTGACACCTGAGCCATCTTCTCAGGAAGTAAGAGCAATAGAACAGATATCGCTCTGAAGAACCAGCCCTAAAGATTTCATCAGTCATGCGCAGGCCTCACAAGCCGGCCATGAAATGAAAACCCATTTGTGATGAAAATACAAATACTAGCCTCGGATGAACGGAGTGCGTTTTATTATCCACAAATCTATCTGGATCCGGATCTGGATCATCCCTTGAAAATAAACCGATACGGATCTTACTGACAGCAGTGTTATAAGCCCGTTTTTTTTATCCTTGGGTTTGGAAATTTTAAATTATGTCTTGTCTTTTTTCTTTAGACTATAGCTTACACTACCTTACCATAAAAAGCCATCTACTCGCCAGTGTAATAACTAATTTTTGGATCTTTGAAATAGATCCCGATAGAAAACAGGATCCCAAATTATTTTTGTAATACATGTTAAAACTTAATCCAGATCCGGATCCAGATAGATTTGTGAATAATAAAACGCACCTAATGTTGACTGATACTCCAGGGAGTTCTTAATGCCAAAATTGGTAAAGAAAACATCTTTGATAGGACAGTCGGAAAACAAAGCCTGCACGACATCACTTCCAGAAACGGACTCAGACTTATCGACTTCGTAGCACTAGATTTCCCCGCCTTGATATTCACAAGGGTACTTGGCGGTCCCCCGATGATCTAACGTGCAACCAAATTGATCTTGTTGCTATCGATGGAAGGCACTCCTCTAGCATACTGGGCGTACACACGTACAGATCAGCCAACATTGACTCTGATCACTACCTGGTTGGTGCAAAACTGCGCGTGCGAATATCCATCGAGGCTATTAGGCGAACATCAATCCTGCGGAGGAAATTCAACGTTGGTAGACTGCAATCGGAAGAGACCGTGAAAGCCTATGCCGACCAAATATCCCTAGAACTTGCGTGGGACCCTAGTACAGACGGGATGAGTCCAGAAGACCACTGGCAGCAATGCCAACATGCCATCAAGGCTGCTGCGGAAGAGGTGCTAGAATTCTCACAGTCGCCGCCAAAGAACCCATGGTTTGACTCCGAATGTGCTCAGGCAAACAAAAGAAGACAAGGACCTCCCGTCAGCTCTACGTTGAAAAGATAAGGGATGAAAACCGCTTGCTCAGTAAAAAGAAAAGAAACCATGAGCAGCGTGAAGTCCAGGAAATAGAGAGGTGTTTTAGCAGAAAACAGGTGCGGAGCTTCTACAAGAGTCGAAAAGAAAACAACAGGATTCACTAGTCGCCCTGGTGCCTGCAAGAATGAGGAAGGAAACACCATAGTGTCGATGTTGAAAATCTGGAGCTATCATTTTAACCAGCTGCTTAATGGAGATGATGACCAAAATTCCGCCAGCAAGCAGCCACGTCAAGCAAATTTGGTTGATGATCTGGAATTCCACCCACCCGACCTAAATGAGATCAAGTTAGCCATCAGCATGTGAAAATCGAACAAAGCAGCCAGTTCTGATGGTCTACAGGCGGAACTTTTTAAGTACGCTTGAGATGATCTGGTTAAAAGCATACATCAACTTTTCAACAAAATATGGTCGGAGGAAAATATGCCCGACGAGTGGAACCTCAGTACCATCTGCCCGATCCACAAAAAAGGCGACCGCTTTCTCTGCAGCATTTATAGAGGCATTAGCCTTAAACATCGCTTATAAAACCCTGTTTAGCGTATTATGTGAACGCCTGAAGACATTTACTGATGAACTGATTGGCCGCTATCAGTGTGGTTTCAGGCCTGGAGAGTCTACCATCGACCAGATCTTCACACTACGCCAAATCCTGGAGAAGACCCAAGAATTTAATATCGATACACACCACCTATTCATCGATTTTAAAGCAGCTTATGACAGCGTTAATAGAAAAGAGCTGTACCGTGCCATGTCGAGTTTTGGTATCCCTGCCAAATTGATACGCCTTATCAGGAAGACGTTGGAAAATGCCCGTTGCTCCGTCAAAATTGGAAGAGATTCAAACTAGTCAAGAAAATACGTATTCAGCGTTTAAGATGGCTAGGGCATGTATAGCGAATGAACATCGACGCTCCATCCTGTAAGGTATTCAACGCTAAGCCAGAGGGTACGAGAAACAGAGGCAGACCTCATCTCCGGTGGCGTGATCAAGTTGAGGGAGATTTCAAGGCAACTTGGGGCTCGAAACTGGAGGCAGCAAGCTAGAGATCGAGACATCTCGCGGGGTCTACTATTTGAGGCGCAGGCACAGCGCGCGCTGTAGCGCCAACTAAAGTAAGTAATACCAATAATTTTTGAAAAAAAAAATTACCTAACTTCCACCAACACATTTGACCCCCAGGTTTTTTTTTTGTTCTTCTTCCTGCATCATTAGGATTCCAATCGAAAAATTTCTTTGCGATGTTATTGTCTGGTTTCCACGATGTATGGGCAATCCTCCGCAATAGCATTATGTTTGCATCCACTTTTTGCTGCTTGGTTCTATTCCACAACTTGACGTTGTACCGCAGACAACGAAAGCCTTTAACCTGCTCGAGATGTTTCACAGGCGTATAATAGCACGGATTTTACGTTGGATTCAGAGTCTCAACTTGGCGCGTAGTGGTATTATACTAAAATTCTACTCAGAAATACAAAGCGAACCTTACTTTTTTTATGTCCATCCAGGGGCCTATTGCACCATCTAACAAAATTATGATTACAAGCATTTTTTTAACAAATTTGTAAAAAATCGAGTTTTTTTCATATGTAATTTTTTTTAATCACAAATTTGTACTTGTAATTTGTAGTTGGTGCAATAGGCCCCAGGTCTGTTCCGTTAACAACTTTCCAGGTTATTAAACTGCTTGATCTCCTCTATATTCTTCTACCTAAGAATAATCTGCTTGGCCAGTGGGCATTACTTTAGTGTTGTGACATTGACTCTTAAAATAGCCACCTCTCCGTTTACTTGAAGTGATTAACACATTTGAATTAAGCCATTAGCACTATTTGCCAGGAAACAGATATCGTCGGCATAGTGTTGTTGGCTGATATTATCTTGCAACTGTAATTCGCAGTGTCTTAATGTGATCGTAAAAATATCAGATAAAATACTGCGAAAGTCCGCTTGGTGCCCCTCGAGCATAGAGCGTAGACTTGATTCTGGATTTATTCTTTCGAGAACAATAGTTGCCATTTACTTCGAGAACACCACACCAACTGTTACAGTTTTTGAGGTCACCTTTCTTTTGTAACTTCACAATAACGTTAACGTCACTGAGATTGGTTTCATTTTCCCTAACAGTTATAACGCTAGACAATTGATTCACTACACTAATTTTTTGACTTAAAGTTATTTTTAAGCAATTTATATGTAATTTGTTGATAAAAATTTTCAATAAACTTCAAACATGAATCAATGTTTGACACAAAGCAGTTTGATTTTGAAAATGAGGATGAGAACGGTTAATGAGGCAATGCTTTTTTGAACTCTATTCGGGTCTTGTGAAGTAAATATTTCGTACTTCTTAGCGTCTTTCATTCGGTGATTTCTTACGAATGGATTATGTGATAGGACTGATTGCATTTTAACTCCCTCTCGGGTTCTCTGACCCGCCTAGATTACAGTTCTGGATTTCAAAACTGGTTAATTACTTCATTGTAGGCGCTGCTGTTGTTTTAAATATTGTTTTTTCTATTTAAAGAACTTTTTTTAAACTGTTCCTCCTACCTAAACAGGAGGAAAGGGCCTCCTTTCCCATAGTAAAAACTGGTTATTGCATATTTCCACAAGAATCCCTTTATGGAGCTAAGGTTATCGTACTTTCACGCTTATATTCGATCTGCTCGGTCATTTTATTTTGACCTCATAAAGCTCTTGAAAAGTAAACAGCCATGTGTGAATACCACCTAAGATAAACAACTGCATTCGACTAGCAACTGCACCCAAATTTAAAGTTAGTTTCTAGCTGTCCATAATTGTATGTATATTTTTTTACAACGACGATCATTTCATTTTATTCGTTATAGATTCTAGATTGTAGTCCTTTAAATTTGCGCACATTCCAAAATCTTATAGTTAGTTTTCAGTATATTTTGTAATTTTGTAGAAATGATTAATTTTTTTAACAAGCATTATTTAACATTTTTCATTTTACTGAAATTATTAAAAAGACAATTTAAAAATTTAAACATGAGTAGAATGAAATAAGAGATAAAATAACTCTCAAACACTGCAAAGACGTACGGTAACTATAGTATTTATCGGTTAGAAGTAATATGAAAATATCAAAATAGATGATCATGAAAGAAGTCAACTATAACTATTTAATATAATTCTGAGTGATGTATATAAAATTGTGACCATATAAAATATATTTAAATGTTCATGTAAATATAGACTATATATTTATTGATAAAATTTTTTTTCTTAAAATATAACTCACTTATACTTATCTCGAATTGGAGTGACAATAATAATCAAAGTTAATAATTTAAATCAAATAAAAAGACATAATAATTTGAAAGCAATATTTTAGAATTCCTAAAAAAACGTATTATTATACTATTATAAAAGTATAAAACTTTCATGGTTTTAAAAAAAATTATACATCGTTAAATACATATAAATATTTGTATATGTATATCTCTATATCTGTGCAATGATGTGTTTTTAAGTAGGTATTTATGAACATTCAATTTTAAATTGTGTACATATATTTATTTTATAGAAACGATTAGTTATATTTTATAAAGCTTAAAATATAAAAAGTATCGTTGAATTGTGATATCAAGTTTCAATTATATTTCATAACCACAAAACAAATTAAATTTAGAATTAAGAAATAACAAAAAATAGCAAAACATAAATAGACACTTTAACCCTCTTAACAAAAACGTTATTCACAATTTTACACCTATCGTGAAAGTTTAAACATATTTTGGACCAGATCTAAACGGTTAGATTTTATAGATCAAGTAACAAATGTAGATTTTTATAAAAAGCTCAAAATATTATATACCTACACACTCAAAAAAATTAACAATCACAATTTTAAAGTTGATACCTACTAATAGAGAATGAATTTGAATTTTATTCTTAAAACCAAAATGTATTATGTAGTCACATAAAAATTCACTTTAAATAAGACGACCCAAAATATATCGATACATCGTTTAACTTATTTTCGTAAAATGAAGTACGAGTACAAACTTATATCTCTGAAATTTAATAATAAGTATAATTTATAAAATTAAAACCTTACGGCATACCAGAAATTCAGAGGCAAAATATCGTGTGTATGACATTTTTCAGTCATTCTATTTAAAATACAAAAAATGCCTAACAAAGAAAACGAAATTTTAAAGTCTTAATCAAAAGTCTTCCTTAAAATGAAAACTTAAAACTTACTATTTTGTTATTCTTTCACGAAAGGCATCTCATTGCAAAACCTTAAATTACAGTAATTGAATAAGTACATCAATTTTTAACGAAATTATAGTAAATAATAACAAAATAAGGACCAACAAAATACAATAATAAAAAACATTCAAACTTTTGGTTTCAATGCATAACATAAATGTTGATTTGTATTTGTTTTGTAAATAGTTTTGTAAAATATTATTTGTTTGAAGAATTTTAAACGAGCTTTTGGCTTTTAGTTTGTGTTTCTTTTTTGTTGTATTTTTTACTTGACAGTTATGTGGAAGAACTATATGGCAAGTTTTGTATCCCTAAAAAATCGATCCCGAAATTCAGAAAAAAATATGAAATAACGATGTTGGGGAAGTCTGAAAGTGGTTCTCGCAATTAAATCAGTCTGCTTCAAATTTCTTGAAGAGCTTTTCCTACAAAATAACGACTTTGCCTGAATGAAACATTTCCATTGTTTTGGAAGATTTTAAATAATAAACTTTAGTATTCATCTTAATTTTATCAAAACGACAAAAATATGAAATACAAATATTTTCGCTTTATTTTTGAACACCAAAAAATACATGGTCGAGTAAGATAAAATGCTAACAGTAGTTCCAGCTTGCGTCCGGAACATCTTAAGCTTGGCACCTTGTGTTTCTGACACTATACACTATCTTCCACTTTAAGACACAGCGCATATACAAATCAAATTCTTGTGCATAGTTGAAAAGAAAAATACAGACCTTTAAACTGTAGCATATTTCGGCCGATTTTATTTAGTAGGTTGGTCTAATATTGTACGTCCCATGGGATGGTTTTTATTCCACTTTCTCGTAAATTGTTCAATCGATTTTTATAATTTTATCTCAGAACTTTCATATGTATATACGAGTATGTATGTACTGTTCTAATATTATTTGCTTACCAAAATTTAAAATATGGGTTACTATTTTATTATAAGCTGATTTAAATTAATTTATTAAAATTTGCGTTGTACTCGTAATTGCTAAAATGGGAGAAATTACAACGCAAATTTTAATAAATTAACATTAAATTAAACTAGATTGCTGCCCTTTTGTAAAGCTTTTGTGAAGAATTTAGGCTTATATATGTTTTATATTTGTTTTTTTTTTTATTCGTTGGTCGATCTCATGTGAATAGTCCTTTAGACTGTTAAACTGCTGTTGACTCTGCATTGACCTTTGATAGCCTCAAAATGTTCATTGTAAAACAGCACTGCTTCGACCCACGTTCCCCATAGAGTTTTAATTTGTTTTTTTAGAGAGTGTAGGTTTTATTACGAGCAGATGCCTTAAGTGCGGCTACTGTCCCTGCGTTCCGAAAAGCAGTAAAAAGGATAAAATCGCGAATCCGACAAAAATCGCAATTATTACTCAATATCCCATATTTATTATTATAATTACAAATTTATAAAATAATTAATATAAAATTATTATATAATTTTTGATCAAAACTCGAGATATTTAAATAATTGGAAATAAAAGAACATTAGCATGTCAAAAAATATTTGCCGTCTGCCTGAAATTTGACAATTACGAGTGTACAAAAATAAAAAGTATTATTATATGTATACAGATTAAAAAAAATATATACGAGTATATAATAGAAACAGATTAACTTTATATAAAAAATAGAACTATATGCTATAATTCCTATTTGCATTACATAGAAAAGTATATTTACATATATCCATATAAGCTATAAGAAGTTCTTGTAAAATTGGGCAAACGGCCAAAAAGTGATTGATATCTTCTATTTCATTATACGGTTACAGAGGTTACGAGTACATCTAGAATTATCACTTCTGTGCGGTTTGTAATTTAAATCTAACATTTCAGTTCTTGCCTTAAACAAAGTGCTTATTTGACGTACAGAAAACTTGCTATGAAAATAATTGTTTGAGTGTGGTTGAGCTCTCTATATGTAGATCAATATGCTTGGAGATGTTTGAGCCTTATTCAAGGATTTCGGATAAAAGGAGTCATCGACCTTAGCAATGCATTCATAAAACCTACCATGCCAAAGGGAAAGAGGTGCATAATTGAGATTAAGATTGAACCCATGAACATTTTTTGCTAAATCATTCTATTCCTTGAACGGAGATAATTGCGCTCGGAATGCAAAATCCTTGATTTTCTTGTGAAGATTATCATTTGACCTTTGCATGACTTTAACTATGTAGTCACATTGGATTTAAGGTTTTTTAAAAAAATTGGAGGCAGACCTGATTCCACGTGTATGGCATATGTTGGTGTTGAAATTGGAAGTTTAAAAATTCGTTTAAGAAAGAAGCGTTGCACACTTTCAAACTAATCTAAAATTTGATGACCAAAAGCTTGGCTGCATAACATAAAGATAAGTTTATTGTGGAATTGAAAACTCTAAACTTAGCGGAAATGTCTATGTACTTATTGCAGAAGATTTTGTTCCACATAAGATTTATTGCAATTTTTTGCCGACAAGCATTATTCTTAAGCTGAAGGGTGGTGGGGTTATCTGTCAGAACAACAAGATCGTCAGCATTAAGCAGAACCTTAATTAGAAGATCACTATGCCTAACTCCACCCAGAAACTCACAGGAAACATCATTCTTGCGGCACTAAGCAAAGTCGGTACTGGTTAGCGTACGGCACTTTAGCTATAGCGGTTACTGGTCGTTTACAGTGCTTTAGCAACAGCAGATTCTTGCGGCACCTTTCACACAGTAGAAAAGACCGTTTTTTCAATCCTCTCAATAGAAAACAATAGGATTCGTAAGATGAATTACAAAACCTAAATTTTATTTCAAATTAAGTATTTGTATACAATTTTATCAATGAGCTATAACTTACAGTGTCTTTATAATATACATCGGTTTTACAATATAGAATTATTTTAGATTTTAAAGTTAAAGTTAAACTCTCTCGAATGTCGCTTTAAGAATGACAAGCTTAAATAAATTATTGGTTTATGACATTTAGTAAAGCTAAGCTCTTAGCCATAAGGAGTTAACTACATTTTATTTTTAGATGCCCTATTTCGAGAGGGTGTGTTCCAAAGTAGAGACTTGTTCGTAACAATCATCGATGAACAGAGCGAACGTTAAAGGGCTTAAGAGCAACTTTGGGGCACACCAGCATCCGTGCTAAGGAAAGCGGACATAGAGCAACTTTTCGAAACAGAAGCGCAAGAATTGGTGAGGAGAAGTTTATATAGCCTCAGAAATTTCGTCGATAAACCTTTAGTTGAGAGTTTATATAGCAAAGAATTCCTGTTGACAGTGTCAAAGGCCGCCTTAAAATCTATAAAAAAGGCATATAGCTTTTGTTTGTTGACGATGAACCTTTTTGCGATACTAGAGAGTGCAAATATTTGATCTACAGTCGAAAGGCCAGGACGAAAACCAGCTTGAAAAATGCTTAGTAATTTGTTCTCTTCTACCCACCTCATGAGCCTACAATAAAGAATTTAGGTAAATATTTTTTTTAAAAAATGGTAAAATTGAAGTACCTCTAGATAAAAAGATAGATAAAAAATTTAATTTTCGTAAAGTTTTTACAAAGGCTTGGTTTTCGTTATTTTAAAATTAAATAAAATGACAATAACTTTTAAAGTTGCCTGTCAGGTTAAAGTGTTTATAATAAATTCATTAAAACTTAGCGAATGGTTTATATTTTTAAGAAAATTCATTAATAATTAGGTTTCGATATCTTAGAGCGTTTCTTAAGAAATTGTACAGTTGAATATAGTTTTGTCCGTTGAGAATTTTGAGGAACTTTCCACTCAGACTTTGTTGACCAGTTAAACACGATATTGACTTCATTAAAGAGTTCCGACCACTCTTTTGCCCAGTAAATCTGTTTTTTTACGATGACATCAGAAAGTTTTCTCGGTAGTCTGTTTTCGGGCAGGGTACTAACTCTTTGGATGTATTTGAAATGCAGTTCGAGTGTTGAAAGGAAGGCTTTCGGAAGTCCTGTTTCTAGATTAAGCACGTAATTTGGTGTATTTCTAGGTAAGGAAAAACATCTCTTGATAAAAAACCTTTGCAATTTTTCGACTTCATTATGTTCCGAATAACCCCAAACTTGCGCACAGTAGTTCATCACTGATTTTGAAGCAGCTTCATATATTTTGTACTTAGCTGAGTGTTGTATGTTTTTGTTTTTGATGAAGTTTGACCAGGTAGCATTTATTGAGTTTTTAGCCATTGCAAGTCTCTGCGTAAGATGCTCTGTCCACGACATATTGTAAGTCAGAGTTACTCCTAGATACTTGTATTTGTTGGATATTTTGATATCATCGTTGTTAAAAGTCCATTTTTCATCAACTGCCCGACGTCCACCGTTTCTAAAAATGACTACTTCTGATTTACTTAAATTCACAACCAGATTCCATCTTGAACAGTAATTTGCGAAGCTATTTATCATTGTTTGCAAGGAAGCGGGATTGTCAGAGAGAAGAACAATATCGTCGGCATAAAGTAAGACTTTTACGGATATACCTTCAACAGATAATCCACCCGGTAGTTCAGAGTCGACATCATTCAAAAATAAGATGAATAACAGAGCACTAAGAACGCATCCCTGTTTTACATCTTGATTGATAGGAAAGAAGTCGCTGATGTTTGTTCCATTCCATACTGTTGCAATGTTGTTGTGATAGAGAGCCTTCAGGATTGAGAGCATTTTTGTGGACATTCCCAAAAGTTTCAGTTTGTGGAATAATGCATCTCTGTTTATACTGTCAAAAGCAGCTTTTAAATCGATGAAAAACGCATAGAGTTTCCTTTTTTGATTGAGTTGTAGTTGTATAAGGCAGGAGAGATTGAAAATCTGGTCTACAGTTGAGTAGTTTTGTCTGTATGCAGCTTGGAATTCTTTCAAAATCTGATTTTCTTCGACCCATCGATTAAGTCTATAGTTTGTATATAGTGTCCATAAAAGATAGACCGCGGTAGTTGGCTACATCGTTAGGGTTACCTTTCTTGAAGAGAGGAAACATTATTGACGTTCTGAAAGAATCTGGAATTGTTCCTGTATTAAAGATGTCGCAAAATAGTCGGTGGATTTCTTTGATTAGATTAGGTGAAGCATTTTTATAGAATTCGAAAGGAATACCATCGATGCCGGGGGCTTTGTTATCATTTGCTGATGCGATAGCTGATTGAACTTCATCCATTTCAATGTCTTCATCAAGCAAAGGTATATGGATATCTGAATTTATGGTATACTCGTATGAAATTACGGGAGGCGATGTTAGATTTAGCAGGTTTTGGAAGTACATTCTAAACTCAGATGATGTTATATCTGACTTCCGATTATTAGTGCTACCGCGCATTATTTTAGCGAGGAGTTTCCACCAATCCTTTGTTGCCTTGACTAACGCCAGTTGAGTTGCGATATTTAAATAGTAATTGCGTTGTTTCAGCACGCATAAGGCCTTGTATTTTTTATTTGACTCTTGGTAGTATCTTCTAAAAACGTCGATATTTTGTTTTCTGTACATTTTTAGGTTTTTCAATACATCTTTCCTAGCGTAAAAACCAGCTGTATCTAACCATGGTTGTTTTGGTACAAAATTTGGGTTTACTCGACTATTTTCTCCATAAGCACTGTAAACACATTCTTTAATTGCAAGACATAGATCTTCACCTGTGTTAATACTAGTAATTTTTTGTGGTATGTTTTCTTCTAGACTGCATATGTATGTGGTTTTTCTGTCATCGCGCCACTTAAGTCTGGGTAAAAGTTTCATAGGATCATTGACCACTACAACTTCCTGCGTAGAGAGACTTACTATGAGGGGCATATGATCGGAGAAAGTTTCACAGCCAATTCTAAAGTCTTTTATTGCATCAAAAGAGCTATATGATGGACAACAGTAGTCGATGACCGAGGACCCTCTGCTGCTCACAAATGTAAATTCACCAGTCCTGTCTCCATATCCTCTTCCGTTCAAAATGAACGCTCCAATCTCTTCTAAAAACTCTGTAAACGCATTTGCGTTACGATCACAACTGTTATCCTTTGAAATTCTGATTGTGGGGACTAGATTTTCATTCCCAAGCTGGACATCTACACTTCCTTTGGTACCAGTTCTTACATTTAAATCACCTACTAATATGAAATTATTCTAATCTGTTTCATCAAAGTCGTTTCTCCAGTGGTTGCAGTTGATGTACGCAGGAACAAGGTTAAGAAAAGCTCCTCCAAAATGATCTCTAAGAAAAACGGTATCGCAGTGCTTGATAAAGCTGAGTTGATAAACCTGTTCTATGCATTTTTTATACCCGTATAAACAGCCGCCACTCGCTCTACCTACCTCTATAATTAGCTGATATGGTTGGATCTCCTTTTTTAAAAATTGGACAGATTTGTGACTTTAGAAAAGACTGAGGTATTTCTTCGCTTTCGAGAAGCTTATTAAAAAACACGACGAATAGAAGAGAAGGTGTACAGTTTTTATAAAATTCAGTTGGAATTCCATCCAGTCCTGCAGCTTTGTTGTTTTTCATATTCAAAGGGGTTGTTTGCAATTCAATTATTGTAATAGGTGCATAAGGGTATGAAATATAGATCGAGGGAAGTGCATATTGGAAAACTCGTTGATTCGTTGATGCACTGAAGAGTTCTTTGAAATAATTTGCTAGTGACTCCTCAGTTATTGCAATTGCTGCAACGTTTTTGCAACCACCCAACAACCTAATTTTAGACCAAAATGACTTTGAGTCCTTACATTTTGACAAATTTGCCGCTACCCCATTCATGAAAATTTTATGTTTGCTTTTGCATACCATCTTATAGGTTTTATTTGCATCTATGTATAGGGATTTAAAAAATTACACTTGGTTTTCCTAAAGAGTTTCAGTAACGTAAAAGATTTTTTTCGAAGTTTCATACACTCCCAGTCATACCACTCCGCTGAAAAAGACTTATTGCTCCTAGTTGGTGGTATGGCTGACCACTTGATCATTTCTATTATTTCAAGAGCTAACTGCTCACAGGACCAGGCCACTTGACTAGAAAAAGAATTTACTTGCGATTCAAGTCTACGCTTGTATACAATAACCTGACTATCAACCGTACTGGGTTGCTCAATAAAGACCTAGAGTTTCGAAGTTTGAAGATGTCACGATTGGAAAATGGGCTGAATATGTTGCTGGTTGAACCTCAAAATCTTCTATAACATTAAGAAAAGCACCTTTTGCTAAACAATAGTCTATTATTGAACAGCCCTGACCTGAAACAAATGTTAGTTCACCATTACAGTCGCTTTTTGTTATTCCATAAAACCAAAGTCCTCATTGATTAACCGTCTGCCACAACTGTTAAAAGTTACGTCCTCAAACTACCAAAAACATGTGCTGTGCTTTTACCAGAGAAGCTGGGTTTTAAAATCCGCCGGTTCTGGCATTTAAATCACCTAATATTAAAACATTCTGAAACTCAGCTTCGTTCAAAAAAGTTTGAAGACAGTTAAAACCGTTGTTCCAGTTAGTACAGTTTAAATAGGTTGGAATACTGTAATATTCTTCATGCCCATGATTTAACATTAAAACAGTCCTATTAAGCCTACACTTGCTCTACCGAAAATACTACTTCGAGTGGCGGGGATAAATTTTGTATTATAAACCTGAAAAAACTTCACAAATTGTGGTTCGACACTACATTCAAGGAACGTTTCTAATAAAATTATTACACCAAATTTCAATATACAGGGTGTCCCATAGTCACCGCCCCAAATGAAAACCATGAATTCCTGAAGTAATTTTAAGTCGAAAAACTTAAGAGGTCATTTTCTCGTTTTCGTCCCGTTTTCGAGTTATAACGGTTTTTATTATTTTTTCCTTAACTGGCTTTATCTTTGCCAAACTACGTCCGATTCGTAAGATTTTTTTTATAACCAATCAAGAATTTATTACAGTTTTAGTTTGTTCAAAGTCTTTTTTTCTGCGGGCAACCGTTTCTCCGCAATTTTGCATCAAACCCATTTTTTTTTTGTTTTTTAAGTAGTTTTTTCACTTTGATATCATTTTATTCAAAAAAACACGTTAGTAAGTATTAATTTTTTTCACTTATTATTAAAGCCCAGTTCATTTTCTTAAAAAAATATTTGATTTCCTTAAAAAGAATACTAAATGTAATTAACAAAAAATAAACAGTGAATTTAAAAACAAAAAAATAATTTTTAAATACAAAATTAACTTTTTCTGATTGTGGTTAAGAAAAGGACAAATAGATAAAGTTGTCCCATTTCAGCGTATATTAATAACATTTCCAGATATTCTTGATTAGTGTAATCCATTACTCGCAAATAATTGAAAAAAAAACTACAACTTGAATAACAAATCCAAAATGGAGTATCAAGTGAAGGAACACGACGCGAGAAAGACATTTACAACCTTCAAATCATAATGCAAATCTTTACTGTTTGCATTTGTTAACAGTCTTACTAATTAACTTTGTCTATTTGTCCTTTTCTTAACCACAATAGCTCAGAAAAAGTTAATTTTGTATTTAAAAATTACCTTTTTTTTTAAATTCACTCAGTTTGTTTATTTTTTGTTAATTACATTTAGTATTCTTTTTAAGGAAAAAAAAAAACTTTTTAAGAAAATGAACTGGGCTTTAATAATAAGTGAACAAAATTAATACTCATTAACGTGTTTTTTTTCAATAAAATGATATCAAAGTGAAAAAACTACTTAAAAAACGAAAAAATTGGGTTTGATGCAAAATTGCGGAGAAACGGTTGCCCGCAGAAAAAAAGTCTTTGAACAAACTAAAACTGTAATAAATTCTTGATTGGTTATAAAAAAAAATCTTACGAATCGGACGTAGTTTGGCAAAGATAAAGCCAGTTAAAGCCTAGTACTCAGTTCAAGTGAAAATGAAAATTTCATATAAAAGTGACTGCTGGTTCACTGGCATGAAATCCGCAACGAGAGGTGAGTACTAAAATGTGGATTGGAAAAACAAATAAGTTCCACAACTTTTTCCACGCTTTTATTTTCATTTCCCAATGTACAACCATCAGGAATAAGTTTAAGGCATCGTGGAAAACTGTGACATTTGTCAGTTAATTTGAATATTTTGTTTCAAAACAAAAAATTGAAAATTTATAAACAGAAAGATCGAATCAGTTTAAAAATAATTGTCATTTTTTTTTCATTCAAAGTGAGTATCAAAAATTCACGTGGAAAAGTTTATTCTATTTTCATTTTGATTCTTCTCGTGTAATTTGGAACGTATTTATTTTTCATTTCACGCTAGGTGAGTACTAGGCTTAAGGGAAAAAAAGTAAAAACCGTTGTAACTCGAAAACGGGACGAAAACGAGAAAATGACCTCTTAAGTTTTTCGATATAAAATTACCTCAGGAATTCATGGTTTTCATTTGAGGCGGTGACTGTGGGACACCCTGTATACCTAAAAAAATCTGGAATTGCTAATTTGTTTTTAAGACCAGATACATTATAACTTAAAACTTAAAAATAGCCCAGATATTGTGTGACTATTAAATTTGGTCAGATTCGCGATATTATCAGTTTTATCGCATTTCGGAACGCAGAGTGAGTGCACTGCACTCGGAAAAGTATTGTAAATGACCGATAATATGCATCATATTTAGATTTTAGGTAAAATATACTATTACCGCTGAGAATGTCATAAATTTGCAAATGCATATGCAAATATGGAAATGCATATAATCCGGTCTTTATTGATGACGATCCAGTCTGCCGTTGGAATTGTGGCAGATTGGTCGCGCAAGACTATGTCACATTTATTTTATATTTGCATTGGTGGGTATATGTACATATTTTACAAAGTTTTTTTTTTAATTCAATATGGTAAAATATATACTGGGGCCACTGAATTAAAAAAAGCTCTTCCATAAGCCCTGTGCTGACAATTTTTGTTGAATAGAGTATAGGTCATTTTAAACAAGAGATGCACTTATAGATACGAGTATATTGCATCCTTTATTTTTATAAACCAAAAACATAAATATGACATAAGGAACATTTCTCCATTATTTTTTTTTTCTTTTCTCGCTATTTTTCGGACATCTGGGGCCTGTAACACAAAGCTTAAAGTCTACAAGTCAAGAGGATTATGTTAATCTTACAAGTAATATAACAGAAAAAAAAAACTTTACAGTTGTAGAAAACAAAAATTTCTCTACACTTGTAGGCATTCTGCTTACATTCAAATAGAGATAAGCAACGCGGAAGCATATCTTAATACAAAAAAATGAATAAAGAATCCCTTCAAACAAAAATTTCCGTCTTGTTTAAATCCATGAAAATACAAATATTCTTTTTGGTTCCTTTTTGGATTGGGATTTTATTTATAATACAATTATGCATGTTCTGTTCCTAGTTCATTCCTAGATCGTTTTGCTTAGATTTTATATGTTTTCCATTAGCAGTAATTTTTTCTAAATCTACCAATCAATAAAAATTCAATTATTTCTAAGTAAATCTAAGAAAAGTAATAGATTCATTATTTTGTATTATGTTTAATTTTTTATTTAGTTTACTGAGATTTTATAATGCTTAAATTTTCAAAACCTTACAAAGAATAAGTATATTAAATTACCTATAACAATTTTCAGTTATTATGCATTTATATTACATAGATTCCCGCATTAAAAATTTTTACCGAAATAATTAACTATTGAAAAAGGATCACAAATATACACTATACACAAAAAAATATTTACAAATTGATACGATCGTATTTGATATTGTTTTTTTGGTTAAAAATATCATAACTACGAAGAAAAAAATTATGGAAAAGCTGATTAGTTTAAAATATTGTTTTTTTTTGCTTTTTTTGGTATATTTAAATACATCTTCTAAATCCTACAAGTTTTGAATCACCTGTAAGATTTAGTGGATAATTCTACAACTAAGATTTATTTTTTTTTACACGTTTAGCTTTGTGCTACAGAAAGAGGCAAATCATATAATTTCCCACTTGTAATGTTCGCCCATTACGTTTGTAGAAGAGCCAGCAAACTTGTAGCTTTGTATTACGGAAATTTGTTACACTTGTATTACAAGTACTTGTATTGCAAGTACTTGTATTTTTGTGTTACAGGCCCCTGGGCTAACCATTGTACCATTGTACATTGTTTTGTTTAGCATTTCATACTACGGCTTTCTGTTCAATACCATTGGTGTATACATCGTCGGCTGGATGCTATCTTGTTCAATGTCCATTTTTCAAAATGTTGGCAAATTTATTTTTAAAGTTCAAATTGAATTTTTTTGTTTATATAAGAAAATATTTGATTGGTATTATTTTTTTTTCTGAAAGCCTTGACAATTTTGTTTATAAATAAAGTTACAGAAATTGTTTTTCTTTTATTTTGAATTAGTTATAAATTAAAATCAACGAGGAAGTCATTTTGGATACTGAAGTATGGAGTGACAACAATTTGGTAAAATTTTTGGATTTCGAACAAAAAAAAAAAATATTGAACAACATAGAAAAAAAAAAAAAACAATAAAAGGAGAAAACATAAAGTTGATTATGTTATATAGAACAAAAAATAGTTTTATTTTTTAAAGCTGATTTAATAAAGAGCTTTCAAAGAAACAAGAAAAACACATAATAGGCGTGTTTTGTTGACCTTCTTAATGTGAGCAATAAGAAATGCTTCACAATAAGTTAAATTTTCAAAATTCGAAAAACAATGAGTTAACTTCACATTTGAACTTCAGTTACTCTATGGCCCTTATTGCGAGTGTCGTTTGTTAATCGATCGACGACTTTTGTCGAAAATCGATCATCGGAAAATTAAAATATCTGAAATTATTCTTGTATAAGACACCATAAGCTGTGTTTTTATACGTGGTTACAGCAACATTAACTTATCTAAATAGCTTTGGATACAAATTTTAACGCATCAAACGTTTTGTCACTATCGACTTTTATCGAATCGAACGTTAACGACACTCACAATAAGGCCCTATGACTGAAAGTGGAACGTATCTTAATGTTCACATTAAGGAGGTAAACAAAACACGCCTAATATTGTAATGTTTTCTTTTAGAGCGAATGAAATTCAAGTGGGCTGAAGTAAAAAGACTTATTTGTTTCTCAATTCAAATATTTATTTTACAAAAAAGTTACAAAAAAAAATATCGTTCTTTTAGCAACGAAAAACAAAACAGAAATTCTTTTCCTCTAGTTCAACTTCTTATTGAAGTAAAACTTCTTTTCCGGCGTTGGGGGTAAAAAATTGTCTATGGAGCTGTCAGTGACATGTCAAAACGACACGCTAAAGCGACATGGTTCTTACAATTATTATTGTTCGAACTTTGTTAGAGGTTATTTAAAACACTTTAAAAACACCTTTTATTGCCGAAATAGAATGTTCTTTTAATTGCACAACCACAACAACTAACCTAAAAAACAATTAAAAAAAAATTCATTAAAAAAATTAAAGAATAGAAGCTTTTTTTTAATGAATTATGTGGCCGAGTAATTTCTCGATCGAAAACCACTTTCCTTTGCACAAAAAACACGAACAAATATATATTTTTTATAGTTTTATTTATTTAAAACAAAAAACAATTTAACCTAAGCAATACTGAATACTTATATACTATTTAAATTGAAAAATAAGCACTAAAATTTACAAAATACTTAAAGCGAAATATAAAAAAAACACTTGTAAATAAACTATCTGCTTTATTGCTTTCTGTTGTCAAATATAAACTAGCATTACCATATGCGAAGAATTTTAAATTCTGTGTCAAAATTAAATCAGGGTTGCAAAAGCTTAAGTCACTTGTTAGCTTAAGCTTGGCTTTAATTCACAAGCTAGTGAGTGACTTATGAATTAAAAAAAATATAATTCAGCAGCTACGAACTGACTTATGAATTAAAAAAAATTTAATTCACAAGTCAGTTGGTGACTTGTGAATTAAAAAAAATTAAATCATAAGCTTCTTAGTGACTTATGAATTAAAAAAAATTAATTCAGAACCTACTAAGTGACTTATGAATTAAAAAAAATTTAAGTCATGGGCAAGTAAGTGACTTATGAATTAAAAAATTTTAATTCCCAAGCTACTAAGTGACTTATGAATTAAAAAAATTCAAGTCATGAGCAAGTAAGTGACTTATGAATTAAAAAAACTCAAATCATCAGCAAGTAAGTGACTTATGAATTAAAAAAATTTAATTCAAAACCAACTTAGTGACTTATGAATTAAAAAAAATTTAATTCATAAGTTAATGGATAAATGCTGATTAGAAAAATTATGAAATGGATAATTAATAAGCTAGCGTGATAATCTTATGATTTAAAAACTAGATTTGAAAGCTTTCGTTAATAATTAAATAATTATGTAGTCAAAACAAGCTTAAAAATTTCCAATCTACCAACTAACTTATGAATTAAATTTTTTTTAATTCACAAGTCACCAACTGACTTGTGAATTAAATTTTTTTTAATTCATAAGTCACTTACTCCCTGATGACTTGATTTTTTTTAATTCACAAGTCACTTAGTAGGTGGTGAATTAAATTTTTTTTAATTCATAAGTCACTTTGTTGCTCATGACTTATTTTTTTTTAATTCATAAGTCACTTACTCCCTGATGACTTAATTTTTTTTAATTCATAAGTCACTTGGTAGGTGGTGAATTAATTTTTTTTTAATTCATAAGTCACTTAGTAGCTTAGGATTTAAATTTTTTTAATTCATAAGTCACTTTGGGGTTGTGAATTATTTTTTTTTTAATTCATAAGTCACCAAATATCTTATGAATTAAATTTTTTTAATTCACAAGTCATCTATAGACTTATGACTTAAGGATTTTTTAATTCAAAAATTCGCAACCCTGAATTAAATTAGCATTGCCTACAATTTTAAAATCCTTGGGCTCCAACGCAATGAATGAGATAAGCAAAAAGAGATGTGAGCGTGATGAAACATCGTCGTTATTGTAAAATCCGTTTCAAACTATGAAAGCAGACGAGGATTTATACATACGTAATTAAGCATTCCTCGTAGTCACTTTAAAATTAAATTAATAAATGAAGTATGTAAGACCAGTCGCGCACATTCAATTTTTAGTTTCACATCTGTTGGTTGCTGAGATGAAACATATAAGCTTATGTTTCATTTTACTATATTTTTCCCATATGTTTCATTTTACCAACCAAACAGTTGCGAAAATAAAAATTGAATTTACGCTTCAGGCCTGGAATTGCGGAACGATTTTATAACAACGTAAAGGTGACAGTGAATCAGGTCTCGCTCTCGTTTCGTGTTCTCTTTACATTACGAATCGGACATAATTAGGCCGCAGTTATACGAGTAGCTTTCATTGAAATGCACCATTGGAACAAGTCAATGGAATGCTGACTTGATTTTTTTGACAAACCAGTTATACTCGTAGCAATCATTGAAAGATTGGTTTCAGTAAAAGACCCTGTCAATGGCTGATTACAACCAATTATATGCATTTGAGTTTAGAGTTGATCATTGAAAGGAAAACAGACATTTGAGAACATTAAAAAAACGAAAATCAGCTGTTCATTGAGATTGATTTCTATCAGTGAAATAATAAAAGTGGATTTAAAAGAATGTTCAAATCAGAATTCTCTATTTTATAGAGTGGTAAAATTCTACTACTAATTACCTTCATTTTAGTATCAATTAAAGCCATTGCATTTTGTTTATTCGCCTTAGAAATGGTAATGAACATTTTCAATGATGCATTTCATTGATAGCTATAACTGGGGAGTTATAAAAACTTTTGTCTGTCGTTTTCAATTGTATTTCAAAGTCAAAATCTGAAAAATTTAAGCGAAGATTAAAATAAACTAAGAATCGGCTAGTATTGTATTAGTGTCCTTTCACGATTTATGATGTGCACCCAGCTTAGTAATCATGTGCGTTAAAAAAGCACCATCTGTGCATCATAAAGAGCGCCATCTGTTCGTCAAAAAGGCGGCATCTGGGCGTCAAAAAGAGCGCCATCAATTTTGCTCACTTTTGGTAAGAAGCAAGTGGTTTTTTGATGATTTTCTTAATATTCAAGAAATAATAATAATTCAAGAAATCGGCAGAGAGACCAAAGTGATCATTCCAAAACTAATTGCATCATTTGTACAATCAAATCAGTTTTGAGTTCCAATTTAAACCTCCTAATCTATTTTGCAAATCATTTTCAATTCGAAGAAATATCTATTTAAAAAAAATGTATTTGGAAGTGGTTTTGACATCTTGCAATTTACAAGAATATATATATATATTTAAACTTCGTTTAAATAGTTTTTTTTATGTTTCCGAAAAGCACATGAATCGTACAGAGGCTTTGCTTTTGGGAAAAGAAGTTTTACTTCAAGTGCGCGTACGTCAGTACACACATTTTTTTTATACTTTATAACTACATATACGTACTACAATTAAAAAAAAGTACTACAAATAAAAGTTAATACATTTAATTAAAAAAAATAACAATAATACATAACAGCTTTTATTAATTCACTTTTGTCAAAGCTTATAATATAACCTTTTCATAAAAACGTCGGTCTTGTATGTTTGGCATGTATGGTAACATGGCCTGAATATATTTTTTCTTTTCTTTTGTTAGTTTTATGCTGAAGTTACTTTGTTCGACTTTTGAAAGTTTGTCAATTTTTGCAGATCTTGGAATTTTCGACTTTTTGGATATTGTACAAGATAGAAATTATGATTTTTTTTTTTATATACTAACTATTGTTTAAAATAATACAAAAAAGATGAAAAGCTATTTATTGAACAAAAATGAATTAAAAAATCGTTAAAAAAGTGTCTTATTGAACAAAACAGTTCTCTGTAAATTGAAAACTAAAAGAGATATAACAAAATGGTTTGCGCCAAATGAAAAAGCGTCCCAAAATTATGAGGACTGCATACCTAACTCAATTTCGTAAAAAATGTCCTTTAGAACAAGATAGCATCCAGCCGACGACATGTGTAAGTTTGAACAATATAATTACACGTCACATCATATGGGTGTTCACAAGTGACAATTTTTTATGCACGTTTATTTTTATATGCAATCAGCAGTTTTTTTGGAGATTATTTAAAGACTTAACCTTAACGTTATGGAGATGTGGTTGGTGCATTAGAAAATACATCTGTCAAACTGTTCGTCATTTATTTAGTGCGTTGATTTCCATATCAACATGAAGAGTTAAAGCCTTCAATAATATGTCCAATTCATTAAATAGTCTTATGAATGCAAGTCGTAATCGTCTTTCTAAGAGGACCACTAGTAACTTGAAGTGAAAATTTGAGTCGACAGGTTCAGTCAACAATTCGCGAAAACCTGTACGTCAACGAAACATTAAAGACGCCGATTCCCGTAAGAGTGTGTGGGAGAATTCGAAGCAGTCAATTCCACGCTGCGCACAGAACTCTGTCTTTCGCAGACCACAACTTGGTGAACTTTGCTTCATGACTTGGAACCAACATCCGTATTTTGGGACGATTAGAATCTATACAAGATCCACCAAATTGCAAAGCATCCACAAAATTGCTTGCTGCATCATCAAACCATGCTTCTTTGAGAACGACGTTCGCCAGGCCATTGCGCCAACAGCGAGTGCTGTCGGTCGATGATAACTAATTTCTTTTGGCCTGGATTGGATGATGTGAACGCCAACATTTTGCACAAAGATTTCCGAACAACGTTGCACAACGTTATCTCACGCGGGGGAGATGAGAATTAAAGAATTTGATGGGATTTGACCCAGTTAGACTGTGTTGTTTTCTTAAGTCACAGGTCTTTCCCAATAAACCTCAAAACAGTACTGCACTGAAAGCGAACGTAATCAATGCCATTGGTCAAATTCAGCCTGATATGCGTAAGAGTAATGGAAATTTGGACGTTTTGTATGCCCGCCACCTAAAAAAGCCGCGGCGGATATTTGAATAATATTATATCCCATTCATAATGGCATACATTGAGATTCTTAATAATAAATGAAAGCTATCTTATTTAGAATTACTTGTTTTTAAATTTAAAGAAAGAAAATATTTAATGGAAAGCCCTTTATTACATACGAGTAATGCACCACCCACATGAAGTTTTTTTTGTTCATTCCACTTTCTCGTTAACTATTTACTCGATTTTGATAATCTAAGATAAATCTAAGAAGTTTTATCTATTCTTAATACATTTGACTACCAACATTGAAAAAAATTTATTTGTAACAAAATATTTCAAGTTTTTGTTTTTGCTCAATATTACGTTCAAACTTTGTTGGACTTGCAGATTGCATAATATTCAAAACAAAAATTCAAAGTTTAAAAAAATCGATTATAATAATTAAAATGGATTTTTAAAAATTCACGGCCATAACTTGAAAAATAAAATCATCCAAGGAAGTGCACGGAGATTATTTTTTTAGCATCATTGGTTGAAGTGTCGATCTGCAACCAAAAAAACATATGTAACATATTTATTAGGGTGATTCCAAAAACGATTTTTTCGAATTTTAGGGAGTGCTTAACAAAATATCAAAGCCCAACTCGAAAAAAAATTTCCTCAAGATTATATCCAAATCGATCATGTTTTACGTAGTGCAGTTTTGCTTGAAAATTGGAGTTCTTCCCAAATCGTCAAAATTGAATAACTTTTCCAATTTTAAAGATAGAGACGTGAAATTTTCAGGAGTATTAAGCCAGAAAATGTATTTTTGGAATACATTTTCAAAAAAATTAGGGCATAGACAAAGAAGGAGGCCAAAAATCTTGAACAATTTTGCGTTGAGATTATCACTAATTAGATTCTCCACAAACATAATTCTTTAGACAAATTCTTAAACGTGGGCCAATTTGTTCCAAAATAAAAGCAAACACAAACCCAAAAACTACGTTTTTCGTAGTGTAGAAATAATCTTTATTTTGGTAATTGTAAAACGTATAATAAACGTTATTAACATTTTATTGACTTAAAACTTAAATATTTTCAATGGCATCGATAATTGTTTACTGAAAAGGGGGCTTCATAGCACCCGAACATTTCCGTAAAGCTTTGATATTTTGGGGTGTACTCCCTAAAATTCCAAAAAAGCTTTTTTTTAATCACCCTAATAGATATGTATGTATGTCTTAAAATAAATTCAGTGTGTGTAAAACGACAACAAAATAAAATACAAATTAAAATAAAAAACAATAGCCTAGTAATCAAAACTGTGTAGGTTAAGTTTGTGTATTTTCGTTATGGGTAGTTTTCAAGTGTTATATTCGTGGTTTAAGGAGAACTTTTTTACGGCATACATCCCCACTGTTAAATAGTCCAGCTATTTAATCACTAAGTGAAACCCAGGTAGGTGAAAATACTGACACCTTAATATTTAATCTACATGGCTATAAATAGTGCCCATTTCTTGCAAATTATTTATGTATTTCGTAACGGAGTAAAATTAGTCTGCTATTCATCAGAGGGAATTATTCGCATGAATCATGATCCAGATTTTTAATTTTTAGTTGTTCCTGCTTTGTAAATGTAAAAAAAATTTAATTTTTGTTATTCTTTGAAGCATTTTTTTTAAATAAAGGGGAAAATTCATGAACGCAAGATTTGGAAAACACATTCAATCCAAATATAAAAACACGGAATACGGAAATGCAGGTAAATTGCGCAACATAATTTTAACATTTGCATTTGCTCAAGAAAATGCATCGACTACATTTTGAGACACTGCTCAGCAAACATGTTTTTTATTTTCATTTCGAACCTGTAAATAAATAAATAATAATCCAAAATAAATAATTATCCAAAATAATTTATCCAAAATAAAAATCGAGCTCTAGATTTTGATTAAGTAAAGCTTGTAATATTTGTACATCGATAAAGCATTACTTTCTTTGTCCATTATCTTTCTTAATGTACATACATATGTATGTATGTACACATGTGGTGATTAAAATAGGTACTGCCATTTTTTAAACTAAAATCGTTCTGTCTTCTTTCAAAGACTATGTTTTACCTTGTTTATGAGTGGCAACACTTTTTTTTGGTGGAAATATAAAATTTGCGGTTTTTAAATTTTTATAATTTTGCATTGACAGTGATGTTAACGGATTTTTACAAAGCATCGTTAAATGTTTGTGGCCACAAGAATAGGTACTTCGCGAATAATTGTTTTTTTTTTTAATTTAATCTGGTTCTGGATTTCGGCCAAAAGGTAAGATTAACATTGATAATTTATTATTAAATCAAAATAATTCATTATTTGAATAATAGATGGGACGTGCGCCTCACTGTTCTGCTAAGGAACGTAAGATTATTCTTAATCTTCGTAAGCAAAAAACAAACGTACAGTTTCATAGTTGAAGCACTGGGACGATCAAAGAACTTTGTCGCTAACGCATTAAAGCTCCAAAAAACGGTAGAAAATAGAGGCGATAGAAAAAAAACAACACCCCTTACTGACTCCTACATTACCATGCTAGCTAAGCTGGATCCTTTTTTGTCCTCAAAGTCGATTTCCGCTGAATTAGGCAACCAAATATCAGACAGAACTGTACGCCGCCGCGCCGTCGACTGTGTAACCCAAATCTGCCAGGTCGAATAGCCCGTAAGGTTCCTTTGAATTTGCAAACTCCCATAAATCTTGGTCTGGTTCAGAAGGTTAAAAAAAGTGGCGGAATAGGATACTCTGGAGTGATGAAACAAAAATTAATTTATTTGGAAATGATGCTGCTCGGAATGTCAGACGTCCAAAAGGACAAGAATAAATAACCAACACATTCGAATAAAAATTGATATAACTTAACAACTGTTGCATTTTGTATTTGATCGAAAAGAGATGTGTAGCTGTTACTTGATATTTGAACAGTTTAGCTTGACGTCAAAAAACACTTTATTGAAATTTATATCCGTTTTTTCCAGAATTTAGGTCTGCTGACATTGTATATAAAATTGCCCAAGAACATAGATACCCATTCAGGGTTTTAATTTTGGCAATAAAAATGTAACCTACTTATGAACCTTCCATACTATCCATTCTATGTTAATTTTACACCAACAATTGGTCAAGACGTCTTTTAAATTGAATACTTCACAAGATTTTCAAATGTAATAAACGATTGCGCTAAAGTGTCAAATCGGGTTATGCTAATTTAATTTACGCGTAAATAAAATAAAATGCGCGACTGCATCGCACGTACTTGCTCTTATGTACAAGTACTTTACAATTTTAAAAAATATATTTATGAAAACATGAAAGTTTAAATTTATAAAAATATTAAGAGGAGTGTTATTTGTAAATTATTTTTCTGCAGGTATACAAATTTTCTTTAAGAATAAAAAAAACGGTCGGGTATGCAAATTTTAAGTATTTAATAATACTAGTATCGCCTGTGGTCGAAATTCGAAAACTTGTATTTATATTTAATCAGTGAGCTCAAGAAATTAAAATAAATGATATGATATACCTACTTACACGTAAAGAGAAATCCATGCCAAAAAAAACACATTAATTAATTAACCGCACTTTTTCCCAGTAAAATACTTACATTTATTTGAGGCCAAAATTGATTACACAAAAATAATCGCAAATGGAAATTAAACAATATCGCTATCAACAAAATGGGGAGCACAAGGTTTGAGCATCAACATTCATAAAGGCATAATGAAAAGGCATAACGAAATGCAATATACCGATATGTCTCACATACACGAGAAACCACGATATTAAGAAGCGTGCGTTATGGTTAAGGAGACACAGAAGAAAGAGAGAACTATTAATAATTAAATGGAATTTCACATTTATATATCGTATGCAGGTAAGCGCATGCGTTAGTGCTGGCATAATTTGATGTGTACCCTTTCTTTCAGAAGCGATCGCACCAAAAAAGGGTTAAAATCAATGGCGCAAAATTTTAATTGAATTAGTAAAGCTGTTTTAGTATGATACTAGGTTGAAACAACGAATTTGCAAATTTTAATCGGATATTAGCATCATACTTTCTCTACCCTTTTATTAAAGTTAAAATCATCGAACACCTACTTTATTTTTTTAGTATCGTGCTAGCTTCATATTATGACTCTTTGACATTTGCAAACATCAAAAAAGGTTCGTGTACTTACTTTTTAACACGAAATGTCATTGTTTTAGGTGTGTTCAGAAGCAACTTATTAAGGAAATTCTTTTAGTACGATACTAGTGAGAAAATGTTTAAAATTAAGAATGAGTTAGTAAACTACTATAAAGTTAGCAAATTGTTAAGTAGTATCATACTAATACCTTAATAATAGGCTGTTTAAAATTTTGCGCCAATATTGTTTACCTGTTTTCACATTTTTGCAGCTTTTGGTGTTGCATCTGTGCGTAGAGTGTCCCTACTCGTTGTAAGTACATGTACATGTACTCTGTTCGGAATAAAACAACAAAGATTGAATGTGATCAACATGAAACACGTTGGAAGTGAACTTTGTTGACAAACAGCTGTGTGTATCGTGTATTTGTATTTATTATTTTCTATTTCTATTTTCACATGCAAATAGTCGACGGATTCACATACAGCCCTATTATAGCTATCAACTAGATACTTGATACATATCAACAAATTGAATGAGTTGGTATTAGACTATCAACTATCAACATTTTTTTATCGATTGTGAATTTAATTTGATTTTATCATTACTGTGAATGATTTTCTTGATAGACATGGTATTACGGATATCAACGAAATAGATACACATCAATTTTCTTATCAACCACAAATTCTTGATTGAAACGTAAACATACACATTTATTCGGGATTTTTAAAGGCGAACAAAGTTAAAAAGAATGTTGACTTCGATAGAATTGTTTTTTGAGGAGTTATGATGAATTTTTTATAAGAACAACTTACATTTTCGCATAAAGAAGTTACCTTTTCGTGGCCGACAAAAAACAAATAAATATTTCAAACGCGAATCGTCAAACAAAATAGACAAAACTCAATCACAATGAACTTTTTGATAAGTAGATATTCACAATCGGTCTAAAATTACCAGTTTATACCCATAATACCAAAGTATCACCTAATTGATAGAAATTATCGACTATCAAATTGATACTCATAATAGGGTTGATAATCTCTTCTGATGGCACTTCTAATTAATATTAGCTTTCAAATTGTATATTTTTTATTGTCGGGCGTTCAGTTTAAGTATATTAAAAAGGAACTACAAAAAAATTGTTTACGTGTTAATATATATAATAAATACATAAAAGGAAATAATTTCAAAAACAATCGGTCATCCATTTTCAAGATATTGAATTTTCAGAAAAGAAAACAAAACTGTTTGTTCTGCCAACTCGAAATTATATTTTTCAAAAAATTTGTATGTACATCGGTGCAATATTATTTCAAATTTTAATACGATTCCGTATAAAATTTTGTATCGAAATCGGTTTAGCTGTTATTGAGAAAGTCGAAAATCCAAAAAAAAAAACCGTTCAATGACAGTGAAGTTAATAACATCTCTTTTAGATATTTTTCGGACCAATAGGAATATAGTGCACATTACCAAGTCTGAGGAAAATTGCTTAAGCAATTTTGGCTGTAGGCTGAGGTGTCGAGAAACAGGCAGACGGAATTTCGGAACACACTTTTTCGTGTTCTCTATCATCAAAATCTCAAGTTTAATGGAAACTTCAAGTTAATTTTTTTTTCCAAATGCAACACATGCCTAATAGTATCTATATAGTATATCGCAAGTAAAAATTTTAAGTAAAATGGAATCTAATGTTTTATTCAGAAAAATAGCGGAAAAGGTTCATTTTTTCTAACCTCAACCATTCCAAAATTTTATTTTATAATGAGACTTACGCCCATACAAACAAAATCTAGCGAACGATAAATGTAATTTTATTCTTTTTTTTTTTTTTGATAAAAAGCACTATACCCGAATGTTTGTGCATGTATTTTTCAAAATTTCTAGATTCCACGAAAAAAGTATTACAATCTTACATAGGCTATAATTTGTACCTTAAAATTTTAAAAATAAAACTTGTTTTTTTTTTAAGAAATTATTTAAAAAAAAAAAAAAAAACAAGTATATTTCACCCCCCAAATAAACTTTAGCCCCAGTCGCAATTTAATTCTTAAGACATACAATTAAAGCTCTCCACCAAAATTCAAAATTCCTATGTTGAAAAAAAAACAAACTGAAAATTGATGTTTCTTCATGTTTAACCAAAATATAGATAACATTTAACGACCTTAATGATTATGTAATTAAAATAAAATATTGATGCAACAGAAATGGATAATGTAGCATAACACTCAATCAATTCTCGTTTGGTGCAACACTGATCAAATAAGTTGAGTACTTATTAATTTTCAGAACTTAAATAAATACTTATCAAATCTATTGTTGATGCAACTTAAACTTATGTTACGTAAAACATGATAAGTTGTTGGGCAACTAGGCCCAGATCAACATTGCAGGTAATTCCAATTAGTAAGTAAATAATAATTAGTAAAATCAATAGTTTATATATTTCAGTTTTTTGAAAATGTTCTTGAGAAGAACATCTCTCATGGTAGATAAAAAAGGTTGCGCTTTACAACATCCTTTTTTTTAATTTGGCAGGGCAATCTGCCTATAAATATCTTATGGATCTACGAAATTAATATTTTTGTATATATTTATATTTATACCATTAAATTATTTGTACGTACATCACAACGCGGGCTAAGCGATACGTATCGCCGTCCTGTTGACACCACATGTTGTCGGTGTCAATAACAGCCAGTTCGGCTCAAAAGAAATTAGTTTTCATTGACTGATGGCCTGGTGAACGTCGTTCTAAAAATTCATACTACAGTCCACAATCCACACCAAACAGTGACTTTCTCTGGATGCATTACAATTTGGTGCATTTTGTGTGGATTGTGATTGTCCAAAAATTGATAACGCTTGTTGACAAACCCATTCATCCGGAAATGGGCCTCGTCGCTGAACAAGATTTTGCGACTGAAGCGCGCGAAATGTGGCTCGAACAGAAGACCCACTTTCATACAACAATTTAATCATTTGCACATGTTGTTGAACGCTCTCCATGTGGGTATGAAAAAACAGACTTATTAAAGAACAGCCAATCACCTGTCAAAGTTCAGAAATCCCTATTAGAAAACCCTTTAAAATGACCAGAATCTAGTACCATTTTTAAGTATTTCACACATTTTGTATACTTGCATAATTTGTTTTTTTACATTTAGTTTCTTTTAAACCGCTTTTAATTTATAAAGAAATTTAAAAAATTTAATTAATAAATATATAAATAAGTTGTTATAACACTAATGGAAAATTTAAAATGAAATAAAACAAAATTTTAACATTAATTATCAGTGTTATGCTTTCTCTTAGAGAGTTACCTATAACAACTAATATACATACATATTTGTACTTTATTAATTTTTAAATTTTCTTTGTAAATTAAATTTGTATGAGTTTAAATTTTAAAACAATCCCTGAAGAAGTTGGGAAAGTCCAACAAAGTGTATAAGAAAGTGATCAGAAAAGGCTAACAATAAATCAAATAATATATACTCATAAAATTGGTGAATTTACTAGATATTTATTTGTACTCGTAGTAGAAGTGTTTCAGGGGTGTACTACCTCCTGCGAGGAATTGACAAATCCTCCAATCCTCCTATGTCTTGTTATGAAAAATGCTGCTCATTAGCCATTTGAAACTCGAAATGATACAAGTTTGCTTTCCTTTAAACTTATACGTATAATTACAATTATGAGCACAAGCCTTTCTTAATTTCTACAGAAATAATAATAGTATTATTCATGGTCCGGATAAAAGGAAGTGTAACTGTATGTTTATAATTGTGATACTCGTATCAGCATATTTGGAAATGAACACGATGGGAACACCCTTATTTAATGATTTGAATATCATTAATATTATTACAACACCCCATATTATCACTTTCTTTTGTTTTTACCTCAATTTTTTTTATCATAATGTATAACAATTTATTATATTTTTGAGCTTGGTATTAAAGTACAATACTGAGGATGACTTAGTCGAATACATCCGAATGTAATTCACTGTAGTTTTATTTTAAAGAACCCTGTTGTTAAATTAAAATGCAGAAAAAATAGATAATCATCTAATAGAAGCTATGTAGGTGTAGTGATACAAAAAATGAGCTGGGAACGAATGGATTTGCATGTTTTTTCCCAAGTTGTTTCACCACCTTAAAAGATGAGTTTTCTGTCGATTTCGAAGAGCTTTGATGAGAGGCAAATATCAATTATTTGAAAGCAAATAACTTCTATCAATTCATTGATAATAATTTTCACTCTTATTTCGATTGTCAATTGATACATTTTTAGTAAATTGGAAGAAAATAAACAATTATTTATCAATGAATAATTGATAATAACAATTGTATCATAATACAAAAGTTTTTAAAATGGAAAATTTCAATAATTATCAAATAAATACACAATGTTTAATACAATAGGTTTTAAAATGACAAGTTTCAATATTTACCAAATTAATGATCGACAATCGTAATAGGGGTGTTGGTATTATGAGTATCAACTGATAATAGCCGTGTTTTTTTGGAAGAGTTATCCGTAGTACAGTAGGATTTTATATGAAAAACAAATACAACATCCGCAGTAGGATCACTGCCGATAAAAGGAGGAGTGAAATCCTGCTGCGGATAGAAATTTGACGTTTATTCGAGTATCGGCAGTGATCCTATACTGCGGATGTTGTATTTGTTATTCATATAAAATCCTACTGTACTACGGATAACTTTTCCAAAAAAACACGGCTAATTTGTACTTTATTGTGAATACTGATCATCGTTAAATCGATTTTGAAGTTGCAAACAACACAAAAGATATTGAAAGATTGGTAGTCTATAGAGAAAAATACAGAAGCGATGGGAATCGCTGTAAAGCTTGCCGTTAGCCCAAATATTGAATTTGAAACATCTCGTAATTTCGTAATTTCGGGCGTATGTTGGCTCAAAACATAATTCTACCGAATTCTACTGTCCGTTTAAAAAGATTCTTTTTCACTAAAAAAACAGCAAATCATATTTATGTTTATATTAATTTTTTACAACTAGAATATAAAATACATTTCTGAGCGAAGAACTTGTGGTTAATAGAAAAAATGATAGATATTACCATATTTGATAACCGTAATACCAAGTTTATCAATAGAACTATACACAAAAGATCTTAAATCTAATATAATTCCCATTTTCATTATTTATACATTTTCTGAATAGGTATCAAATATAGTGTTGAATTTTGAGAACCATATTAGCATGCGTGCAATATACATATTATGCAAATATATACATGTTTGTAAATACACTGCCGGTCACTTGAATATATCCAGTGATTTCTTCGTATACGTTGGTTAAACCTATTTCAAACTAACAAAATTTTTAAGACATAATCGGCCCTATCGTCGGAGCGGAACTTTCTCCGCAACGCATCCTTCGTCGGAAACTCAATTTCGGTTCGTAGCAGCTTTCATTGGAAGAAATTTTACAGAAATCCAACAACGCATTGCGATGGATATAAATTTCAGGCACAGATGTGCTAATAAACCGATATATCGAAAATGCGATATATTTTCGATAATTTTTTATAAAATTGACACCATTAACATTTTAAACTATGACAAATCCGTGAGAGTGTAATTTATTGTTTATAAAAAGTATTTTTTTTTTTTCAATTAAAATGCGCTAGCGTTTTTAAGAAATGTAATTAAATGCACCGATTTTTAAATCAAAACTATCGAATAAAGTCTCCTACCTATTTCCATACATGTTTTTTGTTTGCATTTGAAGCGTCAAAAAATAATAAATTGAAAAAAAAAAACTTTTGAAACACAAAGTTTTATATTTATTTGACTAATAGGTACTTTAATCATAATGGAAATGGATCAATGCACAAAACAAAAGATCGAAAACATACTTTTTTCCATCCAAACATCCATTTGTCTTGGTCCCAATTAATTTAACTGATTGGGCCAGATCTTCCCAAATACAGCAACAATTACTGGTGTCCTTTTGGTGTTATCCGTTCGTATTGTTGTGAACTTGTTTTTTCGTTCTGCCTAAAACAAAAAGTCTATTATAAATAGGTAACAAGTTAACGCAAATAAAGTAAATTTCTTTATTGCTTGCATTTTAATTAACTATTTCTCTAAAAAGAAAACACTTTCCGCAACAAGAACTTGTCGGAGGATTTCGGAAAAAATTTTGTTTGTATCGCACACAAATGGCATGCGTTGAATTTCGTCGGACAGAATTTCCGATCAGCTGATCGGAGAAATACCTTCTACATACTATTTACAATTTGGCTTACAACTAATAAGATACTACATATGCATGAAAATTTACATTTGTTGGCTCATAGGGGGCCTAACTATATACATTGACTTAAGTTTAATTATTTTTATATAAAATTTACATGACAAAAAAAAAATTAAATTTAAAATGTTGGTTGACTGTATTGTCCTCAGGGTGTTCATTCCTGGTTGTCAGTGAAAGGTTATGTCACTCATGCATCAATGAGCTCGTCCTCGCTTTTTTTTTTGTATTGTTTTTCTGACTCATAGATATTCCGTTTAATCCAACCCTAAATATTTTGAATGGTATTCAAGTCAGGAGAGTATGGGGCCACTGAATAATGAAACATTTTGATCTTTGCTCCACTTTTCAACTCCCGAGTGGTATGGTTATCTTGTTGGCGCCTATGTCCACGACAAATCTTGATAAATGTCAAAAGTCATTTTTCAACAGGCCGACAGCGTTCATTTTTGAAAAAAAAATTTATTTCTGAGGCTCCATGGAATGTTTCTTTATTTCTTGTAATTATGTATTTGTTAAAAAACAAGGCCGTAGCCAGGGGGATCAAAGGATTCGGTCACTAGCCGACCCAAAATCTTAGTATATTTGTTTAACAATCTAAATATGCCTTAACTCCACAGACTGACTAAATTTTGAACCTGACTTAAGCCCCATTCACAATGCGTAGCACGAGGACGTAACGAGATCCCGTCAGTCGTGATGTTGAACCAATAATCAATAACACAAGGAACTGTTTCTCATCGACTTGTGATGTCAAGGAAAAGGCCTAGTTTTAATGGTGTTCAAGGAGTACTATGGGAGTTTTTTTTTTAAATCGGCAAGAAAATATTAAACAAAGTTATCCACAAACTAAATGGAAGAACTTAAGAGCAATGTTTGAAACTAGCTGTGTGGGAAATAATCATAAGTGATTGTTAAGATTTTTACAAATTCTTTAAAATGTAATTCATATTTTGGAATGATGAAAAATTAAAAATTGTGCAAATTATGTCAAGCAGCACGATAGATAGAGAGAATTTTGTTATTATGATTGTGTTATGATTATTTTATAATAGTCCAGGAAAATGGTGACTAGCTTAATTTCTATGCCTTAAGCATTTTTAAAAAATACCTTAATATGTGAAATTCTGTTTTTTTTTTACATTTTGATCGGTTCCAATAAAATGTGGAGGGAAAAATTATAGCTCATCTAATTCTACACAAAAAAGGTTTTAATACTTTTTTTCGTAGAATCAATACACTTTGAGAAAAACATGCACAAACATTAGGGTATATTACACTTAGTCCGAAATATGTAATAAAATTTGTAATGAGGTATTTAGGTATGTTCTTCTTTCCTTTTATTTTCTTTTTTAGAAAAGTGAAACAGCGTTGTATTTTGCGTTTTATTATAAAAAGTACTGTTTATTTTCAAGTTTTTGGTGTTTAATTGTAGGTATAAGAAATAGGATATATGCTTAAGAATGCAAGCAGTGGTAATTTTTTGTTACATCCTTAACAGCAGGAAGCGCAAAATAACACAGTTCCCCTCTGAACGGGCGATAAGCTACACAATCAATCGTCTTTTAATCTTATTCTTCTCGAGCTCTTTTAAAAATATTTTCAAAAAGTTACATTCCTTGTAATGCAAGGCCTAGTCATTTGCGTTTTTTGCATATGTATGTATTAAGTATTAATTGTATGTATGTATTAATTGAAAAGACAAATATATTATTGTAAGCAAGTAATATTAACAATTTGTTCTCCAAAGTTTTGATTAATTAATTAATAAAAATAAATAAATTAAAATCAATACATAAAATAATAATTAGTGAAATTAATTGGTTGTTGTTGTTCTTACATTCTCCCTTTATGCCGCTGAGGTTGTTTTTTATTTCGTGGTAACAACTTTGTGGTATGGAAAGGTCATTGTTTTAGGCGTCCTGTAAGGTAGCTGTTCTAAGCCGCTTAAAAACTGGTGTAAGGCCAATCCCTCTTCTGAACGACCTTCCTAGGTACATTTTTGTTTGCATTGCTGAGATAATTTGAATTTATTGGTGCCTATTGTTCTAGGTTTTTTCAAAAGTTTATCTAGACTTCTGTTGAGTAGTTGCTAGTTGAAGAAGTTTTAGGCTCGTATTCACCGAGCGCTCCTAAACGGCTCTTAACTTTACGAGGCTCTTCACTTGAAATGTCTGTGGGGTATTCACCAACCACTCGCAAGTGTTTTTCGAAGTTCGAAAATGAGAGCCACTCTCTCTTGTTCAGGCATACCCAAACTGTGAAATGTTGTGGAATGTTGGTCTTGACAGCAAATGGATACTCTTCTTGGCAATACAAAAATACTTGGCATTGCTCACATGGATTCGAGTCAAATGCGTGCGTGGCACACGCACAAGCGAACAAACTTTCGAAGAGAGCGCTCGTAAGTTAGGAGTGGTCGGGACCACTCCTAACTTTTAAGAGCGCTCGTAGATCTTCACTAATATTGCTTGGTGAATAGGTTTATGAGCTTCTTAAGTTATGAGCGCTCGGTGAATACCGGCCTTAGTGTGGTCTGAGGAATACAGTTCTCTAATATATTGATGCGAACAGAGCTTTATACTCCTACAGCGCCATCTGTTGGAAATTTGCATATATACTTTATGGAAGGAACAAAAAGCTCTTTTCCAATGTCATATGTATTTCCCCTTATTCCAAACAACTAGAACATTCTAAGACAAGAACCTCCATATGTATTTCCCCTTATTCCAAACAACTAGAATACTCCAAGACAAGAAAATTCGAGAACAACTAATTTGAGTATATAAGGGAGGGTTCACGGTGAGCGGGACACAGTTTATTTTCGATTATGAAAGTGTGCAAAGCAGAATTATTAGATTTTGGAAAGTGTAATTAAAGAAGTGTGATTTAAGTTTGAATAAAAGTATTGGAGTTGATTATAAATTGAGATTTATTGTTTTGATTTGAAAAGTGTAAATAAAGAAAAAATTCTAAAAGGAGTAATAAGTTTTATTTAAAGAACCTAGGAAAATTATTACAATATATTATATTCCTCAAATCATGGTTGATATCATCGATAAGCTTACGACCGAATGTAAGATAAGCTGCAGAAAAATCGGTGCTTTTGCATTTGGCAGTATTCATAGCCAGCCCTATCACGAATTCCATCGTAATAATTCCCCGCACGGACAGCTACGCACCGATCTATGTATTGCCTTCACGAAATCCGAATGGAATCAAAAAAAGCATTTCTGAATTGAACGCTTTCATTCTTTTTTTCGAAATCAGCTGTTTTATGTCAAAGCGACTGAAAGTTGGTGATTTGAACGCATGTATTGTAAACAAACAAAACTGGCGGTTGTTAATTTCATTAAATTGTTTTAAAAATACTAAACTTTGTATTCTCGAGCAAATATCTAAACAACATGGATTCGTTGGCCTTCGCAATTATTGCCAGCGTTAAAGAAACTACTTTGAGAAAGAAAAAAACTCAAAATTCAAAAAAAAAATCCTCAGAGATTCTTTTAATCCATTTGAGTTATATGACAAAATGTAAGTTAAATATGTGTACCTACATATATATTTTATTTTTATTAAATTTCTAATTGGAATATAGATTTCAAAGAAATTTTCGTCTAAATAAAACAGCATTCAAATATGTTTTAGATCTGTTGAAACATAAGTATGACCCTGGCGTTTTTTCTTCTTCAATATCCTTGATTTGTCAACTCTTAAGATTCTTGGGAGAAGGTGGATATCAATTTGGTGTTGGAAATGATTACGAAGTCGGTGTGGCACAATCGACCTTTTCCTAAAATTTGACAAACTTTCTGAAGGTACTCGTGAATGTTAGAGGAGGTCGGTCGATGTCCTAGTGCCGTGCTCTGTATCCGTTCGTAATTCTGCCTCCGTCCCCGTTCCCGTCGCAGACGCATTTAAATTTAAATACAAAAAAAAAATACACAATACATACAAAATACATAAAACCAAACAATACAAAAAAAAAAAAACAACACACATTAAAATAGATAATTTTAATTAATAAAAAAAATTATAACAACACTCAATATATAAAACGAAACCAATAGAAAAACCAACAATAACAAACAAAAAAACACTCATATCTAGGGGATAACAACAAAAAATACCTATGTTTGTCAGAGCACAGTAAGTGACATTTTCCTTTCTCCTCTTCTTTTTTCCTACAGTTGTGTGGCTTGTTGAAATATGTTTCTACTGTAGCGTTCACACTTTAATATATATAATTTTATCACATACTTTTTATGTTTCTTATCAATTAATGTTTCAATAAATTTTCATTCGATAATATTGTTTCAACAGAATAAGTCGCTTATATATTTATTTCTCATGTTTATTTGTTTGCGGAAGCTAAATATTCTACAGATTATGAGACTTATTTAAAACAATAAACAGAGAAAATTAAGTTTGTTGAAATAACCAAAGGAATCAAGATCACAACAGAGAAACGAAGCAGAATTTTCTAGAAGAATAATGGCAGAAGGTATAGTTCCCAAGTTTGCGAAACTTAACAACTCAAACTACGCTAATTGGAAATTTAAAATGGAACTGCTGTTACTAAAGCAAAATCTGTGGAAAAAGGTGATAACAGGACTTCGACCTCAAGAAATAAGAATGGAAAATGGAACGATCGAGAATCAAGAATATATCAATGAATGGTATCAATGTGACGATGAAGCAAGAGCTACAATAGGCTTGTCGGTTGAAGACGATCAACTGGCACTTATTCGATCAAAGACAACAGCTAGACAGTCATGGGATGCATTAAAAGAATACCACGAGAAAAATACCCTTTCAAATAAAGTATTCTTAATGCGATCTATATGCTCTTTAAAACTTGAAGAAGGTGGTGATGTGAAGGGTCACATCAACAAAATGCAAGATTTATTCACTCGACTACGTGATATTGGAGAAGAGACATTGTCAGATAAATGGAGTGCAGCTATGCTACTAAGCAGCTTACCAGCTAGTTATGATACTCTAATCACAACACTAGAGGCACGTAAAGAAGAAGAAGTCACATATGCATTGGTTCAACAACGAGTAATAGCAGAATATGAACGACATTTTCATTCTGAAGGAACTACAAGTGATTCGGTACTAAAAGTTATGGGAAAAGTTACCATTTGCTTTTTCTGTAAAAAGCAAGATCATTTCAAGAAAAATTGCCCAAAATATAAAGAATGGCTAGCAAAGTAGTTCAAAAACAAAAAGAAAAGCTCAGCTGATATAGTGAATTCTATCGAGGAGAAATTATCATCAGGTAGTTCTTTGAATTCTTTTAATGAACAAGATTTTGTCTTCACAGTTGGACGCACAAAGAAGTCTGAATGGATTATTGACTCAGGTGCGACCAGACATGCAGTAAATGACAAGCGTTTTTTCACGAAAATTGATGAGTCCTACAAGAGTACAATCAAGTTGGCAAATGGTGAAATAGCTCAAGTGCAAGGAATTGGCACTGGATTTTTAGAATTTTGTAATGAGCGCAATGACGTACATAAAGCAATTATCACAGATGTTTTGCTTGTACCTAATTTGGTTGGTAATATTTTATCAGTTAAACGACTTACCAATAAAGGTATGCGCGTTGAGTTTGACAATCTAATTGGGGAAATAAAGTGTAAAGGCAAGCAAATAGGTGTTGCGGATGCAGTAGGTGGTATGTATGTATTACGTCAGCCAAATGCAATATGTGCCTTACAACATAATGATAAATGCATACATACATGGCACCGAAAGATGGGTCACCGGAATCCAGAAGCTATTCGTACTATGGAGTCAAAAGGAACGATTGAAGACTTACAGATAGTTGATTGCGGAATTAAAGAAACTTGTGATACTTGTTTAAAAGGGAAACTGACCAGAATACCATTTCCAAAGAAATCAAAATCGTATTCTTCAGCACCACTAGATTTGATCCATACAGATGTTTGTGGACCTATGCAAACAATAACACCCGGTGGCAAACGATACATCGTAACATTCATTGACGATTATTCAAGTTTTACAATAATATGTTTGATAGCACACAAATCAGAAGTCGAACAGAAGCTGAAAGAATTTGTTGCATTTTGTGATACTAAGCTTTTAAAGAAACCAAAAATTATTCGTTCAGATAGAGGTGGTGAATACATGGGAAAGAACTTGAAAGGCTTTTTGAAGAAAAATGGAATACAGACTCAGCTAACAACGTCATACAGTCCCCAGCAAAATGGAAAGGCCGAAAGAAAGAACCGGACATTGATTGAAATGGCACGTTGCATGCTAATTGATGCAAATCTTTCATTTAATTTTTGGGGTGAAGCAGTAGCAACGGCAAATTTTATTTTAAATCGTGTAATTACAAGAGCAACGGACATGACACCATACGAAAGATGGAATGGAACAAAACCAAGAACAAACGTATTTCAAATATTTGGATCAAAATGTTTTGTTCATATACCAACAGAGAAAAGACAAAAGCTTGACAGTGTTGGTATAGAAATGATTTTCTTGGGATATGACGAACAATCAAAAGCTTATCGATGCTACGATCAAAAATCAAAAAGGGTCATCATAAGTCGAGATGTAAAATTTTGTGGTTCAAATAAAACCAAAATTAATATTAAAATGGAAGAAGGTTTCGTTGAATTGGGTTCGACTAGTAAATTAAGAAAACACGATAAGGAAACTTCACATGCGAAGCCAATAGTACAGGACGGAGAACAAGATAATAACGAACTTATTGACCAATCAAGAAGTCAAGGACCTACCTCAGTATTACATGAACCTACCCGAGTTTCACAGCGAGTTAATAAAGGAGTTCCACCAAAACGTTTACAAGATGAGTTGAATAAGAACGTAATATTAATGGGAAAGGAATTCAAAGAGCCAAAGACATACACTGAAGCCATCGAAAGTGATGATAAGGAACATTGGCTCATTGCAATGCAGGAGGAGATTGAATCACACGAATCAAACGGAACTTGGGAACTTGTCGATTTACCAAAAGGAAAGACAGCAATAGGAGGTAAATGGGTTTTTAAAATAAAAACCAATGCAAGTGGCGAAATTCAGCGGTACAAAGCAAGGTATGTAGCCCAAGGATACTCACAAAAATATGGTGAAGACTATGATGAAGTTTTTGCACCTGTTGTTCTGCACACTACATTCAGAACCTTACTTTCGGTAGCGGCAAAAAGAAAAATGCTTGTTTATCATCTAGACGCGAAGAGTGCATTTCTGAATGGGAAGTTAAGCGAAATCATTTACATGAGACAACCGGAAGGATTCAAAACTCTCAATGAAACAAAAGTATGTTTATTAAAAAAGAGTATTTACGGACTTAAGCAGGCAGCAAGATCGTGGAATAATGCATTACACGATGTCTTAATTCAGGCAAACTGTCAACAAAGCTACAATGATCCATGTTTGTATTATAAAAGGAGTGGTGATAATTACTGCTACATTATTGTATATGTGGATGACATTATAGTGGCTGGTCTCACAATTGATCAAATAAATGAGATCGAAATTATTCTTAAGTCGAAATTCACAATGCAAAATTTGGGACAAATTAAACATTATCTCGGAATGGAAGTTACCGAAGATTCTTATGGGAATTTTGAACTTTGTCAGTCAAGTTACATCAAAAGGATTGCATTAGATTTTGGCCTGATGGATGCAAAGGAAGCTAGAACACCATTAGAAGTTAATTATGAAAAAACAGTAACATCAACTCAGCTAGAAAACAACACAAAGTATCGGAGATTAATTGGACGATTATTGTATTTGTCAGTTAACACGAGACCTGACATTTCCGCCAGCATCAGCATTTTGGCACAAAGGGTATCGAGTCCAACTACAGAAGATTGGAATCAGCTTAAACGAGTGGTGAGATATCTTAAGGCAACATCTCATATGAAATTAAAGCTCAGCAATATTCAAACAAATGACTTGTCACTATATGGTTATGCTGATGCTACATGGGCTGATGACCGAATAGACAGGAAGTCAAACAGTGGGCGAATTATATTTCTCAATGGAGGAACTATAAGTTGGTCATGTCAGAAGCAAAACATGGTAGCATCATCAACTTGTGAAGCAGAGTTTATATCAATATCTGAAGCTGCAAAAGAAGTAAAATGGCTACGACAACTATTGACAGAGATGCACGAAAAGATGGATTCACCGACTACAATATTCGAAGACAACCAGGGGTGTATCGAACTAGTGCGTGACAGTAAGTTCTCATACAAAACAAAGCACATCGATACAAAATACAAGATGATTCGGGATCTGGCAACCAAGAAGATAATAGAATGTGAATACTGCCCAACTGACAAAATGATTGCAGGTCTTCTAACTAAACCTTTGAATGCAACAAAACATAATTATTTTAGAGAAAAATGTAATATTGTGTGAACGAGGAGGAGTGTTGAAATATGTTTCTACTGTAGCGTTCACACTTTAATATATATAATTTTATCACATACTTTTTATGTTTCTTATCAATTAATGTTTCAATAAATGTTCATTCGATAATATTGTTTCAACAGAATAAGTCGCTTATATATTTATTTCTCATGTTTATTTGTTTGCGGAAGCTAAATATTCTACATGGCTTAGTGGGTGCATGCATTGTGCTGAGCTTAGGTATATAAGCTCTCACAGTGTTTGCATCTGCTGGGTCGTACGATAACAGATGTATATAGAATTACTGTTCTGATTGGTAGGGTTCGGATCGATTCAACGTCACTACTAAAGGCATAACACTTTTTAGTGATGTTGTGTTGAAACGACTTTTTATTAGTCTTACACAGTGATTTTCTTAGATTTCGTCTGTTTTGGTTTTTGTTATTTTTTTTTATATTGCAATGGCTGGTTATTTTAGAGTAGACTATTGTAATATTCGTGGGCTGAGAGCGAATTTTCTGGCTGCGTATATCCACACTGTTTCTAACAGGCCAGCTGTTTTGGCACTGAGTAAAACCCAAGTAGGTGAGGATTCCGATCCTACTGAATTTTTTATTCATGGGTATAGCTTAGTGCCATTATTCTTTTCCCACCATGGTCTCGCCATTTACATTAGGAATGATGTTGCATATCAGTTCTTACCACAATTTGGTCGCTGCACCAACTCCTTCCTCAATTTTATGTGGTTTAAATTTTCCATTAATAAGCACATCATTCACTATTGTTTTCTATATCGAAGCCCAAATCTGGATAGAGTTTCAACTTCTCACGAATTTGATACTCTTCCAACTCCATGCAAAGAATTGTTTCCCTGTATCCTCACACTGAAGTCGTTATTACGGGCGATTTCAATGTTCACAATTCTTCTTGGCTTCTCCATTCGGGCCAGACAACACCCGAAGGAATGTGTGTTGACATTTTTGCTGAGTTTAAACACCTTACTCAGCTTGTCAACGAGCCTACTCGAATATCGGACGTTAATGGCCGAGCAGAAAATACTCTTGACTTGTTTCTTGCCTTTGACCCTGATAAATACACAATAAGTGTATTGACGCCTCTAGGCACATCTGACCATAGTGTTATATCTGCAAATTTCTCGTGTCAAACAAATCCAGTTAGAGAAAGAGCTCCTAGAAGAACCGTATGGCAGTACGAGAAAGCCAACTGGAACGGTTTGAATAACTTTTTCAGGATCTTTAACTGGTCACTATTTTATCCCGAGTAGGGTTAAAAGTATCAGACCCAAGGATAATTCATGGTTTGATTTGAGCTGTAAAGAGGTTATCAAGGAAAAAGAGGTAAGCTTCCGGTGTTTTAGAGCCAACCCAACTAAGGAAAACCGGAAAAATTTCAAACAAGCCAGGAAGGCCTCCAACGCCCATATTCGACGGACCAAATTTTTACATGATCAAAAATTAAGGCAAAAAATACTGCAATGTCCCAAAGGCAGTAAGAATTTTTGGTCATTTGTAAAAAATATGAGGAATTCTTCCTCTTCCCCCAATTCTTGAGCGCGTTAGTGATTCTATGGGACAAATCTTTTTTCGCACTCGTACCGTGGCAAGAGTCCTGAAAGATTTAAACATTCATAAATCCGCTGGTCCGGATGGTATCCCCGCTATTATTCTGAAGAGGTGTTCTTCCACGCTAGAAAAACCCCTGCGTAAGCTTTTCCATCTGTCCTATTCTTCAGGGCTCGTTCCGAGTAGTTGAAAAACTGCATTTGTTCAGCCAATTCCCAAAAAAGGCGAATCTTCTTCTCCCTCTAATTACACTAGTTTACAAATTTTCGGTTTTTGGCGAGTACCTCAACAAAAAAGTATTTTCTAGACTAATTTTGGCTCTCTGAACACGAAAATGACAATCATTAATTTTTCCAAAGAAGCGTTTTCGAGATATGACCAAAAAACGTGTTTTTCTGCTCTTTTTCCATGTATAAGCCTAATTATCAAAAACGGTCGAACTAATTAACATATACCTTATAGTTTTGAACAGATATTTTGTTTGTCTTTCCAACAGTATACGACTTGTGTAAATCGGCCCAACAGTCATCAAGAAAAAGCCGTTCAAAGTTTCAAAAAACACAGTTTTTCGCGGTTTTTTGAAAATCGCTTGTTTTAAGTCATTCCGTAAGGATAGAAAATAAAATATTTAAAATAGTTTTAAGATCTCAGGTGGAAGATATTGTTTTTACAAAGCTAAAACGCACAATATCAATGAAATCGGATAATAAATGTGGAAGTTATAAAACATTACGTGAAGGTAGATCATTTCAGGTTTTTTCTTTTTTTCATAATTTTTATTGAAAATATGAAGTATTGTTTACACTTCTTCTTTTATGTGGCGTTGAATCTTTTCCATGATAGCAAGATCCTGGAGAAATCTTTCACCTTGTTCATCGCTTTCAGCTCCTAAATTCGAGGGAAAAGTTTCCAAATGGCTGTGCAGGAAGTGCATTTTCAAAGACATGCGAGCACCTGAAAGGAATACAAATATTTAAATTTTAGTTGTCAATAGAATTCATTGTTTTTGAAACACTAATCTGCTAAATACTCACCAATAGCATGAAATGTAATCATCAATTTTTCGATCAATTGACGATAGTTTGGACTTCTGTAATTTCCCAAAAATCCATGAACTACGTCTTGAAAAGCATTCCATGCTCTTTTCTCGTTTTTTTAAGACAATTCAATTTTTTTTATCTGTGGACCAACAAATATACCCGCCTTAATTTTTCGGTCGACAGCTTGGGAAACTTTGTTTTCAAATATGTTAAAACATTGTTTTCGGGATCTTTTGCTAAGGCTTTCACAAAATTTTTCATAATGCCGAGTTTTATGTGCAATGATGGAAGTATTACATTTTGTTTTTCAACAAGTGCTTTTTCAGCAACGTTGCTCTTTCCTACTACATGATTTCCACGAAGTGGCCAATTTCGTTTAATGAAATGCTTTTCATCTACTCTGCTATCCCAAAAACACAGAAAACAGCAGTATTTTGTGTAGCCACCCTGCAGGCCAGTAAGTAAAGCCACGACTTTTAAATCACAGCAGATTTTCCAGTTATAGGAATTGTATTTCACAAGTTGAAGAAGTTTTTCCATGGTCTTGTAGTCCTCTTTTACATTTGTGGATTGAGCAATCGGGATTGATGGTCTCGTGTTCCCTTTATGAAGTAAAACAGCCTTCACGCTATACTTGCTGCCGTCGATAAAAAGCCGCCAATCCTTAGCTTCGTGGTGTTCTCCAAATTCAGCAAATAATCCTGTCACATCATTGCAATAACAAAAGTCACCCGTTTTTGAATAATACCTTTCAAATTTCTTATTCCGATTTCTGTAATAAGTAACTTTTGTTTCTGCTTTCAAGCAGTTACATTCCTGCAATCTCGAAGCGAGCAACTCAGACTTCTCTTAAGATAAGTTGAGATCACGGCATAAATCATTGAGTTGGAATTGATTAAAAAGCTTTAGTTTTGGACTTTCAATTTCCAAACTGCTGATGATACTGGAACTAAATCTGATACTTCTCTGGCTGTTATTTTTGTTCCTGGTGGTTCTTGTTTTGGATACCGAGAAGAATGTGGCGCCATCTTTGTTACTGATTGTACTTCGGGATAAAAAGCTTTCCGAAATGTCCATCCTTGTATTTTAGTTAAGCAGAAATAACAGTCAGTCACATGATCAATTGGGTTTCTCCATTCAACTGGCTTTCCAAACGATAAATACTTCCTATTTCCGTTTCCAAATGCAATTAAGCACGTAGCACAGGTTGACAGTATAGCATTACTTTACTATAAAGCACTACTGTAAATGCTCTGAATTTGTATATTTTTTCCAACAATTCTTAAACAGGTAGATAAAACAAAAAAACATATTTTTTTTTGAAAAAAACTGAAATGGTCTGTCTTCACGTAATGTTTCATAATTTCCACATTTATTATTCGATTTCATTGACCTTATGCGTTTTAGCTTTGTAAAAACAATATCTTTCACCTGAGATCTTAAAACTATTTTAAATATTTTTTTTTTCTATCCTTACGGAATGACTTAAAACTAGCGATTTTCAAAAAACGGCGAAAAATTGTGTTTTTTGAAACTTTGAACGGCTTTTTCTTGATGACTGTTGGGCCGATTTACACAAGTCGTAGACTGTTGGAAAGACAAACAAAATATCTGTTCAAAACTATAAAGTATATGTTAATTAGTTCGACCGTTTTTGAGAATTAGGCTTATACATGGAAAAGGAGCAGAAAAACACGTTTTTTGGTCATATCTCGAAAACGCTTCTTTGGAAAAATAAATGATTGCCATTTTCGTGTTCAGAGAGCCAAAATTAGTCTAGAAAATACTTTTTTGTTGAGGTACTTTTTTTGTGTAAACTAGTGTTATCGACCGATCGCACTAACGTCCCTTCTTTCTAAGGTCATGGAAACGCTGATTAATTATCAGCTTAAGAAATATCTTGAGGAACGAAAGCTTCTTAATGACCGGCAGTATGGCTTTCGTAGCAATAGGTCCACAGGTGATTTGATGGTTTATCTAACCGAAAAGTGGAACAAACCTTTACATTGTTTCGGAGAAAGTAAGATTATTGCACTTGATATTTCAAAGGCATTTGATAAAGTCTGGCATCTTGCTCTTTTATCGAAAATGCGTGCTTTCGGTCGAATTTAATGCTTCGAAAATCCAATGCTGTCTTATATCGTTAAAGCGAGATATACCCCCTTTGCCACTATCTATGAGTGGCACTTGCATCAATGAAACTGAACATCTCGATATTCTCAGTATGTGCATCACGAACCACCTCTTGTGGAACACTCACATACGCGATGTTGCCAAAAATGCCGCAAGATGTTTGGGTTTTCTGAGACGGTGCAAGAAATTTTTCTCTCCTCCTGATCTGGCTACAATCTATAAAACCTATATACGTCCAAAACTTGAGTATAACTCCCATCTATGGGCTGGTGCTCCAGTAACTTATTTAAATCTCTTGGACAGTATTCAAAGAAGAGCTTTTAAAATGATTGGTGATAATAACATCATTGACTCATTTACGTCACTCCAACATCGTCGTAATGTTTCTTGCCTCACCCTTTTTTACCGTTATTTTAACGGACTATGCTCTAGTGAAATAGCCAGCTGTATTCCTCCCCTTAAACAATTTAACCGTAATACTCGCACTTCTAGGAATGTCCATCAGTTTACCCTTGAGCCCAACTTCGGCCGTACTGTGAAGTACAAAGATTCGTTCTTCAGCCGTACTACGCGAATGTGGAATTCTTTGCCACGCTCTGTCTTTCCCAGTCATTGCAACGTTCAAGAATTCAAAACTAATGTACACCGACACCTCCTTTCTAACCCTTCCCTTTTTTCTTAATGCTCACACTGTGTCTCTGGCATATTAAGGGTATACAAACCCCTTGAGTGTGCGCCGATTATAAAAAAAAGACATCTCTGTCTTATGTGGATTCAACTTGAGATGAGGGAGTCAGAAAACCGACAAGCAAAGAGGGAATTCTATTCTAGAGCAAGTTTCCCGGGTGTCATTATGTACGTAGATGGGAATCGCATTAATATTGTTGTTTCACCGGAAGAAAAAGGATTTTACTATAACCGTAAACTACACTTTAGTATAAAAGGGGTGGCCGTGGCGCGATGGTTGTGTGCTCGCCTGTCAACCTCATTATCACAGGTTCGATCCCTGCCGTCATCTATGTCTTCTTTAATTCCATTAAAACCTTCTAAAAATTGTCATCAATGAGTTTGCTGGTTTACTCATTACATGTTGTATAAGCATAACACTAACAACATATGATTGAGTTAAACTAGTATGCCCAACAAGGAGGAATACGAATAAAAAATAATGTGAATTATAAGGGACATAGAAATAACACACGGCAGTTCTCCGCTATAGTTCAGCCGCCATCCGTGGAGATAAAAAATCTGAGACAGCCACCTTCAGTCTCAACATCGTGCCACACATCTTTCCTATCCTTCTTTCTCTTCCGTAACTTCACGCCCGCGCTGTGTTAAAACATATAAAGGGTAATCATAATCCCTTGAGCGCGAGTAAATTATAAAAGAAAAAAAAATGCTATGTTGGTAAATTATTTTATCTTAATAAATTAAACTACAAACATACATACTCGCAGGTATTTATATTTCTGTTTTGTTTTAGATTTATAACAACAGTTTGAAAATAACTTGAGTTAGTGCTCGATATCTAGGATCCAACCACTATGCTCATAGGTATATGGCAGTGCAAAAACATATTTCGAAAGAAAATATCAGGAAGGCGATAGGAATTCTTGGTTTCTAGGTATTTATTTAGTTATTCGGAGTTTTAAAAATAGATGCCGGTGCACGCCAACTTCATTATAGTCCAAGAAAAGTTGCACAGATTATAAATGTTGCTTGTGAGTTGCATAACATTTGCACTAACTATCGAGTAGAAGACTATACATACATACATTTTATTTTACTTGAGTCGGAAAATCAGGAAGAATCTCCAGTGAATATGGACGAAAAAGAAACGAAAACTATACAGAATGCAGCAAAAGTTATGAGAGATAACATAAAGAACACATTCGTAAAATAAATCATGAAAAATAAAGAGAAAACAACGCATGTGATAACTTAATTTATTTTGAAACCAAAAAACAGAAAACTTATTCAATCTGCCTGGATATAAAATTGGAGATCTTGTTTTTTCCTCTGTGTTTTCTTAGCTGAAGTCATGAAGGTTGAGCTTCGTCTCCTCAATTTAAAGCATTTTTATTTTCACATCAGCTTTTTGCTCAAGGAGCTGTTCTTGCACTCTATTGTGTCTGGTTATTTCTTCAACTTGTTTCTCCTTTAGATCACAAAGCTTTTCAAGAGCACTATTAATACGCTTAGTATTAAATACAAGATCTGGGGCCTATTTCACCAACTACAAATTAGAAGTACAAATTTGTGATTAAGAAGAATTACATATAAAAAAAACTCGATTTTTACAAATTTGTTAAAAAAATGCTTGTAATCACAATTTTGTAAGATGGTGAAATAGGCCGCTGTTGTCAATTTTAATTGATCTTCATAAAAAATTTCAGTCTTCAAATAAAAACTTTTCTGAAGGTCAATTTGCTGCCTCAACTTCACAACTTTTCGATGGACGTTTTGCCGATATATTGTTTTATCAGATGACATAGACAAGTCTATAAGTTTGTCAGTGTTTTCGGGCGTCACAGAACTTTGATTTTCCGTTTGGGTTGTAGTTTTAACCTCAAAGCGATTGCTGTGGACGTTTTCAGTCCCGTGAGTTGTATAACTGCTTCTTCTAGTTTGGTGAAGGAATGTTGTTTGTAATCCCCACCACCAGTTGCTTTATTTCCTCTTTTATTTTCTACAAGCTTTCTTTTAATGTAGGGCCTAGTTCCTAACCGCAAGATTTGCAAAGCAAAATACCTGCAAAGCAGCTATAGCAAATTAAAAAAAGCATATGTAAGAGAATTGCGCAAGAAATGTTTGACATTTGCACGAATGCCTCTGCATTTGCGCAAGAAAGTAGCATCGATTGCATTTTGGGACACTCTGCTTAGCAGAGATTTTTGTATTTGCATTTTGGAACTGTTTGCTTAGCATAATTTGCGCAAGATATGCATTTAGGAATTTGCCCTAAGACTTCCAATCGAACCAAACCTTATATGTAAAATACAAGATTATTTTAAGTGATTAAACTTCAATGTTCCACTTACTTTTTTTCAGGCTGAGGCATATTTATGAGGTAGTCCAAGACTATTAAGCTCGGCTTTTACCGTTTCCCAAAAATTTTGAATTTCTTCTTTTGCCAGCTTTGCATAACCTTGCGTCAGATCAGATCTCTCGCTCATTAACTCAAAGAGTCTTTCATATAAAATCAAAAAAATATTATTTAAAACCATAAAATTTGAAAATACTTACATTTTTTCAAATATAACTGTTTAGTTTCAGCGTCAAACAGAAATGATTTGTCCTAGAAAAAGATGGTTCCATTCCATTCGAATTCAGTGATGCCAATTTAATACGAAATTCGAAAATCGTAAATGATTTTTTACTCCGAATCCACTACGATGGAATTTGTGATGGATATATCGGGAAACGTAGTATATTTTCGAATACGATGGAATTTGTGATAGGGCTGAGTTATTCTTATGAATGATAGATGACCGGACCAAGTAACATGATTGTTGCCTATCTGTTTTTTTAAGCTCGACTAAATTCGACTTAGAATCATAAACTTATGGGATGAGCGACTATTGAATACCAAGGCAATGCGTAAGTTGTTGCATAAAAGATGAAATGAATTGTACACCATTCTCAGATATAAACGTCTTGGAATATCATATCGTAGAAATACTTTGTTTTACAATGTTAGAGTGCAGTTTACTGCCGTTACTTCTTTAAGAAGATATAATTCCACCCACCTCCTGGTAAGATTTCCGCAATAAAGATCCATTAAAAATCGTCATTTAGTTCGGGCAATGGTCCAGAAAATCGGCAACAAGTATTGAAAATTTGTTTTCGTTCTTGACCTGGTATAATTTGAACGCCTTCTGCTTCAGATTCTGGTGAGTACCTTTAAAATGTTTAGAGTGAAACTGCGAAATGTGGAATATTTTAACAATTGGTTTCAAATGATTCAATTTTTTCTTTGAGATTTGTTCTTCAAGCTGTGCCTATCGACTTTATTTTCACTTTCTTGAAGACAGAGAAATTTGGAATTCAAATATTTCACGCGGTGATCTAGAAAGTATACTGCAATTAGATTCATTCTACATAGTCTGTATTCTATTTTAAAATTGAATAATTGCAGTTGCAATACCCGGAGAGCAAGTTTTTCCTTAGATTGCTTAACAAGATTTGCAGTTTTCTTTGGGTGACGCATAAGCGAACTTTAGTCTGCTATATCTTAAAGATGAATCAACATACAGAGCTCAGTTTTTATATAATTTCATTTACTGCAAAAGCTTTCCAAGTCATTTTGTTGTAAAATAAAATTTAAACGAGTAAAACTACCAATCCAAAAGATTTATTTTATAATGATTTATAACACATACCATACAAAAACTAGGCAACGAAAAATGTAATTTTATTACATTTTTTCGACTAAGAATTTTTATTTTTTGTTTAGAATACAAAACTAATAAAGTATTTTAAACATTAAGAACTTGAAGATGTAAATATTTGCCTGTTCCTCTGAATATTTTTTTTAACTACATCCTCCACGAAGATCTGCACTTTTAGTTTTTTTTTTGCATACTCCTTTAGTTAAAAGTCAACACCGAGGAAGAAGATTCCAACAAATTTTGCAAGACAATAGGATAACTGATGAGTATGTTTTTAATGTTATCCATTTCGAAATCAAAAAAAAAGTTTGTTGAAAGAAAATCACTTCGCACAATTGGAATGCAAATAAAATGCACGACTGGATCGCATGAGCTTGATCTTATGTACAAGTACTTTGAAATTTAAAAATCTTGTATAAATAAATATAAAACATGGATTTAATGAGATAAAAATGTTCCAATGCATGGAATTGCCGTCTGATTTCCGGAAAATTAGGATTTTAAGTAAATAAAGTTTAAAAATCGTTTTATTAAAGTAATTTTTTATATAACAAATTTCTTTAAAATTTTTCTAGAACAAAATTTGGGATGTCAATTTTAAGTGCTTAGTAATATAGATTTTAAGAAATAATTTCAAAAAATAATCGTTCACAAGTTTTCAAGATATAGATTTTTCAAAAAATGAATTGGAATTTTTTTTTTCAAAAAACAAAAAAAAAATATTGTTTCGAAAATATGTATATAGATACAATATTACTTTAAACTTAAGGGGGCTCCTGGTGAAAATTTTTGGTTCTAATCGTTAGAACCGTTAATGAGAAAGTCGAAAATCAAAAAAACGGTTCTATGACAGGCGCCATTAATAACATTTTGCCCCAAATTTTTTTTTTACAAAAATGTAGTCCATGTCCAAAATATCACACTTAATTTTTACTTGCGACTTATAGGTACTATAAGGCAAGTTATTCGGAAGAAAAATCGAACTCCATATTTTGGTCAAAGTTGACATTACGATGATAGCGAAGACCAAAAAAGTGGGTCTCGCAATTCTGTCTGTCTGTCTGTCTGTCGGTTCGGCTACAGCCTAAACGGCTTGGCCGATTTTCATCAAACTTGGCAGATATGGGTTTTGATTTTTTCCTGCCACACGTTTTTTCTTTTTTTTTTTGTAAGACCAAAAATAACGATACCTACCATAAGGTTTTTTTCGAAATTTTATAAATATTTTTTTTTTCTCAAAACTATCCCACAGAATTAAAAAAAAAAAACAATTATAAAAATTTTATTTAGTTAAAACTAGATAATGGTTGAAAAAAATTTTCCGAAAAATTGTTATTTTTGATAACCCCCCTGGGTCCATTTTTTTGTTTTTGATTTTCTCGAAAACGGTACAGCCGATTCAAACCATTTTTTTATACTAAAGCTCCTCCAAAGTTTAAATATCATTACATATTCAAATTTTCATTTTTTTATTTTTTGGATTAAAAAAAAAAATTCCAATTTTTTTTTTTTCGGAAACTCAATATTTCGAAAACCCCATGGTCAATTTTTTTCAAAGTTGACAAATAAAAGTTTCTTAACATAATCTACAAGATTTGAGGAAAAAAAATGTTTTATCTAAAACTAATGGTACCTTCCATACAAATGTTAAAAAATGGTTTTCGAAAATCGTATTTTTTTCGAAAATGGTTGAGAATTTTGCATAATTTTTTTTTCTTTTGATTAATTTTTACGATCTATAATTTAATAAAAAAAATTTGAAATCTAGATATTACTGACTCTACCTACCATAGAACTATTTTTTCGAATTTTGAATTTCTCATTATCGGCATAACGGATTTCAATGAAATTTTTTATAAAGAAGCTCCTAAAAAGTTTAAAAAACATTGCATTTCAAAACTTAAAAAAAAATGATTTTTCAATTTTTAGAAAAAAAGTCTTTTTTTTTTGGAAAATTCGATATCTCAAGAACGGCTTAATATTTTTCGTGGAAATTTAACTCTTATTCGCACAATAGTAAAAACTTAAAGTTGACGTACCAAAATTTTTTCTTAAAAATGTTTTAAAAATTTTGTACATAAAAGCTTATTTTTTAAGGAACCACTTTAACGACTTATAATTTTTGTTCTTGCATAAATTCATATTTGCATAGCATTCTGTTTTTATCTCTTACTACTAAAAGAATTTAAAAACTTCATTTTATCCTTATGAACAGTTTTCTTTAATAACTTTCGTTTTTAAAATTCCTAGTCTATTACATAGGAGCAAGTTCGTGCGACCCGGTCGTGCATTTTATTTTTTATTAAAATCGTTTTTTTTTATAATCTACACGCGCTCAAGGGATTATGATTACCCTTTAAATGTTTGAACACAGCGCGGGCGTGAAGTTAAGGAAGAGAAAGAAGGATTTTTAAGATTTTTTTTCTTTTTCGATTTAAGATTAAGAATTTTATTTTTCAATTGGTTTTATATACAATTTGACTTAAAACTAACTTATTACTAAATTAAATCATGCTGGCTCAACAATAGGGGCCCAACGTTCTTCATTTGGCTTTACATAATGCTATTTGCTTACAATATCATATTAATGTTTTCTTAATCTAATTCATGATTTTTTAATATTAACTAAATAATAATTTTTGATGAGTGGGTGTTTTATCCCCTATAGTATTGATTGTTGTTCTTCTCGTAAAAGGGTGCGTTGTCGTTATGGATGATGTCTTCAAATTGATCGTCAGTAATGGCTCGGGTGTATAGATACTTGTCACGAGGCTCTTGTTCATGCTGGAGAAGTTGTTGCACTTCTGTGTTGGGATGATCTTCCAGGTTCCTGATGATTTTTCCGGAGAGCTGCAGTAAATACTCGTCCAATGGTATTAACTTTGCTTCTTTATACAGATTCCTTGTTGGTATATATTTCTTCGTCAGTGGGTTACGGTACAGTCCAGTGCAAATGCGGAGCATCTTTCTTTCAAAAAGCTTCATCTTTTTCATTGCTGTAGGTGAAATAGTAAACCAGATGGGAAAAGCGTAGGTCAGAACGGGTCGAATAAGTTGTTTGTACACAAGCAGCTTGGTTTTCTTACTTAGTCCATTTCGCCTCCTGAGAAGCGGATGGACCAACTTTACACAGACTACTTTATTACTCGTATTAATAACAAAAAATTCCTTGAAATACATATCTGACTTCTTAGTTGTTTTATCAACATAATTCGGATTTCAGACTCTCACTTCACAATTTAAGGAACCAATAAAAAATATCACTATCATCATCTTTATTTACAATAACTGTTCATGTTATTGTTACTCAGACACTCAGAGAGAATGTTTGGCAAAATGATTCATGCCCTACAATTTGACACCTTTGACCTACGAGTAGTTTTAGACATTTGTCTCGGTGAAAACAGTTTCCGCATCGTTCACGTTTAAAGACAATTTAAGTTCTGAGTTAATTTTTTTAATTCCGAATAAGGACCTCATTTCCTTTGGCGGATTCGCCCCAAATGAAAACTCCATACTTTTTACTGAATCTGTTGGGCACAATAGATCTTTAGGTCTCAGTGCAAACCCTCCTCTCAATATTCATTCATTCATACTTATTCTGTTGGATTTGGTTGGTTAATTAAAGTTGAAGAATGGTTGGACTACATATCTGTTTCTCTGGAGACCTGGCCTTCAGAAATAGTTTGTTTACACACTAGGGATTTCGATCCCGGATCAAATTTTTCCGTTTAATGTGCGTGTTTCATATACATGTAAATCCCTCTTTAAAAATGGATTTGAAGATTTTGATCCCTGTCAAAGAAAAAATTGATTTTTGGTGTGAAGGAATGCAAAATCTGGCCAGGGATCACACAGAAATTGATTTTTCAAGTGTAAAGAAAATCGACATTAAATTTATAGTTTCTCCCGGGTCAACAGATATTCCTGAGTCAGAAATTGATTTCTGATTGATAGTGTCCTTCGCATTCGCATTAATTCTATGGTTGATTCGCTTTCATTATCATCGAAACAAATTGTAATGTAACATTTTTTTTAATTGAAATTAAAAAAAAAAAAACTTTAAAAAAATTAAAAAAAAATCCACAAAATGTATGAGACGGTTGTAAAATAGCAATCGTTCAATCGCAATCGTGCAGTCGACCATATTTGACAGTTCAACTAGTTACATGAAGCTAAAGTTGAATCGTCTTAACGACATCGTCCAGACGATTCAAGTTTGTATGTGTTACACAAATTAATCGTTCAAACGAGGTCGTCAAGCTATCTTCGTCTTACGCGATGAAGGCCCTGCTTTTTATACTAACGTAAATGGTTGAACTAATTTCAATAGAATTTTTAATTTATCAAAAAGTAAAGAAAATTTATTTTGCTCAAAAATGGCTGTAAAAATATTGATAATAAATCAAGAAAACCGTAGGATTCCTATTCGATATTTTTTTGTAGACAGATTAACCGATGTTGACCAAATTAAATATTTTCACTTATAATTTTTTCTTTTATTCACAACATAATTCAGAGTTTAAGTGTCGAAATGTTTTCTTCCTTTTTCAGTTTTTGCTACTCTACTAAAAGCTGTTAGCGACAAAAACCGAAACAGGAAACGTTATCATTTCTCCAATTTTAAAAATAGAAATCTTTTGAAAAAGGATATACAATGTTTTTTTTTAATTGTAAAAATTTTAATAAAATTTTGCATTTAGAAAAACTTAAACCAAAACAAATATAGGCGGGTCACTAGAATTATTATGTTATCTCAAATTGATGCACAACCTATAGTATTTCTTGATCAATAGATTGATGTTTTTGGTTGACGACTTCAGTGTCCTAATCTTCAGATCGCGGTACAGGTCATAGAAGAAGTCCACTTTTTTGTACTGGTTCAAAAGGGTTATCTTAATTTGAAATTTGTAATCAATGCCTTTTCGTATGATTGCAATTCCTCTTCTTAGAGTGAAGTTGGGCCGTTCTCTTCTTACGATATTGCAATTATTCGCCGAGCGTTTCTCTACAACTATTTGCTTTATTTTCGATAGTTTGTGGCGTACTCGTCATTTCGGCAAAGTGCACATTTAAGCTTGATCCTATCTTCGATCCGTTTTATTTCCGAGTTAAACTCTCCATCTCCAGTTTTGTGGTTCTCACCACACTTGACACAACGAGACTGCATATCGCATTTTGTTGCAGCGTGGCCAAAGCTTCATTAATTTATCTTATGAAACAAGATAGTAGTTGAGGACGGACATTTTCCTCAGGCTACCAAGATTGCGTTGGTTGAAAACTGTACGAGAATAATTTTTCGATAAACTCGAGATCGTCACTCGTTTTTGACGAAGGTCATTTAAGAGCGCCTGGGGTATTGGGCTGGAATCTTTGCTCTTAAGCAAAGCCTTTTGAATTTTTTCAATCTAAGGGGTAAATGGAAGAATTCAATTGTGTTTTTTTTTTAATAATGTTATGCTGTTCGACTATGTAGTAGTGTATGTATGTCTATGTTTATTTAATCTTTTAACTGTAAAATTTTTACCTATGGCCGACTTACAAAGATTATTGGTGTATTGAAGGACCATCTTGTAAGTTTTGATGGGGGCTGCTGCTGTTGATTCTGTTCCTAATGTTTTTTTGGCTACTGCTGTGGCTTTGTTGTTGTTATTACGGTACCATTTGCAGCTCGATCTTTTATCCTCGAGCTCCCTCCTATCCTACGCTCCTGATGCCTCTTGTTTGGCTTTCTAGAGGTAGCGTTAGTGGCTCTCGATGAGTTCTGTGTCTCCTCAAATGCCTCTTTTTAATTTATCGTGATTTTTCCCCCATTTATATTTTCATCGGAATCTGCCTCTGATTTCGAGAGATTGACAAACCAATTGATGTCCTTCTTGAAATGCCCTTTTCCACCTTCGGGAATGTATTCAATGCCTTCTTCATTCTTAGACAGTTGACTGTTTTTTTTTCAAAAGTCATTTGCTATTTAGGTCAAAATTTAACGAGTTTGAAAAACTTAAGATAAAAATCGACTTTCATAATTATTTTAACAAAACGAAAAAATAAAAATAAAGAACAAAAAACTAACTTTAGTAATAAAACCAGCCGCTTTTCTTCACTAATTGGTTTCCTTTGTTTTCTTAGTCTTGGCCGATCTGTTTCCAACAGTAAATCGAAGATAAATCTGTATATCTGCGAAAATTCAACATAAATTGCCCTTTAACGATTAAAGGAGTGTACATCAAATCTTCATTTTCTCGATCTTATAATAGTTCTATTAATATGAACGCGACTTTCAACTAAAAGAATACGACGAACTACACTTGACAATGGCATTTTCACAAAGAATTGTTCAGCGATGACGCTCAGTAAGGCTGAAAACACACCGGATAAAGCAAAACGTGTTTTTTTGTTTTGTGAAACAAGAGAACATTGTTTCTTATGAGACTACACACACCAAAGAAAACGAAACAAAACACACGTTTTTGATTTGAAGGGTTTCGGTGGTGGTTCACGAAAATACATGCCATTGTATGAGAGCAACTGCCTACTTTCTTATGGCGCAACACACACCAAATGTAACGAAACATAAAAACCAAAGCAAAACAGAAAAACATGTTTCGTTGTCGATAGTTGACCTGTTGTTTTTTGCAAAACAAAATTTTGATTCCGTTCTTTTTATTTTCTTTACAGATTTATTTGCTTCTACGTTTACTCTGTGCGCAAATTTTAAATAAATATGAACGTAGATGGAGAAAAGTTAATTTTTTTTTAATTGAGGCAAGAAGCCCTATCTATAATTATTATAAAGATAAGGAACATACTATTGGTGGCGGATTGCTACTTCCTACTATGACATTTGAAGATTGGCAAGATTAAAAGCTTTTCTCTTTTCTTATAAATAACACCACAATGCCTATTTTGTAAACACAAAATTGTTATTGTATTTACTTGCCGTAGAGTTATAATCTTTCAGCCGGAGTTAAGCTTTTACGATAGTTCGTATTTTGTTTTATTTTAACGCACACCAAACGAAACAAAAACACAAAACGTTTTGTTTTATTCTGTTTCGCTTGGTGTGTGTTCAAATAAAAAATGTTTTTTTGACTATCGAATTAAAAACGTTTTGTTTGATCCGGTGTGTTTTCAGCCTAAATGAGCACCCATCGCTCAGACTCGTCGCTCAGTACGTGGCTGAAGCCTAAGGAGATTAAGAAAAGAAAATGTTAATATGCAGGTATTATTTAAAAATAATGGATGGTGGAATTCATATGGCAAATTGTGAATTTTGGGAGGGTTTTGAGACATTTTATGATGGCCATGTAATAACTAACGAAGTTTTATTTTATTTATTAATATATGTATATATAAATAAGTTAATTATTATTGATGGATTGAATTAAATCCTCTACACCTGATCTCAATAAAAGTCAGGATTTGAAGTCTTTCAACCAATGTAGAAAAAAAAGTATTGCATCATGCCACAAGAAATTTTTAAATGCAAAATTTGCTGTTTTAAAAAGTTCTCGTTTGAATAAAAATTCTTATCAAAAGTTAAGTCATAGCAATTTTCAAATGTTTTAACAAAATTTCTAAGGCGCACATTTTTATTTTTGTTTAAAAAAAAACTTAAATTTGTAATATAAAAAAAACAATTCGGTAATTATTTTTTTGTTTAAAATTTCAATTTTTGAAAAACAAAAATAAAAATTTACCAAAATATTCTAATAAAATTTTAAATAATATTTCCAAGTTTTGTTGAAAAAAGGGTAAAATTATAAATATCTATATATTATATATACATATATATATGGTTTATTTATGTGCTTTGTGTCAAAAACTTATTGATTCTGATTCTATTTCAAAACCAAATGTAGTTTTTTTCTCGTCCGTTTCAGGTCGTTGTCACAACGAAAACATCTAATTTTGTTAACTTTCAGAATCAATATAATATAACCATATCACTCTGTATATACATTCCACAATATCTCACCACTCAAATATATGACGCCACCAGCGCCGCGAAAAGTCTCCACATCGACATATAACAACTTGTCTCATAATAATTATACAGATTTTATACAGGGTGTCCCTTAGTTAATGCATAGATAATATTGTGTTGTCGCAGTTTGGCGGCAACAGAAACTTTTTGTTAACTCAAACACGTTTTTTTATTTTTAGTAGTAATGAGTTACAAATTCCTTTATTAAAGATAAATTCAGATATTAATAAAAGGTTTTCTTAAAATTTCAATTTTTTAACTTACAATAGTTTCTTCTTAATACTAAAATAATTTGCGGTAGTATGTTATAAGCTGGGTATTTAATTAGTTTAAGAGCAAAGGAAAAAAGGCGGAAATAGAAGAGGATGGGGGCTATATATAGTATTTGAGAAAATTACATATGTTAAGTTAAGTTAGGTTCAGTTTATATATTAAAATACGAAGATCGGTAAGGAAGTTTTTAAGAATAAGCTTAGGGTGAAATTACATTATAAGTAATAAGTGTTTACACTTGGAATTGCTCGATGAGCAATTAACACTCCCCCTTTGTAGTTTCACTCTAACTTAAAGTTGATTGGGGAGGACATCCAAAACTGCTAGTTTAAGAGCGGGTCTTTCATACACACCAGTTTGTGTTTGGACGAATGCACTCCGCACTTGGCCATCTTTTGAACGCTTGGTTTGGATAACTTTTCCCTTAGCCCAACAATTTCTCGGACTATCTGGATCAACAATAAGCACAATATCACCCACTTCAATGGGTTTTACGGGCTTAAACCATTTTGTTCGCCTGGTCAGGGTAGGTAGATACTCACCTATCCACCGCTTCCAGAAGCGATCAGCGTACTGCTGCGAAGCAAGCCAATTTCTTTTTACCACTTTTACACTATCATCCAACAAAGCAATCGGCTTCGTTCCATTCGATGACCCTAGTAGAAAGTGATTAGGTGTTAGGGCTTCATCACTTTCGGCGTCTAGCGGAATGTAGGTTAACGGACGGGAGTTAACAATATTTTCCGCTTCTAGTAACATGCTTCTTAGAAGCTCATCCGAAGGATTACGAGTTGGCATTATTTTATATAGAATTGTTTTAATAGAACGTACTAGCCGTTCCCAACTACCACCCATATGTGGCGATCCGGGTGGTATGAAAGTCCACTTTGTCCTTGTCGAGGTAAAAGCTACCATCAATTTATGTTCATCAACAAACTGCAATGCTTCTCTTAATTCCCTCTCCGCACCTACAAAATTTGTTCCGTTGTCACTGAAAAACTCTTGAGGTGTTCCACGTCTTGCAACGAAGTTACGCAAGGCCATAATGCAAGAGTCCGAAGATAAAGTGTACGCAATCTCAATGTGGACTGCCCGTGTGGTCAGACAGGTTAATAAAACCCCCCAACGTTTTTCGGTTCTTCTGTGAACCGTCACTTTCATCGGTCCAAAATAATCGACCCCTACAAAGGAGAATGGCCGTGAAAATGAAGCAAGCCTCGCAGGGGGAAGCTGACCCATTATTGGTGCGAGTGGCTGGGTGCTATTGTTTTTGCACTCTTGACAAGATAATCTTACAGTACGTAAAACAGCTCGCATTCTAGGAATATGAAATCTTTGCCTGAGCTCGTTAATGACCGTCTCGTGGTTTTGGTGATGGTACCGTCGATGATGATCCATGATGATTAGATAGGTGATTTGATGAGTTCTGGGCAGGATAATGGGTCGTTTTAGATGTTCACCTACTTTAGAACAATTATTTATCCTCCCATTGGCTCGAACAATATTGTTGTTATCTAGATACGGACAAAGACTCATAATAGGACTAGAATTTTCCACCGGGCGATTTGCTGATAGCTCTGCGATCTCATCTCTGTACGCCTCAGACTGAGCCTCTCTTATCAAAGCCATCTCTGCTAACTGAAGCTCATCTTGTTTGAGGAATCCACCGACCCTTTTTCTTTTCTGCTGTTTTGACTGTATATTATTAATAAATCGCAGTACATACGCTGAACTTCTCAGCAATAAGTTCCAGTTGGAGTTTTCTTCAAAACGAAAAACTGAATTTGAGGTCTTTGCTATGTGGACATTTATAAACCGCGTTTTCATTTCCTCGATAGTTGACTGTTGAGAATGTGCTTCCAGGGGCCAATAGTCAGGAGCTAACTTCAGAAATTCCGGGCCTTTGTACCACCGGCTATTTGTACCAAATTCTGTTGACTTTTGCCACTTAGTTCCATCGTCTGCAACGTTCAGTTTCGTGGGAATCCAGTGCCATTCCAAACTTTTTGTAAGATCTAAAATCTCACTTACGCGAAATGCTACAAACTCTCTGTATTTCCTATGATCAGAACGAAGCCAGCTTAACACATTTTTGGAATCTGACCAAAAAAACTGCTGAGAAAATTTAAAAGAGTGTGATTCAGAAATAGACTTTGCCAACCTGGCTCCAAGAACGGCAGCCTGCAATTCCAGCCTTGGAATAGAGAGCTTTTTTAGGGGAGCAACTCTTGTTTTGGCACCTATTAGAGCACACTCAATAGAGCTATCATTATACGTTCTCACATATGCAACAGCTGCGAACCCATTCTCGCTTGCGTCGACGAAGACATGGAGCTGTCGTTCACTTTTCTTAGAATAGGCGTTTGAACTGATGTAGCATCTAGAAATCTTAAGTGATTCAATTTCTGGGAGATGACGAGCCCATTTTACCCATTTTTCATATTCAGCATCTTTTATCTGTGTGTCCCATTCGATCTTAGAACGCCAGATATCCTGTAATAGTATTTTCACATACATGAGAAACTGTGCTAAGAGACCCAAAGGGTCGAAGATGGTCATAAGAATCCTTAAGACCTCTCGTTTGGTAGGGCGACGAGTACCTCTTAGAATCTCCGCTTGCTTTAAATTAGAACTTAGCTTGAAAACTAAGCAATCTGAAGAGGTGTTCCACCACATTCCTAAAACTTTTTCCGTACCCAGTTCCACGTTTCTATTTAAGTTGATTTGTTCGACAGGTTGGCAGCTCAAAGCCTCAAGTACACGGGCAGAATTCGAAATCCAATTTCTTATATGGAAACCTCCTTTTTGGTGAATATGTCGAATTTCTTTTGCCAATTTAACCGCTTCTCCTTCTGTCTCAACACTGTCCATCAGATCGTCCACATAATGGTTTTCTCGAATGGAACGTACCGCTCTTGGAAACTGTTGCGCGAATTCATCAGCGTTTCTGTTCTTTATGTATTGGGCACAGCAAGGAGAGCACGTAGCGCCAAAGGTCATGACGGTCATGACGTAGACATCTGGATGTAAATCGGCACCGCTGCTCCAGAGAAATCTTTGGTAATTTTGATCTTCTTTACGGATGTGAATCTGGTGGAACATCTCTTGGATATCTCCACAAATAGCCACAAGATTTTCTCTAAATTTATAGATCACGGAAATAAGCGATGTGAGTTGATCTGGACCTTTTAATAAAACCGAGTTAAGTGAAACTCCTTGCACTTTGGCAGCCGCATCCCAAACAATTCTTAATTTCTCAGGCTTACTAGGATTAACCACAGGAAAGATAGGCAGATACCATGATTTATTGTGCCCTTCAGATATTTCTTTTGACGAAAGCTTGCGAGCATATCCCTTACGTACGTAGTCTTCAATTTTTGTATTTATTTTTTCAAACAAGCCTGGTTCTCTCAGCATTCGCTTATGGAGACACGTTAGGCGATTCTTAGCCATGGTAAAACTATTTGGAAGCTGAAAATCGTTAAACTTCCAGAGCAAAGCCGTTTCAAAATGTCCATTTTTTCGGTAGGAATGAGTTTCCAAAATCTCCAATGCTCGCTGGTCATCACTTGACAAAGTGGAATTTTCGGAGATCGAAACCCCAAAACTTTCTGTATCAAGGAACTCTTTCACCAATTGCTGCAGTTCATCGTTGTTGCATTCGCAAATCTGGGAACTATGATGCCCAATGACCATTTTATTTGTAGAAGAATCGTCAGAGCAATTACCGTGCACCATCCACCCGAGTCGTGTTTTAGTTGCTACGGGCTCTCGTAAACTTCCTTCTTTGCTTTTCAAAGGAAACCCAAGTTGGGTATTATTAAGGCCTATAAGTAGACGAGGAACTGCATTTTTATAGCCTTGAATATTCAGCCCCTTCAGATGTTGAAACTTTTCTTTTAAAGCCTTTGCATTTAGTGTTTGAGGGGGAAGCTGAAGATTTTCTACCGTGTGCACATCAGTCAAAGCGTACCTTTCAGAATTAGGTAGTGTACTAGATATTTTCAATGAGAGAACCTCAGATGCGTTTTCATATCTTCGGGTGTCTCCAGTCCACTTCAAACACAATGGTTCTGGCTTTCCCCTTACGTTCAATTGCTTAGCGATCTCTTGATCTAGAAGAGTAATAGAGGAACCATCGTCTAAGAACGCAAAGGTTCGTAGTTCCATTCCATTTCCATAGAGAGTGACAGGGACAACACGAAACAAAGCAGAGTTGGAATTATGACGATGGATATTTGAGTGATGTTGTAAAGGAGTTCTGTTTTGTTTACTTTCGTTATTGTGAAGAAGCTTATGATGTCTGAACGTGCAGTTGTTTATCCCACAGACTGATCTTGAGAGGCATTTGTTATAATCATGCTTAAGTAAACAAAGACGACAAAGCTTATTCTCTCTTACAGCTGACCACTTCGCACCTCGGTTTAGTTTTTGAAAGTCTGCACATTCAGCAACAGAAATACAGCTACCATTACAGATACAGCACTCGTAATGAGAGAGCTTATCAGTATTACTCTCAAGATGTATATTGAGGTATCCTCTGTCTTTTGAACTCCGATTATTTCTCTTGGTAAGATCTGTTGAAGTAGAAGCTAAAGGAGGTGTAAGGCCATTGATAGCATCGGCGATTCTAAACATCCACTCACTGAAACTAGATAGAGTACAATTTGCAATTGTCTGCTTATAAATTGCCCAGTTCAGACGAAGCTCATGTGGCAATTTATTTTCGAGCTCCTGTAGAAGAGTTGGATTATTTATATAGGCAACCAGCCCAGAAGCTTCTATTGTAGCACAATAATTTTGGACCTCGAGAGCAAAATTAATAATCGTATCAAACTTGTCAGCTTTAGGTGCAGGAGTCATTTGAATTTTCTTCTGGACCGCTTGAATAATCATAACCGGTTTACCAAACAAGGCATTTAGTGTAGAGATAACTCGAGAAACACAATTAGGTTGAGTAAGTAAACTTTTTACAGAATCGAGTGCTTTTCCCTTCAGTGTCTTCTGTAGCCGCATCATATTTTCTTCATCGCTAAAACCACACAGTTTTGACGTCCGGTTATAGTTGGATATAAAAATTGGCCACTCTTCGGGATTTCCACTAAAGATCTGAAGGTCTCGGGACATCACCTGCCGAGCTGCGATATGGCTTCTAGATAAGATTATATTTTCGTTATAGTCTTGTGGTGCAGTACCATGTTGTAGATGTAGTAGCTCTGAAGACAAAGGTTGAATATTCGCATTAGCGATTGGTTCTTGGCATGATGGGATGTAGTTCAGTGAGGAGCGTGGAACATTGTTTGTTGTTGCCCTTTGATCTTGCTGACGTAATGGATGATGCTGGTCAGATGCCTGAACCCACGTGGTATTGACGAGTTGCTCAGGAGAACTTGTGTTCTTGGGAACAGGGTCGGCAAGATTGGATTTCTTATTAAATCTTGTTGTCGATTGTAGACAGTTTTGAGTTGGATTCTTCGTTAACCAATTATTGACCTTAGTTCTAGATATAGACGAGTCTGCGTCACCACCGTTATGTTCATCATCCGATGAGGCGTCAGCTATTTGTGACAAAATCTGGTATTTTCTCGCCAGGTAATCGCTATCTTCTTTTTGTTTGAGCTCTCGTAATTCATTGATGCGCTTCTCCTTAAGGGCCCTTTCCTCGTCTAACATCTGTAACTCGATTTGGAGGTACTTCGCAGAGTGAGCCTTTGAGAATTTCGAACAGATGGAAATATTTGAACCTTTCTGTTGTCTTCCCGAAGTAAGTGCTTCAGTTTTAGAGAAAACGGGAAGGGCTCGTAACGGAGCAGCAGCTGTGGTTAAAGTATTTGTCGAAGTGGCCACGGTGGAGGCGGTTACAGTTAAAAACTTAGTGGCTGTGACGGGGACGTTAAAAGCTGTAGTTCCATTTATCAGAGCACCTGTAGTTGAGGGTGCTTGAAACGAATTAAGATTAGTTGAATTGATCTCAGCAACAGTGACGGAGGGTGTAAAGGGTGCGGCATACAGGTTAGGGTGAGCAGTGGTGGCAGAGGCAACACTTGTAGCGGCAACCAAAATGTTGGTGGTGGTATTGGCAAGCTTAGCAGCAGGTGCAGATGACACCTCTGAAAACCAAGGATAGGAAATATTCTTACCTAAGCAACATGTTCTACAGATGAACTCTTCTTCTCTGATGAAACTATCCACGGCAGCACATGAGTAGTGGTTCCAGCCTTCACAAATATCGCATTGGACCATATTCTCTGAAGAATCTGGGGCTGCACAAGAACGACAATTAAACTCCTCTGCTGGTGGTGGATGCTGCGGAATTTCGCTTGGTGGTGGTGTTCTGGACATTAATCTGGACTTGGAGAAGCCAGATGGACCGTGGCTACTTTCATTTAGTGACATCTTTGTGGGAATACAAATTATTTTATTGAATTTGTAAATTGTTGTCGCAGTTTGGCGGCAACAGAAACTTTTTGTTAACTCAAACACGTTTTTTTATTTTTAGTAGTAATGAGTTACAAATTCCTTTATTAAAGATAAATTCAGATATTAATAAAAGGTTTTCTTAAAATTTCAATTTTTTAACTTACAATAGTTTCTTCTTAATACTAAAATAATTTGCGGTAGTATGTTATAAGCTGGGTATTTAATTAGTTTAAGAGCAAAGGAAAAAAGGCGGAAATAGAAGAGGATGGGGGCTATATATAGTATTTGAGAAAATTACATATGTTAAGTTAAGTTAGGTTCAGTTTATATATTAAAATACGAAGATCGGTAAGGAAGTTTTTAAGAATAAGCTTAGGGTGAAATTACATTATAAGTAATAAGTGTTTACACTTGGAATTGCTCGATGAGCAATTAACATATTGTAAAGCGTGATTCTTGGATATATTCTAAAAAAATTGTTCTACATTAAGGGCATATCTCCTTATATTATGTATCGGGGACCATGCTAACGGTAATTGCGCTTTTACTACTAAAATAGAAACCTTTGTAATTGCGATTAAACAAATTTAATTCCTTATCTCGGTGTTGAGGTATCTAGTTTCTGGTATGTTCTATTTTTCCTGCCCAAGCTTATTTTTTGACTTTCAGCTCAGTTTTCTCTAGAAAATGCGAAATAAAAACAAAACTCAATCACAAATATGCGGAAAAACCCATAGACTTTATGATACTTTGGAGAACCTGGAACCCTTAGCAGGTAAAAGGGAGTTTTCTTATATTGGACACGTTTCTAACAAGAGTTGAGTGGTTTTCCAAAAAGTTTGCAATGTTTTTTAAAATAGCATAGTGGTTTTAAAACGTTCTCATTTATTTGAGTAACTGTCAAAACCCTCAATTCCTTTCCCGATTCCTAAAAAAGTTCTAAAAATTAGTACGGTTTGGGCTTTGAAGGCCCCTCTGGAAAATCTACATTACAAAAAAAGATAAGTTTAAAGATTAGAAAACGAAATTAATTCATCAATTTAGTTTTTAACGCCAACTGTTGCAGTTGTTTAGAAACACTGTTTGAAATTTCTACATTCAAAAACCAAAAATACGCAGACATAAATTTTTTAGCTTATGGGTTTTGCAATGGAACTTCAACTAGAGCGCGACAAATATACCAGAAACGACTTACTAGTTTACAAGTATTTGGAAATACATGTAAAAAGCTTAATTGTAATTGGAAAAAAATTAAACCCTTCAAACTCCCTTCAAGCTGAATTCTCCAAACAATGGAGTTTTTGCGCAATGATTTACCAGAACTATTGGAGGACATTCCACTTATGCAACAAGCTTCATCATATTTCCAACAGGATGGCGCTCCAGCCCACTATGTTCGAGAGATTAAGAATTAATTAGATGAAGAGTACGGTAATCGTTGTATGGGAAGAAATTGACCTTTTTACTGGCCTGCAAGATCTTCTGAACTTATAGTATTGCATTTCCTTTTATAGGCAAGAATGAAAGAACTTATTTCTACAACCGAAATAGCAAATTTAGATTAATTATAAGATCATTTTGTCGAAGCGTCATCTAAAGTGAAGCAGCAGCTATCATCAATAAATATTCGCAGTGAAATCCAAAAACGGACTCTAGCATGCATAAATAAAATGCACGACTGGGTCGCACGAACTTGTCCTATGTAATAGACTAGGAATTTTAAAAACGAATGTTGTTAGAGAAAAATGTTCATAAGGATAAAATTAATTTTTAAATTCTCTTAGTAGTAAGAGACAAAAACAGAATGTTATGCAATTATGAATTTATGCAAGAACAAAAATTATAAGTCGTTTTAGTGGTTTCTTAAAAAAAAGCTGTTATATAAAAAATTTTTAAAAGATTTTTAAGAAAAATTTTGGTACGCCAATTTAAAGTTTTTATTATTGTTGGAACAAAAATTAAATTTACAACAAAAAAATTGAGCGTTTTCCGAGATATCGAAATTTCAAAAAAAGAAAAAATAGATTTTTTTTTCAAAAATTCAAAAAAATATTAATTTTAAAGTTTTGAAATGCAATGTGTCTTAGTCTTCTTAGAAGCTTCTCTATAATAAATTTCATTAAGTTCCGTTATGTGGATAATGAGAAATTCAAAATTCGAAAAAATCGTTCTGTGATAGGTACAAGCTGTAATATCTTAATTTCAAATTTTTTTTTAATAAATTAAAGATCATAAAAATTAATTGAAAGAAAAAAAAAATTATCAAAATTCTAGGTGCCGTTTTCGAGAAAAATACGATTTTTGAAAACCATTTTTTTTAATTACCTTTATTTTTAGGTAAAATAAAAATTTTTTCTCACATATTGTAGATTATATTAAGAAACTTTTATTTATCAAGTTTAAAAAAAATCTAGCATGGGGTTTTCGAAATATTGAGTTTAAAAAAAAAAATTGATTTTTTTTTTTAAATCCAAAAAAATGTTTTTTAAAAATTTTAATACACAATTCTATTTAAATTTTTGGGGAGCCTTAGCAAAAAATTATCAAAATCGGGTGTACCGTTTTTGAGAAAATCAAAAACAAAAAAAATGGTTCCATGGGGGGTACCCTCAATATCCATTTTTCGGAAATTTTTTTTTCAACCATTACCTAGCTTTAGCTAAATTAAATTTGTTTGTGTTTTTATTTCTTAAATCTGTCGAACAGTTTTTGAGAAAAAAAAATATTTATAAAATTTCGAAAAAATTTCGTATAACAGGTACTGTTATTTTTGGTCTTCAAAAAAAATAAGAAAAAAACGTGTGGGGAGAAAAAATCAAAACTCGTATCTACCAAGTTTGAAGAAAATCGGCCGAGCCGTTTAGGCTGTAGTCGAACCGATAGACAGACAGACAGACAGAATTGCCAGACCCACTTTTTTAGTCTTCGCTATCATCGTAATGTCAACTTTGATCAAAATCTCGAGTTCGTTTTTTTTTACGAATGCATAACTTGCCTTATACAGTGGTGGACACAAATTTAGCACACTGAGATGGGTACTACCATATTTTTAATTTTCTCTCTTGTTTTGTTCCAAGCAGCGGTACATTTTGAACTAATATATATGACAACAAATCAGAGAAAACAAAACTATATATTTTCATATGCAATCCAATTACATAGTGAAAAAATCGTTGATAGTTTGTCATTTGCATTGTTTTTGGTTGGACATCAATTTAGCACGTGTACAAATTTTGGTTATTTTTTTTTAATTTGTAGGTTTTTAAGAGAACAAAATTATTTTCGAGGTAATTTTATATCTTCTTAATGTTATATATTCAAATAAAATTAAAAAAAAACATGAAATAGTCATGGCATAAGGGCAATGGTGTTCTGAGGACAAAAGGAGTATTATCTTTAAGATGAAGTCAAAGGGTCGCACAGTAACGGAGATTTCTGAGCTTCTAGAATGTTCCAGGAAGATGGTCTACAATGCTCTTAGACATTTTGAAAAGTATGAAGTGACAAAACATGTAAAACAAGCCTCTCGCACACGAAAGACAACAAAGAGGAAAGATAAAGTCATTTACATATTATCAACAAAGGATCCATTTAAGACCTCTAGTGTCATTCGAAATGAATTAATGGAGAATTACAATGTCAATGTATCCTAAAGAACCGTGAGACGACGCCTGAATGAAAAAAATTTGAGAGGGTGCATTGCACAAAGAAAACCATTGGTTTCGAAAAAAAAATCTGAAGGCTAGATTAGAGTTTGCCAAATTACATCTAGGCAAACTACTAAATTTCTGGAAAAATGTACTTTGCAGCGATGAATCAAAGTTCTGTCGACTCGGATCAGATGGAAAAAAATATATGTGGCGTCCACAAAATAAGGAACATGATCCAAAATACACCATTAAGACGGTGAAGCACGGGGGTGGAAACGTGATGGCCTGGGCTGCCTTTTCTTGGCACGGTATTGGTCCAATAGTGAAGATAGACTCCAAAATGGACCAGCACCTGTACAAAGATATTATCTTGAACCATATGATACCATATGCCGAAGATAATTTTCCGGTTTTATGGCGCTTCATGCACGACAATGACCCTAAGCACACTTCAAAACTAGTGAAAAGTGCCTTAGGGGTCAATAAAGTGAATGTTTTAAAGTGGCCTGCTCAATCACCCGATCTGAACCCGATCGAAAATTTGTGGAATAACGTTGAGCAACACATTGAAAAACAAAAAACGACAAATTTAACAGATTTGTGGCAAGAGATACAGAATGCTTGATATTCAATACCTAAGCAACGCTGTGAGGCCTTATACGAGAGCTTGCCAAGAAGACTCAATTCAGTATGAAAGAACAAAGGATTTCCAACAAAATATAAAAGAAAATATAGTTTTAGTAACGGTAAATAACATAACTAAGCAATTTTAATGAAATGTGCTAAATTCATGTCCAGACAACAAAGTATGTTTTCTGTTATTTTTTTCATTTTTTTCTTTGATATATAAAAAATATAAGATTGTATTTTGGAAAAATATACTTATATCCGTAAATAATGTAAATAACATAAAAATGAAAATATTGAAATAGAAACAAATTTTGTAAATATAGTTTAATGTTTTCTTTTATTAATGTGCTAAATTCTTGTCCACCACTGTATGTAGTACCTATAAGTCGCAAGTAAAAATCAAGGAGTACACTTTGAACACGTGTTTGACCTATTTTAGTAAACACAAAAAACAAAAAATATCTAAGCCAACACAAAATAATTTTTTATTCATATAGCCCTTGGAGCTTAAAGCAAACAAACATTTTTACTTGCGACTTATAGGTACTATAAGTCAAGTTATGCATTAGTAAAAAAATCGAACTCGAGATTTTGATCAAAGTTGACATTATGATGATAGCGAAGACCAAAGGAGTGGGTCTCGCAATTCTGTCTGTCTGTCTGTCTGTCTGTCTGTTCGACTACAACCTAAACGGCTCGGCCGATTTTCTTTAAACTTGATAGATATCATTTTTAATTTTTTGCCCCCCACACGTTTTTTTCTTTTTTTTTAAGACCAAAAATAACGGTACCTACCATACGAATTTTTTTCGAAATTTTATAAATATTTTTTTTTCTCAAAAATTGTTCGACAGATTTTAAAAATAAATACACACAAAAATTTTATTTAGTTAAAGCTAGGTAATAGTTGCAAAACTTTTTCCAAAAAATGGTTATTGAGGGTACCCCCCATTGAACCATTTTTTTTGTTTTTAATTTTCTCAAAAACGGTACAACCGATTTTGATAATTTTTTTTTTTGCTAAAGCTTCCCAAAAACAAATAGAATTGTGTACTCAAATTTTTTTGGATTTTTAAAAAACATTTGAAAATTTTTTTTTCAAAACTCAATATTTCGAAAACCCCATGCTAGATTTTTTTTAAACTTGATAAATAAAAGTTTCTTAATAAAATCTACAAGATGTGCGAAAATAAAAATAAAGGTACCCTTCATACAAATGTTAAAAAATTAAAAAAATGGTTTTCAAAAATTGTATTTTTCTCGAAAACGGCACCTAGAATTTTGATAAAATTTTTTTTCTTTCAATTAATTTTTATGATCTTTAATTTATTAAAAAAAATTTTTGAAATTAAGATATTACAGCTTGTACCTCCCATAGAACCATTTTTTTGAATTTCTCATTATCTACATAACGGATCTTAATGAAATTTTTTACTATAAAATAAATATTTTTTTGAATTTTTGAAAAAAAAATCTATTTTTTTTTTGTTTGAAAATTCCATATCCCCGAAACGGCTCAAAATTTTTTTTTCTAAATTTAATTTTTATTCTAATTTTTTTCTTAAAAATCTTTTAAAAAGTTTGCTTTTTTTTAGGAAACCACTACAACGACTTATAATTTTTGTTCTTCCATAAATTCATATTTGCATAGCATTCTGTTTTTGTCTCTTACTACTAAAAGAATTTAAAAAATTAATTTTATCCTTATGAACAGTTTTCTTTAATAACATTCTTTTTTTTTTTAATTTCTAGTCTATTACATAGGAGCAAGTTCGTGCGATCCAACCGTGCATTTTATTTTTTTTAGTTTTACATGTCTCAGGTTTTCCCAAGTATCATAAAATCTATGGGCTTTTCCACAAACTTGTTATTGACTTTTGTTTTTATTATTGTTACGTTCATAAACAAATTAGTAAAACGTTATGTTCATAACGCATTTTCTGGATAAAATTGAGCCCAAAATCAAAAAATTTGTATGGGCAGAAAAACTCGAATATGCTAGAAACTGGATATTTCAAGACCGAGATCCCCAATAATATGATATAAAAATTTGAGAAAGGCCCTTACTGTAAAACGATTTTTTTGCTAAGAATATACCCAGAATCACATTCTAAAATATTATGCACGAATTAAGGGACACCCCGAAAATATAAGTGTACCAGTAAATAATGGATAATCCGGTATTAGCCTTAAGACCTTTCAGAAAAAAATACTAAAAAATATTAAAAAAGGTTGTGAAATTCTGTTTGTTTTTTTTTATTGCAAGAATATTAAGTTTAAAAAATAATTATAAAGTTACTAATTGAAGCTTATGAATCTCTTACCCCCAGTTTCACAGTGAGAGTTTAAACTTAAGTTCAGCTGAACCTGAACTGGAGTTTAAATTTGAAGTTCAACTCGTCCGGTTTCACAGTCTTATCAGAACTTCAGTTCATTAAACGTAGTTTAAGTAAATTGTTTTCTCTTTTCATCTAAATCAAAGAAAAAACAATCAAGGAAAAGTTTGCTCTGTTTCAGTTGTGATCTGTGACAGGAAACAAAAATTTAAAATGAAAATAAATTATATTTTCAAATGTTTGAAGGGGTTGTCGAACTGAGATTTAAACGGCAGAATAGTGTCGTTTAACTTAAACTACAGAATGAACTCTATTGAAGGATCGTGAAACCAAATTTATTGTTGAACTGAAGTTTAAACCAAAAGTGGCGTTTAAACTTCCACTGTGAAACTGGGGGTTAGAGAATAAAATTATCAACAAAATTACATTTTAAAGAGCCTTTTAAAAGTTTATTTATTTTTAAGTTACAGCGGACCAAAGTACTCCTATGCCACATTCCTCTAAGCCTTATTTGTTGGAATGGAGTCATGTTTTACTTAGTTCTGAATTACTTGTAAATAGACTAAGAGCCCACAGCAATTTTTGGGTGTGATTGATAACAAAAAATAATTAGCATAATGAGATAGGCCTTTTATAGTTATTTACAAATGTGAAAGTCTTGCATACTCTCGTGGGAGCAATAGTGCATAATAGTGCATCAAGTATGCAGTTCTTCCCAAGTCCAAATAATTGTGATAACAACTTTGCCAAAATGTAGAGTTAAGCCCCTGGTTGAAAATATGACATTTTACAGACAGCCTTCTGCCTGCCACACGTCATAAGAATAGGCTACTTCTTGCACTAAGAAGGTCACCTTAAAAACGTCTTGGACCTCGATATTTGCAATCAGGGCACTTAGCTGTTCATTTTGAAGTTATGGCAAATTTTGTATCCCAATTTTTTAGAATTTGAAAGAACTGCATACTTGATGCACTATAATGCACTATTGCGCCCACTAGAGTATTTTTTGTTATCAATCACCCAGAAATTGCTGTGGGCTCTCTGTCTAAAACTGAGTCCTCCATCGTGATTATCTACTACATACTGTGTGGATCAATCCGACTCCAAAGTTTATACTTTTTCCTATGTCATTTTGTTGCGAAATTTTTTTTCGAAATTTTATGAATTATTTTTTTTTCTCAAAAACTATTCCATACAAAAAACAATAAAAAATTTCATTTAGTAAAACCTAACCTAATAAAAAATTTCATTTAGTAAAACCTAACTAATACCTAGTTGAAAACAATTTTCCAAAAAATAGTTATTAATAGACCGCCAAGAAAAAATTTTTTTTCTTATCGATTTTCTTAAAAGCGGTTCAACTGATTTTGATCAATTTTTGTATGCTAAAGTTTCTTGAAAGTTTAAATTCTATTTTGTATTCATATTTGGATCTTTTTTTTATTTAAAAAAAATCAAAATTTTTGTTTAAAAACTCAATATTTCGAAACCCTATGCTCAATTTGGTTTTTAATGTTGACAATTAACGGTTTTTTAATACGAGTACTATCTATAAGATGAAGGAAAAAGTCTTTTATTTTATCTAAATTATCTAAAAAAACAATTACAACATATTATTTCTCTAATAACTTTGAATTTTAAAATCCTATCTAATTCATAATGGCAAGTTCGTGCGACCCTGTCGTGCATTATATTTTTATAAAAGTTCTTCAAGGTTTAAATACTCGTAAATAAATATTTTTTCATCTTTGTACTGATAAATTGAATTTTAAAAATTATAGCAAGAAAAATAGAACAACTACCGTAAAACTTTACTACCTTTCTATCAATACTGGTATTCAAGAATATTACATAAATTAAAAAAAAAAACACATTCGTGGTCGTAGTGCTCAAAGCAAAGTCGTATTTTTTATATTTTATAAATATTTTATGAAAAATATATTTTTTTGAGAAGACCCGCTTACCAGGTACAAGATCATCCATTATTTACTCTAATCCTGTATATTCATAGAAGTCACTCCGAAAGTATTTTACTCTTAATTTCTAATTAATTTACCGATATTACTTTGGAGCATTAATTGGAGGTATTGCGATGTAAATTAACTTTTGTGTTATTATAATGAATTCTCAAGCTAGGCATCAATGATCTGATCTGAGCACCCGCTAAGGCCGCCGTATGAATCAAATCCGTATTTATACGCTATATGTAGGTCGATGTACAGATGAACGCAAAGCAGGAAACGGCGGACATTGACGAAAACCACTTTTATTGTCTTCTTGTTAACAGAAATTATTGTTTTACACCTGTCCTGTAACACAAAAGTGTAATAAAACTTACCACCTTACTCTAGAGAATGTGTAAGTCAAGTAAATAAAAAATTTGGAATATAGGTGTTTTCTATCTTGCATTCATTATACGAGTAATAACTGTTTGTGGATTCTAAATATTCCTAACGAGTTTACCTACTACACAAATCAGGTACATGCATTTTTAAAAGATTTTTATTCATTCTTCTAAAAAAATAATGAGACTTATATTTAATTTCAATATCTGAATACATAAATCGACTATTAAGAGTGAATACCTCCTATTAGACAGTTTTGTATGTGTTTTCTTTATCTTTTCTATTTTTTGAATTAAAAACTTATACGAAATGTTTGTGATGTGATTCAAAAGTTGAAATATGCATTTAAACTTTCGTAATCGGTCAGTTTTGTTAAAAAAAAAACTCAGTGTTTTGTATGTAATTATATCCTGACAAGGCTTACAATATGTTTGAAAGCAGATATTCATTCAGAATCGTCAAAATGTAACTCGTTTACAATTTAATCAACTGTCTTGTTAGGATACATTTTTTTTGATAAAACTTTTAAGGAAAAATCAAAGAAAACGACGCCAAATGTAGTAAACTAGGATTATAGTATCATAATACGTTAATATTATATAAATCCATTCTTTATCATATTATACAATGTACACAAATTCGCAATATTTTAAAAATTTAAATATTTTAATCTTTCAATAACTCAAAAATCCCATATTTGACATATAAACATGAAAGATTATGAAAAAATTATAAAGATTTATTTTTTATGACAAAATAAATCAAATAAAAATTAATGTTTAACAAGCAATTATGTAGATACGTATAGCAATTGAATTCGCAAAAATTTAACTTTTTCTTGGAAACTATATTTTTTTTTTCAATGTAGCTTGTTAACTTTTAATCTATCTCTTATATTTTTTCATTAGAATGTTATTATCTTATTCATTTAAAGAAAATAAAAATAACATTATTTTATTTTGTAAAACATAAAACTGCAGGTAAAAATGTGTACTCATTTTATATAGCTATATATATTTTTATAAAAGCTAAGTTGAACAAAATAAATAAAGAACGAACTTTAATGTTTTTTGTTATATACCTACATAATATTTAGTAGTAATCTACTTCAAGAAGTTTTAACAAATTGTTAATCTGAATATAAAATTGGTTCGTTGCGTTTATATCATGCGTATTAGGCTTTATAAACTGACAATTTATTTACTTTTAAGTATTAAGTGCAAACAATACTAAAAAAATTTTTGTTTTAAATTTAGTATCAACAATTTGTATTTTAGTGCAATTGAGTTTTAATAAAATGATGTACTATGATATGGGAACATCGCATAGTCACGTACTCTAGGATTTGTTATAATAAAAAAAAAACAGTTGTAATATAAAAAAAAAAAAAACAGTTTATATGGTTTAAGTATAATATAACATTAATTTCATATTTTATTTGACATAATATACTTAATTGAAAAAATGGGTATTCAGTATTCAGAGTGTTTTAAATTAATATTTAATAACTAAACAAGTCAAATGAGATTTGTAAGTTTCAACTTGTTTTACCCAAATAGTTAAAAATCAACTCTATATACATATATACATATTATACACAACACACACATATAAATGATATTTACTCAACGAAAAAGTTCGGTAATAATGGTGATCTACTATAATATACAAACATGTATTAGAAAAATAAACATTATTTCTCTTTTTTGCAGAAGATTATACGCAAATAAAATTAAAAAAATTGTCGTTTTAACTCTGGGGTAAAACTATGGCCTATGGGTAGGTTTGTTAAATAGGAGGCCAGCCTATACTGAACAGCTGTAATTAAAATACAATAAGGACACCTTTAAAATATAGAAGCATAGTGGAAAAATGCTTGCTTAATTTTTTGGGTTGGCCTCTAGAGCAAAACTTTAAAATTCACTGAATAAACAAATTTTTTTAGACATTTTATAAGACACATTTTTTATATTCAAAATTTATAGATAATACTCGTATTATATTGTCATAAAATTATAAGGATTAGAATGTATATTAGTGCAGGTATTTATTTTTAGTATAAAAGGATGAAACATTAGGATGAAATTATTATTTAAAACTTAAATGAGCAGTTGCATAAGAAAATTTTATTTTAATAGACATACAATACAAGAGTTTGATCGAACTTCTTGTCAACGTTGGAAATTTCATTACTTATGTATCACAGAAGAAACGTGTGATCTTCCAGCTACATCAATGTCTTCAAGAGAAAGGCCAAGGAAGCTTGTTAATGGGTGCGCAGTATTCACAAAAAAAAAAGTGAGTCCCGGGACTCACGGTTACACCCCGACTCCACAGGAGATAAATTCTCTCAGGATGCTCATCATGATATGAAATCTCCAATGGAGACGCGATATTTCCTCTTATGATGTGATGTCAGCGATCTATGTCAGCGGTTTTGTCTTGATATAGATGTCTGATATGAAATTTGACAGATGGTTTTTTTTTCGTACTTTTGTCTCATTATTTCGTGTCTTCTCATTTGGTTGGTTCTTGTCAAGTATTCCGTCGGCAAATATTTTTTTTTATTTTGTAAGTAAATACATTAATGTGTCATGTTATTCATTTGTTCGTGCGTTAAGTTATGTTTGGTGTTATTTATTTATACTTTAGGTAGATGCGCATTCTTTTCTTTGCAAATATATATAATTTTTGTTAGTTTTTCGTTTTGCTAATTTCTGTTGTCCGCACAAAACACATCCCGTGCAGTAGGGATAGAAATGAAAAATCATGACATAATTTGCCCAGCGAAGAAATAAGAAAATGTAGAGATAGAGATATCAGACATTGAGTTGGAGAGACAGATATCTTGTGGAGTCGGGGTGTTAAGATGTGTAAACATCATCGTTACAAACAGAGTGGAGCGGAGAGCAAAGCTGCGAAATTCATCAGGCAGAAGAGCAAAGAGCACGAGAAGAGAGCAAGGATGAAGCCTAACCAGAGTGAGGAGCAAAGAGCACGAGCAAAGTAGAAGTAAACAAGCAAGCGATCATTCTTTTCCATTTAAATATTTGTATTTTTCAAATAAAAATGGATTCTATTAATTTGAATCTGTACTTTATTGAAATCCCATTTTTGCGCATGATATTTTCTGAAACCCGGAAACAGGAGTGAAAGAATTCATCTTATTAACCAATTGCAGGGTTTCCTCAGTGAATTTCACCATTTATTTTAAGAGCTACAAGAAAATCATGTTAAATTTGAAGAATATTTCCGAGTGACCATGAAAACATTCGGTTATTTTCTTTACAAAATTCAATACAAGCTGACGAAGAAGTGGACAGATTTCATAACCAACCCAATTCTAGTCAATAAAGCATCTTGCAGTAACTTTAAGTACAAAAAACCGATCGAAATTTCAACTACTTCTAGTTAAAAATCGCAGCGATGATAGCGGAGAAATCAAACATGTTTGAAATAGCCGCTTTGCTCTCTTGATGACTCTTTGCTCCATCTTAGAACGACCCTGCACTCTGTGTGCTACCGTTTCACTACATGTGTTTGATTTTTCCGCTTTGCTCTTTGCTCGTTGCTTTTGCTCACTCTCTGCTCCACTCTGTTTCTACACTTAGACTGCTTTTACACGAAAGCGATTTTTAATCTTTGTTTCTCTTTTGGCTTCCCATCGATTGCATTAATGCTTTTAAACACAGCGATTTTTAATAAAAGTTAACTTTATTCTATTGAAAAGGAGTCATCTCTCCGCACTCTTTACTCTAGTTAGTATTCCGAACAGGGTTCGAACCTTGCTCCGTTTGGAGCAAATTTGCAAATTTCTCCACACAGAAAAATTTTTTAACTTATATACAAATATGACATTATTGAAATAAACTATTAAACCTTTGTTAAAAATTCTTTCTGAATTTATGATTTGTTTATTTTCAGAAAACAATTTTTGAAAATAATACTATGAATGAATGAATAAATTGGGGTATAAAAACACTGCGACCTAAAGATCTATTGTGTCCCCCCATCTAGAACTGGATGAGGTTGGCTCATTATTACAGTTCTTCCTCCAAATCTTCTCCTCTGAGGAATCGAAGTATTTGGAGTATTTTAAGGGATGATAATTCACTCTCTTTTATGTGGTGCTTGCCCAGATATAGCTTGAACCAATTCAGTTGGCCAACGGCCGGTTGCGCAGAAAGAGGATTTAAGAGAACAAAAATGGTGCACAAGCTATTTAATGAGTAAACATTTTTCCTTAAATCTTACAGTGCCTAACTCAACTTTGCTTTGACAAATAGTTTAGGGATTATTGTTTATTTCTATGTTTTTTGGTTTGTGGCTTAGCAACAGAAAGGTTCCGGGGCGTTATGTTTATATTTATTCTATGGTGTTAGTGTTTATTTGATATATGTATTTATAATTTTTTGATCTGTGGGGTTTTGGGATTAATTGTAGATTAGTGTTAATTATTTAGATTAGTGTTTAAAAGTTTGAATAATTTTTACCTACGAGTTTTTAAGAATTTATTTTACCTTAAAATAATTATTATAAATTTGTACTTCAGAGATAAGTATGAAACATAATAATAAAATAAAAATAATATAAATAAGAACAATATAATTTAAATAATAAATGTTTATTTACATATATGTACTTAGTTTTAAGAACTAATGTCGCTTTCATAGTCGGTTGAAGAATCGTCACCTGGATTAATTATAATAGAATCCGAAATTGTGTCCCACGTTAGGTCGTGAGAAAAGTATTCTTCCTCAGTTCTTATGGCTTTTTCACACACTTTTCGCCAGTCTTCAGCCGTTATTTTTGAAAATTCCTCCTCTGCTAATTTTTAAACATCCAATAAATTGAATGTTGTGTTTCGTGAACCTACTCTTGCCTTGACAGTTGCCCAAATATTTTCAATGGGATTGAGATCTGGATGATAGGGTGGTAAACGTAGAACCTCATGTCCCATGCCGTGAATGATATCGTCAATCTTATGCTTTGGGTTGTGTGTAGCTCGGTGTCCTTTTATTAGCTCATACAGTTCAAGTTTCAACATCTGTATAGTATGCGGAATATTCTTTTCGTTTCGCCATTGTATCATCTCGGATTTCTTGCCAGCAGAAGTAATTTGATTTTCTTCTAATTTATTGTGGTACGAGGCGTTGTCCATTACAATAACTGAAGGTTCCTCCAAGTTATTCAAAACTTGTTCTTGGATCCATTTGCAGAAATTTTCGAAGTTCATGTCGTCGTGATAGTCTCCCGTTTTCGTTCCAGATTTGAATAAAAGTAAGGAGTTTTTCACGAAACCTTTGTCACCACCTGCATGCGCCATTATCAGCCTCTTTCCCTTTGAAATTGGCGTCTTCAACCCACTGCTACTGTCATCAGTCCAAGCCCGTGGCCTTGTATGTGAGCTATGAATATAGCTTTCGTCCAAATAAATGATATCATATCCTTTTGTTCTGTATTCCCGGATTTTTCTCAGATACTTCACTCGCATGAGTTTAATATCATTTCTTTCACAGAGAAGTTTCCGGTTGTTTTGAGTTTTTTTGTAGCTAAATCCGTTTCTTCTTAGAATCCTGTTGAGAGACGTAATACTTAAGTTAAACTCCAGATCTTCCTGTACTCGTTGTCTCAACATTTTTAAGGATATCATCATTTTTTCCTCGTGGTGGAAGTTGTGCATTATACGCCGAATAGCTGCGATGTCAAATTCGTCTAGTCCAGTTTTCCACTTCGTATGCTGCACTTTTTTATTTGGTGACTGTACAACTCCTGTCTCTTCGTATTCCTTAATAATCCTTCTGATTGAACGTTTAGAAATTCCAGTAGTTTCCACTGCTTGCGTTGTTGCGTAACTCACAGGATTTTCAAGAAACGAATTCTTTGCTTCTTCCAGTTTGTCATTATATATCTTAACAATTATCTTACGCGCCTGGCTTCCAATAGGTTTTCCTTTTCTGAATGGATCCATTACAATTTCTTTTAAATGTATTTCAATGTATAATTCTTGGTTGTTTTTTTTAAACTGAATTGCAAACCAAAGCAAATATCATTTAAATACGTTAATTCCCTCTGATGCAAAAATTGTTCAAACTCGTAAACACTAATCTAACTAATTAACACTAATCTACAATTAATCCCAACCCCACAGGTCAAAAAAAAAATATATCAAATATACACTAACGCCATAAAATAAATATAAACACAACGCCCCCGGAACCTTTCTGTTACTAAGCCACAAATCATAAAACATAGAAATAAACAATAATCCCTAAGCTTTTTGTCATTAATCCTATGTCGCAGCTCGCAGGTAGTTTTTTTTGTCTGACCCAATTGCATTTTGCAATAGACTTATTTTTTTATTATAGGTGCACTGAAATTTGTCCCAGTAATAAAAACAAAAATTATTAATTTTATTTTTTCGAAGTAAAGTTTACACCTAAAAATCTTTTCCTTTTATCTCACCAGAGATGAAATAGTTTTTTAGACATCAACCTATGAAAGAAAAGTAAACCATGATCATATCTTATTCAAAGAAAGTCCATCACTGGAAATTCATTTCTATTTTACTCTGAGCGAAGCTATAAACAAAACTCACCCTCCTAAGTGCTTCAGTATGATCGCAGCAGCGTCATTGACAACAACGCCGGTATGTACATCTTTTTTTTCTTTTTTTCAGTGATTTTTCTGTCTCTTTAAGAATTAAAGAGTAGAGCAAAGAAATTTAAAGAGACCTGCGCAGTAGAATTTCCAACTGAATTGGTTCAAGCTATACCTGTGCCTTTGATGCACGAGTGCATCACATTTCCCCAATATGTGGTCAGGTGTCTCTTCGTGAGTGTTGCAGAATCTGCAAGTCGCGTTGCTCACCAGGCCAAGGATGTTGAGGTGTCTTTTCAACCTACAGTGGCCTGTGAGAAGCCCCGTGATTTTCCTGAGGTTGTTCCTACTTAAGCTAATGCAGGTTAGAAAACGCTCTCGGTTATAGTCCCCGAGTAGGAGTTTTGCCTGTCTTAGCTTAGGGAGTTCTTTCCAGATTTTTGATCTTTTTGTCTCCTCTTCTATTTTGATTTTGTTTTTGATCACGTTTTCTCCTATTCCGCAGTAGGGCTCTGGCCCTGTAAGGGGTGTCGATGCAACTATTTTTGCTAAGGAGTCTGCCACTTCATTGCCCTGGACACCAACGTGGCCTGGTACCCAATGAAGCGTGACAGTGTTATTCTTGCCCAGTTTATTAAACTTAGTCACGCATTCCCAAACAAGTTTGGAGCTTATGGCGTAGGAGCTTAGTGCTTTTAGTGCAGCCTGAGTGTCTGACATGATGGCAATGTTTTGGTTTTTATATTAAGGAGTCTGCCACTTCATTGCCCTGGACACCAACGTGGCCTGGTACCCAATGAAGCGTGACAGTGTTATTCTTGCTCAGTTTATTAAGCTTAATCACGCATTCCCAAACAAGTTTGGATCTTATGGCGTAGGAGCTTAGTGCTTTTAGTGCAGCCTGACTGTCTGACATGATGGCAATTTTTTGGTTTTTATATTTCCTACCGAGGTTTCTTCCAGCACATATGCCTATGGCATTTACTTCTGCCTGGAATATGCTAGTGGACTGTCCCATCGGTAAGGAGAGTTTAGTTCTAGGCCCAAAAACTCCAGCACCAGTCCGTTCAGCGGTCCTCGATCCATCAGTGTACCTAGCCTAGCCAGTCTTTTTTACAACTTAACCCCGTTCTGAAATGTTTTTCGAAGTTATATCTTTTGATCATACCATCTCTTGGGATGTCAAGAAGGTTTGTTACTGCGGACCGGATTATCGCGTCTTTTTCCCTGTTTCCAATAATTTTACCCGTCCCAGTACCCTCCTTGGCAAATCTCATTATGGCTCCCTTAGCAGCATTTTCAATGACTACGTGTAGTGGCGTCAGATGAAGGATGGTTTCCATCACTGCTGTAGGGCAAGTTCTCATTACTCCTGTTATGTATATACATGCAAGCCTTTGCAATTTGTCTAGTGATTTTCTAGTTGTGTTTAGTTCGGTTCTTTTATGCCATGCAATCGCCCCATATGTAATGATGGGTCTTACTATCATGGTGTACATCCATCTTATGATGTTTGGTTTGCAGCCCCATGATTTTCCTGCAAGTCTCTTGCATATCATAAGGGCCTTTGTGGCTTTCCCGACAGTTATTTCGACATGCTTGTTCCAGAGGAGTTTGCTATCTAGTGTAACTCCAAAATATTTGACCTCCCTCTGGGTGTCGATTACATCTCCCGCCAACCGAATGGGTTTCATGCAAGGTAAAAGTCTTTTACTGGTAAATGGTACTATCGTTGTTTTGGTAGGGTTTATGTTAAGTCCCACAGATATACACCATTTCATAGTTATAGACAGCCCTCTCTGGACTATATCACAAAGAGTTTCTTCGTACTTCCCCAGTGCCGTTATAACGATGTCATCAGCAAAGCCAATACATCGAATCCCTTGGGAGGTTAGACTTTCTAGTAATTCATCAACTACAAGACTCCACAGCAAGGGTGATAATACCCCTCCCTGCGGACAGCCTCTTGTTGTGATGACTTTCTGGACGTTTAGTCCTGCGTATGCTTCCGCCGTTCTTGTACTAAGCATTTTACTTATCCATCTGACTATAGTGATAGGAGCTCTCTTCCTTTCTAGAGCCGAATGAACTGCTTCGTGAGAAGTGTTGCAGAAGGCCCCCTCAAATATAATACCTCAAAAATAATACTAAGTTTTCCAATGATTATTTTTCTTTTTTGCTAATACTATTTTTTTATGTTCATATGTATATTTTAATTTTCCAGAAAAGGAAGGATTTTTGTTTTAAATTTACTCCGAAAATCTTGCATTTGCTCCACTTTTTTTCAAATTCGCTTCATGACTAAGGTTCGAACCCTGATTCCAAGTTCGCTGAGCGAACTCCAAATAGAAATGAAATTTACCTAAGAAATAAAGAAAACCACAAAGTAGAAAGAAGGATAACTCTGCATTTTTTTCAATCCCAACAATTTTTTGTACCTCCGCCATCTCACTGCTTTTAAATGAAGCGAGATTTCATTAATTAAAGTTCCCAATGTAAGCACGATGTAAGTAGTAAGTACTCAATATTCCCAATGTAAACAGGGTCTTAATAGCAATATTTTATAAGGTAAGTTGCTACACGGAGCGCGTAAGCGTTACGGGCTACACGGAACATAAAAGTTTTACTTAACGTTTTTAGTTTACTCTACCGCTGGCAAAGATGTTTACATACATTAAAAAAATCAAATGCTAGATAGAAGATAAGATAGTGATATTGATAAAATATAATAAGTACCCTGAAGAGGGGAAGGGTAATTTAATCGACTAGTCAAAAGAGTCAAGGAAAAGAAAAGCATTAATAACTCACAAAATGACAATATGGGATCCTTTAATACTAACTTTGTATATAAGGCTTATAGTACTTTCAGGAACTTATATTACAGAGGAACAAAGGCTGTAGTGTGGACCGGAGCTCAACTTTCTGATTGGTTTGCAACTACATTAGGAGTGCGGCAGGGCTGCACATTAAACCCCACTTTGTTTGCGCTCTAGACGATGTCATCGATTACCTTCCTGATGGGGTTGATTTCGCAGAGGTGCGTATTAAGGCATTTTTGTTTGCAGATGATATATTCATGTTTGCGTATTCCCCAGAAACACTGCAACTGATGATAAATAGGGTATACCAGTATTGTCGGCTATGGAACGTAATAGTTAACATCCAAAAGTCTAAAGTGATGGTATTAAAACAAGGGGCTGGACGAAATTAGTGGAATGAAAAATGGAACTTGTATTGTTTTCTTTACTTAGGAGTAAAATTGTAAGCAACAAAAAACAGCTCTCCAGATTGGTCGAGCTGATGGAAGAGAGCGCGAAACAAATACAACTTCTTTCAAAACGACCGACACTGTTGGTTGTGTCTTTTTTTCTTTCTGTTTTTTTCAGTAGTTTTAATTTGTCGTTTATATCCATAAATATATTAAAGAAGGCTGCTTTGCAAGGTCTAAAGTTTTGTACGAATCTAAAACAGTTCCAAATAAAATAAAATTTAAAAAAAAAATCGAATTATCTGCATACATGTGTTCTTCTAAATCCAAAGAACTGGAAGCATCGCCTAATTTTCCTCGAATGTTCGATTGCTCCGAAGTATTTTCTTCTTCAACGTCATATTCATCTAAAAAAAGTTCTATCATAGACATTACACAATTAATTAATTTACACTATCCGAACAAAATAATTTAATCAACAACTAGTTTCTGGTTGGCTAAGAATTTTATAAAAAAAATAATACCATTCACAATAGATCTTAAATCTGAAGAGCGTTCACAATTCATCAAAAATTTTGATTTTTGACAACGATAATACCGATTCAATAATTTTATTGATAAATATCAAATATCATATTGATCTTTGAAAACCGTAATAAGGGCGTAAACATGCAAATTTTGTACACCTATACTACTATATGTACGAGTATGAAGTTTGACAAATTTTCGCCTAAAATTCGTTGAAATTAGTAGTTTTGCTCAGTACGAAGACATTTTATATGTATATGTTTATATGAATTGTTTAAAAGGTTCGAAATGTTTAGTTTTATTTACATACGAGTATATGTAGCTACCTAGATAATTTTGTTTACAACAATAGGTATGTATGTTCATGTAAAATGCCAATTTCTATACAATTTGATTTTTGTATATAAATTTTGAGAAGCTTTAGATTCATAGATGTTTTGCGCAAGTAAATGAACAGAAAAAGTTTTTTAATAAAAGGAAAAATGAGTTTACTTCTCGAGTTTCATTGACAAAATCTCAAAATTATATTGAATTAAATTTGCATTTAGTCCGAGATTTTCAGATAGACAATAACAAAGTCAAAATTCGGAAAATTGTTCTGTTTGTACAGTCAGTAATTGAATTATAGATCTTATACTATATATCTTATTAAGTGAACCAAAAAAATGATATCAAAATTCTAGGAGCCGTATCGTGGGTACTGTTATTTTTAGATAAAATTAAAAACTTTTCCTACATCTTGTGTGCATAGCATTTAAATAATATTTGAAAAAAATCGAGTATGTGCTTTTCAAAATACTGAGTTTTTTTTTTTAAGATACTCGTACTATTCAAACTTTTTAGGAACTTTGGAATAAGGAAAATTTAAATCCGTTGTACCGTTTTTAAGAAAATCCAAAACCAAAAAAATTTATCTATGCGAGGAACCAATTTCTTGAAAATTTAGTAAACTATTGTCTTCTCTCTTGTTTTTACTAAATGAAATGTTTGAATTTTGTCAGGTCCAGTCAAAGCGCCATTTTACCTTGCGCGCAGAAGCATCGTCTGTTTTTTTTTCATCTCTTGCGAATATCTCGGCTATAGTAGGTGCGTTTTATTATTCACAAATCTATCTGGATCCCGATCTGGATTAAGTTTTAACATGTATTACAAAAACAATTTGGGATCCTGTTTTCTATCGGGATCTATTTCAAAGATCCAAAAATTAGTTATTACACTGGCGAGTAGATGGCTTTTTATGGTAAGGTAGTGTACGCTATAGTGTAAAGAAAAAAGACAAGAAATAATTGAAAATTTACAAACCCAAGGATAAAAAGAGACGGACTTATAACACTGCTGTCACTAAGATCCGTATCGTTTTATTTTCAAGGGAAGATCCAGATCCGGATCCAGATAGATTTGTGAATAATAAAACGCACCTAGTATCTCGTACAGAATAAAAACATGCATTTATTAATAATAACATCAGCTATTATGTTATAGATTGTTTAAACAAATAGATAGATTATAGATTGCTTAAACAAAGAAAATATATTCGTAAATTTAAAAAATAAGAACCGCCGCAGAAGTTCAAAACAAAACAAAATACATTATGTTTTCCATTTCAACCACCTTACTCTGCAGGTTGCCATGACAGTGTTGTCATTTCCATTTCAAAACCGGTGGTAAATTAAGATGAAAAACAGTGGTAGATTCATATTTTGTGTGGTAGATTTCAAATTTTCCGATAGTGATTCAAAACCAAATCCAAAAATATTAAATTATATACCAACAAATTGGGCAGTAAATATTAATTTGTATTATATAAAAATAGCAAAAGGTGAGAATTAGTTTCTATTCAATATTTTGTATTTATTGAGCTTATAATAAATAGTAACACATATAAAATAAAATAAACCAAGTAAAATATATATATTAATATAAATAATAATATTATTTTAAATAAAAGTAAGAAATAATTTCATAAAATAATTTTTTTTTTATAATAAACTAGCCAATAATACCCGACGTTGCCCGGGTTTTTTTGACTGCAATCCTCAACCATGACTCAAAAAACTTCCAAATTTAACTAATGGACGCATGACACTTTTTTGTTTAAACTACTTTTCATTTTAATTTACACATAATATTCATATTTTATTTTTGTGTTATATTTTTTTTCATTAAAACTAAAATCTGTTTTTCTTTTTTATAACCAGCGCGCACTCAAGGGGTTATTACTACCCTTAAAATGATTTACACAGTACGAGCATTAGGAGAACAAGGAAGGGTTTAAAAGGAGATACCAATGCACATTAGCTTTAAATTTTTGAACATTACAATGGAAGGGAAAAATAGAGCTGCGTAGAGCATTCCACATTCGTGTAGTCCGGCTAAAGAAAGAATCTCTGTATTTCACAGTACGTCCGTCCGAAGGTGGACAATAAATTTGTATAATTTACATTCGGATTTAAGTTAAAAACTGGATAAATAAAATGAATAATATTCCCGTTAGACTCTGTTTCCATAGTGTTCAGAGCTCCTCTCCGATCTCATCGACAAAAAATGAAAAGTAACAATCTTAACAGAGTCTTATAAAGACAAGTGTAAGCGCGAATTAAGTGGATGGCAAATAAACATTGGCGCTGTTATCGTTAAGAGGGCCGCAAATAAGAAGAATACTAGTCAAATCGCTCTAAAATGGAATTCCTCAAATTGTTTCTATACGATTTTTTTTAATAGAATGTTTTTAATTTTATGAGAATAGTTTATTTAGCAAATGCTTCACTTTCAGATTGGGCTTATAACATAACAGATAAGCAAAATGTTTAATTTATGTATTATTTTGAGTGTTTTTTGTTTATAAGCTTTTCAGTTAAATACAGCCAAACTAACAAACAAACAAAAGAACAATTTTATATAATAGAATATATAGGGTACATTTTAAAATAAATATTTCAGTAATTCACATTTTTGAAGCACTTAAGGTCATTTATAAGGAAAAAGTTTTACGCTTTGATTTAAAATCATTTTCAAATTCAATAAATTAGTTGGTAATTTATTATATATCTAAGTTATATAGAAAAACAGCGGAAGTAGCGCATTCAAAATCCATCTTTAAATACAGTAAAACCCGCTTAAGAAAAAAAACCCGCTTATCTGAAATACTTTTTTCATCCCCAAGTATTTTCCGACCAATTTCCCTTAAACACTCCGCTTAAGTGAAACTCGCTTAAGCGAAAAACCCGGATAACTGAAATATATTTTCAGTTAATTTTTAATATTTTTCATTAAAAAAACTCTCTTAAGTGAAAAAAATTTAATCGAACAGAACAACAATTTGCTGGTTTTCGTTTTACAATAAATTATTTTTGTGTAATTTAATCGTTGTTTTATTTAACTTCATTCAAGGCAAGTCCAAAAGATAAAAACAATATTGTTTCTAGCATTAAATCTCCGCTTAATGGAATTTTTAAATCCGCTTTAGTGATTTTTTTTTTCACTTATCCGAACACCGCTTAAGTGAAATTATTTTCCACTTAAACGGGGTATGTTTAAGAGAAAAACCCGCTTAAGTGAAAGAAAGACTGTGACATTTTGCCGTTTCTCTTAAGCGGTTTTTACTGTATTACAAAAGGGAAATTTAATAAACAATTTCTACTATACATGATAGTCGAGTATTTGAACCTTAAATTAATATTTAGTTACATATCCATTGTTAGAAATAACAGCAGTATAACGACGCACGTTGCCTCGAATTAACAAGATTTTCACAACCAAAGATTTTCTATAGGGTTAAGGTCTGGCGACTGCGCAGGCCACTCCATGACATTAACCCTCTTTTTTGGAACCACTGCTAAGCAAGTTTACTTGTATACTTTGGGTCGTTATCTTTTCAGTGGTATTTCACCTTCAGCATATGAGAACCTATAGCTTCCTCCACGATCTTCACATAAAGATGCTGATCCAAAATGCCTTCAATCCCATATACATATGTACATATGGGACCAACACCATTGGCGGTCTTCTTACATATTGACGACATCCTTTTCCAGCATATAACACAATCTTGGACACAGAATATTCCTCCATAAAAACATTGTATATATATTTTTATAGTACTATCATGAATAGGAACGCGACTAGGCGAACCAAGCGGCACCATAATTATTAAACTAACAGAGGTGCCTATGGCAGAGTTTTAACAGATAGACATTTAATACATGACAGTGACAGCAATAGGAATACTGTATATAAAATAGGAGAACAAAGGCACATACTATGTACATTGGAGTAGGATGTAGGTGTGTGTGGGGATTTGGTAGTTGTTATTTTTTGTAGGCAAATATTTTCAAGGTGAGGTTTCAATACTTTTTTTTGGCGATAACGTATTTTTTGGGATAGAAGAAAATTATTTCTGTGCATATTGTCGTCTGAAAAGAGCATTTTTGGCGGAATTTAGTAAGAAATGCAGTTTTTATAAATCAAACATGCTCTTTCGAATGGCATACTCCATTTCTTTCTATCTCTTTTAGTTTTTAAGTTATGAAGAACAATTATGTTCAATAAACCACTTTCTTAAATATTTGAGTTCGACTACAGCTAAACGGCTCGGCCGATTTTCTTCAAACTTGGTAGATATGGCTTTTAATTTTTCCCCCCCGGATGTTTTTTTCTTTGGATTTTTTTTCGAAATTTCATAAATATTTTTTTTCTCAAAACCAATCAAGAATTTATTACGGTTTTAGTTTGTCTCAGAACTTTTTTTTCTGCGGGCAACCGTTTCTCCGCAATTTTGCATCAAACCCAATTTTTTTCGTTTTTTAAGTTGTTTTTTTCACTTTGATATCATTTTTTTCAAAAAAAAACACGTTAATGAGTATTAATTTTTTTCGTTAATTATTAAAGCCCAGTTCATTTTCTTGAAAAAAAATTTTTTTCCTTAAAAAGAATACTAAATGTAATTAACAACAAATAAACAAACTGAGTGAATTTAAAAAAAAAAATAATTTTTAAATACAAAATTAACTTTTTCTGAGCTATTGTGGTTAAGAAAAGGACAAATAGATAAAGTTGTCCCATTTCAGCGTATATTAATAACATTTCCAGATATTCTTGATTAGTGTAATGCATTGTTCGCAAATAATTGAGAAAAAACTACAACTTGAATAACAAATCCAAAATGGAGTATCAAGTGAAAGAACACGAAGCGGACACTAGTTAATTACATTTAGTATGCTTTTTAAGGAAAAAAAAAAATTTTAAGACAATAAACTGGGCTTTAATAATAAGTGAAAAAAATTAATACTCATTAACGTGTTTTTTTGAATAAAATGATATCAAAGTGAAAAAAACTACTTAAAAAACGAAAAAATTGGGTTTGATGCAAAATTGCGGAGAAACGGTTGTCCGCAGAAAAAAAGTCCTTGGACAAACTAAAACTGAAATAAATTCTTGATTGGTTATAAAAAAAATATTTTTGGTACCCCCCTTGGGACGATTTTTTTGTTTTCGATTTTCTCAAAAACTGTACGACGGATTTTGATCTTTTTTTTTCTGCTAAAGGCCCCTAATAGTGTAAATATTATTGAGTATTCAAATTTTCAAAAAATAATTTTTTGGATTTTTAAAAAAATTTTCAAATGTTTTTTTTTGAAAACTCAATATTTCCTCAAAACTATCTTCCAAGAACAAAAATTATAATTCGTGTTGTTTTCTTAAAAATATAAGCTTTTATATACAAAAATTAATAAAAAGAAACAAATTTCAGCCTCGGAACAGTTTTCGAGAAAAATGCGATTTTCGAAAACCCTTTTTTGAAAAAATATCAAGTAACTTACGAAAAAAAAAATATTTTCACGCGTACCTATACAAATTTTCCTTTTTCCAAAAAATTTTCAAACTTTTTTGAAAATTTTAATATTATCAAAAGTCTTATATATTTATAATATTTTTTTTTAATTTTTGGAAAAAAGTCATTCTTTTTGGAAAATTCGATATCTCAAAAACCGGCGCAATGTTTTTTTCGAAATTTAATTTCCATTCGTACAGTAATAAAACTTAAAGCTAGCGCACGATTTGAGGAGATTTTACTTAAAAACAATATTTTTTTGTTCCACGCTTAAAATACGTTTTAAGCGTTTTCGCGTTTTTCGTTTCATACGTGAATTGAAAGGTGGCATTCCCTAGATCACGAATATGTAATTTTTAATTCTGTAGGATGAATAGTTTGGCCAGAAATCACGTTTAAAAATGTCAACTTTGAGGGGTCTACGAGGCTACGTTTAGCCGCAAATCGCGTTTAAAGATAAAAATTCGTTTTTTAATACCATTTTTTTTAAATTTTGACATTTGACAATTTTCTCATTATCGAAATAGGGATTTTTTATAGAGATGCTTTCAATAAGTTTAAAAAACATTGCATCTCAAAGCTTTGAAATTTTTTTTTTTTTAATTTTTGGAAAAAAAACTTGGAAAATTCGATATCTCAAAAACGGCTCAATATTTTATTTCGAAAGTTAATTTCATTCGTACAGTAATAAAAACTTAAGGTTGGCGTACCAAATTTTTTTTTATATTATTTTCACTTACAAAATTATATGTAATTGCAAGTTTTGCATGTGGAAAAAATTTAACTCGAGATTTTGATCAAATTTGACTTTACGATGATAGAGAACACGAAAAAATATTCAAAATTAGTTTAATAATAAAAGGTTTTTTAAACTTTGTTTGCATAAATTACTTACTTTTTATATTTATATTAACAAAATAAAAAAAAGCAAAATTTTTATTTTAATGAATTAATCATTTCCAAATTTGATAAAAATTCGTAGACAAACATTAAAAGAAATGTTTGTTTGTTCAAAATTCGCAGGGCAAATATCTTATTTTTTACAAAATATATGGATAGAAACTATTTTTTGTAAAAAAAAGTTTATTTTTATTTTAAAGATTTTTCATGTGGGATGCACCAATAATTTCTTAAAATTGACACCAAATTCCTTTTTTTTTAATTTTTCAAAAATTACTTATAAGCAATATGTAAATGCATACAAAATATTTTTTTCCAAAAAAGGTATCTGATTTTTTTTTAAATATTGTGTCAATAATAACTTTATTATATTTTTTTAATTAATTTAAGTTTTCTAAAATTATTTTTTTCTCGAAAAACTTATTTGATTTTTTTTCAAAATAGCTATATGTGAATATTTATGAATTTCTGAAATTGTTTATTATTCACATAAAAAGTATTAAAAATTTTCTATATTTTTTGCAAACAAAGTTTATATTAATAGATAGATAGATAGATAGATATTTTATTAATAATTCATTGTATATAAAATCAGTACAAATTTTTTCACAAAATATTAATAATGTAATTTAAATATTACAGTATTATTGACATAACATTTATTGTTGTCTGCCAGGTTGGCTAAATATATACTAATATAAATCATATTATAAAATTAATAGAAAGGTAGCAACATCGTAATTTTTTTATTTCGTATTCCTAATATATCATTACTTTGTATAATATTTCTAATTATTAACAAAATTCATTAATCAATAACTCTCTATACTTTAAACAATAATTTAAGAAACTGAAAAGAGATTGAAAGTTTTTGCCGTTCAAAATCTCATAGAGCTCTTCAAGAGAAAGCACACTTTTATCGAAACATACAAGTCTAGTGTTCTTGAAAACTGGACATCTGGCAATAAAATGGTATGTATTTTCCACTTCATCTAGATTGCAAATTGTGCAAATACCGACTGTATCTTTTTTGAAAGCTTTAGCGTTAATATTGAGGAGCCCACCCCTAGCTTTGAGAACTAGGCTAACCAATTGGGAAGAATTTTCGTCGACAAAGTATGGTTTGAAGTTGTAATCAAGGTGAGGATATAAATCATGGAATTGTGAATTTCTGGCACTACTGATGTTATTAGTGGTTTCGGAATTTTTCAAGCTTTCTAGAATATTCTCATGCAGATCGATCAAAAAAGATGAAGAAGTAAATGAATTAGTATCTAAAACTATATCTAGGTCACTGCATATATCTCTCCACTCGCGGGCCCAGTAAATGTTTTCAGCTATTGTCTCCTCCGCAAGGATCCTAGTCAATCTGGATCTAGGAAGTTTAAGTGTTTTTCTTATGTAATTAAAATGTAGTCGTAGAGTTTGAACAAATTGAGAGTGAAGACCAATCTCCAAATGTAACATATAGTTGGGTGTGTTACTGGGGAGGTATAACATTTTTTTAATGAAAAATCGAAATAGTTTTTCAACCTGTTCAAATCGCTTGTAGCCCCAAACTTGAGCGCCATAAAACATAATTGATTTTGCTGCAGTGTCAAAAATCTTAAGTTTTTTAGAAATAACTATTTTGGGATTTTTAATATAATTAGACCACGTTGCATTAATTGCATTCTTTGAAACAACTAGCCTAGAGTCGAGATGTTTATTAAAAGACAAATTATAGTTAAGTATAACACCCAGATATTTATATTGATTTACAAGTTTATATTAATACCTAAATTTTAAAAACTGGTCTATACCTATATCAAATTTTTTTTTATATATTTAATTATACAGGGTGCGCCAGAGAAACTTACTTATTTGAAAGGTCAATAAAGACAAAAGTACTTCAATTATTGTTTTAATTTTTTTTTTATTTGAGAATACAATATCCCAATTTTTTTTTCATGCAGTCTTGAAAACGAAATCGGATAAATGGCGACCCCCATTGCAGATACACTGATGAAGTCGATTTTTGAAATTTTGAATTTTGAATTTTGCAGCATATCAATCGGTATGTTGGTAATGGCAAATGCATTTTGACGGGCAACAAAATCGCGTTCAGTTAATTCTTGCACAACAGCCAATTTATAGGGATGAAATTGAAGGTCTTCATGGAGAATTCGTCGAACAGTGGTGTCAGAAATTCCCATAGCAGCTGCGTGTTTGCGAGCCGAACGCCGGGGAGAACGCACAACGGACTGCCTCACTCTTTCGATATTTTCCGGAGTTCTGATGGTCCGTTGAAGTCCATTTCTGGGTTTAGCGACACTTCCACACTCCCGAAATGAGTTAACCCACGACAGAATCGAATTACGGCCAGGAACGAGTCTGTGAGGAGGAATTTTAAAGCGAGCGCGGAAGGCACGTTGCGTAGCAACAAGTGAGCGACCGTTAGAAAAGAAGCTCTCGACTGCGAAGGCCCGCTGCTCTCTAGACCAGAGCATGATGGCAACTGACTGGAGGGAAAAACAAACTTGGGAACTTCCCCCTCCAGATGCGCCCCCTCTCGCCCCTCTAACCGCCCAAATCAACGCGCGGGAATTTTTTCAAATAAGTAAGTTTCTCTGGCGCACCCTGTATAAATACCTATCAACGCATAACAATAATTTTTCGTTTTTGTACCTAATCAAAATTATTATTTAAATTTCATACAATTTTCTATGGGTATGTACCTACATACTATGCAAAAGCTATTTTCTTTAATAAAAATATAGGTACGTACCTATAAGATTTTCTTAAAGAAATAGTTTTCTAACTGTGTATGTAACTTATCTTATTTAATTACAAAAAAAATACAATTGCCACTATCTAACTACCCACTGCATATAATTATTATAAAATTATTATTATAAAATAATTTTGGTTACCATAACGAAATAAAGCCAATTTGAAATTATTTAGTTTTCAAAAACGAAATAAAACCATTTGAGTTTTTTAAGTTCAAATTCCTCTAGATCTTATTACAAAGTCGATAAAATGGCAACCTCGGTAATTAATCGTATCAGAATTCAAACAAAACAGATTGCACGAGTAATAAAACAAAATTCACAAAAACTCTCATACACTCGCTTGTATTCATCTCGCGCCTGGCATATACAACTTTATATACCTACCTACAATTGATTCTGACAGCAAAAGAAACGCAGATAATATTTTCTCCCTTACCCTCTTTATTGTTGTCAGAATAAATATATCTCTACCTCGTCTCTTGTTTTGCTTATATTTTCTCCTTCCACGTCAACTCTGCACTGCTTAACATAGCTACTCTTACGATTTTGCGGCACAATAATAAAACTTTTTTTCGTGTTCCATGAGAGTACTATTAAAATTTATATACAAAGATAAAAACATGAAAATTCAGGGATTTTATTTACAATTCTATTATTTTGATCGCAACTGTATATTTACTTAAATTCGAAATTCTTCGGATTCTTCGAATACAAAGTGACAACACTGTGCCATGACACAAACAACTGATTCTGAAATATCCCTTACTCCGCTCTTCAATGTAGAAATCGATGTACATATACTGCGTTTATATGGAGAATTGAATCAGGATTTAGCTCCGTGTATACTTTGTATATTATTATTTCTTAAGGGATTTTTGATAAACGTCACTCAACTATTCCTCAAACATTTCGTTTTTATTAATGTAAATATTTAAGCCATGGCTTAACTCCTATTCCACGGTTTAGCAAAACTGGAATAAGCGTTTTTTTATTAATACGGCTGGTAATATCTTCGAATTCCCTTTTTCTGACTTGGTTTCGGTTCAGCTGTGAGCCCTCCATATAAATAGTCCATTCAAAGCGTCATTTGAGCAGAGGCATGGTCTATTTTTTTCCATGGAACGATAGGGACTTATGAAAAGGCTTAAAATCAAATTTGCACCACCTGACAACTTTTTTTTACCAAAGTTATTGGTAAAAATGTGTTTTGTGTCAGTTTTTGATCTTTCGTGAATATCTCGGCTCCAGTATCTCGTATAGAAAAAAATAAAACATATATTTATTCATAATAACATTAACTATTATGTTATGGAACAACAAATTTGTCTAAACAAATAAAAAAGAAGTTATAGTAAGTTAAAATAATTGTTTGATGCTTGAAAATTACTTTTTCATGATTATTAAGAAAAAAACTCATTAAACGAAGCAATTTTTATTTTTGGACAATTTTCTATTTGTGATATTTTCTTCGAAAAAAAATCAGATGAAGTCATTTTCACAATTTCTATAATGGGTGTCTCTTTCTGGCCAAGGAAATGAAGTTGACAGAATCATCTTTTTTAGCCAGAAATCACGTTTGAAAATGTCAATTTTGGGGGGTCGGTTTTCATTACATGCGATATGTGGGCTGAAAGGTGGCACTCTCTAGATCACGAATATGCAATTTTTAACTCGCTAGGATGCGGAACATTTGTTTTTCATTAATCGTTACATGCGATACGTGGATTAAAAGGCAGCACTCCCTAGATCACGAATATGCAGTTTGTTTTTCGTTACATGCGATACGTGGATTGAAAGGTGGCACTCCCTATATTTATATTTTTGAAAAAAAATGTACGAAAAATCAAAATTTCTTAAAAAAAAATTGTTGAAAAAAGTTTTTTGAAAAAATATTTTTGATAAAATGTCCAAAAATATTTTTTGAAAAAGTTCAAAAATATTTTGGTCAAATGTCCAAAAATAATTGGCCAAACCATTGAAATTCATCTTATCTCTCTAAAGATGTAGGAGGTTTACCTCCTCGGAGTTCTAACATTTCTTTCCATTTGTTAAAAAATAAATCAAAATAAAATATTCTGAATTCTGTTTTATTTCCAAATTCTGTTTGGCACTATTTCGGTTACCATAAGGAAATAAAGCCAATTTGAAATTATTTTGTTTTCAAAAATGAAATACAACCAAATTTAGAATTTGAGTTTATTAAGTTCAAATGCCTCTAGATCCAATTACAAAGTCGAAAAAATGGCAACCTCGCTGATTAATCGTATCAAAATGTAAGCAAACAAGATTGTATGAGTAATGAAACAAAATTCACAAAAACTCTCATACACTCTCAATACTATTTGCTTGTATTCATCTCGCACCTGGTATATACAACTTTATATACCTACCTACAATTGATTCTGACAGCAAAAAGAAACGCAGATAGGATTTTCTCCCTTACCCTCTTTTAAAAATATATCACTACCGCATCTCTTCTTTTGCTTATATTTTTCCCTTCCACGTAGTCTCTGCACTGTTAAATATGGCGATACTAACGTTTCTGCGGCAGAGTAGGAAACTTTTAATTCAGTTCCATGAGACTACTATAGAGTTACAGCCGTATTTATTGAAATTCGCTAAACGCGTGAATAGTTATGCAATGCCTAAGGACTTATTCATCCACTATGCAAATTCATATTTATAAAACATTTGCCTACCCTGCATAGTTATAATGAGCTTGTGTAAAATAAAGAACCAAAAAGTAAGAATCTATTACATTTAGCCTTCATAACACTCAGCTGTTTGTCAAAAAACATCTTGTCTGTCTATCGAATTCGATAAACAAAAACGAAACTACCAAAAGCTAAAAGAATTCGAACAATTAACTTTGATTCTTCAGAAAAATTATGTTATTATTATTATTATTATTATTTATTAATCCAACAATAAATGTACAGAGTAATAATTATATCAGCTGGAGCGGCTTGGGCTTTCTGCTGAGAAATTATGTTATTATCTCTAGCACAATACTGGAATTCAAATTGTTATTCGTTTCATCCTAGCTGGAATACTCATCAGACAAGTTCTTGAGGATAGAATTCAATAGAGCAAAATAAAAATTACAACACTAACACACCGGATGAAGAAGGATGCGTGGAGAGAGATCACCAACAAGTATATTTATCTATTTAATTCTAAGCAATTTTCAATTCAACTTGTTTTTAATATATGTATTAGCATAACATATTGTTTCAATAAATAAAAATAACACAGTTTTAGTTTCAATATCAAATCAAAGACATTTTATTTTGTTGATAATCTTTATAATTCAATGTGATGTCAAAGTGAATGTGACAGTTCAATACTAAAATGTCCTTATGTAGGCACTATTCAACCTCCAAACGCACGCGTTTAGCTTATAATGCCTCTATTCAACGTCACTTAAGTTAAGTTTTATAAATAACGATTTTGCGTTTAGAGGCATTATAAGGGTTGCATAGCCTTATGTACTCACTATAATGAGTTTATAAATATCGCTGTTAATATACAAAGGATCCTGAAAATCTCAATTCGGATTCGATTCGATTCAATCTACTCTTGTAACCGGGATAGTAATAAAACATTCTCTTTCTTACTACATACTTGTTTTTTATTCCTTATCCAACTCTCCACTGTAAAATTGCGTTGAGAAAACACAACAAAGATGTTCTGAGAAAAAAAAAAAAAAAAAAAAAAAAAAAAAAATAACGGAAATATCATCCGGAGTCAAATTTCAACTCGGGCTTAATATTTTCAAACAATGAACCCTTGCCGCTCACCAGTTCACTTTGCCCACCCAAAATGTTCCAATTTGCTAAGGAAACTAGTGACCTTATAAATACAACAAGCATAGATATTAAAAGTCAAATATCAGATGTTCAACCAACAATATATAAAAATAGTGAACAAAATAACTATATTTGTGAATCACGAGTTTTTTTTACTATGATTAAACGAAATGTTTTCAAGGAATTGACAGAAATAAAGTATACGTGGTCATATCCGATATGCAAAAAGGACACAAAAAAGCTTTAATAATCAGGATGAATCAAATAACGCCGAACATAAATAAGAATATGGAGTCTCTCCATTGCATGCGACAATCACCCAAGCAACAGATATTTCGACAAAATATTTTTCAAGTGCTTTCAACACTTTTAACAATCTTAAAGAGGTCAGTAAACACAAAAAGGCCTAATAAAATTTTAATGCAATTTTAATCAAATGGATTGACTTCAAATAAAACGCTAAGAACATGAAGAATTCTTTACTTTTATATTGTGACTGGATTTACAATATTCATTTTATTACCTTTTAATATTATGTGTTTTTGTATGCGAGAAAAGATTTAATTTGCAACCGCATATTCTACCCTACTTAAAATTAACGCGCCATGAAGTAGAAAAGTATTTACAAATAATTATTTAGAAAAATTATATAAAGAAAATTAAGTTCCCTCACGACAAAAAAGAAAAAGACGTTTAAGTATGCAATAAATATGGCATGGTATGTATCCCACGTATTCCTACCTACAAGGTGCTTTAATTTATGTAATGATTTTCAAAATATATATATTTCATTCCTTATTTTTTATTTCACCTTTTGAAAAAATATGATAAGAGTGACATTTAAATCTGAATCCTTTTTTTACCAAATAGGAACCTATCTCTTTCTCGATTACTCACAACCGTAAAAACTGGCATCCTTAGACCCTTACAGCCTTATTTATTATTTTTCACTAATACTGGGTTCAACCTCGGAATAGTTAAACCGAGCCGAAGCACTTACTTCGAGCTTACGCCACGTCAAACAAATCCTTATTTAATACATATTTTCTAAGCCGTATTAGCTACGCCTTCCTTATGTCAAATATACTGGGAAAAAAAGTGACAAATCTAAAACTCTGGTTATTATACACCTAAATCAAACCCCAGCTGATTTCCATTTTTATTCATTTTATTATCATTGTATGAATATTGGAAATTGGATACATTTAAAATTGGATTGTATAAAGTTCAAATCCAATAAATGAATGTACCAACCAAACCACATTGCGTTCCCAATACCGTACAACTGTTAGAGCCTTTGGAAAATATAAATAATTTATTATTGCAAAATATCTATCCTTTTTGTCTTAGAAAGAAACGAAAAAAAAATTGCTTACACTCCTTTTTGTAAATTTCACAAGATGTCATCTCAAAATGACATTTAGATACTAAAACGGCCTTAAACCTCCTATGAACCAGTTTTAGCTTATTCCACCGCTATTCCTCGTGCATTTTCATTATAAATAAGGTTTTCAGGTTTAGAGCAGTTGTAAAGTCGAAGTAACTTTACTCCTTTAAAACGAGTTAGTACATAAGGCTGTTAGAGTAAAAGAACAGACCTAGAAAGGAAATCTGATCCCGTTTTAAAACAAACAATTTGTTTTACCCAGGTTTTAGCCTTCTAACGGATAAGAAATCGTTTTTTTGTTTCGATAAATATGTAACAATTTTGTATATTCTCTTTTCAATTACACCACTATATAATTGCAACCCATTAGTTTGACAGCTATACGGAAAAACCCAATACAATGACAATTAAAACTTAATGTGAAATCTTTAATTACTTGGCACGTAAGAAATCAAAATTTTAGATTCAAATCGGACTTTACCAAAAGTTGAGCATATTAAATAATAATTCATTTTATTTAAATTCAATAAAACTTCACTGTCTAAACAACAAAGTTAAAAATTAAATTAAAGATTTGTTAATAAAATATAAATACATTTTATTAAAATCATAACACACACAAATCACAAATAACACATACATACATAAAATTGTATCTTAAATATACGTTTAACGAAAATATATATATATATGTATATTTTATATAAAAATACAACTCATTTATTAAGAAGACTTCAAAATATCTTAAAGATTTCATAATAATATATCGAAAAGTGAAATTCAAAGCAAAGTGTATACAAAAAGTAAAGGAAAAAGAAAATGACAACTGATAACATTCATAACAATCAGTCGAACTTAAAGGAAAGAGCTAACAAAGTAAACAAAGAGTAAAAGAAAAAGATAAGAAATTCACAACAATCAGTTTTTTCTTGTGCGCGATAAACGATTGTCTCTTTCATATGTTCTTGATTGCATAGTGTTGCATAATTCACAAATGTCGCACAAAACAAACACTTTCTTATTAACCAAAGAGGAATGTAATACTAATTGAAGATACAATGTTAACCTCTCGTAAGGAGGTTTTAGTGAAAACATCCACTGAATATCTTCAAGATCTATTTGAAAGATTAAAATGAAGAATTCTTTGAGCATTTCAAATCTACTCATTTTTGAAAAGTGTTAAAAAGAGTATATATAGAGCAGAGTTGTAAAAGACTGCAGTACTTTGGTAATGCAGTTAGTAAAGTCGCAGTTAATTAACTTAACAATTGAATGCAAGTTAATACTGTGCACGGGTACTTTTACTGCAAAATAAAAAGTCAGCAGTTAGTACTAGTATTAGTACTGTGCAGTTAATAAAAGCAATTAATTGACTAAAAGTTAATTAACTGCAGTACTTTTCAACTGGTTTTAGTCTTTTTAGTCACTCAAAAGTCTTCAGTACTGGCCTTGTTTTGGTTTTAGTCAGTAAGTCTTTTAACTGCAGTTAATTAACTGTAAGTTAATTAACTTAATTTTAGTCTTTTAACTAAAATACTTGAGACTTGTACTTATAACACAACAGGATATGATATTTTGCATGTAGAATGTTGCGATTGGCATGTGGCATGTGGCATATAACATTGCATGTTATATGTTACATGCGGTATGTGCCATTTGGTACCTACATAAATGTTATACCACACCGATTCGCAGATATGTAATTTTTTTCGATTGCAACGAGACCGAGACCGAGAAATGTCTCTTGTCTCCGCTCGTGACAATCCCTAATTAAAATAAAAAGAATAGAACTGACCGTTACAGAAAGTCAGTAGAATATGCATGTAAACAAATATCAGGCCAAAAACATAAATTTTTAAAAAAGAGCCAAGTTCTTCTATACAAAAACCTTTGCCTAACAAGTCAGCCGTGAAAAGTACTGAGATCTAAAAGTACGCCAAGTTCTTACTTTATGAAGGTTTAATACCGAATATTTAAAGTAAAATAATATTGAAATAGCTACAATGTAAAAGAGAAATTTTATTATTTAATGATTACTGACTAAAATTTGATGGGTTCACTGGTCAAGTTTTTAAAACCTTTCTAATTGGGCATACAAAAAAATGCCAAGTAAGCCCATCAAATTTTCACGGCTGACCTGTTACACAAAGGTTTTTGTATAGAAGAACTTGTCTCTTTTTTTAACATTTATGTTTTTGGTCTGATCTCACTTCTTTTTGCAAAGATTTTAATATTTTGCCATGTCAGAATCTCGAAAGATATGGAAGGTGGAAGGGTGGACTCTACTTACTCAAATCAACTTAGCTTATAGCTTCTTATTTCTTTTTGTTATTGGTTGTTTTGATTTGCACTTCAATTGTTTCTTCTTGTCCTGGCAAGATACCTAACAATAACATACCTACCTTAATTATAAATACTAGTACCTACATCCGCTCAAAGTCATAAAAAAGCAATATAATTGTTGAGGATGCGATGATGTTTTTGTTGAAGTTTTAACTCCTTTTTTTAAATGAATGTAGCCCACCAATTAATAGCCTATTAGTGGTTTGATTATAGTTCACATCACAGTTAAGATTTTTTTTATGTAAGCTAATAATTTTTTCATGTATGCAAATGTTTTCTTTTTTCATTCATGTAAAAATAACATAGTGTACCAAATCGAGCACTCTAGTTCTAAGAAATGTCATGAATTTTCAAAATGCATGTATAGTTTCAAAACGACAATAAAAAGACGATTCGAATGAAAAATTTTAAATTTTCTTTTTTTCGTTTTGAATTTACATTAAGCTATACCGCTCTACCAAATTTCATCATTCTACAGCAATAGGAAGTGCTTCATATAAATTCAACAATTTCTAAGAAAGTGGGCGGATACCACGCCCCCTGAATGGAAAACTTCAATTTTTATTTTTGGTCCTTTATATGCAATTCGAGTCCTACCGTTCCACCAAATGTCATTGTTCTACTGCAATCGGAAGTGTTCCATGTATAATTTACATCAGTTCTGAGGGAGTGGGCGGATACCACGCCCCTGAGTGGAAAACCTCAAATTTTATATTCTTCTCTTAGTATGCAATTTACTCCCTGTTAATTTACTAATTTTCATCGTTTTAGAGAACTTGGAGGTGCTCCATTCAACCAACACCAATTCGGAGAAAGTGGGCGGATACCACGCCCCCTGAATGGAAAACCTCAGTGTTTATTTTTGGTCCTTTATATGCAATTTAAGACCTACCGGTTCACCAAATTTCATCATCTTACAGCAGTCGGAAGTGCTCCATTCATCCAACACCAATTCGGAGAAAGTGGGCGGATACCACGCCCACTGAATGGAAAACTTCAAATTTTTTCCTCAGCTTGCATGACAAGACCTACCGTTGTGCAAAATTACAAGATTCTACGATGTCAGGAAGTGCTCTATAATTTTCATGATCTGTCAGTCAGTCAGTGAGTCAGTCAGTCAGTTACGGTTTTTGTGATTTTTGAGGTCTTATATCTCAGGAACAGCTTATGCTAGAAAATTGAAATTTGGTGGGGCACCTGTGCCTGACTAGCTTAAAAAATATTCGAAATTTTAAGTTTCTGACTTCATTAATACTGAAGAGGGCTCAAAAATCGCCAGAATTTGTTCCTGTAAAAAGGGTATAGTGCCAGAACTTGGCTGGGCACTACCGTGCCCTTTGATAAAAGCCGTGTTTTTTGAAAGAGTGAATAACCAAGTAAGCAAAATTTTACATGCAGAACAATAAAAACATCAAGAGTGAATATAATTTGATCAGCAATCAGAGTGAATACAGAATGGATAAAAATTGTTGTTATATTGAGATGTAGATGGCGCTTAAATTGAGTGCAGAAAAACATTTGCTTCGGAAAGGTTGGCACTGGGATGTGTTCTGGAATGCATCTTTTTTTCTCAGAGATTTTTATTGTGTCAAGACATTTTGAAATAAAGCTTCATGTCTATTTTGTAAAAGACGTATACAAAATCTCAAATGTCAATTGATTGAAAAACTTCTGAAAAATCTTAATGTTTTCACCGAAAAATCTATTTTAGGGCTTTTGGAAAGCATCTAGAAAGAAATACTCTAAGCAGGTCAAAATATAGTATATTACCCATCAACCAAGCCATAAGCTGTCAAATTCCATTGGAGGATGGCTGAAATCTCGATGGATTAAAAAACATCTACAAAATCTGATTTTTTTTAATGATGTTTTTGCTCATTAAAATTGTAATTAAGGGGCTGGCAAGAATATGGAAAGAAGTATTTTAAATCGTCAAAATAAATTTGAAAATACTCTAAAATTCGTGTGAAACCTTGAGATTAAAAGAGAGTTAATATAAAAGTGACTATAATCATTTTTTTTTTTCCAAATTTCTTTACTGAGTGGCTATCAATTTTCCATAAAACACGGCTTATATTGAATACTGAAGTGCTGATGAGTGTGATTATAAAAAGTACCAAAGTGGAATCATCTATTAAAATTTTTTTGTTTTTTTTTTTATGTTTTATTTATGTAATCTATACAAAGAAATTGTTTTGTATATTATATATGTATGTTATGTATGTATTTTTCATTTGGACAATTTTTTTTTAATTGAAATAACTTCAATTACATGTGATTTTGTATATATTTGATATGCATATAATATAATAAAGACATTCAGTATAAAATAAATGTAAGAATTTAATGATTTTTTTATAATAACATATATGTATGTGTACCGTTTTTTTTAGAAATACAACTCTTAAGTTTCAATTAAAAGGCTAAAAAAAATTATAAAAGGCTCACATACCACGTGCAATATGTCATTTGCCACATGCTATTCCCAACATGCTACATGCAAAATATCTCATCTATGGTTTTATAAGTACAAGTCTCAAGTATTTTAGTTAAAAGACTAAAAATAAGTTAATTAACTTACAGTTAATTAACTGCAGTTAAAAGACTTACTGACTAAAACCAAAACAAGGCCAGTACTGAAGACTTTTGAGTGACTAAAAAGACTAAAACCAGTTGAAAAGTACTGCAGTTAATTAACTTTTAGTCAATTAACTGCTTTTATTAACTGCACAGTACTAATATTAGTACTGACTGCGACTGCTGGATTACAGTTAAAGTCTTTTTGTAAGTTAAAAGACTTAAAGAAATAAGTCTTTTTAGTCAATTAACTGCAGTACCGAAAAGACTGCATTTTTTACAACTCTGATATAGAGTCAATAGAAAGACATTTACAATGAATGTCGCTTAAATGTTTAAAAGAGGTTTTATTTATTTTATTTTATTTTATTTTAAAGAGCAAATTAGGTGGTCATAAAGTGAAACGGTATTAACATGATTGAACTAACAGCTTATTAAGAGCTGATAAATTTATTTGATGTACGCTTCAAAAGTGTATGTGTTGCTTGGGAATTGTAACCCTTTGTAAGGGTTCTGCCTATACGCGAAGCAGGTGGCCCATTCTTCATTGAAAGCAAAAACGCATTGCGCAGTCTTTTATGTTCTGTGTCCGTAAGTTCATCCCTACCCCTTGTGCCAAGTCGTTTGTCTGTTTTCCTACAGTTGGAGATTTTACTTCTCCTGGAGGAATTCGCTTCTTGCGAAGCCAAGTCCTCGCCGCGCTGGCAGCCGTGACTGCTGCCGACACTTTAGCGTGCCAGTCGTGGTTTTTCATAGGTTTTGGGTTTCTGGCTGGCCTGCTGAGAGCTTAAGCATGTAAATCCCCAGCTGTAAAACTGAGGATCTAAACGTAAGCTTCCTCACTGCGACAAGGTCAACCCGTGGAGGAGGTGTGCGGATGGAATCCACTATAGTTTGAATGCGATGGTGGTCAGTTTCTTTAATTTTTTGGTTATGTATATCATTAAAACTTATTTATTTCTACACTAGGTTTGCAACAACTATGGAATAATTCGATTAATTCATTCCAGACATCCTAGTGCCACACATGACTCTTTTGTGTGCAACAATATTGAATTGAAGGAACTTTCGGAAAATGGTGGTTAAATGGAGAACGGTCAAGGTATCTAAGTACAGTAGACTCTCGTTAACTTGAACATACGATAATGTGCACATTCCAATAACTTGAACAAATATTTTTTCCCTTTACGCATTCTATAACTTGAACGGACTATTTTTAAGACTCAATACCTTGAATTTTTCCTCTAAGTACTCTATAAGTTGAACAAGTAAAATTTATGCGAACTCTGTAACTTGAACAATGTTTAATATTGAATTTCTTAAATTTTTTAATTTATGCAAGGTACCTGGGATATTGGTACAGAATGCGAACGGTTTTTGTAATGGGGAATCCCAGGAAATTTCCTTAGTATTTCCGTATAAGGTTTTATTCTTCATAATCGGTGATTTTTTTAATTTCATTTGAACACGTGCGTACCTATTTAGGAATCGAAAAACATTTCAATTAAAATTATTTGTTAATGATATCATTATTTACGTTTTAAAATCATTAAAATGAATCAATATTAAATAAAAACAACAATTTTTTAACTTGATCCAGTAACTTGCACAATCCAATAGCTTGAACACTCCTGGTTCCGTCCGTGTTCAAGTTAACGAGCGTCCACTGTATGTATAAACAAATAACATCCATATAATAATCGAATTTTGCTTGGTTTTGACCTTTTTTTTTAATAAAACTATAGGAGCCCTTTTCAAAAACACCGAAACGCGCTCAATTGAAGCACAATTCAATAAACGCCATGCAAAAGCAAGAAACATAATTGAAAGGACAATTTGGATTTTGAAAAGCAGTTTTCGAGCAGTCCTTAATGAACGCAAATTGCACTACAGCCCAAATAAAGCTAGTAAAATAGTCAACGTGTGTTGTGCATTTTTCAATATTTGTCGAAAATATCAAATTCCAGATATAAAAGGAGAAAAACTACCGGTCATCGTGACTAAATGTGTGACATGAATTAGAAGCAGGTTACTTGACCTCAGAAGCCAAAAGGATAAGAATCGAAATGTTGCCTTCTCAATAGAAACCAAAATAAAAGAAATTACTAATTATTTTTGTGATGTAATTAGTTTTACATAATTTCATTTAACAATATAAAAAATTAAAAAATGTATTCCAATGTACATACATACATATGTATATAAAAAATAAATCAAAATACTCTTTCGTTAAAAAAAAAATAATCGATTTTGATTAATGTATTTGGACAGATAAAAATAAACATTTCTCTAGGAAATATTGCAAAGTGATATTTCAACTTCTTTAGTTTCACTTCTGGGATATCATTATGAAGTTGGTTTTTCTTGAAGTCCTTTGCTTTTAAAATTTTCAGATATTCTTTGACTCGTAGCTCTTTCTTGAGTATCTAGCAATGATGATTTTTTGACGGACTCTGCTAGAGCAAAAAGATAAGATAAGATAACATCTTTTTTCTTGGTAGCAATTTTCTTTTTATTTTGATTTTGTAGTCAAGCCAAACCTATAAATATTTTCTTTGTTCAAAATCATCAAGAATTACAGTTCTTTAAGGTAAAGGCGAACATTCGCTAAGGAATAGAACGAGATTTCAATTCGCCAGACCCTTTGATAATTAAGGTGAACGTCATGAGGCGAGTCGGAAACAGAAATACCAAATAGTCACATTCGACAAATCTTTCGCGCGACTCGCAAGTCATAATAGTGGCCTTAAACTCAGCTAAATATGAACTTGAGTATAAATTTGAAGTTCAGTTCAATTGAACGCTGTTTAACTAAATTGCATCAGCCAAATTAACAAAAAACTTATTCCACAATTTAACTAAGACATGGATAAGTGAGCCCGTCTAATAATTTTACAAAGAACCATGATTTACGATTCCACTAAAGTAAGCTGCTGAAGAAGTCCACCCACAACTAATCTCATGAGCTGCGGAACGCACCCACTCAAAATATGTATGTAAAATATGTATGTATGTTATATACTCTCAGGGAAGGAAATGTATGTACCAATTTTTTTTTTTTCTCTTTTTTTTTAGTTTAGCATTTATTTTATCAAACAGAGTACAAATTCTTATAGAGTAGTTAAAATATTTATTTAAATAGATAATATAAAATAAATTAGTTAATTTTAGAAGTCATACATAGTTGTTTAATAATTTACAATAATAAATAAATTAACAAATGGAAAATGATAACATAAATAAAAGAAATAAATATTTTCAATTGAGTGGTTCATTTAGCAAAACAATCATCAATCTTTTCTTAAAGTTAAGTATAGACATATTATCAAATATATTTATATGGTATTGAAAATAAGAAATTATTCAAGCCCACAAAATCCGTACGCTTATAATCAAAACGAAACTCATTGGAAACATTAGAACTTTTGATTAATGATAAAAATCTGCAATTGATGACCAGACATACATATATGATGGATTAAGTTTTGTATAACTGAAAATTCAATTTTGTCTACATAAGCTTCATATTCTTTATCAATAAATATCAAGTCTAAAAATCTGCCAAGACTGTTTTTAAAACTATTGATTTGAACAATATCAAATTGACAAAAAAAACTCTATAACAGTGACGACAGTTTCCCTGTTTACATCAAAAGGCACTAAGTGCTTATCATCAGAACTACGTTTTCAGCTTATGTGTCCTAGATTGAAATCTCCTAGAATTAAGACATGACGCATGGAAAGCGAAAGTATATTACATTCAGATATATTAAAATGCAGTCGATTAATTAAACACCATTCAGCAACATTATCTAGATCTTGTTGAAGAAGTCTGCAGTCATAGATATCTTTTAAATACATGAAGATCTTAAGATCATCAGCATACAACAAGCAATTGGAATTCGAAATGTACAATGGAAGGTCATTTATAAAAAGAAGAAAAAATATAGGACCTAGTTGGCTCCCCTGTGGAACTCCTGAATGATTAAAAATTACCTTCGATATTTTATTGCCAATACTAACATATTGCATTCGCCCAGTCAAATAACTCGAAAACCATTTAAGCATTGAGGAGTAGAAACTCATGAGTTCCAACTTTGTTATCATTATTTGATGCTGCACATCTATCTGACGACCATTTTCAAGTTCAGTCCTTAGAAAGTTAGAAAATAAAAACAAATTCGTAGTAGTTGACCTACCGGTAATAAACCCATGTTGAGGATCACAAATATATTTTTTTACTTCATAGTAAACTCTTTGCTTAACAATCGCCTCAAAGACTTTTGGAATCAACTGAAGTTTTGATATATGTCGATAGTTCGATATATTCTGTCTAGAACCTGATCTGAATATAGGTGTTATTGAAGATACTTTCCATGAGTCCAGAAATTCCCCACGATATATTGAAGACCAGTGTTAGTGGCTTAGCTAAAAAGTCAGAACAATTCTTTAAAAATATCGGTGGAATGTTGTCAGGGCCAGAAGATACCTTTGAATCCAATTTTTATAACTCTGCCCTCACTTCCTTTTCAGTACGGACCAAAGAATTCAGATCAGTAATAGTTTTACCTCTATATATAAAATGATTTAAATCAGAATTAACGTCTTCCACAAAATTTGATTGGAAAAAAATACTAAAAACATCACAAACATCTTCCTCACTTTTAGAAACTATTCCTTCGTACGTCATATTTTTGGGAAAACCAACTGTTTTTCTCTTAGTATTGAGATAAGAGCAAAATGCCTTTTTATTCACCACATTCTTTAGATGAAAAAGGCGTCTACTGAACCAAACTGGTTTATTGTTTGTCCTCATCTTCTTTATTGGAACAAAGTTAAAAAATGCGCTATTTATAGTATTCAGAAGAAAATCATAGTTATAGTTAAGATTACTATTAAAACATTTATCCAGTCAACCTGAGATAAAAATTCATTCATCCCAATGTAATCAGCCTTTATAAAATCTAACTTATATTCATCATTTTCAAATTCAGAAATTTTACATATACATAATTCTATTGAATGCTATTATCTAATAAAGGAATTTCATTATTGTATTAATTATATGATCGATAAATACTAAATTAAGTATTCTTCCTATTGAATTTCTTACATCATTGATTTGTACTAGGCCAAGAGATATAATAGAGTCCAAAAAATTTGATTCAATAATATTAGTTACATTAATATTAGTCATTTTGTGAATACACCCAATTAACATCACCGAGCTAAATCTAAATATGTAAGCAGAATTTATCTAGCACGTCTAGTTTGGCTGCTATTAGCAATTTTTTTGGCAAGTGAGTAAATGAGTGTGTAAGAAAGAGATAGCTAGTAATATATTGTTTACCACAAAAAAAGTCACATACGCGACCGTAGTGATTGTTTTGGATAAGTGAGCTTTGAGCTACCGACGCCGACGCACGTGTGTAAAAAGTTATAAAAACAGAAGAGTTATTTCGTACTTTTAATTGTTTTTCTTGGCAAGTGAGTAAATGAGTGCGTAAGAAAGAGATAGCTAGTAATATATTATTTACCACAAAAAAAGTCACACACGCGACCGTACTGATTGTTTTGAATAAGTGAGCTTTCGACGCACGTGTGTAAAAAGTTATAAAAACATTCATTATACATTATTTTTTTGGCAAGTTAGTGTTCTTTCCTTATTCTTATTTATTTATTAAATGATGCAATAAAAATGTAATAGCTTTTGATGAATATAAAATTATACAATACCTTGTGTTTAAATTGTTTAGGTTAAAGAGAATGCCACGCTTATGTAGAAATTCACCAAAATTTTTTTGTTATATATGTGGTGATTTTTTAGTGGCCTTACATCGCAGAAAGATGTAATAAAAACGGCTTACCTTCATTATTTTGGATTTGAAATAGAGGAAAGAGAAAAAAGCTGGGTCCCAAATATATGTTGCAAGGCATGTGGAATAGCTCTGACAGGTTGGTTGAAAGGAACTAAAAAATCATTACGATTTAGTAAGCCTATGATTTGGAGGGAACAACAAAACCATATAGATGACTGCTATTTTTGCATGTAAGATGTCAAAGAATTTTCTAGAAAAAATAAACATAAAATACAATATTCTTCTGTTCCTTCGGCCCAACGTCCACATCCTCGCTAAAAAGAAGTACCAGCGCCAGTTCCCCCATCGAACGTACAAACTGACGTGTCATTCGATATATCCGAATCACTATCTGTAAAGTCCAATGAAGTTTCTCTTAGCAGTTCATCTAGTTTAACAGAAGAACCACATCTACTCAACCAATCTAAACTTAATGATCTAGTCCGCGATTTGGAACTTTCGAAATCTAAGGCCCAACTTTTAGGTTCCAGATTACAACAATGGAATCTGTTAAAAAAAGATACCAATATTTCATTTTTCAGGAAGAGACATTCTCAGTTCTCTGAATTGTTTTCCAAAGATCATGATTTAGTTTATTGCACTGACCCTCTAAAACTTCTTCAAGAACTAAAGCTGCCTGAAGATCCAACGGCTTGGAGACTCTTCATTGACTCATCCAAACCTAGTCTGAAAGCAGTATCGCTACATAATGGAAACCAATATCCGTCAGTACCATTGGCTCATGCAGTGAATATGAAAGAGACTTACGAAAACATGAAGTTACTGCTCAATGCTCAATAGAATTCAGTACGATCGCTATTTTTGGAATTTATGTGCCGATTTAAAAGTAGTGGCTATACTAGCAGGGTTACAAGCAGGATACACAAAATATTGTTGCTTTTTATGTGAGTGGGACAGCAGAGCAAAAGCATGTCATTACATACAACGAAATTGGCCCTTAAGATCACTTGCGATTCCGGGAAGCAAATGAGCCTTTGGTTGACAGCCAAAAAATATTTTTGCCGCCACTTCATATCAAATAAGGCTTAATAAAAAACTTGGTCAAAGCTATGGACAGAGATGGAGAGGCATTTAAATATCTGAAAAGTAAATTTCCACGCATTAGTGAGGCCAAATTGAAGGAAGGCATATTTGTTGGTCCCCAAATAAGAGAAGTCTTTAAAGACGAATTGTTTAAATCTAAGTTGGTCGATAAAGAAAAAAGAGCATGGACAGCTTTTGAAAATGTATGTCACAATTTTCTTAGAAATACATATAAGGGCTGCAAACTACAAAGAACTGGTACAAGAACTTCTCTTACTCGGATGCAACATGTCTTTAAAAATACACTTCTTGGATTCGCATTTAGATTTTTTCCAGAAAATCTTGGTGCCGTATCTGATCAGCATGGTGAGAGGTTCCACCAAGATATTGCGCATATGGAAAAAAGATATAACGGCAAGTGGTCCCCAGCAATGTAAGCTGATTTCTGCTGATAAATCAATCGTGAAACAAAACATAAAATGTATAAAAGAAATCGATCTACCAAGTAGTTATATTTATTTTGTATTATATTATATTATATAAAGTCATGTCATTTGTCAGATTTTTGTACTTTTTTCATAATAAATACGTATTTAATATGTAAATATGATCATTTTATTTAAATAAGAAAAGCTCAAAAACTAGACGTGTTAGAATAAATCTGTAAACAGTTTTGAATTCAGCACATTAAAGTCAATTGAAATCACATAACAAAGTTCTTGCTCCCGACTTTTTTTTTTGCCGACCAGTGTTATTAGAAGCAGCGGTGTTATCACCCACAACAATGGAAGCATAAGACATAAGCACACCATCAGTATCGATTTCCCTGTCAGCAACAACAACAAGAGGTACAAAAGCATCAATGTTATCACCATCAACAATAGATGCATACGATGTACTCGTAAGTATACTGTCTGGTTTGACAGCAGCATCTACCGTAGCTTTCGTCATACAATCAGCCGTAGCCCGTAGCTTCAGTTTCTGTATCAGCAACAACAACAATATGTACGACAGCATCAATGTTCTCACCAACAACAATAGATGAGGGAGGAGAGATGAATCATTGCAAACAGCCGTCTTCGTAGCGGCTATCTTTTTGGCAGGTTTTTTTTTCGATGTAACACGATTAGCAAGTGGACTGTTACGTAGAATTTTAGAATTAGCTTTCGATCTAAAAAGTGCCGGTAAACAAGAGAAACTATGATTGTTCCTAGATGGACGAGTAGGTTCAGTGGCCTTAGATCTCAGATCCATTGCATGGGGATCATATAATTTAGAATTGCAATTGCCCTTAAATGACTTCTTCTCAATTCACTAAAATGATTGCACACAACATTTACTTTTTCGAAAAACAGTAAATTGGCTACTATCAAACATTTCTGAAGTTATGTGGTTTCCATTGAGCCATGTCTCAGTAAGTTTAATTAATTAGTGATTGTAAGAGGCATAATACACAAAGTTTATTTAATTTTGTTCTTATTCCACCTATATTTTGGTATTACATACTGAAGTTTAAGGCCGGTATTCACTGAGCGCTCTTAAACGGCTCCTAACTTTACGAGGCTCTTAACTTGAAATTTCTTTGGGGTATTCACCAATCACTCGCAAGTGTTTTTCGAAGTTCGAAAATGAGAGCCACTCTCTCTTGTTCAACCATACCCAAACTTTGAAATCAAACTGTTTTCGAACTTGAATGACAGGTTGGCAGTGAGAATCCTTCGGTCAATTTCGTATTTTGCTTGGGGAGCGTTGCTGGTGACGATAACTGGTTTTGGTTTTGCACTCACTTTCATTTGTTTAGTTTGTTTAGTTTTCGAACAAACTTTCGAAGAGAGCGCTCGTAAGCTTAGGAGTGGTCGGGATCGGGACCACTCCTAACCTTTAAGAGCGCTCGTAGATCTTCACTAATATTGCTTGGTGAATAGGTTTATGAGCTTCTTAAGTTATGAGCGCTCGGTGAATACCGGCCTAAATGAAAATTTAATTTAACAGCATCTTATCACTATTAATCATCAATATTAACATCTTTTACAGAAACATTTACAGAAGCATCGTTGAAACATCTATCACCAGCACAACATCGTTACCAGCAACAACTTTAAACGAAACATTATAATGCCAAGAGTATAATGATAAGCTGAAGCACTTTTTACGTCTCGTTTGGTATTTGATGTGTGTTCTCGTTTTTTGTATACATAAGTTATAAACTTTTTTACTTGCACACCAGCAGGCCAAAAATATGAATTTTTAAACGCAGTGTCAAATAAATCAAATGGAATTCACAGCTTAAAATTTACAAATTTAAGAGATGATTCATCGAAGTCTTTTTATTATTAAAAGGATGCATTGCATTAAGCTTTCGGGGATGTTTAATAGAAGCATTAGAAATAATATTGTTACTTGAATCTAAGTGCCTTATGTAAGTGAGACAGATGCAAAAAGAGAAGTTGGGGAACAGATGGTAAAATTCTCACTCCTTCGTTGTCCGTTTCGAGCGTTATACAACTTGAGCTACTTGCTTTCCAATTCTTGTTCTTCGTGGACATACGCACGCAGCTTTTCATTGCTTAAATGGGCCGTTATTTAAAGAGCTCTGTAAAATTAGCCATAAATGTTATGATCTTTATATTTATGTGAACTCTAAATTATGAACCATTTATTGTACGGAACCTAAAAAATAAAATGCAGCATATATGGTCCATTAAATAATGCTTTATTTCGCTCAAATATTAAAAGTCGTCTCTTAATTTGATTGTTGGTAAGGCCCAATGTGTTTGACGTAGGTGACAATCAACCCAAATATTACTCTCGGCAGCAGTATCACCATCAACAGTAGCAACACATTCACCCGCATTAGAAGTTTCACAATGCTGATCGTCACCATGGTTTTTGAAACCAACAACATCAGTAAAACGACTGTCGGAGTTAATACAGTCACGTTCAAGAGCGTCATCTCAACAAATTGTACTAATAAGTGGGGGATGTAGAATAGCAGGGCGTATAATGACAGCACCTGTTTTGTTCATCTTTGTGATCGTTTGTGTTAAGTTCCACTGCTTCAACTAGCTTCATCATATTTTCAAAAAGATGCTGTTCCGGCCCACTATGGTCGTGAAGTTACAGATTGGCTGGATGAAGAATACGGTGATCGATGCATAGGCAAAAATGGACGAATTCACTGGCCTGCAAGATCTCCCGATCTCAGTGTACTGAACTTTTTTGTATGGGGACGAATGAAAGAAATCGTTTACTCATCTGAAATAACAACTTTAACTGAATTAGAACAACGTAGATTTTCGCAAGTATCATAAAATGTATGGGTTTTTGGATACACTTATTAATGATTTTTTTTTATTATTGTTTTGTTCATCAGCTAAAAATAAGAAAACTTTATTTTATTACGCATTTTTTGAAAAAATTGGCCTCAAAGTCAAAATTTTGCTCCGGCAAAAAAAATTAAACGCCATTTGAAATTGAATATCTGGCAACTCTAAAAACATATCGGCACAATTTAAATGTGGTATGTTTGGGGTAGAGTCCAAAAGAGTTTTATTTTAATGATGACAATTCCGAAAATTAAATAAGTACACCAAGTTTTATAAGTTTCAAATATACAATTTTATTGTCTGATAGAACGTCTTACCATAGAGGCGATTGAAATTAAAAAGGGCCGATAGCTACAGGAAATTGCAAATTACACGTTTCTCAAGTATGGTGAAAATAGACAGAATTAAATAATGACTTTATCGCCCTCTACTGATAATTTTACAATTGGTATAAATTTAATAATACATTAGATTTGTCTTAAACATTACCGGCCGCCTTGCCGCAATGCGGATAAATAAATGTCCTAGCTACCCTAACGATTACAATTCTATTCCTAGCTATTTTGTTTTAATTGATTTCAAAAATTTTATTTACTTAGGTATAGTGTAGTGCAAAAAATAAAAATAATACAGATTGAAAGTTAAATTTAATTACATATACATTTTTTTTTTCTCAAGAATTCGTTTCGTTTTTATTTCCTTTTTTTTGTGTGAGTTTAAAGATACTCCATCTAAATTATTTTAAGAATCCAAATATATTGTGAGTTTAAAGGATACTCCATCTAAAATATGCGAATTTTGAAGTTCTTAGATGCTGCATCTTAATAGTTGGTTTCACTTTGGTTGCATTGGAAGTACACAAACTTTAACAATTGGTCTTTTAATTTCACCAAATTTAGTTCTTATAGTGACAACTCTAACCTTTCCGTCTGTCCCAGCATGCGTTTTGATTACACGACCGAGACGCCATTCGGTAGAGGGAAGATATTCATTTTTTATGACAACTAGATCATTAATTTTAACGTTAGGTTGAGGAACCTGCCACTTATAGCGTTTATGTAGCTCTTTAAGGTATTCTTCCTTCCAACGTCGGCAAAATTCTTGATGAAGGCATTTAAGTTTTTCCCATCGGTTTATAATCGAAAGAGAACTACCCATAATTTCTGGTTCGGGAGCAGTAAGCAAAGGACCACCACGTAAAAAATGGCCAGGAGTTAGAGCTAATAAGTCGCTTGGACTATCTGACATAGGTGATATTGGCCGTGAATTTAAACAGGATTCGATACGAGCCAAGATAGTCGAAAATTCCTCAAATGTAAATTTGTTATTCTCAATGACTTTTTTGAAGTGAGTTTTAAAACTCTTCACCCCAGCCTCCCACAGACCACCCATATGAGGAGATCCTGGCGGAATAAAATTCCATTTAAGCCCTTGGATATTATAGTTATCTGATATTTGTTTAGAAGCAGAAGCAAGTAGCGTTTGAAAATCCTTTTTCAAGATGTTATTAGCTCCTACAAAATTTGTGCCGTGGTCTGAATAAACTTCTTTGGGAAGTCCTCTTCTACCCACAAATCTTGAAAATGCTGCCAAGAAAACTTTGGATGAAAGATCACTTGCTGCTTCTAAATGAATAGCTTTGGTCGAGAAACATACAAAGACGCAAGTGTATCCCTTTGAAATGCGGCAATTTCTTCCGCTAAAGCTTTTGATATCAAATGGGCCCGCAAAATCAATACCTGTGTAAGTAAATGGGGGAGAAAAGGTACAGCGCTGAGTAGGCAGAGCAGCCATTATTTGGTTTCGCATTTGTTTTTTATGGATAACACAGGTTTTGCAAAGATGAATTCGAGATTTTATTAAGTTTTTGAGCTTCGGAATCCAAACTTCGTGTCTCACTAGCCTGAGAATAAGTGCATTACCTCCGTGCATAGAAAGCTCATGAAGAAAATCAATTAGAAGGCATGCGTAGCGAGAATCGTAGGGGATAATAATTGGATATCGTTCGTTATAGGGTATACTAGCATTGCTAAGTCGTCCATTAACTCTAATGATCATATTAGAATCAAGAGTTGGATTTAGAGAAAGTAAGGAACTTTTTCTATGTATAGGTTTTTGATCAGATAATATTCGATATTCACTAGAGAAGTATTTTTTCTGTGCCAATTGAATTAGTTTCATCTTAACGAAATTGATTTCAGCTTGAGTAATAGCCAATGTTTGAGGACGAGCGGTGTTTTCCTTTTTCATAAATGAATGATGAAAAAACCGAAAGACATATGAAAGCACTCTTAATGCTCGTGGAAGAGATGAAAACTTATCGAGAATGTCTTCTTGGGGTTGAGTGCAAAATGTTTGTATCGATTTAAATTCTAAATTTTCGTTTTGAACACAATCTGGATGACTTTGTGTCCATTTATATTCTGGTTGCCTGAGCCATTCCGGCCCTTTCCACCAAAGTGAGTTATTTTGAAGATCTTGAGGTGAAATTCCACGGGTTGCAAGATCAGCAGGATTCTCTGCGGATTTGACGTGTCTCCACTTTGTGTCTCCTACATTGTCTTGTATTAATGTTATCCTATTGGCAATAAAGGTTTTCCAGGTACGAGGTGGCTTATTAAGCCAAGCTAAAACAATGGACGAGTCAGTCCACAAAAATAATTCATATGAGTTGACTGGAAAGTTTGGAATGTAGAATTTTATAAGCTTTGAAAGCAGAACTGCCCCACATAGTTCTAAACGTGGAAGCGATACCTGCTTAAGCGGCGCAACTCTGGTCTTTGCGCAGATGAGATGGGAATCAATATCGTGATTGTCGTTGATAATTCGAATGTAAATACCGGCTGAAAAAGCTTTCTCTGAGGAGTCACAGAAACCGTGAAACTGAACGTTTGATGAAGGGCTATAGCCATTCCAACGGTGTATTTTAATGTTTTGTATTTCAGGCAGATTTGCATTGAATGTTTTCCATCTTTCGGCAGAGACCGGAGTAAGATGATCATCCCAGGATGTGCCATCGGACCAAACTTGCTGCATTAAGATTTTTGCAGCTATGATCACTGGAGCAAGCCATCCAGCGGGATCGAAAAGTTTAGCTATATGCGAAAATACTTCTCGCTTAGTGGTAGACAATTTATAAGGTTGAGTGATGAAATGAAAATAATCCTCTTTTCCATTCCATCGAACGCCCAAAGTCTTGACTGAGCTACCATCATCAAGTTTTAAAAAGTGTTCACTTAGAACATCGCCAGGTGGCAGGTGATTCAAAAGACGAGAAGTGTTTGAAGTCCATTTGCGAATTAAAAAACCCGCAGAATTGAAGGCATTAATTAACTCGTTTTGAGATTTTAGAGCGGTATCAAGATCATGAGCACCAGATAAGACATCGTCTACATAGAAATCTGTTCTGATTATTTCTGATGCAAGGGGATACTTTTGTTGAACGTCGTCTGCCAGTTTAAGCAGTGTTCGAAGTGCCAGATATGGGGCACAATTGACACCAAAAGTAACAGTAAGAAGTTCATAGTCTTCTACTTCTGAGCTCGGAGAGCTACGATAAAGAATACGCTGAAAGGATGTATCTTTTGGATCCACTAAAATTTGTCGATACATTTTTTCAATATCTCCATTAAATACATATTTGAAAAATCGCCAGCGTAGTATAAGAGTAGGAAGATCTTGTTGAAGTACAGGTCCAGCATGTAACAAATCATTTAAACTTTTTCCATTACTGGAAGCACTCGAGGCGTTAAACACAACGCGAACTTTCGTTGAAACGCTTTCTGGCTTTATCACAGCATGGTGAGGAAGGTAGTATGATGAAATTACACCATTTTCAAAGTTTTCAATTGGTTTAACTTTTCGCATATGACCCAAAGCTACGTATTCTGACATAACTTCTGAATATTTGGATTGCAATTTTGGATTTTTAGCAAGAGATTTTTCAGAACGTAATAGTTGGTTTAATGCAATTTGTCTGGAGAAACCGAGACAATTTTCGGTTTTGAAAGGTAGCTTTACGATGTATCTACCATCCGAAGCCTTTTTGGTAGTACTTTCGTATAAATCCTCGCAGTATTGGTCGGCATTAGAGATTGGAATGTTGACATCTCCTATCTCCTCCAGCTCCCAAAACCGTTTTATTTGACTTTCAAGACTGGTTTCAGGTGGGCTAGAAATAAAGGTTGAAAAACTTTTGACATGTTGTGGAAGAGGTCCTGATAAAACCCAACCAAAAAGTGTGTTTTGTGCCAGGAGCGACTTTGAAATATGGATAACTCCAGGGCGTATAATGGTAGGGTAGAGGTCAGCACCGATTAAGAAATCAACTTGAGATGACTTATTAAACGTAGGGTCTGCTAATTTAAGATCTGTCAACTGATTTGTATTGATAAGCTGGAAGGATGAAACAGGAAGATAACTGGTCAAATGTTTTAAAACAATAGCTTGCCCAGTAATTGGTTGAAGAGGATTTTCTTCATTTAAAATCGAAAAAATACATAGCTTTCTCGCAGTGGCAGCATACGCCGAGTTAATTCCACTAATTTGAGAATTTATTGGATTAAATGGTAGTTTTATTCGATTGAACACTGGCTCTGAAATAAAGGAAACTTCAGAACCAGGATCTATCAACGCTCGCAAAACGTGATAATTTTCATTATGTATAATTCTTATTAAGGCGGTTGCAAGTAAAACATTCTTCTCATTAGTTGTATGATAAGAATTGTGGTTTAAAGTATTTGGTAATGGTTGTGAAGTGGACTGTATATTTGGTATATTTGAAGATATTCCAATATTGGTCGTTTCTAAAAGAGGGGTTGTTGATGAATAAGTTGTATTTTGAGGTGAGTTACTAGGAGCAAAATGCAATAAAGTATGATGATGTCCCTTGCAGGTGCTGCAAGTATATAAGCTTTTGCAGTTATTAACTGTGTGTGTGACACCTAAGCAATTCGTACAAAAATGGTTGTTGCGTACGAATTCAAATCGCGATTTAACTGGAAGTTCCAAAAATTTTGAACAATTACGAAGTGGATGGTGTCCTTTGCAAAGTTTACATGAAAAGTTAAATTGTTTTGTGTGAAAAGCTTGAACTTTATTTTGCGATAAGCTATTACTATTTTTAGGGTTGCAAGCTCTCTTTACACTTGCATTTGATGTTGACTGAACATCGGAAATAGATTCTAAAATCCTAAATCGTGATTCTAGGAACTTGTCTAATTGTGTCCAAGTGGGAACTTCGCTTGGATTTTCGATAGATTGCTCCCAAAGAGAAAGAGTTTCTGTAGGTAAGCGGTTTGAACAGGCATATATAAGTATTGGATCCCAATTTGAAGTTTCAATTTTGTGAGATTTTAAAGTTGCAAGACAATCGTTTATTGAGCTTTGTAAAGCTTTAATGGATTTTGCAGATTCGTTTTGCATTCGTGGAAGATTAAATAAGACCTTTACTTGGTTATTTACCAAAATTCTTTTGTTTTCGTAAGCATTTTGTAATGCTTCCCATGCTAAGTCAAAACTATCGTTTGTCAAAGGAAATTTTGAAACTATAGCATGCGCACTACCTTTGGTCTTAGAACGCAAATGAAACAATTTTTGTACCTGTCCTAACTTAGGATGTTTTTTGTACACAGCCTCGAACATGTCCCTAAAAGACGGCCAAGTAAGATAATCACCGTAAAAGAAATCAGTGTCACAAGCTGGTACTTTGATACATTTAAATGAATCGGATAAATCTACAACAGTAGAGTTTGCATTTTCGTTATTTAATTTTGACATCAAATGCAAAAGATCGCCATGAAATGATATAAACGTTTCATTAGTAGAAAAATATTTTGCCTCTATTGTTTCAAGGTCATAATCCTTTTTTTTCTTTTCAATGTCTGTAACATCATATGTACACTTAACAAAAGATGCTTTTACATCGGACCATAATTCCTTTAATTCAATTTTTCGCGCCTCTAAGGAATTAAGTGTATGGGTACTCTCCGAAATTTTCTTAAATGCATCATAAGATTTAACCAAACGGTCGGCCACAAAAATGAATTCCGACAAGGAAGACATGTTATTCTAACTGAATTTAAGAAAATGCAAGAAAGAGTGCACCAAAAAAACGAACTTTGGTTTATTAAAATTGATTTGTAAGAAATGATATAACTAAAAGTACGATTGTACTATAACCCAATTCACACACTGCACTGTATAGCCAACACAGACAAAATGAAAACAACTAATTTAGTTCACTGAATCTTAAATACGTATGTAAACGAAAAAACGAAATTCTTGTAAAAACGAATTCTTGTAAATATTTAAAAGATTGTTTAACTTAATAGCAAATAAAAAAATAAAATAATTAATAAAATTAATTTTGATTTTAAGAAAGTTATTATGTTAAATAAATACCTACAATTTGCACTACACAAACCTTGATGTTAATGGTTGGTTTTGTATCGGCTATTCTACTGCTTGGCTGCTTTGCTGCGATAAGATGACTCGGTGGATGATGCTGTGTTTGAATTTGTTATCTTTGTGTTCTTACAGATGATGATGATGACTTAATGATCGTATGTTTAATGATGATTGCAAATGTGGCGTGATGTTGATGATGACTAATTTCAAAGATTTTATGATTGATTTATGATTATAGGTGATTCGATTACATTGGCGAATAATAGAAAAATAGGTGATGAAAGTGATCGAACTATGATATAATGTAGATGATCCAAAGATGATAATTAAGATATGATTTGGCAGACGCTTTAGAGATGATTTTGTCAATGCAAATGATGAAATCGATATTCGATATGAAGATTGGTAGATAGATAACGTGTGCACTACGGTGTCTGATGTTGTTACACGATCGTTTTTGGAGCACAACTGATTTGTCCTCCTCTATGAATTATGGTGATGGTTGATTTGGTTTGATTGACTTGGTGAGGTGAGAAAGCTCGTTGATGGGATGTACTTAGAGTATATTTGCTCTTGAATTTCTCTCGCTGGGATTTCTAATGATGTTGGTGAATGATCAACGCAGTATAGGATCCGATCAAATTTCTGGTAATATACTGATGGTGAAATTTGTGCAGGTTTGGTAAAAATGTAAGCACGACGACTTATATGAATGGTGATCGCACAAATTATTCTATGAAAATTAAGGTAGGTAATTTGTTGATTTAATTCAGCTCGATTATTTTATCCGGCTCGAAGGACCAATGTTTGGGGTAGAGTCCAAAAGAGTTTTATTTTAATGATGACAATTCCGAAAATTAAATAAGTACACCAAGTTTTATAAGTTTCAAATATACAATTTTATTGTCTGATAGAACGTCTTACCATAGAGGCGATTGAAATTAAAAAGGGCCGATAGCTACAGGAAATTGCAAATTACACGTTTCTCAAGTATGGTGAAAATAGACAGAATTAAATAATGACTTTATCGCCCTCTACTGATAATTTTACAATTGGTATAAATTTAATAATACATTAGATTTGTCTTAAACATGGTATTTCTAATAAAAAAAAAGGTTCAAACTGAGGTCCCTACTGTTAGTACTGACAACAGTTAGATGAGGGATAATATAAAAAGGTTCAAAATGAGGTCCCTACTATTAGTACTGACAGAGAAATTGACCTGAACATGGGTCAGGGTACACCAAAGTTAGCCTTTTTTTAAATCGTCAAAAAGTGATGTCAAAGTTGAAAATCAGACTTTACCGTTGAACAATTTTTTGCTTAGAATATGACCAAGAATCACATCCCAAAGTATGGCACACGAATTACCGTACACCCTGTATATTAAATAATGTTCAGGCGCATTAATCTTACTTTCTCCAAAACAATGTAAAGATCTATTCCACTCTTCAGTGAGAGATGCCATCAGATCATAATAGAACAAGAGCCCGTGAACGCCAGACCTTCGTCATTTTATAAAAGCTGAAAGTTTTTCAGTGCATGCTCCCAACAAAGGTAAGAACGATGGACCATTATGAAGTTTGGGTCATAGTGGCTTTGGCAGTAAATTAGTACTAAAGGTGTGAAAAACACCGATCTACTTTCGTCAAATCATAAAGGCTGATTTTTTGGTATTACATATATTCAGAATGTTATTAAAAATCACGTTATTAACTGCCAGACACTTTGCGTAGTGGAAACCCCTTGCCAGACACCCTTAATGTTCATGAAAAAATAATTTTACTTACGTTCTATGTAGGTAGTATAAAAGCTGATAATTGATATAAGGTCCACCAAAAAGCTATAACGATTAGGCTGAGTTAAGACAAGAAAAAAATCGTATGGGAGGGAGGGTCTATTTCCCTACGTTTAGGTGGGAGGGGCAATTTTCTTAAAAATTGACTTAAAACCGAAAAAAAAATTATTTAAAAACAACGGTAAAACTTGCAATGCCATGTCATACCTTTTCTGAAAGCCAGAAAGCTCTTTTTTAATTTTCATTTTAAATTAAGTTGTGTTTGTGAATAGTTTTTAAAAAATTAATTTTCAAACTCGAAATTAAAAAAAAAATTAAAACTAATTTCTATCAAAATTTTATGTCATTAAGTATAATTTTTGTTTTCAAAATACAACGCTCTTATCAATTTTTAATAAAAAACAGAAAACCAGATGCTAAAATGAATCTTAGTTTTTCAGAAATAAAAAAAAAAAATTAAAAGAACATTTTACCAAGAAAAACACTTTTTTGGATTTCTGATCTGCTCAGGCCAATTGTTTAAGAAGCGGATTATCCTTTTTTCATTTTTTACTGCACACCATCCGGTTTTTAGCAAATAACAAAAAAAAAATGGATTAACAAGATTTCACCTTTTTTATTGAGGCATGTGTTCAATTTAACAAAATTGACCTGCATGCCTACCTGTTATCCATATAAAAAGGAGTGCATATACCAAAAAAAAAACAGATGTGGTTTATCTAACCACAAACAAATATGGAAGGGCATTCTGTTTAAATCTCATTTCTAAATTGCATATCAAATTGTCAACACAAAACGATGGCGAGTTGCTCTCTGAAAGAATTGACATACATATGCACAAATGCTACGTTTTAGCGGATGGTTTCAGTCGTGAAGCACAGAGATTGTACGCTGAAAGGTTTCCCAATAAGAGATGTCCCCACTATTCACTTTTTGCAAGGCCTTACAATCGTCTTCGGGAACATGGGCTGCTGGAGACTCGAAGGAAAGAAAGGTCATCTGATGGATCAACACACATAGAGGAACGGAATTTAGATTTGGTATCAAGTAATCAAACACCAGGAGGATACGAGTAGCAACTTACTATGCTTGGATTGCCCCAGAGTAAAGTTTGGGCAGTGATTCATACCGATAGCCTTCACCTATATAATCTTACCCCAGTGCAAGAATTGACATCAAATGATAAGGTATTGAGGATTGAATTCTGTAGAACGCTATTGTTTAGGGAAGAAATAGAACACAACTATTTAAAGGATAGTCTGGACAAATGAAGCGCAGTTCTCTAGAGATGGAGTGACCAATTTCTACAACTTTCATTACCATAGTCACAACAATCCACATGATGAAAAACAAAATAAATCGCAACACCGCTTTAGCTGTAATGTGTGGCTTAGCGTTGTTGGGCGAACAATAATTAGACCACGTTGTTCGAATACGGATTTAAATGGATAATCCTATCTGCAACTCCTAAGAACTCTTTTGCCAGATTAATTATAAAATTTCTAATTTAAACAATTTAATATACCAACGACCGATGGGCTTACTGGTCAAGTTTTCAAAACCTTTTGAATTGGGCATAAAAAAAACTTGCCAAGTAAGCCCATCAAATTTTAGTCAGTAATCATTAAATAATAAAATTTCTCTGTTACATTGTAGCTGTTTCAATATTGTTCTACTTTAAAAATTCGGTATTAAACCTTCATGAAGTAAGAACTTGGCGTACTTTTAGATCTTAGTACTTTTCACGGCTGACTTGTTACACAAAGATTTTTGTATAAAAGAACTTGGTTCTTTTTTTAACATTTATGTTTTTGGTCTGATCTCACTCCTTTTTGCAAAGATTTTAATATTTTGCTATGTCAAAATCTCGAAAGATACGGAAAGATAGAAGGGTGGACTCTAACTACTAAAATCAACTTAGTTTATAGCTTCCTATTTCTTTTGGTATAATTTTCTTTTTGTTATTGGTTGTTTTGATTTGCGCTTCAATTATTTCTTCTTATCCTGGCAAGATGCCTAACACTAACATACCTACCTTAATTACGCAATCGGAAGTGCTCCATATAAATTAAATATTTTCTCAGACAGTGGGCGGATACCACGCCCTTTGAATGGAAAACCTCAATTTTTATTTTTGGTCCTTTATATGCAATTTGAGCCCTACCGTTCTATCAAATTTCATTGTTCTACTGCAATCGGAAGTGTGCCATATATAATTTACATTAGTTCTGAGGAAGTGGGCGGATACCACGCCCTTGAATGAAAAACCGCTAATTTTATATTTTTTTCTTTGAATGCAATTTAAGCCCTACCACTTTACCACATTTCATCGTTTTATAGCAGTCGGAAGTGCTCCATTCATCCAACACCAATTCGGAGAAAGTGGGCGGATACCACGCCCCATGAAAGGAAAACATTGGTGTTTATTTTTGGTTTTTATATGCAATATAAGCCCTACCGGTTCACCAAATTTCATCGTTTTACAGCAGTGGGAAGTGCACCATTCGACCAGCACCAATTCGGAGAAAGGGGGCAGATACCACGCCCCCTGAATGGAAAATTTAAAATTTTCGATTTTTTCCTCTGCTTGCATGACAAGACCTACCGTTGTGCAAAAGTACAAGATTCTACGATGTCGGGAAGTGCTCCATAATTTTGATGATCTGTCAGTCAGTTACGGTTTTTTTGATTTTTGAGGCCTTAATCTCAGGAACCGCTAATGCTAGAAAATTGATATTTGGTGAGACGCCTGTGCCTGACTAATTTAGCATATATTCGGAGTTTTAAGTTTCTGACTTCATTGGTACTGAAGATAGGAAGGGGTCAAAAATCGCCTGAGTTTGTTCCTGTAAAAAGGATGTAGTGCCAGAACTTGGCTGGGCACTACCGTGCCCTTTGAACAAACAAGAAAAGTGTTTTTCTTGGTAATAAGTTCTTTTAATTTTTTTCTAATTTCTGAAAAACTAAGATTCGTTTTAGCATCTGGTTTTTTGTTTTTTATTAAAAATTGATAAGAGCGGTGTATTTTGAAAACAAAAATTATACTTACTGACAAAAAATTTTGATAGAAATTAGTTTTAATTTTTTTTTTTAATTTCGAGTTTGAAAATTAATTTTTCAAAAACTATTCACAAACACAACTTAATTTGAAATGAAAATTAAAGAAGAGCTTTCTGGCTTTCAGAAAAGGTATGACATGGCATTGCAAGTTTTACCGTTGTTTTTAAATAATTTTTTTTTCGGTTTTAAGTCAATTTTTAAGAAAATTGCCCCTCCCACCTAAACGTAGGGAAATAGACACCCCCTCCCATACGATTTTTTTCTTGTCTTAACTCAACCTAATCGTTATAGCTTTTTGGTGGACCTTATATCAATTATCAGCTTTTATACTACCTACATATAACGTAAGTAAAATTATTTTTTCATGAACATTAAGGGTGTCTGACAAGAGGTTTCCACTACGCAAAGTGTCTGAATATAATACCAAAAAATCAGCCTTTATGATTTGACGAAAGTAGATCGGTATTTTTCACACCTTTAGTACCGTTTTACTGCCAAAGCCCCTATGACCCAAACTTCATAATGGTCCATCGTTCTTACTTTTGTTGGGAGCATGCACGGACAAACTTTCAGCTTTTATTAAATGACGAAGGTCGGCGTTCACGGGCTCTTAGACTATAAGTAGAACGATTGCTGCGAAAGCCGTATTGCCGGTCATTAAGAAGCTTTCGAGTTTCGGGATATTTTTCGAGCTGTACAGAAGGGGCAATGTTGCTAACAAGTAACGTAGAGCTAGCAGCAGAATGAGCTGCAAGTACATTTTCCTTATCTAAAGAGCTAGTTATTGGTGTAATGTATGTATATTGTTGTTAGTTCTCCTGATATGGCGAGGCAAAGAATTCCACAGACGTGAAGCGTTAATGAAAAATTGGCGCTCAATTCGAAAAATTTGATACCCTGTCGTACCTACGTAGTCCAAAGATGTATCTAATGATGTTGTTAAAGACGGCATTGGGGTTTCTTTTGCAGGCTTAATTACAACTGGAGAAAATTTAGCAACCATAGACTAAAATGGGAAGAATTAAACTTTTCGCAAGCATTGCACGCGTCTTGATCGGCGTTTATGACTGGGAGACCCAGAGCATGCGTAACGTTCCGTATGCCCTACCGACTACACTGTTAATGTGCTTATCTCATGTTAGATTCCGCGTAAAGGTTATTCCGAGATTTCGAGCGGAATTCAGATATTCAACAGTTGTAGTATTTAAAGATACTTGAGGGAAATAGGTTAAATCTAAATTTTTTTTTAGGTATAACCAAGAACTAAGATTTGGATTAGTCTTAGCCCAAAGTACTAGTTTTTCTTCTTCTCATTCACGCGGCAAACTCCATCTTCAATGAGACCAAGACCGCAGCCGAGGTAGATTTGTACACCGTCAGCATACATATGTAACGAGCAGTTATCAATGATGGAGGGAATATCATTGACGTAAAGTAAAAAAGTAATGGCCCAAGAATCGATCCTTGTGGAACTCCACTAGTGGTAGGGAGAAAATTGGATAATTTGTTACCTATTTCAAACGTTTGCATTCTATCGGATAAATAGGAAGATATAAATTTAACAGCATCAGGCGAGAAGTTATAAAGCTGACGAAGCTAATCTGCAAGTTTCTCGTGTACAACTGTGTCGAATGCTTTTGAAAAATCTAGGAGAACTTAAAAATTTAATTTATTTTCGACCAGTGCTTGACGAAGGTCCTCGTATATCTAGCAAAGCGGTGACACAGCTGTATTTCTCTCGAAAACCACTCTGACATGCACCTAGAAGATTATGCGTCTTGAGAAAATCGCCCATTTGATTTTTCAAGATCCTCTCAAAAACTTTTGAAAGGAAAGATAAGATTCAAATCGGCCTAAGATTTAGCATTTTTGGGTATGGGTAGGACTTTCGCTAATTTCCAATCGGAAGGAAATTCCCCTGTTGTAAGTATGGTGTTGAAAATATGCGTGATATACGGCAAAACAATTAAAAGTATTATCTCCAAAATAGAGGGGTGCATTTCCGAGACCGATGTCATTTGACCTTACTGAAAATATACTTTCAACACTGCTAACCCCTGTAAATCAACAGCTAGAAAAACTTAAATTATTTGAAGGGAAATTAACTTCAACCGCAGGGATAAAAGGATTAGGTATTGGAAGAGTGGAGACAAACTTCCTATTTAATGAATTACCGTCAACATTCTCAATATGATTGTGTTTGGCTTTACCGAGCCCAATACTACGCAAGTTATTCCATTTCCACGGCTGTCGGCTATTAAGGGAGGTATTGAGTTCGCCAGAGAAAAATCGAGTCTTAGCTGAACGTTGCGTATTTCTTGGGTAAACCAATTAGGATTATTTGACTTATTTTGATTGGTTTTAACTAAGACATACAGTCCTATTATGGGTATCAATTTAATAGTCGATAATTTCTATCAATTAGTTGATAATTTGGTATCAACTGGTAATTTTAGACCGATTGCGAATATCTACTTATCAAAAAGTTCATTGTGAATGAGTTTTGTTTATTTTGTTCGACGCTTCGCGTTTGAAATATTTATTTATAGTTATCGGCCACGAAAAGGTAAATTCTTTGTGCAAAAATGTAAGTTGTTCCTATAAAAAATTTATCATAACTCCTCAAAAAACAATTCTAGCAAACTCAACATTCTTTTTAACTTTGTTCGCTTTTAAAAATCCCGAATAAATGTGTATGTTTACGTTTCAATCAAGAATTTGTGGTTGATAAGAAAATTGATGTGTATCTATTTTGTTGATATCCGCAATACCATGTCTATCAAAAAAATTATTCAAAGTAATGATAAAATCAAATAAAATTCACAATCGATAAAAAATGTTGATAGTTGATAGTCATAATACCAACTCATTCAGTTTGTTGATATGTATCAAGTATCTAGTTGATAGTTGATAGCTATAATAGGGCTGATATCTATTAAACAGCTGAGCAACGTTATCATTAAAAAACCATACCTGCTCAGTAGACAAGGAGAAGTTGAATAAATTATTCCAAGCTATATTTCTAGCATCTTCTTCAAGTTGGGAGCAATCAATGTTTTTGAAATCGCGATAGCTGTAAATGGTTGCTATAGGCGAAAGTATAAAACTGTAACATACAAAAATTAAGTCGTGTTTAGAGAAGCCGGATGCAGAAAGCTGGTCGTAAAGTAAAACTTTCCTTATATCATTTACAGAATTAAATCAAGAAGCGTTGGTTCTCCACCGAAATAGTGGGTGGGTGTAATTATATTAACGCATGTAATATTGTAAGGTCATGTCTGCTCATCTGTTCCGAAAAAATATTTTCACATAAAAGATTGCTATTAAAATCACCACCTAATATAATGTTTCAGCAATCCAACGTTATGCCTTCCAAGAGTTCATAAAGGGGTGAAAGATTTATATTTTTATTGGGCCTGTATATTTCACCTATGAGTAATTTTGCATTATTACTTCCCATAAAATCAACGAAAACGTACTGGATGCCTGTACTACACTCAGAAGAACATCTCAGCTTGCATTTAATAGATTCTTTGACATACATTGCCACCCCACCACCTTGACGAAGTTGAATTTTGTACGTTCTTGACAAATGAACAGAAATTTCTACTCAGCCCTCACGAATTCCATAGTAATCGGAAACTTGCTACGAATCCCGAAACAAACAATCACAGAATCCATCGTAGTGGAAAATCTCATACAAATTGCTGTTACGAACGGATTTGATGTTAGCTTTTTGTCGGATTCGTAAAAGTTCCGATTACAATGGAATTTGTGATAGGGCTGACTGCCTTTGGTACATTGCTTTCTGGTATTGCCAAACTGTCCTTGGATGCTTCCCTTTAACTGGATGAATGGGACATGAGAAATTGGGTGACATTACACAATGGTTCGAAGTGGCGAATGGAGAGTTTATCGTTATGGTATACTTATCAGGGTTAGAACTTAGAATTAAGAAGCAAATCGAGAGTGTGAGCGTTTTGCTCAGTAACATCTCACAAAGATCTCAACATATCTTGTCTGTCCTGAATAGCGGAGCCAACTTGAATTATGTACATTGAGCTCAGTGTGAGGGTACAAGGAAACAATTCGTCAAATGGAATCAGACAGCGCATCAAACTCATTAAGAGTTGAATTGCTGTCAAGGTTTGGACTTCTACCAGTGACTTTTCAAAAAAACATAAAATTCAGAAAAATGCATGAAATCTTTATTTAAATCGATAGTACGGTCGATATAATTTAATGTTTGAAGATTATTTCATGCAAATATTGGCCGCGGCTGCGCCTCAAATGGTCCATCCGCTTAGTCCAATTTTGGCATACTCTTTCTAACATATCGGCCGGTATCTCACGAATAATGCTTCAATGTTGGCTTCCAGTGCGTCAATCGAAGCAGGCTTGTCGCTATAGACATGAGCCTCAACATAGCCCGACAAAAATAGTCTAGAGGCTTTAAATCGCACGATCTAGGCGGTCAATTGACCTGCCCTAAACGTGAAATAAACTGTTCAACGAACTCGCCTCTCAATTGGTCCATTGTTACGCCGTGCTGTGTGGCATGTGGCACCGTCTTGTTGAAACCACATATCATGCAAGTCAAGCTCTTCCGTTTTGCGCAAAAAACAGTTTGTTATCATCGCACGGTAGCGCTTACCATTCACAGTAACGTTGCGATTCGCATCATCTTTGAAGAAATGCAGCCCAATGATTCCGCCAGCCCATAATCCGCACCAAACAGTGACTTTTTCTGGTTACATTGGTAGATCTTGGAATGCTTCTAGCTGCTCTTCACTCCAAATACGGCAGTTTTGCTTGTTCACGCATCCATTCAACCAGAATAAATGAGCTTTCGCTGAACACAATTTTTCGATAAAAAAGTGGATTTTCAGCCAACTTTTCAAGAGACCATTCAATAAAAATTCGGCGTTGTGGTAGGTCGTTTGGCTTCAATTCTTGCACCAGCTGTATTTTTATAAGCTTCACACATAAATCCCTCCGCAAATTTTTCTACGTAGTGGAGTAACAGAGGCCCAATTGCTGCGAATGGCGCTGAATCGATAATTCACGGTCATCATTAACACTGGCCGATACAGCTGCGATATTTTCCTCACTTCGCACTGTACGTAAGCGTGTTGGTGGTTTAATGTCCAACAATGTAAATTTGGTGCAGTCACAATAGCCCGAATAGCCGCCTCAGTAGGTCGATTAACCCTGCAGTCGTCGCGCACCAAAGAGTTACGCCAGTCGTCGCGTGGATTACATAATACGTAATCCATTTTAAAATTAGGATAAAAGCAGTATGTTTTAATTTTTTCAAATTTATTTTGCTGGAAAATACAATTACGTATTATTCAAAGTTAAAAAATATAGATTATTACTTCACTATTTAACTGTAAAGCCTAGTACGCAGATCGCGCTAAATTTTATCTCCCACATTTTTCTCCAAACACCGGCTAAAATCCAAGCTAAATTTTGACATAAGACTTGTATTCTCCATTCTCCACTTGTAATATCACAAAAACAGCTGTTCTCTAAACGAAATATTTTTAAAGATTTTAAATAATTTGTTTTAAAGTGCGATTTTCCTAAAATAATGGATATGAGTGATTTAGAAGAAGATATAATAATATGTGCAGCTGTACAAGTTGTAGCAGTGGTTAATGAAAGGAAAAAAAAGCTTCCATCCATTCGAGTGAATCCCTACTTGAATGAAAGGAACACAAAAGGACGTTTTGCAAAAGACGTACGTATATATATTTCTTTTCATTGTTCTAAATATTTTTACGTACTTGTACAATATTATCCATAGTTTTTCGATATGGTTTCGAATGTTAAAGTTTTTAAGGAAAACTTCCACATGGAGCCGGAAACGTTTAGAACATTGTTCGAGATTACAGAACCCTTTTTGTTTCCGCTTAGAAACACCAGGCCCCATGACAACATAACTGCACTCGAAAAATTTGCGGTTGTTATCGAGTACGTATACCTAAATATTTGTTTGTTATTAAATTAACTAATCAGAAATACATTTTAGGTTCCTTGCAAGTGGTGCGATTCAGAGACACGTTGCAGGAGTTTACAGAATCAGCAAGCAACATTTTGGGAAAATTCTGGATGACGTTTGCATTGCTATATGCAAAGCTCTATCTGGGGAAATCGCTACCCTCGATGAAACAGAGATGGTCAGAATTGCTAATGAGTTCAATGCTCAATGGAACCTACCAAACTGTGTAGGGGCAATTGATGGGAAGCATGTTGCAATCAAATGTCCACCAAATGCCGGAAGCATGTTTTACAACTATAAAGTAAGTCGGGTAATAAACACATACATATGTATATATTTTTCATATTTTTTTGTTTAAGGGATTTCATAGCATTGTCTTAATGGCTATTGCGGACGCAAATTATAAATTTGTGTACATTGATGTGGGAGGGTATGGGAGTGAAGGTGATGCTAATGTTTTTGGAGCAACTCAACTTGGAAAGGACATCATACAAAATAAATTGCCATTTCCACCAGACATGCCAGTTGGGCCCGAAAAGATGCCTTTTTATTTTGTAGCTGATGATGCATTTCCTCTTAAAAAAAGGATTGTTAAACCTTTTGTCCCAAGGAAGCCAAACAAACTTTCAGACGAGGAGCGCATTGCAAACTACAGAATAAGCAGAGCACGACGTTGCGTTGAGAACTGCTTTGGAATATTAGTATCAAAGTGGATTTGTCTTTCGCGAACGATGTTTTGTGGGCCGGACAAGTCTCAAAAGGTTGTAAGTGCATGTTGCTATCTCCACAATTACCTTCTTCGAACAACAAAGTCATATTGCCCACAAAAATTCGCAGATTACTACGATGAATCTGGAAATCTTATTGAAGGTGAATGGAGAAAGCAGATTTCAAAAGATGATGAACTGAGTTCTTTCCAATCTGCTGTTGGAAGGCCAAACGAATGTGGAAAAATATTGAGGAACAAACTTAAAGACTTCGTCAACTCCCCGATAGGATCTCTTCCATGGCAAAAGAAAGCTGCGTATTTAGAATAAAGTTCTATCTTTATAACATATTGTATCTATCCATCTATCTATATAACATCTATATATCTATACATCTAAATTTCCATCTATCTACATTCATATTTATGCATCTATCTAAATTTCTATTTATCTCTCTATTATCTTTTATCTACTTTTAAATCTATACATCTAAATTTTCATCTACCTACATTCATATTTATGCATCTATCTATCTAAATTTCTATTTATTTATCTATATATTCATCTATCTATTATCTTTTATCTACTTTCATATCTATAGATCTATTTACATTTCTATCTACCTACCACTCCATGTACATATCTATCAAATCAATAAATCAACCACAGTTCAGTCTTGAGAGAATGTTTTTTTTTTGCCGAAATTAGACAACACTTATATTTCTGAATATAAAAATTATGAGCTATCTAATATATAAAATAATTATTTAGAAATGTTTCCCTTTGGGGAAGTTGCCGCTGTCTATATAATTCTTTTCTTCATATTTCATTAGTCGGCTCTCCGTACCTTGGACAATTGGAGTGCTTATCAAATATCAACATCTGGCGCAGTCAGCAATGATCCGCTTGTTGAACAAATCAACATCATCAAGGGTTATATCAAACAAGCACGAACTGCTATGCGTTTCGATGAAGTTGCCACTCTGGAACTGAATCTACGTGAATTACAAAGAGAATTCTACATGCAACATCAAGGATCTAACACTACCACCACCACCAGCATAACCCCAGAATAAGGGTTACAATACTTGAAGAAAATTGTAATACAAATATATGAGTAAATTTTTTATTGCATTCACCCTATAAATTAAATCAATACAAAATTTAATATATTACTCGTGTAAATGTAGAAAAAAAGCTTTGTGCATATTATGTATACAACAAAATACATTATAGTAGGTACAGCTTAAGCAACCAGTAGTTTTTTTTGTGCTTTTAGTAAACTAACAAAATGCGTAATTTGAGCTTAGTGTAGTAAAGATGTGCATAGATTTTGTATTTCTATAATGTTGTGCGTTTATGGATTTAATTAGAAAACATGAGGATCCACTCTATGCCTTAATTCCAATTGATTCGACAAGTGCATTGACTTTGTCAACGTATTCCTTTTGAGCGTCATCCGATGATTTGCCCTTCAATTTGTTCCATGCCTCCCACTTGGCCTTGCCTTTAAAGTCCAAGAAACCCGGCTTATCTGTTGATTCGAAATGACAGAACAAATAGAATAACTCACCAAGTCAATAGAGATAACCTATCAAAAAGTGAGCTGTTTTCTATTCTTTTTCTTACCGGTATTACAATCACCAACAGTTGCTTGTTTGTATAGGCCGTACAATTCCAGAAGGTCATTATCTCATTATCGGCTGGTGTGGTTTTCAAGTTTTTGACATCTTCGGCTGCTTTGTCGAATTGCTAAATGGAAAAAAATCATCCAATGACTCATTTTTGAGCTTTTAAAAAATTAAGTACTCACCTCCTTGGTGCACATGATTCTAGATTGATTTAAAGTGTTTTATCAAGATTGAAGGAAACGCTGTAAACGTACGATTACGATTAGTAGGTAATTTTATTAAATATGCTGGAGTAAATTTTGTATGTATGCATTGCTTTTGGGTAGGAATAAATAGGATAGGATATTATTTGTTATATGTAATTGTGTTTAGGTGATTTAATAAAGTAAAATTAATATAAAAACTTTGGAAGGAAAATTATAAGATGATTCGAGGTAGGGTTGGGAGCTGCTAAGAAAAACGCACCTTGCTGCTTACTTTGAAGTTAAATTACTATTACTGGGAGCTGGGAGCTTCTGAACGTGAATTGAATATTGAAATTGAATGCGGGAAAAAATGAAAATTGCCGGTTGTCGATTATATCTTGCAAACAAAACAAATTTAGCTCGAGAATAAATGTGCCGGACATTTATTTCGTGCGCTAGATTTTGACAGATAAGTTAAGTACAGTTCGAAGAGAAATTTTGATTTTTTAGCTGGAGCAGCGTACCTCTCTGCTAAAATGCTTGACATAATTTTAGCTTGGCTAAATTTTGGAGAGAATTTTGTATGGGAGATAAAATTTAGCGCGATCTGCGTACTAGGCTTAAGTACTAAAAGAGACAACAAATCTCCACCACTAGTATTCGGGAATTTTCAAATTTGCATTAATACGCAGAACGGTTGATATGCTCGACACATGACTAACACCAAAAATGTCAAATTATTTTCTCCACTTATTTCCAATTAAACAATTATTTAAATTGAGTTGTCAGTGAGCGTATGAAAAGGTCGGTCGATGTCCTCGTGCCGTGCTGTGCTTCCGTTCGTTTTTTTTTTTGCCCCCGTCTCTGTCCCCGTCGCAGACGCGCCACAAAACTCAACAATTTAATCAAACAAAAACAAAACAAAATAGCAAACAGACAAAATTTTTTTAATAAATACCTACAAACAAACCAAAAAAATAAATAATCACCCAAACCCAAAATAAAAAAGAAACAAATAGCCACAACAAAACAAGAACAAAAAAAAATCAAGCACTCGAAGGAATAAATTACAACAAAAAATACCTGTCAGTAGCACGGTAAGTGACATTTTCCCTCCCTTCCTTTTTTTCCTACAGTTGTGTGGCTTAGTGGGTGCATGCATTGAGCTGAGCTTTTATAAGCTCTCTCATGTGTTTGCATTTGCTAGGTCATACGATAACAGATGTATAGAGGATTACTGATTGATTGTTAGGGTTCGGATCAATTCAACGTCACTACTAAAGGCATAACACTTTTAGTGATGTTGCGTTGAGAAGGCTTTTTAATTAATCTTATTCAGTGATTTTTTCTCTTAGATTTCGTCTGTTTTGGTTTTAGTTTTTTGTTATATTGTAATGGCTGGTAATTTTAGAGTTGATTATTGCAATATTCGCGGGCTGAGAGCGAATTTTCTGGCTGCGTATATCCACACTGTTTCTAACAGGCCAGCTGTTTTGGCACTGAGTGAAACCCAAGTGGGTGAGGATTCCGATCCTGCTGAATTCTTTATTCATGGGTATAGTTTGGTGCCATTATTCTTTTCCCACCATGGTCTCGCCATTATATTAGGAATGATGTTGCTTATCAGGTCTTACCACAATATGGTCGCTGCACCAACTCCTTCTTCAATTTTATGTGGTTTAAATTTTCCATTAATAAGCACATCATTCACTATTGCTTTCTTTATAGAAGCCCAAATTTGGATAGAGTTTCAACTTCTCACGAATTTGATGCTCTGTCCGACTCCATCTAAAGAATTGTTTCCCTAGATCCTCGCACTGAAATCGTTATTACGGGTGATTTCAATGTTCACAATTCTTCTTGGCTTCTTCATTCGGGCCAGACAACACCCGAAGGAATGTGTGTTGAGATTTTTGCTGAGTTTAACCACCTTACTCAGCTTGTCAACGAGCCCACTCGAATATCGGACGTTAATGGCCGAGCGGAAAATACTCTTGACTTGTTTCTCACCTCTGACCCTGATAAATACACAGTAAGTGTATTGACGCCTCTAGGCACATCTGACCATAGTGTTATATCTGCAAATTTCTCGTGTCAAACAAATCCAGTTAGAGAAAGAGCTCCTAGAAGAACCGTATGGCAGTACGAGAAAGCCAACTGGAATGGTTTGAATAACTTTTTCAGGATCTTTAACTGGTCACTATGCTTCCTCGATAAGGACGTAGATTCCAGCGCAGATATGATAACTAACATAATTCTTTTGGGAAAGAAACATCTTATCCCGAATAGGGTTAATAGTATCAGACCCAAGGATAAATCTTGGTTTGATTTGAGCTGTAAAGAGGTTATCAAGGAAAAAGAGGTAAGCTTCCGGTGTTTGAGAGCCAACCCAACTGAGGAAAACCGGAAAAAGTTCAAAAAAGCCAGGAAGGCCTGCAACGCCCGTATTCGACGGACCAAATTTTTACATGATCAAAAATCAAGGCAAAAAATACTGCAATGTCCCAAAGGCAGTAAGAATTTTTGGTCATTTGTAAAAAATATGAGGAATTCTTCCTCTTCCTCGGTTCCTACGCTTGTTTTTAATGACACTCCTTTCGTTAGCTCTATTGATAAAGCTAACTTGTTTGTAAGGCAGTTCGCCGCAAATTCCACCTTGCCGGATAGTGTCATGACTCCCCCAATTCTTGAGCGCGTTAGTGATTCTATGGGACAAATCTTTTTTCGCACTCGTACCGTGGCAAGAGTCCTGAAAGATCTCAACATTCATAAATCCGCTGGTCCGGATGGTATCCCCGCTATTATTCTGAAGAGGTGTTCTTCCACGCTAGCAAAATCCCTGCGTAAGCTTTTCTATCTATCCTATTCTTCTGGGCTCGTTCCGAGTAGATGGAAAACAGCATTTGTTCAGCCGATTTCAAAAAAAGGCGACTCTTCTTCTCCCTCAAATTATAGACCGATCGCACTAACGTCCCTTCTTTCCAAGGTCATGGAAACGCTGATTAATTATCAGCTCAAGAAATATCTTGAAGAACAAAAGCTTCTTAATGACCGGCAGTATGGCTTTCGTAGCAATAGGTCCACTGGTGATTTGATGGTTTATCTAACCCAGTGTTTTTCAAACTGTGGGTCGCGACCCCCTGGGGGGTCGCCAAGAGATCATTTGGGGGTCGCGGTCGCAAGCCGGTAAGATTAATAAACAAAAGTCCGGTGCTAAAAAAATTGGAATAAAACAAAAAGAAATCTAGTGCGACATATGTGCCTGTTTATTTTTTAATAAACGTTGAAATCTTGGATTATTTTTCGACACTTTTAAGATTAAATCATTTTCCAAATTAAATCTGTTTATTTTTTAGTTTTAATGTCAAACATTGAAGAGAATTTGACTTCACACAGGTATGAAGTGGCCTCGTTTGCCAGCTTAGGATACTCTCCTCTTCTCTTTATCCAGAAATTGTCAATCGTTTTCAAATTGAATTCCATTCTCAGTATGCCATCTGCAGCTAAATCTATAAGATTTTCTTTCATCTTTACCGATTGGCGAGATTGACTGACATATTCAAAAAAGGATTTAATACCCATCTTTGTCCATCTCCACTTTCAGAATCCAGTTCCGGAAAGTAAGTTAATAGTTTCTTCTCTAAATTTTGCAAACTCTGTACCATGAAATGAATATGAGAGCTTAATGATATCGATTCATCTGATGAAATTTCTTCGAGGATCTTTTGGAAGCAGGGAAAATAATCAAAACTGTTTGTTTCTATAGATTCTGACCATAAACGAAGTTTTGCGAGGAATCCTCTGATTTTATCTTTTGCAGTTATAATGCTTTCTTCTCTCCCTTGGAGGCTCTTATTCAATATGTTTAAGTGGTTGAAAAGCAAGAAATGATAATTTTAAGAGCCAGGTGGGAACAGAAAAATGATCCGAATTTCCAGATTTTGAATGTTGTAAGAACATCAATAATTCGGCTTTTAATTTCAGAACTCTTGTCAATACCTTTCCTCTTGACAGCCATCTGACCTCTGTGTGAAAAAGGAGATTTTGATGGAGTGAACCCATTTCATCACATATGATCCTAAACAGCCGACTTTGCAAGGCCTTGCCTTTAATAGAGTTCACAACTCTAATCAAATCTTTAAGCACATCATTTAATTCAGAAGTTAACACCTTGGATGCCAGAACTTGTCGATGAAGAAAGCAGTGTGTCCATGATACGTTTGGCATTATTAATTTTAATTTTGCAATGAGCCCACTTTTGTTGCCCGTCAAAGCTTTAGCACCATCGCTACAAATAGCAAAACATTTTGTCCAATCAATCTCGTAGTCGCGAGAGCTTTCTTAAAACATATCGTACAAACACTAGCCAGTAGTATTAGCAGGAAGTCTTTGCAAAATAAAATTTCTTCTTCAATGTTTTCCTCTGCTTCAAAACGAACAAATACCACAAACTGTGCACAGTCTGAAATACCAGTAGATTCATCCAGTTGGAAGGCAAAATGTGGACTCTTCTTTAATTTTTCAATTAATTGTTCTTGAATGTCAACGGCCTTGTCACTTATTCTCCGCTTAATTGTATTGTCAGAAAGAGGTATATTTTTAAGTTTATCTGCCTCCTGTTTGCCAAAATAATTTCAACCATATCAAGAGCCGCAGGCAAAATAAGATTCTCAGCAATTGTATGAGGTTTCCCGGCTTTAACGACTAGGTATGCTGCTTGATAGCTAGCTAACAACGCTTTCTCATTGGCACTCGATAACTAAAACAAATTTTAAAACAAAAAGAATCTATCGAACAAAACAGTAAATCAAAATTACAATACATACATTATTTACATATGTAGCAAAATAGATCAAGTATGTACAAAAATCGTAGGTATTTTTCGCGAATTAAAGCCGGTCAGTACATTGTACATACTTACACCGGATGTGCAAGGCTGCAACGGCCTTTTGAGAAACTTGTCCATGATCACTCGTAAATAACACAACACAACACAACACAACACTTTATTTTTAAATAAATACTTACTCTCAGTTGAAAAAAATTAAATTACAATTCTGATGTGCACTTAAGAATTCAAAAAATTAAAATTACTGCAAGGCCTGCTACAATTTTTTTTTTGGCAATACGGGAGAAAATTTGATCGCGAATAAGTAAAATCTTGTGTACTCGTAATTAGACTGGGCTTGAAAAGGGTTCAGTATATGTAGCTTTTTAAATAACTGACAGATTATAATGGGGTAATGGGGGGGCGCCAAAATTTTGTTACTAGCAAAGGGGTCGCGTACTCAAAAAGTTTGAAAAATACTGATCTAACCGAAAAGTGGAACAAATCTTTACATTGTTTCGGAGAAAGTAAAATTATTGCACTCGATATTTCAAAGGCATTTGATAAAGTCTGGCATCTTGCTCTTTTATCGAAAATGCGTGCTTTCGGCATCGACGAATCCCTACTTCTTTGGATTAGAAATTTTCTTTCGAACCGTTCAATACAAGTTGTACTTGACGGATTCAAGTCTGAAACCCACAATATAAATGCTGGTGTGCCCCAGGGCACCAGTGTCCCCAACACTCTTCCTCATTTTTATTAATGATCTCCTGTCTGTAACTTCTAATCCAATTAACTGTTTCGCTGACGATATTACTCTTAGCTTTTCATATTCGTTTTCAGACTCACATCCCTCCTCTTCGGATGTGGAACTGCAACGACAAAATATGATAAGCTCATTAAATCAAGACCTAAACAGCATTGTGCAATGGGGAATAAGAAACCGTGTCGAATTTAATGCTTCGAAAACTCAATGCTGTCTTGTATCGTTAAAGCGTGATATACCCCCTTGCCACTATCTATGAGTGGCACTTGCATTAACGAAACTGAACATCTCGATATTCTCGGTATGTGCATCACGAACCACCTCTTGTGGAACGATCACATACGCGATGTTGCCAAGAATGCCGCAAGATGTTTGGGTTTTCTGAGACGGTGCAAGAAATTTTTCTCTCCTTCTGATCTGGCTACAATCTATAAAACATACGTCCAAAACTTGAGTATAACTCCCATCTATGGGCTGGTGCTCCAGTAACTTATTTAAGTCTCTTGGACAGTATTCAAAGAAGAGCTTTTAAAATGATTGGTGATAATAACATCATTGACTCATTTACGTCACTCCAACATCGTCGTAATGTTTCTTGCCTCACCCTTTTTTACCGTTATTTTAACGGACTTTGCTCTAGTGAAATAGCCAGTTGCATTCCTCCCCTTAAGCAATTCAACCGTAATACTCGCACTTCTAGGAATGCCCATCAATTTACCCTCGAGCCCAACTTCGGTCGTACTACGCGAATGTGGACTTCCTTACCACGCTCTGTCTTTCCCAGTCATTGCAATGTTCAAGAATTCAAAACCAATGTACACCGACACCTCCTTCCTAACCCCTCCCTTTTTTCCTAATGCTCACGCTGTATCTCTGACATATAAAGGGTATAAGAAAAACCTTTGAGTGTGTGCTAATTATAAAAAAAAGAAGAAGAAAAAAGTGGATTACAATAGTAATCCGCGCAACACCGTTCCCGTTCATACTAAGCAGTGCTCAAAATTCAGAATCTTGTGCAGTGTAGCTACTTAACTTACCTCAACCCTACGAGACAACCTAAACGAAAACATTACAAACAAATAAAATAAAAACAAAAACAAACGAAAACGAAACCTGCACACTCCTTAACCTAAACTGCTGACACAAACAAACAATGACTAACAGTATTGAACTCTAAGTAGTTCACCCAAATGTGTAACATATGACACTAGATATTAAGATACAATATTAAGTTCTATTATTATTATTTGTCAACTAGCTGCCCCGGCAGACGTTGTTCTGCCCTATTTTCTTTAAAACAGCACAACATTGGTTTTTTATGTTAATAGTTCTTCCCCCATAGACATTGTTCTGTCAAAAGTTATTGGCCCTTCGCAGTAATAAAATGTACTTCACAGTGATCACTTTATTTATAGATTTATGTCTCCATAATAAACAACGATTACTTACAAATATAAGTTTTCTATTTTGTACATTGCAAGACTTCAGTAGTAGTAGTAATAATGTGGTATTTTCATTGAAATGTCTTATCGTATACGATATTTTTTGTTTGATTACCTGGCGTGTAAATAAATAAAGTTGTCGGTTTTCCAGATTGACGCCGCAAACACTCAACGACTGACCCCGTTATTTATGTTTATGCTCTTAGCAAAAGCAAGCCACACTGGAAATTGCAGTCGTTTAAATTCAAACGGTAGGTCAGTTAGTACCATTGAGATGCTCTCCATTATATTTTCCCTTTAGAATGGTTGCTTTGATCACATTGTTCATAGCCCAGTCAAATAAGCCAGAAAAAGGGGCAAACCTCGGAATGGAAGCGAATAAGCTGAAAATTTACACCAACCTTTATTTTGATGTTCTAATGACCGACAAAAAAGTCTCATATCATATCGTGTCGGCGTCACAAGTTATTCGAGGTCAAAGGTCAGGTAAATCGGTTTTTTGCAATTATTTCGTTTTCTATGCGAAATACCGCGTTCGAGGTTATTATGAATACAATTTTCATCTCAATCATTTTTTTATAACTCCAACCATTCTCGAGATATAGCGCGGAGAGTGAAAATTTAAAACGTAGATACTTAGCATCAGAGCTGTAAAAAATGCAATCATTTTTGTATTGCAGTTAAATGATTGAAAAGACTTACATTTTGAATAATTTGACTTCATGTCAGTACTTAACTTCGAAAAAAAAATCACAGTTAATTTTGAAGTCTTTTGTAAAAAAATCATTTAGAGCAGTTAAAAGACTTAAAGTCAAAAGAATGCATTACTTTTTACTGCTCGCATTCTTGTAAGTCTTTTAAAAGTCTTTTACATTCTTTGCATTCATTAAGTCTTTTGATTGCATTCAATGTAATGCAGTCATTTGAATGCTTTGAAGTCTTTTTACTGCTTGAAATCTTTTTATTGCTTGAAGTCTTTTGAGTGCTTTAAGTCTATCTATATAGTTTATCATCAGGTTCCTTACGACTAGCATTTACTTTGCTCTTTTGATTATTAAATTCATATTGTACTCGTAGTTAGCCTCACAAATACAAAGTCTATCAAAAATTTAAAAAAAAATCCATTTATACATATATATTTACGAAATTTATTTTTATTAAATAAATTATATTAAAAAAAAAAAGATACAAAAAATTACATTAATAAACACAAACTAAGCAAATCATTTAACATCTTTTCACAAAATAAATCAAAAAAATATTTTCATATTATTCTCCTTAAGTCTCTGTCACTGCTATACATCCTCCGTGTCACAGTCACTGCTATACATATAATCGGAATCACTGTAAGAAAATGTATTACAATTCATACATTTATAATCATTTAGTATCAATTTATACCAATTATACTTACTGTCTTAAATCTACAATATCACTTTCATTGTCCGTATCATAAAAATCGTAGAGTCTTGTAATATAAAAATGATTTTTTGACATGTAGCGATAAGATTATCACAAAGTTCCAATTTGATGGCAATAATTCGACTAATATCGAATGAAAGGAATTGGAACTGTTGAAATGAAATCATCAACAGGGATTTTTTGATTTCGTTTGTCTGTTCCAAAAACATTTGATATTTTTGTAGGTGATCATTGACGCGCCATCTTTTAATATACTTCGCAAAATTTGAATTAATCTGAAAATGTGTACGGTCTTAATTTTCCAGTAGGGACACTAACATTGTTAGCATTAATTGATTGGGCTGCTACGAGTATATTATGATAGCTACCGTTAGGAAAATTTAAATAAAAACCTATCAAATTAAGTTTGAACGAACTCAGCCATTTCAATTCAATTTACACAAACATGTACTTCTCATTATTTGAATAAAAACGTTAAAACCACATTTCCGCAATTTTTCTATACCATAAGAAAAAATGAGAGTTTTCATTCAATCAACTTAATTCAAAAAGAAGTGAAAGCATACAATTCAGAAATTTAAAAAAAATATACAACAAAGGAAGGCTAATGTTGCACGTTGTTTTTAATAATAATTTAGTTTATATTTGAGTTAGTTTTTTTTTTTGAAAAAGTGTTTCTCCTGCCCGAACTAAGAACACCTACACAAACGTCTCTTTTAGAAGCCACCTTATATGTTTTAGCCTATGATCACACCTTCTGCACAATACATTCATAAAAAGTAGTCTTTAGACTTCAAGCAGTAGAAAGACTTCAAGCAGTAAAAAGACTTCAAAGCATTCAAATGACTGCACTACATTGAATGCAATCAAAAGACTTAATGAATGCAAAGAATGTAAAAGACTTTTAAAAGACTTACAAGAATGCAAGCAGTAAAAAGTAATGCATTCTTTTGACTTTAAGTCTTTTAACTGCTCTAAATGATTTTTTTACAAAAGACTTCAAAATTAACTGGGAATTTGTTTTCCAAGTTAAAGTATTGCATTAAGCAATGTTAATGCATTCCCAAAATTCAGTCAAATGAATGGGACTTTTCGCGATGAAATACCAAATGATTGCATTCTTTTACAGCTCTGCTTAGCATTTTATGCATAATGACTGATTTGTGTTTTATATGTGATTAACAGCTCTCGGAAGGAGAAAGAATTTACATTAAAAAAGCTGAGAGATGTCATTACAGGCTATATTCCTGATGATAAAACAATAATTTCAAAATTAAGGGAAAGATATTTAACTGAAGTAATAATAACGACGAAAATAGGATCATTTACAATTATTTGTTTTCGTGATACGCAAGCTAATATTTTATCTAATGCTTGGTATAATAATAAAAAAGGCACTGGGTAGAAGAACGAATGCGTGTAGTAGAATTTACAGCTGCAATTATTAGAGAAGATATCGTCGAGTCTAAATCTTATCCGCCTCCAAGTAAAATGATCTACAATTTACTTGTCGACGCCGCCGCACAGTGGGCATAAATCGTGATTTAAGTGGCCAAAAATATTTTTTTTTTGTTTTCGAATCACATAAGTTTAATTTTAATTAATTAAAGAAATATTTATACGTAAAATATATGACATTTTTTTAAATAAATATGCTCAGGTTAAGAGAAAAATAAATTCAAAGTGAGAAAAACTTATATATCGATGTATGAAGCATTTTTGGCACAATTTTTATTTGCGGATTTTCTTGAAAATCCTTTTGGAAAGTAATTGAATTCATTACAGCTAATTATTTCACATATTTATTTGTTATAATACGCAAAAAAAATATAAAGAAACGTTAAGTAGCTAGTACCGTTTGATTTTGAAACACCCATCTTAATTTTACTCAATTTTCCAGTTTATAAAGGCGATACAAAAATTCACAACTTTAATTTGTTTACGAATTGAAAATTGATTATGTGCTCTATCGAAAGATTTATATCCGCATGTATCCGCATTTACGAGTTAAGCCTAGTACTCACCTAGCGTGAAATGAAAAATAAATAAGTTCCAAATTACACGCGAAGAATAAAAATGAAAATAGAATAAACTTTTCCACGTGAATTTTTGATACTCACTTTGAATGAAAAAAAAATGACAATTATTTTTAAGCTGATTCGTTCTTTCTGTTTATAAATTTTCAATTTTTTGTTTTGAAACAAAATATTCAAATCAACTGACAAATGTCACAGTTTTCCACGTTGCCTTAAACTTTTTCCTGATGGTTGTACATTGAGAAATGAAAATCATAGCGTGGAAAAAGTTGTGGAACATATTTGTTTTTCCAATCCACATTTTAGTACTCACCTCTCGTTGCGGATTTCATGCCAGTGAACCAGCAGTCACTTTTATATGAAATTTTCATTTTCACTTGAACTGAGTACTAGCCTTTAGAGCGAAAAAACATTTTACATAGCGACTCTTCTGTATGCAAAATCTTACATGTTGTACTGTAACCATGTACCAAGACTGTCGTTCGTCTCCAATGAAGATGCCCAAACAATTTAATATTCACCTATTCTGGGTGCCGGGACACAGGGACATCCCGGGGAATTGTAAAGCCAACGAACTCCCAGAACTGGAACGGAAATGCCTTTCTTGCCCGTTAGGGTAAACATTATAGGTATGCCTGTAGCTACAAGTAAACTTATGCTGAAGCGAATTGCTCTGGAACAATCAAACACAAGATGGCCTAACACTACCACATGTTTGGCGACCAAACAAATCTGGCCCAAACTACATTTGAAGCGGTCAATGTATTTATTTTCCCTCAGTAGATCCCAGATCAGCTCCGTAATAGGTGTCATACTATGTGTACTATGGGTGTTTTTCTTTTTTAGTTCAGAGTAGAAGCTGAACTGTCAAACAAAAAATCGTGTTTCTTTTTTAGCTCAGAGTGTATAACAGTTCAAATTTATGTTTCTTTTTTCGTTTAGAGCGTGTTCAGAGATTGTTCAGAGCGCACTCTATGAGCTCGGTATAAAATAGCTGAGCAGACAGAGTTAAATGCTGAAATCATTTTGACAGACAGGAAAAGAACTCAAAAACTCGCTTATGTTTATAAAATAATTCAGAGCTCTTAGAACACGCTCGATTCGGAGAAAGTTCAGAGCATGTTCGACATGCTCGTGCTCTGTTCAGTGCTCTACTCTGAATGAAAAAAGAAAAACGCCCTATGAAATGATTTTTGCAGGAGTTGCTTGGACGAGGAGGAAGAGGAAACAGTCCCACACCTTCTTTGCACATACCCAAACGCAAACTTCATCTAGGAGAATATTTCTATAACGAACTAAGCGATCTAATAAATACAGACATTAAAAGTTTCCTTCGCTTCATTAGAAGCTCCAAATGGTTTTAACTAGTAGGGAACCTTTTTGTTCCATATAAGATCGTGACAGCCACTTTAACCTTACCTAACCTTACATACCATATTGTTTTTATTTAGTGCGGTTAGTAAATTTACTTGCACTTATTTTCTGTGGTATGCTCTTTTTATGTGGTTCTCATTAATTGTTCCGTTACATTTAATAATTGGATGATGGAAATGACCAAATTGATTTAAGGTTTTGGTTACTATTCTTAAACAAAGTGTTGGCTTGAAGAGGACAAAATGGGAACTACAAATTTCTTTTTGAGTGTTTTTGTGAAGACCAAAAGGGCAAACCTAAGAATTTCAAACAAATAGTTTACTGGTCACTATTTGTTGGATCTTCAAGAAAGTTCTTTTAAAATAAGTTTTGTATCCAATTTAAGTCAATATTGAATAATTTGTCATCCCACATTAACAGGGAGAAAAACAACTTTTTTTTTATTATTTTAAAATCAAAATAACACATATGTATTTGATAAATTATATATTGAAAGGTACTTAAATAAAGTTACAAACAAAAAAAAATTATAAAAAAAACTCAACTGGTTCAAAAGTTATGGATTTTTGACCACTTAAACCACGCTTTCTGCCCACTGTGCGCCGTTTAGTATAGACTTTACATATACGGATGCGCGCTACCCACTCTCCGCGTTATATCTCGAGAATGGTTGGAGCTATAAAAAAATGATTGAAATGAAAATTGTAGATAAGTGTATGATCTACAAAATTCATTATAACCTCGAACGCGGTATTTCGCATAGAAAACGAAATAATTGCAAAAAACCGATTTACCTGACCTTTGACCTCGAATAACTTGTGACGCCGACACGATATGATATGAGACTTTTTTGTCAGTCATTAGAACATCAAAATAAAGGTTGATGCAAATTTTCAGCTTATTCGCTTTTATTCCGAGGTTGAAGGCTAATTTGACTGGGGTATCAGTAATTTTTTCATTGTGTACCGTTGCAAAGTCGCGGTTGGTTGATATTTCGTAACATTATGACCACCGATCCTACTTTTAATTGAAGATTATGGGGAGGTAATCCAGGCAAATCTAGTGTATGTCCTTAATTCACTGGCAATTTCATTTTGGATTTTGAAATTTATTTCATTTACATCCGCATTTTTGGCAGCTAATATAGCTCGTTCACTCAACCAACAATGATCTCTATAATTTTTAACGACATTTGGGAACACCTTTTCTATAAGCTCAGTTTTTGATTCTGTAAACTGACAAAAATTGACAAGAAATGTAATGTAGCCTGTCATAACATCTACATGGATTTTAACATTACCAATGAGTTGTTTTAACAATATTTCTCCAGATCGATCATTTTGCACTCCGACACGCATATTCTCGCGTAGTATCTTAATTTTTTTCACAACCGAATCGGTTTTGATTGTTTCGCAGATCTTTCAGAGTTCTGTCTACTGCCTCCAAAGACTTTTTATGTGCCATCGTGCATTCATTCCAAACTATCAACTTGCATTGCGGCAAAACCTTTGTCAGTGCAGAGTTCTTCGAAATATTGATAGTCGGAGTTTCGTTGCTTTGAATATTCATTGGTAATTTAAAATTTGCGATCCTTAAGGGTACGTTTATACATGTGTATATTGGGTATTTATGAATTCATATAAACAATGAAATATTAAAGATACTTTGAATTCATAAATACCCAATATACACATGTATAAACGTACCCTTAAGGATCGCAAATTTTATGCTTAGTACATGAACATTTACATGTAACAAAATAATGTGTATACAATTATTTTTGTTTTATTTGGGACTTGTGTCCCATTTTCAACAAAAAAATTCGGGATTTATGTATGTCTCAGTACGGTGGGTGGATCATAAGTCCCGAAAAAAAAAATTCGTGACTTATGTCCCGGGGACTTATGTCCCTGCGCCAATCTATATTATGCACATACACATGTATACATATATACATGTATAAAACCCCTGTAAATAGAAATACAACAAAATTCAATATAAAACGGATTCCCTCGCCGACTTTTCAAAAATACGAGTACTTGTTGCGCGCTCCGAAAAACGTCTTCAAAAAACTTTAGAAAAAAGATGAAGTTCGAATTTCAAATTCAGTGTTAGACCATCGTATTCTCCATAAAATTTACGATTTTTTTTAGGCAGAACAAAAAAATCGATTTTTTTTAACTTCTAATTGTATTTCTCCGCTTAATGACTGGCGCTGTGCGTTTGTATATTATCAATGGATCAGAAGGGAAAAGCAACCTATTTATAACATCCGTCATATTATCAAAAAGTTGTAATGCAATCGCAACAAGAGTAGACGTGTTTTTCCTCAGCGGGCATATCATTTAAAGTTTTGTTTTATTTTTTTTCTTTCTGATTATATAAACTCCTGTGTTAAGTATCAAACTGTGTCAAATAATACTAAATCTCTAACAGTTTATACAAATATATAAGAGTACGATATTTTCTTATACAACAAAAAGTAATTACAACCACATTAATGTCAAATGACAAACGAAATAGACTAAATTCTGAGCTTAACTACATAAAACCAAACTCACCTCGATATTACAAATAAAGATCTTTTTGACACTAAAAACTTCTTTCAAATTTGCACAAGTGAGCTTTCCTATCTTAAAAATCAGTTAAAGAATATTAAAATAAATCATTATTATTATTTGGCATCCCCCGCACACCCGAAGAAAATCTTAAAACGTACTTCAATCACACTCTATTAACATTAATCCACCCGCACTAAATGACATTTTTCGCACTTCCGGTGACAACTCAAATATCGTTATCAGATTCAGATCACCATATGAACGTAATTTCGTTTTAACTTCGATTGCCAAATATAGGAAGATAAATAAAAAACAATTATGCCTTAGTGATCTTGGGCTTGGTTCTAATTCACCGATTTTTCTTCGCGAATGCTTAGCAAAAAACAATAATAATATTCTGCGTGCAGCACTACAATTGAAAAAAAAACATAACAAACTGTCTTCACTTCTTCAGTGTTACGTCTTGTGTATGTCAAATTTCACTCTGATGTCGAAGCAGTTCAAATTGAAAACATCAAAAGACTTAAGTAATTGCCAAGTCCCATGAATGATTGATTGCTGAATATTTTACATTATCATTATTATTATTTTGTTTGTTTTTTTTTTTATTTTTTTTTTCATACTTATATTTTTTATTATATTTATTATTTCTCCTCAATTTTTTTTCTTTTCGCTTGCTTTTGGTAATTAAACTTTTTCTATAACTTTAACTTTTCTCTCTTTTTATTCTAAATTATTTAAATCTTCTTCCTATATTTTTTGTTTTTGTTTTTAATGAATAATTTAACACGTCCCACGTATCCTACCATCATGATAGATATATCCAGTGTGGTGTTGCTGGTTTTCATCCTTATTCGGTTTCTGCGACTTATTGTCGAATCAATTAATGGGCGACTTATTGGACACTATCCATTTTTGTTTCTCATCAATGGTTGGTATCAATGAGTCAAATTATAAAGATTCTGCAAACGATTGGAACAATGCGCGTACAATGTTAAATATTATTTCCACTCAGCATTCTGCCTTGCAAATTTGCCACATAAATGCTCAGAGTTTATTACCCAAGTTGTATGAATTTCGAAACTTATTTGAAGGTTCAAAAGTCGATGGTTTGCATTTCTGAATGTTGGCTATATAGCGAATTGAATGACTTTTATTGCTTAAATGATTTTCATAAGCCATTTCGGGCTGATAGAGTTGGACGAGTTGGAGTAAGGCTCCAGGGGGTAGTAAAATTGATTTTGTTTTCATTGCAATCATGTGCAGGATTAATAAAATTCTACTTGGATCAATATATAGACCGAACAGGAATATTGATATCTCACCGATAAGTTCTATTTTAGATGAGTTATCATATGTATCTCCTTTTGTTATTGTGGTGAGAGATTTTAACTGCAATATTCTTCAAGATTCAAGTCTGGTTGATTGTATGCGAGCCTTTAATTTATTTCCTGTAAATACTTCTTTACCTACTCATTTCACAAAGTCTAATAGCAGCCTTCATGATTTATTTTCCGTGAGTCATCTTTATAATGTTCTTCATTTTAATCAACTCTCAGCGGCAAGCTGTAGACAAAAATATTGTTACATTTCTTGTTTTATTAGATTTCTCGAAGGCATTTGATACAGTGAACCATCATGTTTTATGTAAAAAGCTTAGCAATTTATTTAATTTTTCACGTTCTTCCCTAAATTTGGTTTCGTCTTACCTGAATAAGAGGTGTCAAGCAGTTGTGTCAAATAACTCTGTATCGGAGTTTCTTCTACTAAACAGAGGTGTCCCGCAGGACTCAATATTGGGTGCTCTTTTCATTACAATGTTTATAAACGATCTGCTCTTGAGTACTTTAAACTGTTCTATTGACATGTATGCCGATGATGTTCAAGATCGAAAAAGCTTTCCTTTAGGTCTCGTTGAAAATGCAGCTCACGAAGTTAACGAAGACCTTAACAGAATTCTATGTTGGTCTCGATCTAATCTCTTATGTTTGAATCCCTCTAACTTATATCTTAATGACACCAATTGAATTTGTTAAATCTGCTAAAAATCTAGGCATATTATTCAACACGACACTTTCATGGAATGATCACATTATGGAAGCTTACGTTATCATTCTTGCAAAAAAAACTTGTTCTACCAATATTTCTATTTGGTTGCGAAATATTTACATAGTAATTGTGACTCTATTCATAAAAGGAAATTAAATGTTGCTTATAATTGTATTGCTCGATATATTTATGGATAAAGAAATTATAATCATATTTCTCATTTCGCTTAACTCATTAATGGTATTTACAATTTGGCTTACAACTAATAAGATACTACATACTCGTATGTATGAAAATTTAAATTTGTTGGCTCATAGGGGGCCTAACTAACAGTGACTTAAGTTTAATTATTTGTATATAAAATTTACGTGACGAAAAAAATTAAATTTAAAAGGTCGCTGGTGATTTGGTGATTTTTGTGGGTTGTGGGCAGGGATGGCGTTTTAGCCGCGGTGGTAGGCTGACCCAATGTCAGCGTAGAACGAGACTACTTCCTCGTTGTCCATGATTACGTTGTCATCCAGAGTTTCCATCACACTGAGGTACCTCGGTTCGGAATGTCGTTGTTCTGTGGTCATCCTCATAAGCTGATTCGGGTAGTCGATGATATTCCCTATTCGTTTCTTCGTTGAATGAACTAGATATTTGAAGCAGACAAGTTCCGATTTGGAAGCGTTGATTCGGATGCCCCATTTCTGGTAGAATTGGAAGTCTGTTAATGTGGTTTTCTACTTTTTGGATAGCAATTAGTGGTGACATTGATGTGGCGTAGGTAGTCATCAGCATACAGAAGCTTCTCGCATCCAATAGGTGAAGGTTGGTCTGAAGTCATCAAGTTCTAGAGGAAGTGGCCTAGTTTTGAGCCTTGGGCGACTCCAGCTCTGATGGTCTTCATGTTTGACTTGCAGTTATCTACTTGAACGAAAAATTTCCTGAAAGGTAGGAAAGAAAAGAGAATTTTTATTAATGGCGGAGGTACTTGCATAAAATGAAGTTTGTGGATTAGGCCGTCTATCCACACGCTATCGAATGCTTTCTCGACATCCAGAAAGCTCAGACGGTGACACGATTACTGTGAAGGGCTGTGGTGAAATTTTACGAGTAGGTGCAAAGTTGAGTGTTTTTCTCGAAAGCCGCATTGCATGTCAGGGATGATGGAATTTTCACAGCAGAATTTCTTCAGTCTTCGTAGGATTACTTCTTCCAGTAATTTACTGATGTTGTTGAGAAGTAATATTGGCCTGTAGTTGGAAGTACCTTTCTTCGGAATTGGCACATTCTTTGCTGTTTTCCACTTCTGAGGAAAGTAACAGTTGTTGATGCAGTTGTTTAAAATGATTGTGAGGAAAATCATTACTGCATGTGGCAGCCTTTTCAAGATGTAGTGGACCATCTAGTCCAGCAGACTTTGTTGGCTTAGAACTGCCGATGATTTCTACAACCTCCTCTAGATTGCATAAATGTGGACTGTCGGTGGGATCATTTGCTGGATTGATGATATTAAAATTTATTTTATCCAGATTTGGTCGCAGTGTTTTTCGAACTGTTGAGTCAACTTCTTGTAAGAAAGTTGGGTCAGTAGCAGTGGCGGCTGGTGGGTTGTTGAACAGGTGGTGCATTTTACTTGCTCACTAAGTAGGTATTAAGATTAGAAATCGCAAAAAAAAAATAACAATTTACATGTATGTATATGTTGATTTTTTATTATTTTGTATAATTGCTCGAAGAATTTCGACTATGTATAAAACTGACACACTTATTACATTTAGCAAGGAATCATGTTTTTTATTTTTTCACTTAAAAGCGTCAAATCGTGGATTCAGGTTTCTGTCTAAATCGATTCTCCGCCAAAAATATTGCATGTAAAATTTAAAAAGGGCCTTGGCGATCCGGCTAATTTTATATTAACTTTATTTTAAAAAGATTTATTACTGTCTTTAATACACCTAATTAATGTTCATTTTATCCCACACCACACACTGTACACAGTACAGAATCAAACCAAAACCAAAATAAAAAACAATTACTAACCTAACTCCTACAAACCAACAATATTTAACCATTAACGGATTGAGCGAAACAACATTACGTATTCGCAGGCGTAGCCCATTCTAGTCAAATCGGTTTGATCTCGTGCGCTGCACGAGAGCAGGCTCATTTCTCGATACATTTCAATGAAATATCTTTTGTCTCACGCGTCAGGGATATTAGCTTGCAACTCATACAAGTTATATTAGCAGTCCTCGTGCGCTCGCCGAAGCGCACGAGAATTTTTACTTGCAGGGAAAGTAAGTCTTAATAGTAAAGCAAAGCGCTTACATTGTTTCGTCATAATTGGAAATTTTACTTGTTTATGTTCTTGTATGTTTAAAAAATAAATATTAATATGGTAATCTAAAAATAAGGATGCAGTAATATTTTGTAATTTTTAAATCTTTTGAATTGGTGGTTCAGCGCACGGGCGCACTTAAGATACAGCCGCCACTGGTCAGTAGGTGGATTTGGTGTGAAGTTTCCTTGGAAGTATTCGGCGAACGCTTCCACCTTGTATTGGGCCGAAGTAGCTTCAGTATCATTGCTGATGATGGTTTCAGGTATTTGTGGCTGTTTTCTAATGATCTAATGGTCCTGGCTTGATTGCTTTCAATCTTTTCTGGTATTGGATATTATTGTGGTATTGAATGGAGTTCCGGAACATGATGTACGATCTGGTAGTTTCTGTTGGTTGTATTCAGTTCACTTTGATGGATCCGCTGGAGACGTTTTCTTAGACGTTGTCTGTGAGCATACAGATTTTTAACGTACTCGGGAAGGTGCTGGTACCTATCCTTTGACGTTTTAGACTGTTTTTGCTTGTCCAGGGCATCAGATACGGCATGTTCAAAGTTGACAATTGCTGCATCGATTTCGATATCCAGAAGATTCCTGTCTGAAGGTGGGAGAGTTAAGATGTCTTCGATGTCTCTGTGAAGTCTATCAATATGCAGCCGTCTGAAAGCTTAGTAATTTCCAATCTACCAACTAGTTTATGAATTAAATTTTTTTTTAATTTACAAGTCACTTAGTAGGTTGTGAATAAATTTTTTTTTATTCATAAGTCACTAGCTGTTTCATGACTTAAATTTTTTTTAATTCATAAGTACTTTGTGGTAGTGAATTAATTTGTTTTTAATTCATAAGTCACTTAGTAGGTGTTGAATTAATTTTTTCTTAATTCTTAAGTCACTAACTTGCTTATGACTTGAATTTTCTTAATTCATAAGTCACTTATTAAAAAATGATTTAATTTTTTCTTCAATTCATAAATCACTTAGTAGCTTATGAATTAAATTTTTTTAAATCTTATGAATTAAATTTTTTTAATTCACAAGTTATCTACAGACTTATGACTTATCGCTTTTTTAATTCAAAAATTCGCAACCCTGATATGTACTTCTCTCGAGGACACCGTTGAGAATTTGGAGTTCATTGTGAATATTTCTCATGCCGGATTGGCACTTGAAATAGACACTGATGATGATAAGGGTTTCATATCTTCCAAGTCTAATTGTGACAGCAGTGGCTTCGCTGGTTCTGAGACCTGTGATAGTGGCTTCGGCGGTGTTGGGACAAATCTTCTTTTTTACGTAGATTGCAGTTGCTCTACGGCCCTCATCTTTTTCCTTTCGGAAGGTTTTGAAGCCGGCCATGTCGATGTTGTTGCGTCTGGTGACGTTGGTCTTACTGATGAGAGCGATGTCCGGGGTGTTGTTTTTCATCCATAAATTAAATGTCGTTCTCTTCTCAAGGCTGTACAATGAATTCGCTGAGCTGAGCATAATTCGATAGAACTGCACTCCGAGTTTTTCCAATGACCATGAGTAGGTCGGATCGAAAAATCCTTTGGACTTCGGTGTTCAGGTTCGTTGGTGGGGTTGTTGTTGGTTTGGTTGGTCCAATCCTTGGTGTTGTTGCTTGGGGTGTGATCACCTTCGCTGTTGTCGTTTTCTGTTGTTGCTGTTGGCTCCTGGAATTGGTTGGTTTCTGCGAAGAACCGCCTTTCAAATTTGCTGCAAAGCTGATTGTGCAGGACGTGTAACCAAACATGCTGATTTTGCAGCAAATACCTGTTGTGCCTTTTTTCTGCTGACATTTTGTTTTATTTTTCAGTGAGTCTTGCCGTGTTGGGCAGCACTTGAAACTGGCTGGATGACCCTACTTTTTGCAGTTGGCACATCATACATCGAACACAGGTTCATGATCCTCTTTACACTTGACGCACACGTACTGGCATCCGCAGTTGGTGTCAAGGTGTCCAAAACGCTGGCAGTTCCACACTGAACAATGTTATCGGTCAAAATGAAAATGGTATCAAAACGACAATTCTTTGTGTTCTCAGTCCTCTTATGGAATTCTCTTCCCCTTGCGCTTCGAATGATGGGTTGTACTAAGCTGTTTAGGATGAGACATAGGCAGTACTTGGAAGGTCTACGATGATGATGATAGGATGTGTGTTATCTGTGTGCCCTTTTTTATTTTTTATTTTATAGTATGAATACCTTTAAATTTGTAAATTTAAATATTTTTTTTTAATCTTAATTTACTACTTACTTACTTAACCGGCTTCCGATCCATGGAGGGTCTCTGCCTGAGTTATTGCGGTCTTCCATCGGTTGCGATCCCTCACGAGCTCCCTCCAGTCGTCGGGACCAAGCGCTCTTGTCTGACACCACCTGGTCCCTGTAGCGGAGGTTCGGTCTTCCTCGTCGTCTCGAACCTGGGGGCTGGGATTCAAAGATTTTCTTGGCTGGAGCGTTGTTGTCCATTCGCTCGATGTGGCCGAGCCAGTGTAGACGTCGTGTTTTGGATTTTTGGACTACATCCACATTTTGGTACAGCTCGTATAATTCACGATTGAATCTTCTCCTCCATTCGCCCTCTTCGCATATAGGACCAAATATCCGCCGAAGAATTTTTCTATCGGAAGTGCCCAGTATCAATTCCCTTTTTTGACTTATCGTCCAGCACTCGGCGCCGTAGAGTAGAACTGGTAAACTAAGCGTTTTGTATAGCGTGCACTTTGTCTTTCGAGAAAGGAGTTTTGAACCCATCTGTTTGGCCAAACCGAAGTAGCAGCGGTTTGCTAAGATAATTCTTCGTCGGATTTCCACTAAGGTGTCATTAGTGGGATTGATGTTCGTTCCGAGGTAGGTGAACTCCTAGACTACCTCGAAATTACTGCTACCAACAGTGACGTTTTGTCCTAGGCGATGGACAGATGAGGCTTTGTTTGTTGAAAGCATATTCTTTGTTTTGTCCTCTTTAACTTCAAGACCAACGCGTTTCGCCTGTTCATCAATAGCTGTGAACGCTTCTAGCACAGCTCGCTTGGAGCGGCCGATGATATCGATGTCGTCCGCATAGCCAAGCAGTTGGGAAGACCTGTTGAAGATAGTGCCTTCCAGGTTACCACCACTCTTGCGCACTATCTTCTCTAGGACTAGGTTGAAGAAATTACATGATAGCGCATCTCCTTGTCGGAAGCCTGTACATGTCTGGAATAGCTCGGATGAGCTGTTACCCATTTGCACGTTGCACCGCGTATTTTGTAACGTCATGCGGCATAGCTGGATCAGTTTTTTCGAGATCCCGAGTTCCGACATCGCCAATAGAAGCTCTTGGCGACTTATGCTGTCATATGCGGCTTTAAAGTCGATTAAAAGATGGTGGGTCTCGACTTGAAATTCGTTGGTCTTTTCCAGGATTTGCCTCAATGTGAAGATTTTGTCTATCGTTGATCTGCCTGGCCTCACGCCACACTGGTACGTGCCGATTATAGTGTTGCAGAAAGGTTTTAGGCGCTCACATTGTACGGCGGATAGGATCTTGTAGGCAACATTAAGCAGGGATATGCCCCTGTAGGTTTTGCAGGACATAGGATCGCCTATTTTGTAGATTGGGCATATGGAGCTATTTGACCAGTCGTCGGGCATACTTTCCTCCTCCCACACTTGGTTGATGAGCTGATGCATGCACCCTACCAGGACATCTCCTCCATACTTAAAGAGTTCCGCAGGTAGGCCATCCGAGCCTGCGGATTTGTTATTCTTAAGCTTGCGGATTGCTTTCTTAACCTCTCCAGTACTGGGTAGTGGGAGTGGATCTTCATTGACTGGTCTTATGCTTCTTTGCTCCCTTGTGGTTTCGTCTAAATAATGCCCACTAAGCAGCTGCTGAAAATGCTGCTTAAACACGTCTACAATTCCCTATGCTTCGGTGACTAGGTTCCCTTCGCTGTTTTGAAGAGCTAGCGTGCCGGTCCTATAACCTGATGCCAGTTGTTTGGCTGTTTTGTAGAACCGGCGGGTGTTTGTAGCGGTGCTAGACTCCTCGAGATACCTGAGCTGAGGAGCTGCGGCTGCTCTTTTCTTTCTGGGCAGGGTTTTTTCTCTTTCCTTCTCTTTTCACGGTACTCCTCTTCTGCTGCTCTTGTTTTCCGTTGCAGCACTTGCATTCGTGCATTTTCCGTCTCCTGTTTCAATACCGCGTATTCATTATCATACCACGGGTTCTTTTTCCTAGGTGGTTGATAGCCTATGGTGGTCTCGGCTACCTCCTTAATGATGTCGCGGTACTGGCTCTACTGGTTGTTGAGGCTTGTGGCTGGGGGAACGGCAGAGAGTTTTCCGGTCAATTGCTCACTGTAGTCTCTGGCTATCTCAGGTGTGCTAAGGCATGCAATATTGAATTTCTTTCTTTGGGTTCGCACGTCCAAGATGTTTATTACAGCACGTGGTCGATTTGGTTGGCGGTTCGACCATCAGGAGATCGCCAGGTTGCTCTATGTATCCTTCGCCTAGGGAACCTAGTGATACTTATCACCGTATTCCAAGCTGCAGCAGAGTCGATTAGTCGGAAACCGTTATCTGTTGTCATTTCGTGGCGGCTGTGCTTTCCAACTAATCCGCCAAAGATATTTTCGTTCCCGACTTTAGCATTGAAATTTCCGAGCACGACTTTGACATCGTACTCCGGACAGGCTCCGTAGGCTCCGTCCAGGAGGTCGTAAAAATCCTCCTTGTTAGATTCCTCAGCTTCATTGGTAGAGGCGTGTGCACATATTAGGCTGATGTTTTGAAAAGTAGCTTTGTTGGGGATCACAGCCAGGCGATCACTAATCGGCTTAAAATCGAAGAATTTTGTTCTGAGTCGATTTCCCACGACGAATCCGCATCCTAACATGTGCATTCTTTGATGACAACTGTAATAAATGTCGCAATCTTTTTTTTTCGCTATTCGTGATCCTATCCATCGTATCTCCTGGATCGCGGTAATGTCTGCCTTATACCGCGAGAGGACAGTTTCAAGTTTTTGAGTAGCACCTGGTGTGTAGAGTGTCCTAACATTCCAGGTGCATACTCGTAAATCGTAGTCCATTTTCGTTCCGGGTCTGGTTGCCATTTGAGGGGGGTCGTTATCCGAGGGTTCTTGCGTCTCTCTCATAATGATTGGTATTTTTTACTGTGGCCGGGTCGTTAGCCCGACGCACTAACTTCCAATCTGTAGGGCCATGGGCTTAGTGTTGCAATTGTTTCCTTAGTCAACACTCGCACTTACAAGTTTAGTAAGTCACGACATAAAGCCAAGACCAGTATCCGGCGGTTACCAACGAGGAGGTAATGTAAGCACTTGATGTGTAGGAAAATATACAGCTCGAAGCCTCCAGTTTCTACAGCATCCAACCACCAAATCTTAATTTACTCCTTTTTAAATTTAAAATAAAATGCACGACTGGATTGCACGAACTTGCTCTTATGTAAAAGTACTTTGGAATTTAAGATACATTTTATAAATATAAAACATGGATTTAATGAGATAATAATGTTCAAATGCATAAAATTGCCGTCTGGTTTCCGGAAAAGTATGAATTTATGCAAATAAACTTTAAAAAATCGTTTTATTACTAAATAAAATTTTTATATAAGAAATTTCTCTAAAATTTTTCAAGAAAAAAATGTGGGATGCGAATTTTAAGTATTTAATAATATTGGTTTTAAGAAATAATTTCAAAAAATAATCGTTCATAGGTTTTGAAGATATTGATTTAATTTTTTTTTTTTTTTTTTTTTAACCCAATAAATATTTTTTCGAATATTTTTATATACAATATTATTTAAAACTTAAGGGGACTCCTGCTAAAAATTTTGGGTTAAAATCCTTACAGCCGTTAATGAGAAAGTCGAAAATCAAAAAAAACGGGTCTATGGCAGGTACCCCTAATAACATTTTGCCCCAAAATTTTTTCTGACCAAAATGTAGACCATGTCCATAATGTCACACTTAATTTTTTTTTATCAAAATCGTTAGAGCCGTTTTCGAGATAAATAAGATTTTGCATTACGGGTGTATGGGGGGTACCCTTAGTTTTGGAGCTAAAAAAAAATTTCAATTTCTCCTCTAGGGAATCACCGAAGACTCTTAACTACCGAGATTGAAAGAAATAGGTCCAGTGGTTTAGGCTGTAGTGAGAGGTACAGACATACAGACACACTGAAACATGTTTTTTGTGTACTAAACTTTCCTTAAAATTTTTATAAAAAAAAATGATATGCAAATTGTTATTATTTAATAAAATACATTTTTAAACGTAATCTAAAAATTTAATCGTGAATCGGTTTTCAAGATATTGAATTTTCAAAAAAAAAATTGTATTATTTTTTTAAAAATCCAAAAACTATTTTTTCGAAAAAATTTTTGGTTTATATTTTTTCAAATGCAAAGCAGCTCCTGCATAAAAATTTTGGTTAAAATCGTTAGAGCCGTTGGTGAAAAATTCGAAAATCAAAAAAACCGTTCTATGACAGGTACCCCTAATAACATTTCCCCCCAAATTTTTTTTTTACTAAAATATAGTCCATGTCCATAATATCACACTTAATTTTTTTTATCAAAATCGTTAGAGCCGTTTTTGAGATAAATAAGATTTTGCATTACGAGTGTATGTGGGGTACCCTTAGTTTTGGAGCTAAAAAAAAAATTCCAGTGGTTTAGGCTGTAGTGAGAGGTACAGACATACAGACACACTGAAACATGTTTTTTGTGTACTAAATTTTCCTTAAAATTTTTATAAAAAAAATTGATATGCAAATTGTTAGTATTTAATAAAATACATTTTAAAACGTAATTTAAAAATTTCATCGTGTATCGGTTTTCAAGATATTGAATTTTCAAAAAAAAAATATGTATTATTTTTTTAAAAGTCCAAAAACTATTTTTTCGAAAAAATTTTTAGTTTATATTTTTTCAAATGCAAAGCAGCTCCTGCATAAAAATTTTGGTTAAAATCGTTGGAGCCGTTGGTGAGAAATTCGAAAATCAAAAAAACCGTTCTATGACAGGTACCCCTAATAACATTTCCCCCCAAATTTTTTTTTCACCAAAATATAGTCCATGTCCATAATATCACACTTAATTTTGTTTATCAAAATCGTTAGAGCCGTTTTCGAGATAAATAAGATTTTGCATTACGGGTGTATGGGGGGTACCCTTAGTTTTGGAGCTAAAAAAAAATTTCAATTTCTCCTCTAGGGAATCACCGAAGACCCTTAACTACCGAGTTTGAAGAAAATACCTCCGGTAGTTTAGGCTGTAGTTCGAGGTACAGACATACAGACATACAGACAGACAGACGGAATTGTCGGACCCACTTTTTTCGGCTTCGCTATCATCGTAATGTCAACTTTGATCAAAATCTCGAGTTCGATTTTTTTTCCAAATGCAGAACTTGCCCTATAGTACCTATATCGCAAGTAAAAATTAGATTGTAATATTCACATTCATGTCTACTTTCTCATATAAAAATAATTCAACATGTTTTTGCACAACTAAAATATCAATTTATTTAAATTTATTTTGATTCTTGCGCTATTTTTAAAAGATATTGTATCTTAAAGTGTTAAGTAATTACTTTTATAAAAAATTAATTTGAAAATTAAAATTATCCTTTATATATTTTAAAATCTCTATTCGCCGCCTCCTGGGCTTCTTTATTAACTGGCCAATTGTAGTAGGACATGAGTTCCATGAATGAGGATTTTGTGAGGACTTGTTCGCATGTGGTACTCAGGGCATTGTTCGACGTAGAGTCCAGGGCCTTCAACGCGTAGACGACGATGGTTTAACGACGTCGTCTGAACGATTGAATTGCTTCGTATATTAGATTTTTGACAGTTCTGCTCTGACGTCACAATCATCTCGCTGGGAAATTAGATAGAAGAAAAAAATTCATTTCATGCGACAGTTTTTATTATTTTTCTATTTTTACAGTTTATGTCTCTTAAAAATAATTTGTTTCAATGCTTAATCCTAAAATAAAGTCTACATTTAAAAAATAATTTTTTTACACATATCTACAGACACAGCTTCTGCTTTTTTTAAGTGATAAACTTTCCTTGTGTATATAAAACTTCTTTATTATTTTTCATAAAAATACTTTCTAGTAATTTAACTCTTTCAAGGAACATAGTGCTTGGTTTTCTAAATCCTCCTTCAGATCTGTTGAGCCCATCTACGCAAAGTTGAGGGGGAAGGAAAAGGGAAGTTTCGTTTCCTTACTTCTTTCCAACTGCATGATTCGCAGGTCTAAAAACCTAGCGGTGGAAAATCAGCGAAAATGAAAAAAAAAACACCAAAATTTGTGGCTTTTTTGTTGCTAATTAGTTGCTGAAATACCGATTTTGTTGCTCGAACCGATCGCGAGAAATCGGCAAGACGGCAACAGTTCTAGATTTATGTTAAGATAGCCTGGAGATTACTAAATTTTGGAATAATCGAACACACAAATGAGAGTAAATTTGTTGCTAATTTGTTGCTGTAAGATGTTCCAAGAAAAAGTTGAAAAAAAATATTTATTCAAAGTTAATTTAACTAACTCAAATTTGATGTCGTCCACGCTAGCTTAACTCTCGATTTTTCCATGGAAAAATCCAATTAATAATTTGTTGCTGAGCACAGTAGGCCTTGTCTGAGTGCAAAGAGTCAGCAACAAAATAGAAAACCGAAGTCGATAGTGTTTGGAGACCCGTAAGCAAACGAACCGGTCTTGCTAGATTACTCTGTTGAAAAAATGTCTGTTATTAGGCGGTTTTTTTTAATACAGATAATTCCTTTAAGCGACTTATTAAAAAACTTTATCTAAATCTTCTGTCTGAATGTAAATCTAAATTTCTTTTTTTTAACTATATACGCATGTAAAATTTAGATCCGCATCCGTTTAACATTTGCGAATTATTCTCATGATTTACGCATTATTTTGAACTATAAACTTCTTTGAAGTTATTTACGATATGTTTTAAGCTCTCCGTATGTCGGATTCTTTCACCTGAAAAGTTCAACAAATATCGCAATATTTTATTTAATGCTCAAAATCTCATAGCTGAATTTCGTGCGGTTATAGTATATTGTGTGGCTCGAAGATCTTTTGAGCTCGGAGAGCTCATAATAACGAAGAAATTATGAGCTCAAAAATGTTGTATTGAGTGAATTTTGAGTGCAAAAGCATAGAATTAGCGGAAAGTTACAGGGATGGCCTTTAGAGTCAACCGTTTTCCAATTTTTTTTATGAAATATTAAATTTTTAACTTATAGAAATCAGGAATTGGTCGCGTTTGAAATTTCTTATCTAGGCAGGAAATATAACATAAAAAATAGTACCACAATCTCTGTTGGGGGGATTCCTCTATTAAATCCCAGTCACGGGTATATATCTATGGGGCTGCTATGGGTAGACAGCTTCGGGCTAATCGCTATAGGTTGGCGATATATTTTCCAAAAAAATCCAAGTGCTGTGCTGTGGATAGTCTCTTGCAGTACCAATATATCAAAAAAAACAACCAAATTTCTTTTACCTTTTTGTTTTACAAATTTTATTATTACTCGTAGGTCTATTCCTTTTAAACAATATCAATAAACTAAACTTAAGAATAAGTACAATTCATCATCACACCGACCGACTAGCTCTTACTCGGTGGTGAAAGCTCAGCTTGAAAGATAAAACTGAGATAAGCTTCTTAACGATTGAGTAACTAACATTAAACTTAATAACTAAGTTTTAATGTTATTTACTCAATTATATCTAAATGTATGAAATGCCTAAAAGTAGGCAATTTAATTTCTAAATACATATTCTCTAATACATATTCTTTAATCCAAAGTTTGTATTTTGGCGTCAACAATCTCATTACTGAGCAGCGGGCAGTTTAACATTAAATTGTTCTTTATTTTTCCATTACTAAAAAATATTCGTTTTTTATAACTAAAGAATTATGTCATGTGATTTTGACATACATTAAAATTCTAGGCTTAATAGCGTATGTATTTTTTCTGAACATTTCTTTTTCACAACGATCGTCGTGTTCTGTCCACTGAGTTCCTCGTAAGCACACGGCCGTGAAGTATCCTTTATTTAAATCTGATGATGTTCTTCGAGTATTCGTAGGGGCGTAAAGTCTATAGCTCCAACAAGTCTATATATTTCTCTGCTATTTAAAGGATTCGTTAAACCTCGTGGAAAAGCACCCAATTTAATTTTCTGGTTCGTCCCGTTGCCAAAGACTTCAAAAATAATGAACATCTCCTGTTGAACATGAATTAAAATTAATTTTTGAAAATGTAGTTTTCAACTTACATGTTTTTTGTGTTGTGTACGACACATTATGTTAAACATTGAGGAATAAACATTACGATCGGCTTATTTTTTTTTGTTTCTTTCCTACTACTTTTTCTATTATTACATTATTATTAGAATGTCACGACATAAAAATAAATTTCATATTATTCTAAAGACAATTATTGAACAGTGAGTAATTCGATAAAAAAATAAAAATAAAAACTAAACAGTTCAATAAATCTTTCTATTTTTCATATAAAAAATATGACGAAAATTCAGCCAAACTAAGTTGGCATCGTCACTGACCGTCATTGTTATCAATATGTCTAAACCTATTCAACCAACAAAATTCTCATTAGAGCAACTAATTAGCAATAAAAGAAGCGCCATTCGGCCACGCCGATATGGATAGGTAGATTTTATAGGCGAATATAAAATGAATAATATTTGAATATTTTTACTATTTATAAACCCTTGAAATAAATTTAAGACATTTTAAAAATTATACAAACAATAGCTTGAATTCAAGCTAATCGTGTGAACTTTAATATAAATTCATCTAACGTACTGTAATGTACTGTATATTTGGTGATTAACCTATGTTAAGTTAAAATTTAAAGTTGAAAATTATAAATGACATGATTTGGATGTCTAGTGGCAATTTAAAAAAAAATAAAAAACATTTTTCTAATTTAACGGAAAGTAATAAAAATTCAATAATTATATAGTAGCGAACTTCAGATGATGATAGATTGTCACCAAAAAAAAATATAAACTTTATAATTTAAATGCTTCACATCCGGTTTACAAGTTTAAACTTATTTATTTTATTTACTGTGACAGAAACATAAAAGACACTTTTTCTAAATATCCTTGATGTCCTTTATTCTTTTCATAATTTTGAAATAACTTTTGGAGCATTTTTTACATTTTTTCTATTCTTATCGTTTTGTTTTAAGATACCTCTAAGAACGTTGTTTAAGATCAACGAGAAAAAAGCTACAAGAGATGAAGAGCAACAAATTATTAATTGGATTTTTCCATGGAAAAATCGAGAGTTAAGCTAGCGTGGACGACATCAAATTAGAGTTAGTTAAATTAACTGTGAATAAATATTTTTTTCAACTTTTTCTTGGAACATCTTACAGCAACAAATAAGCAACAAATTTACTCTCATTTGTGTGATCGGTTATTCCAAAATTTAGTAATTTCCACGCTATCTTAACATAAATCTAGAACTGTTGCCGATTTCTCGCGATCGGTTCGAGCAACAAAATCGGTATTCCAGCAACTAATTAGCAACAAAAAAGCCACAAATTTTGGTGTTTTTTTTTTTTAATTTTCGCTGATTTTCCACTGCTTCCACGCTATCTTAACATAAATCTATAACTGTGTCCGTTTTCTCGCGATCGGTTCGAGCAACAAAATCGGTATTCCAGCAACTAATTAGCAACAAAAAGCCACAAATTTTGGTGTTTTTTTTTTTTTTTTAATTTTCGCTGATTTTCCACTGCTTCCACGCTATCTTAACATAAATCTATAACTGTGTTCGATTTCTCGCGATCGGTTCGAGCAACAAAATCGGTATTCCAGCAACTAATTAGCAACAAAAAAGCCACAAATTTTGGTGTTTTTTTTTTAATTTTCGCTGATTTTCCACCGCTAGGTTTTTAGACCTATGATTCGCAGTTCTTTAGAGCATTCTATTCAACTGTATTTAAGAAATTAAAACATAATAGTTAGTATAAGTTGTTTGATTTTATATCAGGCTTTTTTGGTCACGTTCTTCGTTATGCAAATAAAAAACTTTATTTTATATTTCTTTCCCTACGTTTCGTTCGATTTTCCCAACTTCTTCAGGGGTTGTTTTATTAAATAAGAGATTTTTTTTCTTGTTACATTTAAATTAAAAACACATTAGATTTTAAATTTTTTAAATTAAAATACAATATTAAAAAACAAAGAAAATAAATAAAAATACATATAATGACACTACTGGCAATAACTTTAACCGTGCTTTATTAAACTTACTCTGTCTGAGTACTAATACCATTGGGATATACACAATTCTCCTGATCACAATCTTCTTCTGTTGAGGGTTTTAAACAACTGTTTAAAACAAAGATAATTAATTATAAAAAATAATTTATGATTAATTCAATTTATTTACTTTTCAAAAGCATCCAAACATTCATTCACGATCTTTTTGTTTCCTCTGAGTTCTTGTCTCTAGACGATTGTTTATGCATTTAAAAGTAGTATATCCTAAAGTCTATAATCACTCTCAACAAAATGTTCCGAGCAAACCCGACTATTTATCAAGGAATATTCGTTTTTGTTTCCACTAACTTTTATCCATATTTGGCACAATTCTTTGTCCTTTGGGAAGTAGTGAAATCTAAGTTGTTTTCATTGTTTTTTCTTCCTGGGGAATTATTACAACCCAAAACAGCACATACAAACATTTTAAACTTCTGTTTTCCGATTTAAACTTTATTTATTTAACTGCAAACTGACAAAATATAAAATCCAATAGAAATTTCCAACTGAACAAACTCGAATGTCAAAATCGGAGATGATTCCTACGTCATCACTTTTCAAGATGGCGACATGTCAGATACAATAAGCATACCTTGTTTTCTGTTTATCATGTAACTTGTTGAACTGTCAAATATCGTCGACTGAACGATTGCGATTGAACGATTGCTATTTTACAATCGTCCCATACATTTAGTGAATTTTTTGAATTTTTGAAAGTTTTCTTTTTATTTTAAATTTATTGAAAAAAAATGTTACGACATTACAATGTTTTATTTTTCGATGATAATGAAAACGAATTAAGTATCGAATTAATGCGAATGCGAAGGACATTAAAGGATACATCGGATCCCCTATCACTTCCAGCAAAAAAGTAAAAACAATATACAAAATACTCGTAATATTAAGTTACAAATCATTTGTTTTGGTTCATTGTAATTTTATTTAACGTTTTTGATTATACAAAAAAGCATTGGTTTTAGTCTTAGAAACAGTTAATCTGAGGAGCGGTTCGCGGTCAAAATACGAGTATATTCCTCCCATTCTTAGACTTTGTGCTACATTGGAGGTTCTAGCTGGTGGGGGCTACCAATGGTTGACTGGTAACGATTTTGGTATTTCTGTTGGGCAAACTACCCTTTCAGAGATAGTTTCTGAGACCACAAAATTATTAGAACAAGAGTTATGTCCAATGTGGATTAAATGGGACATGGACAGTGAAACTAGAAAACTGAAAATAAAACAATGGTTTTATCAAAAACATGCAATACCATTAAGTATGAGTAAATAATCATCACCTTGTCGGTTTAATTTAAAAAATCATTTTTAATCATCGGATGTGTAGATGGTACCCACATTATATATTTTTAAAGACCAACAGAAAATAAGGACATTTATTTCAATAGAAAGGGCAGACAGCTTAAATGTTGTGATAGTATGTTAATGCTTTTTGCTTACGTTATATATAAAAAAAATGTGTATTTAAGGCTTGTGACCACAAAATGCGAATAACAGCAATAAACGGCAGATACCCTGGGTCCGCGCATGACTCTTTGGTTTGGAAACATTCCAACGAAAAAGCCTTTTTTGTCAACAACTTCATAGAGCGTAACCATGACAGTTGGCTTTTGGCTAAGTTCGGAAAAAAAGCATATTGATAAAGTTATCCTTTAAAAATGTTAATATTGTAAGTGACAGTGGATATCGTCTTGAGCTTTGGTTGCTCACGCCCTATAGAACTTCTAATGACCCAGCTAAAAATAATTTTAACGAAATTCATTCTAAGGCTAGGAACCAGATAGAAAGATGCATTGGTGTTTATAAAGGTATAAACAAACAATTGAAGAAAGCACGCGTTACAAACCATCCCCTCGTTGTTGGACTAAATGTCTCACAGAATTGGTCAATACGTCCCTAAGGTTCTAATTTCAATCTACTGAAACTCTCCATTTACCGAAAAATAAGCGGGTAAAAAAATGTGTTTTTTTAACTTTTAGGTAAGTTTTAATAAAACAAAATTAGAACCTAGGAACTAATTAAACACTCCTGTAAGACTTTTCGTTTAGCCAGGATGGGATAGTTTGTGAAACATTTTTTTTTTTCATTTTTCCGTAAAGTGTAAAATATTAATGTTTCTTATCATAGGTCGATGGCGAATCCTAATGGAGGAGAGAAAAAGTAAATACCACCCCAACAAATTTGCTATTTTTGCAAATGTTTGCGCTGTGTTACACAACATTTATATTTATCACGAAATTGACAACGATATTGTAAGAGTTGACATCGAATCCAGTGGTGACTATGCATTATTGGAACATGCAACCGCTAGCAATGAGATTTCTAACAGAAATATGAAAGAGCTGGCAGAAAGAATTCGAAACGGAGTAAAAGAATCGCTTTTTGGATAATTTTTAAACAAACATTTTTATTTTATAGATTTTTTTTGTTTAAATTTAATAAATAAATCAGTAAATAAAATAAAAAGGTTTTTAACAAATTAAGTCTTCTTTTCTTCATTAAAATAAATAGTATTAAAAAGAAACAAATTATAGAAAATATATTAATACAAAAAAATAACATAAAACATAAATATCATTTTAGTCTTCACTTTGCCTTTCAAACATATGTGCTGAAATTTCGTTGCGCTCCTCGTGCAGCATTATTATTTTCGCATGAAACCTAACATCTTCCTCGTTACGTTTCTCGAGTACAGCTAAAATTCTCCGTTGAAACTCTCTATCAGCTTCCTCCTGGGCTTCTAACAATTCTACTCTTGGGTCAACTTTGTTGTTCCTTCGAAACCGTTTTGGCTTGGTTGCTGGAGTGGAAGTTTTCATCTTTCTAAAAGAAAAAACTCACTAGAATCATATTCGAATATTTTAGTTGTATAAAAAATTACCTCTTACGCAGCTCAGGCTCGACATCAATTTTTTTTTCGTGGGTTCTCCATTACTGGGCTTTCAAAAACAACCTTATCCACCACATAGTCACATTCTGACTCCAAGATAAGCATCTTGACAGCACCAGTGCCAGCGCCAGCACCAAAGCAACTGGACCTGCTCCAAGCGCGGATACAGGGGGAGGGCAATGGGTGCAATTGCCCCCTCCCTGGGCAGTTCTTCGTTTCACAATTATAAAAACCATAACACTTTTTTCTTTTTACTTGCGACTTATAGGTACTATAAGGCAGGTTATGCATTCGTAAAAAAAATTTAACTCGAGATTTTGATCAAAGTTGACATTACGATAATAGCGAAGTCCAAAAAAGTGGGTATCGCAGTTCTGTCTATCTGTCGGTTCGACTACAGCCCAAACGGCTAGGCCGATTTTCTTTAAACTTGGTAGATATGGGTTTTATTTTTTTTCCCCCGGATGTTTTTTGATTTGATTTTTTAAGACCAAAAATAACGGTACCTGCCATACGATTTTTTTTCGAAATTTTATAAATATTTTTTTTACCAAAAACTGTCCTACAGATTCTTAAAAAAAATTCATAAGATTTCATTTAGTTAAATCTAGGTAATGAATAAAAAAAAATCCAAAAAAATATTATTTTTGGTACCCTCCTATTTTTTTGTTTTTGATTTTCTCAAAAACGGTACAACCGATTTTGATAATTTTTTAATGTTAAGGCTCCCCAACAGTTTCAATATTATTGTGTATTCAAATTTTCAATAAAAAAATTTCAAAATTATTTTTTGAAAACTCAATATTTCGAAAACCCCATGCTCGATTTTCTTAAAACTTAATAAATAAAAGTTTCTTAAAATAATCTACAAGATATGAGAAAAAAAAATTTATTTTACTTAAAAATAACGGTACCCTCCATACAAATGTTAAAAAATGGTTTTCGAAAATCGTATTTTTCTCGAAAACGGTTCCGAGAATTTTGCTTAAATTTTTAGTCTTTCGATTAATTTTTAAGGTCTATAATTTAATACAAAAGATTTTGGAAACAAGACATTACAGTCACTGTACCTACCATAGAACGATTTTTGAAAATTTTGAATTTCTCATTATCGACATAATGGATTTTAATGAAATTTTTTATAGAGATGCTTCTAAAACCTTTAAGAAACATTGCATTTCAAAACTTTAAATTTTGAAGAAAAAAAAAATCTGTTTTTTTTGGAAAATTCGATATCTCAAAAATGGCTAAATATTTTTTTTGGAAATTTAATTTTCATTTGAACAGTAATAAAAACCTAATGTTGACGTACTAATTTTTTTTGTTTTTTAAATATTTTAAAAAATTTATATATAAAACCTTATTTTATTAAGAAACCACTACAACGACTTATGTATATTTTTTGCTCTTGCATAAATTCATATTTGCATAGCATTCTGTTTTTGTCTCTTACTACTAAGAGAATTTAAAAAATGATGATAATTTTATCCTTATGAACAGTTTTTTCTAATAACATTCGTTTTTAAAATTCCTAGTCTATTACATAGGAGCAAGTTCGTGCGGCAAGTTATGCATTCGTAAAAAAAATCGAACTCGAGATTTTGATCAAAGTTGACATTACGATAATAGCGAAGTCCAAAAAAGTGGGTCTCGCAATTCTGTCTGTCTGTCGGTTCGACTACAGCCTAAACATTTATCATTTTTAATTTTTTCCCCCACACGTTTTTTTCTTCTTTTTTTTTAAGACCAAAAATAACAGTACTTGCCATACGAATTTTTTTCGAAATTTTGTAAATTTTTTTTCTCAAAAACTGTTCTACGGATTTAAAAAAAAAGATACAAAAAAAATTCATTTAGTTAAAGCTAGGTACTAGTTGAAAAAAATTTTACGAAAAATGGTTATAGAGGGTACCCCCCAAAGAACCATTTTTTTGTTTTTGATTTTCTCAAAAACGGTATGACCGATTTTGATAATTTTTTGCTTGCGTAAGCTCCCAAAAATCTTTAATAGAATAGTGTATTCAAATTTTCAAAAAAAAAAAAATTTGGATTTTTAAAAAAAATTAAATTTTTTTTTTCAAAACTGTTAAAAAACCGTTTTCAAAAACTGGCCACACAAAAATATTAGAATTAAGTATTTAAGAACTATGTATATCATGTACAACACTATAATTCCTTCATTTAAATTAATTAATTCATTTTTTTTTAATACGTACGAGTTCCTATTTAATACTTTAAGACATGCATACAGAGCATTATTGAAAGAGGCTAAAGTAATGTAAACGAAGATGTTTGATTTACTATTTAATTTTATATTTAAGCACATATTTAAGCACATGCTTTCCTTAATTCAATTTAATAATTTGTTATTTTTATATTCGATTATGTTTATACCTTTTTAATATTTTAAGACAGAAATGCAGAGAAATGGACCATTTTTTTAAGTTAAGCAAAATATCACGAAAATTGCCCCCCCCCCTGAACGAAATCCTGGATCCGCGCCTGACCTGCTCCCTGTAACAGATGTACGGAGGGATGCCATCTGAATTGCCTTTTCCTCGAGATCCGAAATAGGTGTTTCTTCGGATGGCCCACCTCCCGTTTTTTGTATGGAGAGTAAATCGTCGCTACATTTTTACTTGCGATATAGGTACTATAGGGCAAGTTCTGCATTTGGAAAAAAAATCGAACTCGAGATTTTGATCAAAGTTGACATTACGATGATAGCGAAGACGAAAAAAGTGGGTCCGACAATTCCGTCTGTATGTCTGTACCTCGAACTACAGCCTAAACTACTGGAGGTATTTTCTTCAAACTCGGTAGTTAAGGGTCTTTGGCGATTCCCTAGAGGAGAAATTGAAATTTTTTTTTTAGCTCCAAAAATAACGGTACCCCCCATACACCCGTAATGCAAAATCTTATTTATCTCGAAAACGGCTCTAACGATTTTGATAAAAAAAAAATTAAGTGTGATATTATGGACATGGACTATATTTTGCTGAAAAAAAAATTTGGGGGGAAATGTTATTAGGGGTACCTGTCATAGAACTGTTTTTTTGATTTTCGAATTTCTCACCAACGGCTCCAACGATTTTAACCAAAACTTTTACGCAGGAGCTGCTTTCCATTTGAAAAAATATTAACTAAAAATTTTTTCGAAAAAATAGTTTTGGATTTTTAAAAAAATAATACAATTTTTTTTTTGAAAATTCAATATCTTGAAAACCGATGCACAATTAAATTTTTAAATTACGTTTTAAAATGTATTTTATTAAATACTAACAATTTGCATATCAATTTTTTTTATGAAAATTTTAAGGAAAATTTAGTACACAAAAAACATATTTCAGTGTGTCTGTATGTCTGTACCTCTCACTACAGCGATTTTGATAAAAAAAATTAAGTGTGACTTTATGGACATGGACTACATTTTGGTCAGAAAAAATTTTGGGGCAAAATGTTATTAGGGGTACCTGCCATAGACCCGTTTTTTTTGATTTTCGACTTTCTCATTAACGGCTCTAAGGATTTTAACCCAAAATTTTTAGCAGGAGTCCCCTTAAGTTTTAAATTATATTATATATAAAAATATTCGAAAAAAATATTTATTGGGTTTAAAAAAAAAAAAAAATTAAATCAATATCTTCAAAACCTATGAACGATTATTTTTTGAAATTATTTCCTAAAACCAATATTATTAAATACTTAAAATTCGCATCCCACATTTTTTTCTTGAAAAATTTTAGAGAAATTTCTTATATAAAAATTTTATTTAGTAATAAAACGATTTTTTAAAGTTTATTTGCATAAATTCATACTTTTCCGGAAACCAGACGGCAATTTTATGCATTTGAACATTATTATCTCATTAAATCCATGTTTTATATTTATAAAATGTATCTTAAATTCCAAAGTACTTTTACATAAGAGCAAGTTCGTGCGATACAGTCGTGCATTATATTTTTTTTTTGCTCGGTATTTGAAATCAGTCCAAACCTAAAATAAACAAATTAATTATGTTACTAAATCAGAAATCAATTCCTTGATTAGGTACCTTCCTCCAAGCGACCACAGACTTGTTGGGCAATCCAATGTGTAGTGTATTACCATCATGGTTTTAACAGCATGTATAAACATGCTCGGTCTTTAAATACATATGTAAGTAAGTATTGTGTTACAGGGGTGTTCTCAATGTTCCATATATCTCATCTGTTCCTATTGTCTCGTGTGCATGCATTGCTGGAAATGGAAAGTAGGTCAGTTCTTATTCGACCACCGACTAGAACGCGTGCGTGCATTGGCGAGCCAATACTACATTGGCGATGGGAATAAATTAGAATTAAAAACTAGAAAGATTAAGAATAAAAAAATAATAATTAAAGCCTAGTATACAGTTCTTTTTGAAGAAAAAAAAAACGAGTGGTGAAAAAAAAAATTTTTTCTCATGAAAAAATTTCTGTAAGTTTTTTCCGTCAAAACAATGGGATGCACAATGTTTTGCGTGAAAAAAAATCGTGGTGAGTATAAATTTTTGTTTCGATTTTGGTTTACAGTTTGGTGAAATGAAAAAAGTTTTTTTTCGGGAAAAAACTCTCCCATAAGAAATGCATTGGTTTTTTTTTTTTAGAAGAACTGTATACTAGGAAAAAAGTGTTAAAAACAAATACATACCTATATAAGTGAAAAAAAAAATTGAAGTGAAGTGACGCGTAATGGAAAAAACGCGAGATATTAATAAGTGAAATAGAACTTAAAAAACACAAATAAAAAAAAATAATATCTAAATTACTATTATCAACCGACTGGTGAGTCAAGAAAAAAAAAATAAATAAAAAATAATATTAAATTAGATTTAACGGTACAAATATATTTAGAGGTCAAAGATATTTTTGATTGGAATTGTCTGGAAATGACAGAGGAAAGAGTTTATTTTTTTGTCTTCAAATCGGTTCAGTTATTTTAACTGTTGAATGGAATACAAAAGAATTTATGTTAGCCTTAAATGGTCATACATTTCATTAAATTGAATTGAAATAGGAAACTTTATATAGATTGTGTAAAATAACAATGGTTCCATTCAATTGGAAAAGAAAGATAACATAAAATATGACTTATTTCATTAAATTGGAAACAAAATAAAAGTATTTTGGGGAACTAGTTGTCCATTTAATTGGAAGAGAAAAAGAGACAAGACTTCAAATGAAGTAAGAACAAAAAGAGATTTCAAATGAAAAAAAGAAATATTAAAGCAAGAGAATCGATTACCATTCAATTGGTAAAGAAAAAAAAATAGGTTGTTGATAATAGAAGCGCAAAATTTTAAATAGCCTAATACTAATTTTTTGAAAACCTAACTATTTATTGATCTCAAAGTAGTCTAGTTATTTTTTCTAAATTGTACTTTACTTAAAAGATAAAATAATTATAAATTACGAGTATTCAGGGATTTTAATTACATTAAGAAATCGGAAGTAGTATAAAGCTAAACTAGATTGAAATTATTATCTTTCATTCCAAGTATTTTACTAAATGCCAAAACATTCTATTTTGACAGATTTGAATTTTGTGCTTGTATTTTTTCGTGAAAATAACCAATTGTATTTCTTGCTAATTGACGATAATTTAATTGACCAGATAGCAGAAAAGGGTAGGTCGGAGGAGTTGAGGAAAAAAATTCTAACTATGGGTGATGATATAACACTAGATATCATTATAAAAGAAGCTAATACGCAGGAGTTAGTAAAGCTGTAGCTCGAAAATTACGGAGATAAGTCTTCAGGTCAAGAGATTAATATTATAAGGAATAAGCCAAATTTGAATAGTTTTCGACCAAAAAATGGAAAGGAAACATTGTGTAAGCGGTGTGGCAGTACGAAACACTCCTCACAGGACGCAAAATGTCCAGCTCGAGATAAAAAATGCTTCGGTTGTGGGTTTTTGGGCCATTTCAGCATTGCAAGACAAAATCTTCACAAAAAAGAAAATTTCCTGTTCAAGAACGTAGTATAGACAATAGGAAAAAAATAAAAAAGGATAACGAAGAGGTAGATTTTTTTGAAAAAGAGGAAGTTGACTACGTTTTCCACATTGATAATGACACAACTATAAAATGTTATATTGGGGGGATAAAAGTCAACATGATTATTGACTCAGGTTGTAAACCAAATCTATTAACGGATGCAACGTGGCGTTATTTAAAGAATCACAAAGTAAAGGCACTTAATCAGATAAAAAATCCAAAAAACCACATTCCTAGCTTATGGAAGTTCCACTCCTTTGGATGTAATGGGAAGTTTCGATGCACACATAGTGATAGGGAAAGAGATAGAAAAAGCCAAATTCTATCTTATTGCAGGAGGAACAAACAATTTATTAGGAGTTAAAACAGCAAAAGCTCTTAAGGTTCTTAAAATTGGAACAGATGTTAACGAGGTGAAAAGTTTTCAATTTCCCAAGTTCAAGAATGTAGTTGTCGAGATACCGATTGATGAATCCATAAAACCCGTTTTGCAACCGTTTTCCGTTGCCTTTGGAAGCTAAGATTGAAAAAAAACTAGAAGAGCTCTTAGACGGTGATATCATAGAGGAAGTTAAAAAACCTTCCAGGTGGGTTTCTCCTATAGTACCTATTCTCAAAGAAAATGGGGAAGTCAGAATCTGTGTAGACATGAGACGGGCAAATGCAGCAATTTTACGCGAGAACCATCCCTTACCGACTATGGATCAGCTTTTGCCAAAGATTACAAATGCCACACTTTTCAGTAAACTTGATGTAAAAAATGCTTTTCACCAGATTGAAATTCATCCCGAATCACGATATATAACAACGTTTATAACTAGCAAGGGTTTGTTTCAATATAAACGGTTAATGTTTGGTATAACTTGTGCACCTGAACTTTTTCAAAAAATAATGGAAAGAATTATTTTAGGTTGTGAAGGGGCAATAAACTTTATCGACGATATATTAATATTTGGGGGTTCCAAACACGAACATGACAAACGTCTAAAAATCGTTCTTCAAACCCTTAAGGAAAACAATGTACTTTTAAATAATGACAAATGCCTTATTGGAGTTTGTAAGATACAGTTTTTAGGACATGAATTAAGCCCTGAAGGGATTAAACCTTTAAAAAAGTATCTAGATAGCATAAAATTGTTTAGGGTTCCAAATACAATAGAGGAACTGCAAAGCTTTTTAGGTCTTATTAATTTTATTGGAAAATGGATACCCCGTTTAGCTACTATAACAGAGCCTTTAAAACAACTCTTGAGGAAAAAGTTATCGAAAAACAGTAAAATTAGTGAATATTGGACTCCCGAACAAAATCATGCTTTCAATGAGCTAAAAAACGTGCTTGCCCATATTAAATCGTTAGGATATTATAACGTCGAAGACAAAACACAAGTTATTGCGGACGCAAGTCCAGTAGGACTTGGCGCAATTTTATTGCAAATCAACTCAAAAGGACCAAGAATTATTGCATATGGAAATAAAACGCTCATAGAATGTGAACGTAGGTATAGTCAGACAGAAAAAGAAGCCTTTGCTTTGGTCTGGGCAATAGAGCATTTTAACATTTTCCTCTTCGGAAAACAGTTTGATTTAATAACAGACCATAAACCATTAGAGATAATTTTTGGACCAAAGTCGAAGCCTTGTGCTCGCATAGAAAGATGGGTTCTGCGGCTGCAATCTTATCGATATAATATTATTTACAGACCGGGAAAATCGAATATTGCAGACCCGCTTTCACGTCTATGCGAATATCCAAAAGAATTACCACCTGAGAAAGACAATTATATACAGCTGATAGTTGAAAATTCAAGACCGAGAGCGGTATCACTTCAAGAAATAAAAAAACTTTCAGTAACAGATCAAGAAATTCAAAATGTAAAAAATGGTGTTTATAAAAATATCTGGGATGAATCTGTTAAAATTTTCAAAGTTTTTCAGATCGAGTTGTGTTTCTATGAAGACATTTTACTTAGAGGAAATAAAATAGTGATTCCACAGAAACTTAGAAAAAACGTTCTGGATGCCGCACACGAGGGTCATCCTGGAATCGTGGTCATGAAAAGTCGCCTTAGGACTAAAGTGTGGTGGCCAGGAATGGACAAAGAGGTAGAAAATTTTGTTAAGACTTGCAAAAGTTGTACTATGGTTGCTTTGCCTCATCCTCCGGTTCCATTGAAGAGGCGTGATCTTCCAATCGCTTCATGGATTGACATTGCTATTGACCTCATGGGACCACTCCCAAATAATGAGTTCCTGTTCGTTGTAGTAGATTATTACAGCCGATACAAGGAAATCAAAATTTGCAAGAGCATAGCTTCCTCTAACATTATAAAGATGTTAAAAGAGATTTTTAGCAGACTTGGTCTACCTATTTCAATAACAGCGGATAATGGAAAACAGTTCATAAGCGAAGAATTTAAGGCATTTTGTAAAGAATGCAATATAATACTTTTTAACAGCATTCCATATTGGCCGCAACAAAATGGCGAAGTTGAAAGGCAGAACCGGGATATATTAAAACGATTAAAAATTGGAAAAATTGAAGGTAAAGACCTAAGAGAGTCATTATGGGAATATTTGATGATGTACAATAGTACACCACACTCAACAACTGGAAAAACACCGTCAGAACTATTTTTCAATAGATTAAATAGGGACAAAGTGCCTGCACTTGAATCCATAGATAAAAAAATCACCGATTCAGAAGTTAGAGATAGGGATAGAGAAAATAAAGAAAAGGGAAAAGAGTATACAGATAGAAAAAGAAAAGCTGAAAGTTCTGATATTAATGTAGGTGATAAGGTGTACATAAAAAATTTTGTAAAACAAAATAAACTTACTCCAAATTTTAGTCCTACTCAACACACTGAAGAAAGTAGTAACGGAGGGGATATAGTAGTAAGAAATGATCAAACAAATGAAAAATTAAGAAGAAACATTGTTCACCTAAAGAAGGTAGAAGGGGAGTGGAAAACTATCCAAGATTAAACATGGACGAAGTTTAAATTAAGTGAAATGAATTTCAATATAAAAAGAGTTTATATCATAGTATAAGACTTGATAAAATTATGAATTTGATTAAAGTTATGTTATTGTAACAGAGCCAGTTACAAAGTTAAGTTTAATATTATAAAACTGTATTCCAAAATGGAATCTTCATTTTCGTATATATTTTATTAAAACAAAACACTGAAAAGAGAATAAATAAAACATTATAAAACATGAAAGGGATGTAGTGTATTACCATCATGGTTTTAACAGCATGTATAAACATGCTCGGTCTTTAAATACATATGTAAGTAAGTATTGTGTTACAGGTGTTCTCAATGTTCCATATATCTCATCTGTTCCTATTGTCTCGTGTGCATGCATTGCTGGAAATGGAAAGTAGGTCAGTTCTTATTCGACCACCGACTAGAACGCGTGCGTGCATTGGCGAGCCAATACTACACAATGGCATTGAGCTTTGAAGCTATATCGGCCCACAGCTTATTTTTCAACTGCCTACCTTGAGTTGTTTTGGGGATGTATGTAGTTCTTTGCCATATCAGGGTGCTGCTCCATAAAACCAATCAAAACTACTAATTGCTTCGGCGTGGCTGACCTACGAGATCAATATATAATTTCACTAAAATTAAATTACTGTTTGAACTTACATTTTGAAAAACAGATAGAAAAACTTTAGTTTGATTACAGCTAGACACGACATTTGTTGTTTCTTGATGTTCTCAAACTGTGAACGATGGACGACAACCTTGTATATAAACTCTTAAAGTAGTCTCATGGAACAGAATTAAATGTTTGTTTTCTCTGCCTTGTGGATCGCTGATATCGCTTTCGCTATATATAACAGAGTAGTAATAATTTGGAAGAGGAAAATATCAGCAAAAAAAGAGATGCGGTAGTGATATATTTGTTCTAACAACAATAAAGAGAATTAGAGAGAAAAGTTAATCTGGTTTTGTTTTTGCTGTCATAATCAATTGTAGGTATGTATGTAGGTATATAAAGATTTATATGCAAGGAGCGAGAGGAATACAAGCAAATAGTATTGCTTCGGATTTAAGTTTAAAACTGGAATAATATTCCCGTTAAACTCTATTTCCATAGTGCACAGAGCTCCTCTCCGATCTCATCGACAAAAAATGAAAAGTAACAATCAAGTGTAAGCGCGACTTAAGTGGATGGCAAAGAGGGCCGCAAATAAGAAGAATACTAGTCAAAACACTCTAAAATGGAATTCCTCAAATTGTTTCCATACGATTTTTTTTAATAGAATGTTCTTAATTTTATAAGAATAGTTTATTTAGCAAATGCTTCACTTTCAGATTGGGCTTATAACATAACAGATAAGCAAAATGCTTAATTTATGTATTATTTTGAGTGTTTTTTGTTTATAAGCCTTTCTGTTATAAACAGCCAAACTAACAAACAAACAAAAGAACAATTTTATATAATAGAATAGATAGGGTACATTCTTTGTTTAAAATAAATATTTCAGTAATTCACATTTTTGAAGCACTTAAGGTCATTTATAAGGAAAAAGTTTTATTCTTTGATTTAAAATCATTTTCAAATTTAATAAACTAGTTGGTAATTTATTATATATCTAAGTTATATAGAAAAACAGCGGAAGTAGCGCATTCAAAATCCATCTTTAAATACAGTAAAACCCGCTTAAGAAAAAAACCCGCTTACCTGAAACACTTTTTTCATCCCCAAGTATTTTCCGACCAATTTCCCTTAAACACTCCGCTTAGGTGAAACTCGCTTAAGCGAAAAACCCAGATAACTGGAACATATTTTCAGTTAATTTTTAATATTTTTCATTAAAAAAACTCTCTTAAGTGAAAAAAAATTGAATCGAACAGAACAAAAATTTGCTGGTTTTCGTTTTACAATAAATTATTTTTGTGTTATTTAATTGTTGTTTTATTTAACTTCTTTCAAGGCAAGTCCAAAAGATAAAAACAATATTGTTTCTAACATTAAATCTCCGCTTAATGGAATTTTTAAATCCGCTTTAGTGAAATTTTTTTTTCACTTATCCGAACTCCGCTTAAGTGAAATTATTTTTCACTTAAACGGGGTTTGTTTAAGTGAAAAACCCTGTGACATTTTGCCGTTTCTCTTAAGCGGGTTTTACTGTATTACAAAAAGGAAATTTAATAAACAATTTCTACCATACATGATAGTCGAGAATTTGAACCTTAAATTAATATTTAGTTACATATTCATTGTTAGAAATAACAGCAGTATAACGACGTTGCCTCGAATTAACAAGATTTTCACAACCAAAGATTTTCTATAGGGTTAAGGTCTGGCGACTGCGCAGGCCACTCCATGACATTAACCCTCTTTTTTTGGAACCACTGCTAAGCAAGTTCACTTGTATACTTTGGGTCGTTGTCTTGTTGAAAGACCCTTTTCAGTGGTATTTCACCTTCAGCATATGAGAACCTAGCTTCAATTTGATATATGGGACCAACACCATTGGAGGTCTTCTTACATATTGACGACATCCTTTTCCAGCATATAACACAATCTTGGACACAGAATAATCCTCCATAAAAACATGAAAATTCAGGGATTTTATTTACAATTCTATTATTTTGACCGCAACTGTATATTTACTTAAATTCGAAATTCTTCGGATTCTTCGAATACAAAGTGACAACACTGTGCCATGACACAAACAACTGATTCGGAAATATCCCTTACTCCGCTCTTCATTGTAAAAATCGATGTATACTACGTTTATATGGAGAATTGAATCAGGATTTAGCTCCGTGTATACTTTGTATATTACAACTCTATAGTAGTCTGATCCTGATGGAACTGAATTAAAATTTTCCTATCTCTGCCGCAGAAACGTTAGTATTGCCATATTTAACAGTGAGAAGACTACGTGGTAGGGAAAAATATAAGCAAAAGAAGAGATGCGGTAGTGATATATTTTTAAAAGAGGGTAAGGGAGAAAATCCTATCTGCGTTTCTTTTTGCTGTCAGAATCAATATTGTAGGTAGGTATATAAAGTTGTATATGCCAGGTGCGAGATGAATACAAGCAAATAGTATTGAGAGTGTATGAGAGTTTTTGTGAATTTTGTTTCATTACTCATAAAATCTGGTTTGCTTACATTTTGATACGATTAATCAGCGAGGTTGCCATTTTTTCGACTTTGTAATTAGATCTAGAGGCATTTGAACTTAATAAACTCAAATTCTAAATTTGGTTTTATTTCATTTTTGAAAACAAAATAATTTCAAATTGGCTTTACATATTTCGTTATGGTAACCGAAATAGTGCCAAACAGAATTTGGAAATAAAACATAATTCAGAATATTTTATTTTGATTTATTTTTTAACAAATGGAAAGAAATGTTAGAACTCCGAGGAGGTAAACCTCCTCCATCTTTAGAGAGATAAGATGATTTTCAATGGTTTGGCCAATTATTTTTGGACATTTGACCAAAATATTTTTGAACTTTTGCCAAAAATATTTTTGGACATTTTATGAAAAATATTTTTTCAAAAAAACTGTTCCAATAAATTTTTTTTTCAACAATTTTTTTTTAAGAAATTTTGATTTTTGATAAATTTTTTTTCAAAAATATTTCTTGACAAAAATTTGCCACCCAAGGTACTTTTAAACGTGATTTCTGGCTAAACTAGGCATCTTAGCGAGTTAAAAATTGCATATTCGTGATCTAGGGAGTGCCACTCCACATATCACATGTAACGAAAAACAAATGTTTATCTTTAAATGCGATTACCATACAAAAATTAATATTTTATGAGCATACATAGCTATATACATTCCTATAAAGTTAAATTTTTTAAATTATAATTCATTATTAATTTATTTTCTGTTTTAATACGCTTTATCAAACAAATATTTGATTAAATTTGATTTAAACTCTATTAAAAGAAAAATTTCCAAAGATTTTGCTCTATACATTCGGCGGATGTTGCGAAAACGGAATTTGAATTTTCCGCAAAACTAAAAGCTTTTCCAAATTTTTTTTTCTCAGATTTTCTCTAATTAGACCAAAAATAGACGGTGTGTGAAATTTCAAGTTCCTACCATACCTGGAACTGGTAGCCGCCGGAAATGGGTTAATATTAAAAAAAAAATTCAACCAGCTTGAACAACCTAAAATAGACCATAACAAAAGAAAGACTAAATTGAACTACTTCAATTTATACCACCAATCCATCACTGTTTTTATAATAATTTGGAAATGAAGTATATATCGCTAATTCGCAGCATAAGAACTCAATTTTGTTGTTGCAAGGTGCAAATTCATTTGGCTATACTCGTTTCGGCGTGCAAACATAACATAATGTAGTATGGAAAATTTAAATTATTAAAAAAAAAATGAAATTAGAAAAAATGTAGTATATCAATTTTAGAAATTTATTAATATACACATAACTAATATTTAGAAAATAAAATCAGATAACTTCTATTGCAAAAAGTATTTTGTATGCATATACCTAGAACATTTTGTTAAAAAGAAATAAAAAAGGAGATATTTGGTGTTCCAATTTCAAATTACTAACAAATATTTCTTTTCATGTTTATCTACGAATTTTGAGCAAATTTCGCGACCTTAGAACAATAGGGTTCTAACTACACTCAAGTCACTTTTGAGAAAACTTTGTTTGTCTATAACTTTTATATTTTTGTTTGGATCTACATGATTTTTTTGAAAAAAAAAAAAAAAAACAAATTTTGTACTAAGTTATGTTGATCTGAATTTAAAAATCTACAACATAATTCATAATTTTGCAGTAACCGGTAGTTGAAAAAATGGATAGAACCTTGTTTCGCAACGCTAGGTCATTTGAGCATAGAAAAATAAGGTTCTAATTACCTGATACTTAGGCTCGTATTCACCGAGCGCTCCTAAACGGCTCTTAACTTTACGAGGCTCTTAACTTGAAATTTCTGTGGGGTATTCACCAACCACTCGCAAGTGTTTTTCGAAGTTCGAAAATGAGAGCCACTCTCTCTTGTTCAGGCATACCCAAACTGTGAAATGTTGTGGAATGTTGGTCTTGACAGCAAATGGATACTCTTCTACTTGGCATTGCTCACATGGATTCGAGTCAAATGCGTGCGTGGCACACGCACAAGCGAACAAACTTTCGAAGAGAGCGCTCGTAAGTTACGAGTGGTCGGGACCACTCCTAACTTTTAAGAGCGCTCGTAGATCTTCACTAATATTGCTTGGTGAATAGGTTTATGAGCTTCTTAAGTTATGAGCGCTCGGTGAATACCGGCCTTAGTGTCATGATAAGAAATTTAATTGTTCAGATAGAACCCTGTTATCTGAAAGAAATAAGAATTTTTGTTGAACGAAGTTTTTATTCCTTTTTTTTTAATTTCTTATAAAGGAAAACAAATAAACATTATAAAAGAAAAGTTAATTAATAGTAAAGCTCACACTGCCCATAATATCGTGAAGGCCCTAACTACATTTTTCATACTTTGAGTTATAAAAGAAAACTCCACACAACGAGATAACATCAAACTCCAATCGTCAATTGGAAAATTCAACTGCATTGTGTCACACAACCCACGCAGAACCTGAATACAATAACCAGGCCAATTCCTGAAAACATCAATCTAGCAGACCCAAAATTTCACCAGTCAGACAAAATTGATGTTCTTCTTGGAGCGGCTGTTACAGAACACTGTCCTTGGTTGGGTCGTGGCAGGCAAAATTGAAAATGTCTCCTATAACAATGCCACCTGTGCAATTTTCGGCGAAGACGACCCCACAAATGACCTCATCGAAAGATTCTGAAAACTCGACGACTTCGAAGACACACCAAAATCAATGACAACAGCAGCCGAAAAATATTGTGAATCACATTTTACTCAAACAGTAACCAAATCCAACCCCGTTCGATTACCATTCCGAGAAAATGGCGAAGCCTTGGGTGACTCAAGACAATTAGCACTCAACCTTTTTATGTCATTAGAAAGACGACTAAGCAGAAACCCAACATTAAGGAACGATTATGTGAAATTCATGGACGAGTATGAAGCCTTTGGTTACATGGAACAATTAAATCCGGTCTACATCCCAAAACACCACTTCTTCATCCCTCTTCACTGTGTACTCAAATATGATAGTAGCACAACCAAACTACGTGTTGTTTTCGACGCATCAGCAAAAACTTCCACGGGCCTATCTCTCAACGATATATTTCATACTGGACCCACTGTTCAAAGTGAACTCTTCTCGATCCTACTCCGCTTTCGAATGCATAGGTTTGTGTTCACAGCCGACATCGAAAAAATGTACAGACAGATCCTCATTCATGAAGAGGATCAGAATTATCAACTCATCGTTTTGAGACGGCAGCCATCAGAAGACATAAAATACTACAAACTCAAAACCGTCTCTTACAGAACCTCAGCCGCTCCCTACTTATCAACCAAATGCCTACAATTTTTAGCCTCTCAAAGCAAAATAACGCACCCAATCGGAACAGATCCTGTTAGAAGACTTTTATGTAGACGATTGCATAAGCGGATCCAACAGCATCACTCAGGCAAAAGAAGCTCAAAAACAACTAATGTCAATCCTGAACAACGCTGGTTTTAAACTTCGAAAATGGTGTGCAAACCATCCCCAATTGCTATGTGACATTCACCCTGAGGATCAGGAAGTCAGCCTTGACTTCACCGACGGAAGCTACTGCACAATTAAAATACTAGGACTTGTTTGGCAACCTAAAACAGAAGAGTTATGTGGGAGATCTGAAGTGAACGATTCTTCATCAATCACCAAACGTGTGGTTAGTTCAGAACTCGCACGAATTTTCGATCCATTGGGACTATTTGGCCCTGTTGTAGTTCAAGCCAAAATCTTCATGCAAAAACTTTGGCATTTAAAACTCTCCTAGGACGATGAACTTTCACAACACCTCAAGGAAGAATGGTTTAGCTTCAGAAAGGATATAACAAATCTCTACCAAGCGAAAATTCCCAGACACATATTTAAAGGGTGCCCTACGTCTATACAGATTCACACCTTCGTGGATGCATCAAAAAGAGCCTATGGAGCCGCGGTGTATCTGCGTTCAACTTATCAAGACCGAACAACTATCAACAGGCTACTTTGCGCAAAATCACGTGTAGCTCCAATAAAACAGCAAACACTTCCTCGCCTAGAACTATGTGCTGCAGTCTTGGGAGCTGAACTTACCCGTAGAGTCAGAGAAGATATACGACTCCCAGAAGCATCAGTTTATCTTTGGACAGACTCCCAAATTGTCCTCTCCTGGATAACCTCCACATCATCTTCATATCACACTTTCGTGGCGAATCGAATAGCAAAAATACAAGAACTCTCATGGGGAGCTCAATGGCGTTATGTACCATCAAAGGAAAATCTGGCAGATTTACTCTCTCGAGGGATATCTACACGCAACTTCATGTCCTGTCACATGTGGCTTTACGGACCCTTATTTCTACATGCAAATGAATCGACTGGGCCACATTCAACTCCAAAGGAACTAGAAACTCATTCCAATCTTGAACGAAAGAGAAAACATACTGTTGCTATAGCACTACAAGATGATTCTCCAATTTCATATATAAGATACGACATCGAAATTCTTTTAAGTTCCTGCAACATACCATCGGCTATATGCTTCGTTTCATCAAGCGGGCCAAGAAACTCAAGGTTAATCCGGAGGGGCAGAGGGCACTCTCACCCAAAGAGCTCAACGAATCTCTCATTACTATTGTGAGACAGATACAATCTTCGGAATTCAAAGGCGAAATTCAAGATTTTAAGAACCATGAGGGACTTTGCAAATCTAGTGGACTTATAACTCTGGCACCATTTCTAGATGACAACCATGTTCTTCGCGTAGGAGGACGACTAGAAGCTACATCAATATCATTTGATGCAAAACATCCAATACTACTCCCATACAACGAAACAATTACAAAATTGCTATTCAAATACAAACATGACGAACACAATCACTGTGGACCGCAAACACTGCTGTCCATTTTAAGACAACAGTTTTGGCCAATCAAGGGTAAGATCACAGCCCGACACGCAGTTCATAGTTGCATAAGATGCACGAGAACAAAACCACATCTGATGACTCAAGTCATAGGGAACCTTCCAGCTGATGGAGTAACGCCAAATAGACCATTCCTCATCTGTGGCGTAGACTTCTGCGGACCTCTTTGGGGCCACTATAAAATCAGAGGCAAGAAACCACACAAGGTGTACTTAGCAGTTTTTTGCTGTTTCTCAACTAAGGCAGTTCACTTGGAAGTAGTAACAGATTTAACCACTGAAGCCTTCATTGGAGCCATGAGAAGATTTATTAGTCGAAGAGGAAGAATACAGATGCTGTATTGTGATAATGCAACCAATTTTGTCGGAGCCAAAAATCAGCTAGCCGAACTCAAGGATATTTTACACACGGCAGAAGCTAGAGAAGCCATCATCAAGGCCAGCAGCGATAAGGGAATAACCTTTAAGTTCATTCCACCAAGAGCCTCCCACTTCGGCGGTTTATGGGAAGCTGCAGTCAAATCAGCAAAGCATCTTCTACTCCGAACGGTATCCACAGCTTCATTAACACATGAGGAACTAGAGACTGTTGTTATTGAAATAGAAGCAATCCTGAATTCAAGGCCATTAACTCCACTATCAAATAACCCAAATGATCTTGCCGCACTTACACCGGGACATTTATTAATTGGAGAACCCCTCACCGCACAAATCGATCCCAACGTAGTTCCAGAAAACAAGAATCTAAGAAATCGTTGGAATAACATATGCTACCTTAAACACGAATTTTGGAAACGATGGTCAACAGAATACCTCAACCAACTCCAACAGAGAAGCAAGTGGAACAAGAGGCATCAAGATATCAAAATTGGGGATTTAGTTATCATCAAAGACCCTCAACCTCAACCCTCAAATGGCCATTGGGAAGAATTGTCGACATCTTTAATGGGCAGGATGACGTCGTTCGAGTGGTCAACATAAAAACACAGTCAGGAATATTGAAACGACCGATTCATTGTCTAGCTCCACTCATCGAAGATAGGGAAGATGCCAACCATGAAGATGAGGACATATTGACGGAGACATCACCAAAACGACGAAAAACGTGCAACACTTCACTAATAACAACGATGATTCTGTCATTGTGCTTGCTTCCAATGGTTATCGCTACCAATGGTTGGGCTACTAGATTCCGACTATGCAGAAGAATTGTCCAAAACAATCAACCATATAAATAACAATGATGCTCATCTATTATCAATGTTGAAAAATCAGACCTCTGTTATCGACTCAACCATCAACATAATCACCCCAATTACCTATGTCGTCTCGTTTTTTCGACGTCTCTCGTTTTCTCTGTCGTCTCGTTTTTTAAATGGCATTCCATAACTTCTTCGACGCGATGATTTTGTAACAGATTTAAAAACGATGAAAAAGTAACAAACATCTGTCAAATTCAAAGGAAAGTCTAGATCAGTGTTGGGACTTCGCAGAAGCTAAAGAGTGGTAGAAAGGTTGTCAAAAAAGTGGTAGAAATTAAAAGCAAATCGTATATTGAAAATAAATTTATTGAAAATAATTCAAATACAAAAATAAAAGAAATAATATTTCGGTTCTTTATGTTTCAAAGATCACATTATTATCTGGAAGAAAGTCACATACATATGTACATATTATACAATTTCATTTTAAACTCGTTCCAAACCAAAAACTTAAATGCCATTTTCTAATGAGTACCTTTCAAAGTAAAGGCCAAAATATAAATGAGAAAATGGTAAATAGTTTTCAGGGTTTCTTACATTTGTGTTTATATTAAGATTTTCTGACTTTACCAAATTTGTCCTTATATTTAGTTTTTTAAGTATTCAGTATACTTTAGATCAAAAAGTGTATTTTTGAGTTCTCAGATTGAAATATTCTGTTTAACTCAACTCATTTATAATTTTAAGATTTATTGACAAAAATTTCCAAGAAACTTAATTGCCTTTATTTTAAAAAGAATGAGAAATTTGTGAAGCCTTAGAAGTAGGTTCTTCAAACGAGTGCAGTATATATTTAAAAATCAAACAAGGCATTCCACTGCTCTATGATTCTTTTTAAGCGAAGGAGTTTGGCAAACCTTTAAAATTTGATGCTCATTAGCGCAAAGTGCTTTTAGGAAAGTAATGAAATCTTTTTGTTTTTTTTTTTCTAGCTGTGGCAAAAATAGAAATACATATTTATATATTCGTTTAATGATTTTTCTGTTTGCCACGGTATACATTTAGCAGCATAAGCGGAGCACAAACTTAAATTATGACATGCAATCGTTAAAATATTAGGATTAATATTTGGGATAAATTTTAGGAGTGATTTTGGTCGTATGGTACATACATATATGGTAAAGTAGAAATATACGAGTAGGTGAAATCTGAGTTGCAAAAAGTGGTAGAATTAGATTTTTAGGTGGTAGCTGGTAGGTTTTCATGAACAGCAAAAAGTGAATTTTGAATTGAATTCTTTATTGAGACTTTAATTATCAATTACAGAGTGTGTTCTTAACGATATCTTATGATAAACTGCGGCTATAATGTATTGCCTGCTTTGGCGATTGTTTTAATGAAATGCCTCGTGGCGGTCTATTATATGTTGTTTGACTACTCTTGCTCATGACAGAGTATGATATACATTTGCGTTGACGGAAGGTCACTAATACTAATATGAATGTACAATATATACAGGAGACTAATACTAACTTAAAAACTAGATAACGAGAAAACTAACGTATAAACGGTTACAAACGAAAATGCCTTGAGCATTGTATAGGTAGATTACCTTACATTTTTTTTTTTTTTGAATCTTTCATTTTTTGTTTAAAATAGAGCGATAGCTCACTTTACAAGTTAGATATACAGTTGTTATTATGAAATAAGAGATTATCATAATTATATCGGTTACAATGATGACGTCAGAAATGAGCGATAGCTCTGTACTGTTACATGTATATGCTGTTACACTGTTATCACGTGACAGAAAAAATAAGTTAATGTTACATTTTTTTTTTGTTTAAAATAATAAAAGGATTATCACATATCGGTTATAATGATGTCACTTAGTTTTAAAAGTTAAAACTTATATGTTGTTATAATCTTGAATATGCGCGCCATATTTTGGTGAGCAGCGGTCCGTTTCCGTTTATCGGGAAATCATCCAGTTATTTTTAGAGGCTTGAATTTCAGTTTTGATGACATGTGTAGGTCACTCGGTTAGATGGTATCTTCAATCCCAGGTCCAGGATTGAGATTTGGTTGCTGTTCGGCGGACTGATGCCCGCAGAACTGTAGTTGCGGATTTATTTTATTTAAGCAGGTTCGCTTCCTGCTGTAAATGAGCCATGCGTCGGCGTCATCGGTTTCTGTGATTGTATAAATGAGCCATGTGTCGGCGTCATTGGTTTCTGTGTTTGTGTACAACACTGTTGTTTGAAGCTTGGCGTTGGTATTTTTTTTTTTTTGGTTGAATCAAGCTTCCGAATTTCGGGTTTTCCTCCCCTAGTCAGATTTACACCACATAGAGCTAGTGTGCACTTTATGTTAAAGTGATCCAATTTTTTCAGCGTAATCACTGCACCATCCGGCGATGAAATTAATTTTGGGGTGTTAAGGAAATTCGCTTTTGATGTAAGCGAGTACTATTTCGTCAAAAGACATGTTAAAAACGGAATAATTTTAATTTAAACCGCGCCACGTTTTTACTTTAGTTTATGATTACTGTTTTTTTTTTTTGTGAGGGAGAGTGCAGACGCAGAACACGTCTGCACTCAACGACGTACAATGACCAACCTCCCGTCGAACGTGAAGAACGAATTAGTTTTTTTCACAGCAAAAAGTGATAGAAATACCACTTAAGTGGTAGAAGTCCCAACACTGGTCTACATACAATATTATTGCTCGATGTTCAATTAATGAACAAATGCAGTTTTTTTTTAATTATTAGAAAATAAATAAGTAATTAAAATGATAAGTGTTGAAATGTATTACATTTATTAGTTTCTTTTCTTTCCATCCCATGTTTATAAATTACAAGTGTTTCCTATTGAATCTTAAGATGTGTTGTGTCTCTCCTAGCAGTGTGCTCTAACTGCTCGTCTTCTTCCTCAAATCTACTAGCGTCTGGAATTGGTTTTCATTTGTTAATTACAACATTTAAGTATATAGTATAGTACAACAAATTTAGACAAATATGTACTTGTTTTATTAATCGTAAAAAAATTCGATAAAATAAATTATTTAACAAGAATACTTGCAGTTTTGCGACCTTCTATGTCTCTGTCGTGTGTAAATTTCTGAACGAGAGATATCGTGGTTTTTTTTCTTAGTCGTCGTATTTTTTCGTCTTACAGAATGCAGAAAGAAAGTGTTCAACGACGTTTGACATTTACAGACAACAAAACGAGTGACAAAAGTTGGAAACGACTTATGGAATGCAGATCGTGTCAGGTCGTATATTTCGCTGTCGTTTACGACATCGGTAATCGGGGTGAATAAAGCATGATCAGCTCCAGGTTCAAGATCGCATAAATATGATTCAAACTCAAGCCAACGAGATCATTGCAAGAATTGGAAATGCAACTGACCAGGTTAGAGTATTTCAAATCTTCACTACAATTGCAATGCAACTAATGATGATGGCACCCAATCTGCAACGTCTAGAATGCACAATTCTTGATACAATAACAGATGTACATTATGGCAACATCAACCCACTACTACTTTCACCTGCCCAACTTAAGGCTGAAATCATAAACATAAGAAATCACTTGCCATTGTCACAGAAACTACCATTTGAATAAGAAGATTTGCTCCAATCCTACAAAATATCAAAAACGAAGGGAGGCAACTCAGGAAATCACTTAATATTCGTCATCACCATCCCGCTCGTTGAACAAGAAGCATTATTTGAGTTATTCCAAATAAGATCAGCCCCGTTAATTATAAACAACACGCTTCTGACCATTAGCCCAGTCATAGAGATTCTGGCCATAAACGTCATAGAGACCAATATTTTCCAATGGCTTCATCAGAATTCAAGGATTGCAACAAAGGAAAAGATATGCAGTACTTCTGCTCAACTAGAAAGGCAAAATATCACGCCGCGCAACGTCCTATTGACTGCACATCTGAGTGTGCACTGAATTGCTGTGGCCTATGGCTGTTGGTGATATTCAATTTCAACCCCTATTAAATATTGATGTGCATTCAGCGTTACCCTTGTTCATTTGCTAACTTGTTCAGTTTTTTTTTCTTGGGTTTCTGTTGAGGTGATTTTGATTTTAGAGCTTTTAATAAAGGGTCCATTTAAAATCAACACTACGACAACCCTGTGAGAGCTTTAATGAAGGACAGATTTATGCAATCCACTGTAGCCAGAATGCGAGGCAAACGTCCTATCTTGCCCACACTGCATATTTTTGTTGGACAGAGTATAATATTTGCATCGATAATTTTAGTCTTTTTGGAATACAATCTTGTAGTTGCATTTACTTTTGCTGCTTTTCTTGTAGAATAATTAAAAAACAAACTATTAAGAGTAAAAACACCTTTGAATTTATTTTAAAATAAACAAACAAGGATAAAGAAAATGTAATAAATATTCTTCTTTTATGGGATGTTTGCCAAGTAATCCTTCACGGTAGCAGTGTCCAGGCGTTTGAAACCATTTTTGTCACAGATACCGATTTCAATGTTGTCTGCTGTCATCTTTCCTTCGAATCCTTCCTTTAGAGTTAAAATAACAGTATGAACGGCATCATCCAATTCCAAATCTTCGCTGTATCTAAATAACAAAGAGAAAATACGTTATCAAACAACATTAGCACACTTTCAGAATAATACATATGTTTGTTAAAGTTACAAATTCACGATTTGTCTAGACTTAAAAGCCTCAAAATGACATCCAAATGAAATTTAGTAGTAGTAGTAGTATTTATTGAGATTTTCTTTTACAACACAAATTTACATTATTAATTCTATTTAACATAGTCACTTATATTTCATAGGAATTTGCCGACTTAGAATTGGTCTGGATAAACAAATAATTTATCTTTTTATACTTTACTGAAATACTTGCATATAATGTTTCAGGTTTAGTCAATAAAAATTTATATAATGGTTTTTATAATTATGTTAACTGTTTTGATATAATTTTTTTGTTCGAAACCTTCGTAACTGAAAACAATTTTGATAAATATGAAAGTAAATTTAAGGACTTCGAATTTGTATGGATCTCAGCGATAAGGACTAATACGCGTGGAAGAGCTAGTGGAGGTTGTTATTTTGGATTTAAGAAAACCATCAAAAACTTAGGCTGCAAGTTCGAGACTAAAAATGAAACAACATTCTTACAACTAAATTATGAGAACAAAAAAATGATAATAATTCCGACATACATTAACTGCAACAATTGGGAATCAGATTTCGAAAAGTTATACGAATTTTTGTTAATGAATGACAATCCAAATGTGCTCTTAGTAGGTGATTTCAACGCAAGGACCGCGGCTGAAGCGGGATTTGAAAATGAGGTAGTGGAAATAGCACGTCAATCAAAGGATGAAATTTGCAATGCCCGAGGAAAACAATTTCTTGACCTGTGTAATACATTTGGACTCAGAATTTTGAATGGAACCGCAACATCAGATAAGGATGGTGAATTCACATTTGTTGGAAGTCAAGGTAGCTCAGTAATAGATTACAGTTTAGTTGGAGGAGCAATGGTGGAGTATATACGTGACTTCAAAGTAGACGCGATACCTTTCTCGGATCATTTACCCATCAATACGATGATGCAAGTAGTTACCAATGATGATTCCGGTACAAGAAATCTACAGTTGCTACCAAAACTGAAATGGAATTTTAACAAGGCAGCTGTATATCAGAGAAACCTAAACCTTTCACTAAATCAATTCTGGTCTGAGTGCTATTGCAAATTGTATAAAATCGGCTTATTCGGCAAGCAACAATAACAACAAAAAGTTCACTCCTGTAGAACATTGGTTTGACGATGACTGTGGACGTGCGAGACAGAGGTCATTTGCGTGGTTAAAGTCATTTCGTGTTTATGGAAGTCATTATATTAAGAGCAAGTATCTGGAAGCGAATATGGAGTTCAAAAACTTATGCAGGATACAAAGAAGTACCTTTTTTAATGAAGAGGCTAGACGGCTAGCACAATGCAAGAATTCATCGGATTTTTGGAAAGTGGTGAAAAGATTGAATGGAAGGGAGTATAAAATACACAGAGATTTAACACCTGACGTTCTGTTGTCGCATTTTAAAGAACTTTTGAACCCCTTAACCGTCAATGCAACAGTATCCTATGCAGAGCCATGCTTTAAAAATAGCATACTAGATGCGTGCATAACTACTGAAGAAGTTGTAAATACTTTAAGAAATTTACAGGATGGCAAAGCGGCTGGGAATCCCAGTTGAATTCTACAAGTACGGCACCAATGAGCTGATAAATTCGATTACGTCGGAGTTCAACTATATTTTGGATAGTGGATCTATACCCGAAAGGTTTAAGGAGTCCTTAATCTTTCCTATCCACAAAAAAGGAAGTACGCAAAACCCAGATAATTATCGAGGAATAAGTTTTTTGAACGCCTCATACAAAATTTTTACGTCAATTCTGCAACGACGACTTAATTTGTGGATTAGCCAGAATGGTTTATTGAAGGAGTTTCAAGCCGGTTTCAGATCTGGTTACTCCACTGTCGACCAAATATTTGTTCTTAAGAGCATTGCCGATAACTTCCTAAGGAACCAAAAGAAACTTTATTGTTTCTTCGTGGATTTTAAAGCAGCGTTCGATGCGGTGAACAGAAATGCGCTCTTAAACAAGCTTTATGGACTGGGGATGTCCAGGAAATTCGGTAAAGTCCTCAAAAATATTTATAATGATACCAAAGCCGCAGTTTGGAATGGAGAGGAAATCTCTAAATGGTTTCAGACTGGAACAGGCGTCCGGCAGGGGTGTGCGTTGAGTCCGCTTTTATTTGCCCTCTTTGTAGATGACCTAACCGACAACATTGGTGGAGGAGTGGAATTCGCCGGAACATTGATCAAAGCACTTTTCTATGCCGATGACATTGTGCTGTTTTCTAATTCACCCCAATCACTGCAACTGATGATAAACCAATTGCATAGGTACTGTGTAACGTGGAATCTAAAGGTCAATCTTAGTAAATCCAAAATAATGATTTTCAAGAATGGAGGTGGAAGAAATAGCTCAAATGAAAGATGGAGCTACGATTCGAACTTGATAGAGGTGGTGAGGGAATTCAATTATTTAGGAGTGTGCTTTACAAAGAGTCTTAGTATGGGGAAAAACTTATGAAAGCAAAAAGTGCAATTGGGACTTCCTGGGCAAAGTGTTTCTCAAACAAGAATATAGCACATAGTAGCAAATTTCGTGTATTTGAAGCAGTGTCTGAGTCTATAATGCTTTACGCAGCGCAGGTTTGGGGATACAAACAGTACGAGAGTGTGGAAAAACTGCTAAGATTCTTTATTAAAAGAATATATCATCTGCCCTACAACACACCAAATTACATGGTTTTGCTGGAAACTGGACTATCACCGCTTTTTATTCAAACCCTAAAACTACATATAGACTATATTCTCAAAGTTTTGCAAATGCATAGTGAAAGATTACCGAAGAAAGCAGCCCTCTATGCAATCAATCAAAGAAGTAGTTGGTACGCAGAATGGCACGAGCTGGCTTTATGGTGTGAAATGTCACTGGATTTGGATTTCGGTAACGTTAATGATTGCAGAGTTAAACTGTATAAATTGATTGCGACGGTTGATGAAAAGCTCCGTAGTCGCTATATAGAAGAAGCTTCAAATTCAACTCATAGATTAATTTACAAACATCTCAATCATAACCTTGGTCTAAATAACTATTTTAGAGATGAGAACAGTGTGGAGGTTATTTCTATGATGCTGAGACTTTGAGGGGAGCTCATGCATCTTAACTATATTCCGCATAGGGAGGATCGTCCTGGACAATGTAGTTTGTGCAACCAAAGAGAAAGAGAAGACGTTTTTCACTTCTTAGGAAAATGCCCTGTACTGGTAGAAAGTAGGAGATTCTTCCTCGGATCTAATTACCTTACGGAAGAGGACATGATAAGTCTTTTAAACGAAAAACTTTTTACGTATTGCAAAGTGGCAAAATCATATCGGGACAGAATACTCTGCGAAAGCTTCTAAAAACACATCGAAGTTAAATATTTATTTAAGTTGTAAAATATATCAGGGCTGTTCTGATTTTCGTTCGAATATCGAAACGTACCGTTTTCGAATTTTCGCAGTTCTGTAATCCGTATTGTTTGACATTTTACGGATTGAAGGGTGTTCTACGAAACGAACGGATCTGCAATCCGCCAAATATTTGACGTTTTCATTTCGGTTATCTTTTTGTTGGCGGATTGTACTTTCGGTTGATGAATAAATGTAAGTTATTATTGTTTCTTAATAAAAAAATCTTATGTTATTACCAATCATAAATAGGGGGAAGCATACGACACAACAACAATTTGCCTTAATGGTTGCTTTTATGGAAAAGCATCCTGACCTAGGGAGAGGATGGGTTAAAACTGATAACAGGCCAGAACAAATCGACAGATTGTGGCAAGACCTTACAAATGATTTAAATGCTCTGGGACTACCAACGAGAGACACTTCTGGATGGAAAAAAGTAAGAAATTCACCACGAAATTTATTTAAATTAGAAGGACATTTGTTTATGTTATTTACAGGTGTGGTCGGATTACAAAGTTTTTATTAAAAAGAAGCTTATACAGAACAAAAAAGAAGCAACTAAAACTGGAGGCGGAGAATGTCAGCAATTATATTTATCACCCTTGGAAGAAACTGTAGTGAGACTCACGGCAATGGAAAAAGCAGTCAATGGAATTGAAGAAACAAGAACATTTGGGGTTAAAGAAAGGAACAAATTTTCTGTACCACTTACCACTTCCGTAAATGTAAACCAACACACAAGTAACCATCAACCTAAGAACTGTGAACAAACTTCTCACTTGCCGCTTTATAAATGTCTGAACACCGAAAACGAAGAAACTACAGAGTACCAGAATTATGAAACAGCACATACTTCCACCAAAAGACCATTTTTTGATGATATTGAAATCGAGTTCAGTTCATTAATAAATAGCCAGAGCACTCCAAAAAGGATCCGATCTGAAAAAAGTTCGACTCAAAATAAAAGCCCTAATATTGAAAACATCGAATTTGTTTCCGCCGAACCATGTCAAAAAAACAGTTCATCTAAGACTCATAGTTTATTAGATATGCAAATTCAAATGAATAAACGGTTTCACAGCGAAAAAATGAAGAAGTTTGAGGAAATTATTGATATCAATAAGGAAATAGCTTCATCTTTAAAAAGAAATTATCGTGCCAATGAAAAGCTTTGCGATATACAAAAAATTAAAACAGATCTTTTAAAAGAACATTTCGAAAATGAAGCCGCACATCGTCTTAAAACTGAGCAGATGTTAACCAAACAAATTGAGCAAAAAGCAGCTCATCAAAAAGTCAAGCAAGAGCTTTTATTGCAGAAAATTGAACTAAAAAAAAAAATGCTGTTGTTGGAAGAGCAAAGAACTCAAAAAATCTTTAGAGGAGCATAAGTAACATTCAAAGAGTTTTTAGTTTTTAGTTAACTTATTAATTAGTTTTAAATAATCTTAATTTGTTTGAGTAGTAACAATATGAAGTGATATTTTTTTTTTCTTGTAGCATTAGAATTTCGTTTATTTATGTTTTCCTTTCGATATAAAGTTTTGAAACAAATTGCTGTTTTTATTGTTGAAAGCTATCCTTAAGTTGATTTCTTATTGCAAGAGCTCGGTTATATGTTGCTGCGACTGCACTTTCAGTCCAAGTCTCATTTTCATCATCGCTTTCGTCCTCATTTTGGAAATCATAATATTCATTCGAAGGAACTTTATAAAATATGCATATGTTGTGCAATGCGCAGCAAACATTAACTATTGCGGAAGCCTTCCCAGGATCGTAGTGCAATGTTCTATCCTGCAAAGTACATCGGAATCGGTTTTTTAAAACACCAATTGTCCGCTCAATAATATTTCTGCATTTTATATGTTTATTGTTGAATCGCCTCTCACCACTCTCGGGAGTTGTATTTCTATATGGCGTCATTAGGTAAGGTTCTAATCCATAGCCCGCATCTCCTAACAACCAAGAATTTCTCATTCCATTTTGGTACTTTCTTTCAAAATATGATTTGACAATGCTTACATTCCAAATAGCCGAATCATGACAAGATCCTGGATGCGTTGAATCGACTGCCATGATGCGCATTTGGTCATCGCAAACCTAAATATAAGAATAAAGTTATTTGTATTTTTGAAATCTAGCAATTTATTTATCTCGAGTTTAAATAACTTACGACCATCACGTTGAGACTAAAATATTGCTTTCGGCAATAAAAAAGATGCTTGTCTCTTACAGGTTGCACGATTTTCACATGCGTGCCATCTACGCAGCCAATAACGCCAGGAAATCCAGTATTTTCAAAAAAATTTCGCTTTGTTCTTTGTACTTCGACTTCGGACTTTTCAATTTTTATCCATTTAGGACACAGGTGTTCTTCTCCTAGGTTGAGAAACTCCTTTAAAACTTTGCTAAAAGTGGACCTTCCCATAGCAACGTGAAAATCATTCCCTACTCCTCGTTGATATCCACCTTCGGCAAGAAATCTTAAACAGGCAGATAATTTTACTATGGGAGTAATTGATCCGCCGGTGTTCCAAAGATTTTGCAACTCATCTAGGATGTATTTAAATGATTCCTTATTCAATCTAAAAGCCTGAATAAATCTTAAAGGAATTAAGGTAGAACATGACTTTAGAATTCCTTGCCAGTAATCAGTAAATAAAATTCTTACAAATTTGTATCCATATGTAGGGGGTTTGAATGGTCCCTTAGCATTCTACGATACCTTCGCGTTGCAAGGAGAGCATTGCGCCTTGCAACAGTATCTTCCTCTTCGAGTAAAACCCAAACAGGTACATCCATCTTCTAAATCAAATTCACAAATCTAATAAACAACCCGTTTAACTTTTTTTAAGAGAAGGTATTAACTTACCGTTTAAAATAAATATATTAAAATAATAATATTAAAAAAGAATAACTTTTGAATTCAGCGACATTAAAATCAAAACTTGTTTGACACCTAATGAGAACGGGCACAGCTGATTTCGAAAGTGCTTTTTTGATTTCAAGTTGTTTGCACTGCACATTGAATCCGGTCAGAAGTCAGAACAACCTTTTTAAATCCGTACAGATTTCATTTTCGTTTCCGTTTTACAATTCGGTCGAAAATCAGAACAGCCGTGTATGTTTTTTTTTTTTGTTTTTTGTTTAATAATTTCTTGCTTTTAACATAATCGTAAAACCAATGAGCTTTATATTATATTAATTTTATCTTGTCAACCTGGCAGACGGCATTGCCATGCTAATTTTGATTTTGTAATTTATTAATATGTTAAGAAATAATGAAAATAAAATCTAATCTAAATCTAAATCTAAAAAAATCTACTTTAATGAAACAGAATTGATAAATAAGACATAGTCTTTCACAGATTAATGAATTAAATACGTCCACTCAACAAGACGATAACTTGAAAAAAGAAAAAACTTGACCTAAAAAGAAATACTTAACCTGGGGGAGAAAGATGAAAAAAGAAGAGATATGAGCGTATATATACGTCTCTATCTAAACACTAGAGTAGTGTGCAGATACTTTTAATTCGAGTGAATACAATTTTCATGAGTCATTTTGACAGCAAGTTAGATGGTTGTTTTAATGTTTTGTACATACAAACATGTTACATGAATGGATTATGATGTTTTTTGTTTTTTGTTCTCTTTTTTTTTTATTTTTATTTGTATGAGCTTAGTTTAAGTACTTAATTGATAGGATTCTTATAAATATATACTAATATTAATATATTCACAGCCGAGTTACTAATTATATCATAGGCACTGAGTTAGTCTAATCACAATCAGGTAAAGTTTGGACGTAAGTTTATGTTTATTTATCTTTATTTTTTTTTATTATTTTTTTCTTTTTTTCTGATGTTTTTTTCAGTCTTTAAGTTACAAGCATAGGAGGTTAGTTAGATGTGGTGAGATGCCTAGCCTCTCTACGTATTTGGGAGTTGTTTTTTGTAAAATGGAGAGGTGAACAAGTTGTCTTCATCAAGAATAAAGTCGGAGCTGGAACCCTCATTGAGGATGCTTATTGGAGACATATAATACAGTCTTGTGCAAATTAATTGGGACAAACAAATTTTCAAATGAATTTGGTAGTAGGCTTTGATTTTTGCGTTAACTCTTTGATTATTTTGGTAAGTGCTCCCTGAATTAGTTTCATCTTAATATTTCTGTTGACTTTTTGAAGGTAGGTCGCATTTTTTCTATGGGTTCTGGAAAGATTGGCATTATTTTTGAAATCATGTTACTAGGTACTCTATTTATCAATATTTCGGCTTCAAGAAAAATATGGATATATCGGTGGAAAACAGAGCAAAAGTCATCGCTTTACATGAACATACAGGAAAAACCATTAAATAGATATCGATTGCTGTAGGTGTAGCAAAATCAAGCGTCGGTAGGATTTTTGCATTGCACAAGGCAACAGGATCAGTTGAAACACGAAGAAAGGGCAAATGTGGTCGAAAACGGAAAACAACGGCCAATGACGACAAAATGTTGGTCCGAAACAGCGTCATAAATCCTGAAAAGACAAGTGGTGAGCTTCAAAGGGACTTGGAGATAGCTGGAGTACATGTGGATTCATCAACAGTTCGAAGGCGTCTTCTTAAAGTTGGCCGAAAGGCTCGAAGACCTTTAAAGAAACAGCTTTTGACAGACGCTATGCGCAAGAAAAGATTAATATGGGCCAAAATGCATAAGGATTGGACTCCAGATGACTGGAAAAAAATAATTTTCTCGGACGAGAGCCATTTCGAGGTCCGAGGATACAGGGTAAGCGTCTTGAGGAAAAGTGACAAAAAAAAAACTCCGACCTGGACATATCGTCCAAGCCCCTAAACACCTGCCAAAGGTTATGTTTTGGGGTTGTTTCACTTCTGAGGGTCCTGGGAGCTTAAAGCCCATCGAAGGCATGATGAACAGGGCCAAGTACGCGGATGTCCTAACGCATATGCTCCTTCCTACTATCCAAAGAAGAACTTCGATGCAGGAAACCATTTTTCAGCAAGATCTTGCTCCGCGTCACACGTCCAAAAAAATGAAGTAATTCTTCGCGGAGAAAAATATTAAGGTGCTGGAGCGGCCTGGCAACTCACCTTATCTCAAACCGATTGAGAATCTATGTGCTATTGTTAAAGCGAGGCCCAGGAAAAAAGACTGTATGACAAAAAACAAACTAATTTCAGCAATTATTGAGGTATGGTTCCACGACCAACAAATGAAAAATATATGCGAGAAGTTAATTTCATCAATGCCGAAGAGAGTTAAAGAAATCATAGATACTAAAGGGGGGCATATAAGGTACTAATTGCATATTTATATACTTATTTATAAACATTATTCAAAATAAATAAAAAAATGCTCAAAAATCTGCTTGTCCCAATTAATTTGCACAAGACTGTATCTGTCATTGATTGACCAGTTGATGTTAGTTACATAATATGTTTTGGAGGACAGAGTTGTCGTGATTATGTAGAGCAGATATTCTTTTCTTGGAGAGGAAAATCAGGTAGTCGAGCAAGGGAGTAATCTTCGAGTCTTGATATATTGAGTTGTTACTATGCCCTTTACCACCCGGTCTCCGGCCTTTGTTGATGCACTTTCGGATGATGTAGCGTTCAAATCTATGGAGTTCCAATGCCACATTGGGAGTGATTTGAAACCATATGAGGAATTCATAGGACAATAATGGACGAATCAAAGTTTTATACATAAGGAGTTTCGTTTTAGTTTCGACATTTTTTGAGTTGAGTAAAAGCTTTAACTTTGCAGCAGCAGCCTTGCTATTGGGGATTCATTTTCAATCTTTCATGGAGATTAACACCAAGGTATTTAATTGATTTCTTCAATGGGACAGAATTCCCAGCAATAGAAAGATTAAGGTAACGACTTTCTCGGACAGCAAGGTGGTGTCCCTTACCCGCCGCATTGCGAAAGCAAATCAACTCGCATTTGTTTGTATTTAACTCAATTCCCCATTTTTTATAATATGGGATTATTAAGTTGAGATGGGATTTTACTGAGTTAAGGGCATCATGTGGTCTCTCATTAGGACTGAACAAGATGGTGTCGTCAGCGTAGAGAATTGCTTCAGAGCAGAGATGTTGGATTGAGAAATCATGAAGGTATACAACAGGCCTGCATGCCATACTGATTCGAAAGCTTGTTTTAGATCAAGTGCACAGGCAACTGTGCATTTTCTAGCCCGCAGATTTTTTAAGATTTTATCTTGAAAGTAAAGTAGCGCGTGTTCAGTTGAGTGGCCTCTTTTGAAACCGAATTGAACCGATTGTGTAACATTTGAGTCTTCGAAGAAGTTAAGTAAATTTGAAAGAATAACCTTTTCTAAGATTTTGCCCAGATTAGAGAGAAGGGATATGGGTCTAAAGTTTTCTATATCGTAGAGGGAGTTACTTTTTTTGATTGGAATTAACTTTGCTATTTTCCAAGCAGATGGAAAATAGCAGTTGTTAAGACAGTTATTAAATAGGGGAGTTAAAAATGGGGCTATTGTGGTTTTTGATTTACGAAGAATAAAATTTGGAATATTGTCGAGACCAGAAGATTTTTTATTTTTTAATGAGGTGATTATATTTTCAATGTAGTTAGAAGAGATGAGGAATTCATTACGGGTATCCAAGGATGTATTAGAAGGAGAAAAATTGGTAATTTTTAGTGACTGGATCAACAGAGGGAGTTTTTAAGTCAAAGAGTTCAGAATAGAAAGTTTCAAATGCTTCTATTTTTTCAGACGGGGAAGACAAAAAAGTGTTGCGAAAATGATTATGATTTTTCTTTCTTCCAGTAATTTGATCAATTACCTTAAAGACATTTGAGTTAGGTTTCAAGTTACTCAACTTCATTCGAAATTGTTCGTTCAATTCTAATCGCACTTTGTCTTTAATTATTTTGGATAGGCAGTTTATGCGTGCAGACAGTTCAATATAAGGTTGATTATTTCGATCTCCAAAGTGGTGATAAATTTGTTTGTGTTTTCTTTTCCAGACTTTACGTGTTTTAAATAGACTTAAGGTGGCTGAAGAGATTTTAAACCAGTTTTTTTTAAGAAAAATTTTTTTACTGTGGGAGTTGATGCAGGCAGTGAAAATTTCACTAATTGTCTCAATGAAATTGTCAATTTCGGAATTCGAGACATTTCTATTGGTTGGAATGTTTAAATTTGAAAGACCAGATTCAAGCGAGCGATTAAAAGCTGACCAATTGGTATTCTTGAAACTGGTAATGGTCTTATAAAAATCTTGGAGCGTCGAATCCTGCCTCATTTGGATACTCATGAACACCGAATAGTGATCCGAGATGGCATCAAGAGTGATGCAGACAATGTTATTGTCAGATCTGAGATTTGAAGAAATTAAGAAAAAATCGATATGAGAGCCCGATGAAGGGCGGGTAGGGCCGGGGGCTGCAATTATGCCTAGATCAAGAAAATGGTTGTTCTGGAACCAATTATAAATAAGAAAGCCATTCTGGTTTGTAACTGTATCCCTCCAGAGAGGATGACGAGAATTAAAATCACCACCTATTATGATGTGATCAAATTGATTTAGGGAACTGAGGATATTATCAAGAGCAGACGGGAGAGAAGAGCCAAAGTTACAGGGAACATAAATGGAAACAAGTGCCAATGTTTTTGGAGTGATTGGAGAGTTTAAAGGAATTATGGCTATTGTGGTTGAAATCAAGCTATTGGTAAGAAATCGGATTGAATTCTGAAGAAGAATTCCCGTTCCTCAACCATCTTTATTACTTATTTGATTGTATTTGTCATTGAAAGGACACTTATTATAATTTTTCTTAAGACAAGTTTCTTGTAGTAAAAGGGCTGAAGGAGAAGTCTCTTGTAACAAGAGGTCAATTTCTATTATTTTTTCTTTTGATAGGGAATTGATATTGGAGGTAATGAGGTTGAAAATCATGGGGAAATGGGGGAGAGAGATGCTATAAAGCATTGGTAAGCACCTGGTTTCTGGGATTCATCCATTTGTTTGTAGTTTGGCCAGAAGCCTCTAATTTTTGAAATTAAGTTAGATATTGGTAAACCAAAAAGTTTAACTGACTCGTCGATGAAGTCTGAGACATCATTTTTGGAAAGATCCGAGGGAATCGGGATCGGCTGTTTGGGAGTTTTTTCGGTTCTTTTGTAACCTCTTACTGCATCTGAGTAGAGGGGAACATTGGATGGAAGGGTAATAATTGGGTTTACTGCATATTTATCATTTTTTGCTTCAACTAACAAAGCATCCTTTCTTTTTCAAAAAAGCAATTCGGTTAGGGCAGCCTTTAAAATTCGCCGGGTGACCCGTCGACTTGCAATTAACACATGAAGCGATTGAAGTCTCAGTTTTCGGACCGAGTTTACACTGGCCGGGCTCATGGTCAATTAAACATTGCTTCGTGTCCGAATTTTTAACCGAATCCCATTTTATTCTGTGTCTTAGTAAAACATTGATTTTTTTTTTTATTTTTAGCAGACTTTCTCTGTCCTCCAAAAAACACAGAGGAAAAGGTCAAGTGGGATATCATTTTGTTTCGACCATTTGGTCTCAAATTTCTTAACCACTACCCTCAAAGAAGGGTCCAGCTTGACAAACTCTTTCTGAATTTCTTCAGATGAAAAATCGTTTGAAATGCCTTTCAAAATTGCATTATATTTCTTTAGTTGTTTAGGTGTGAATGAATAAGCTTCAACAAAATTTGCTTTAAATTCTTCCAGAAAGAGTCTGTTTAGCTCAACACTTCTAACTATAATTTTGAGTTTACCATAACCGTTTGCCATAAACTTTACGTCATTAAGATTGTAATTAGACTTACCCAAGAAATCCCAGATTGATTTGGAAGAAACTCCCTTCGTAAAGATGGGAGGGCACCATGCTTCTGGTTTAACTGGAACTGTGTTGGAGTCCGCAGCATCTGGGTAACTGTTGTTGTTGTTTCCCCTCGTGTTGATGTTGACATTAATCTTCTTTCTGTCGACAAAGTTGGAGCCATTGCCCTTACTGTTAATAATGTTGCTGCAGCTTGAGCCCGCTGCATTGAAGGTTTCATTCAGAGGGCCTTCCTCTTCTTCAGATTCATTAAATGGTGACCAGCGGTTGTGGTTGTTGGTAACCTCTCTAGCGATTTTTTTTGTAACAACAAGGGGTGTTTGGTGTCTTCTTTTCCTTGCCATTACCATAGTGAACTTATCCTTATCACCAGCAAAAGATTCCTGAGAACTTCTGTACTATTTATTTCAACGCTCTTATGGTTAGAAACAGTTAGATTGTTGGCTTCGTGTCCGATTATTACACATTTATGAAATACATACAAAACCAAGAATAAGAAATTGTGTGATGGAAAGTTCTCTCGATTTGTTTTTCGGTGGCTTGGAAGATGAAAATTTCCTTAATGTAGCCAAAATAAAAAAGAATATCCGTATATTTAATAAACTCATGTACACTTCTATTCCTAAAGTATGCATTTTTTTGATTCGAAATAGTTTTCCTAAAACAACCAACGTTCCTCAGCGATTCCACCAATTGTTAAACTTGCTACTGCTCTTTTTCATGAGCGAAGGAAGTTGCCAAAAGTGTAGTGGCAATAATTTTAATTTAGGACTGACTCAATCGATAGTGTCAGTTGAATTAAAAAAGTGGTAGATGTGATTGAGGAACTCATTTGTGGAAAATGGCTAAATGCTCAGCTAACATAGAGCAACAAGTCGTTCAAATTATGATGGCCATGTAGTTTTCAAACTTAAATACACTCATTTCATTCTATTTTTATTAAAAATGTTGTTTAACTTACTGTTTTGTGTCCATATTTTTTATCCGAATGCAGATTTTTTCATTAAAATGTTCTACACAACTGCTTCGAACCAGTTGTCTGATTTTGACGCTTATTACAACTGAAGCACAACTCAACTTACTTACATAATACGAAGAGACAACTGAAAAGTCAACCATTTTGTTAGTTGTCTGCTAATCGACAACTGGTTGTGCTTTGACAGTCAACTGGTTGTGATCGATAATACCAATTTTAAGAAGTACAACTAAACTATAGTTGAGTTGTCTTCCATAATAGGGGGGTTAGGCTCCCAGACCATAGCAGTGTCTTCCAAGCGGAGGCAGTGACAATAGCTGCTAGACAGGTATCAATGATGGCGATACCATATCACCTTTTACATTGACAGCCAAGCGGCAATAAAAGCGATTCCTGCCACTGTGATAAAATCGAAGCTTGTCTCCTGCTGCCGCGAAGAGCTTAAGGTTCTTGGCACGCAGCACAATATTAGACTCTGCTGGGTACCGGGACACAGCGGCATACCAGGTAATGAAAATGCCGATGAGTTGGCAAGACAGGGATCAGCGCTCGACGCTTGTCAAGCAGAGATGGTAAGCATCCCACTCTGCAACATTAAACAGAAAATTTCAGATATAATCCTAAGGAAATCCAATGAAAGGTGGAGTCTACTTGACACCTGTGATACTACTAGGAAAATATGGCCCTGCTTTAACAAGCAGAGAACTGACAAATTATACAACTTAGTAAGAAGTCCCTTCACTCTCTTACGAGCATAATCACCGGACATAATTTATTGAAATACCACAAATTTAAAATGAAACTAAGTACAGATGACCTATGCAGAGGATGTGGTGATGAAGAGGTACATGAAGACACATCACACTTTCTCTGTCATTGCCCGTCACTATGCCACCAGAGAAGGAAATGGCTTGGTAGCTACTTCTTTGATAATCTAGAAGATATTTCGAATATTTCAGGAATACACATATTGAACTTCGTCAATGCCTCAAAATGGCTTGACTGATTAATAGAATACATAAGTTTTATCAGGAAAGAGTGATAACACTAACGGGTAACACAATGGATCTACATTGATCTAAGTGTGATAATAGCAACATCAATTGTCAGCCCAACAACCTAACCTAACCTAAGGTGGTTAAACTCAGCAAAAATCTCAACACACATTCCTTCGGGTGTTGTCTGGCCCGAATGGAGAAGCCAAGAAGAAATGTGAATCGCCCGTAATAACGATTTCAGTGCGAGGGTATAGGGAAACAATTTTTTGGATGGAGTCGGACAGAGCATCAAATTCGTGAGAAGTTGAAATTCTATCCAGATTTGGGCTTCGATAAAGAAAACAATAGTGAATAGTGCTTATTAAGGTACTAGTACAGTGTAGAAATCGCAAAAAACGCACGATTTTTGGGAATTTTTTTCTCGGAAACTTTATAAGATAATAACATATTTTTTTTAAATAATGAATACACGTGCCAAGAGCACAAAAAAAATTTGTTTGTCGAATTTTGGCCGAATTATAGACATAATATAACACATTTTCCCACTGGGGACAGTTAACCTCCGGATCTACTGAACCGATTTTCAAAAAACTTGTTGCAACTAGATTGTTTTTATGTTTTCTAAGACAATTTACCACAATTTGACCAAAAAGTTATGAATAAAAAAAATGGCGACCCAAAAAATTGCCAAAAAATTTTTTTTTTTTCAAAGCTCGAGATTTTTTTTTTGTTTTGACTTTTTAAACAAATTGTGGTAAATTGTCTCGTAAGAAACCTTCCTTTAAATAACCCACTTTGTTTTTTTTGTTTCAGTCCAGCCAATCCTGAGATTAACTGTCCGCCATGAAACAATGTATTTTTTGATGAGTCGACGTTGGGCCTTCTATAAGTCGGCCAAAATTCTAAAATTAAAAAAAAAAATTTTTTTTGTACTCTTGACGCATGTATTCATTATTTTAAAAAAATTATGTTATTACCTAATAAGGTTTCCGAGAAAAAAAAATTCCCAAAAATCGTGCGTTTTTTGGCGTTCTAGACCACATAAAATTGAAGGAGTTGGTGCAGCGACCATATTGTGGTAAGAACTGATATGCAACATCATTCCTAATATATATGGCGAGACCATTGTGGGAAAAGAATAATGGCAGCAAGCTATACCCATGAATAAAGAATTCAACAGGATCGGAATACTCACCTACTTGGGTTTCCCTCAGTGCCAAAACAGCTGACCTGTTAGAAACAGTGTGGATATACGTACCCAAAAAATTCGCTCTCAGCCCACGAATATTACAATAATCAACTCTAAAATTACCAGCCATTGCAATATAACAAAAAAACTAAAACCAAAACAGACGAAATCTAAGAGAAAAATCACTGCATAAGATTAATTAAAAAAGCCTTCTTAATACAACATCACTAAAAGTGTGACGTTGAATTGATTAGTAGTGACGTTGAATTGATCCGAACCCTAACAATGAAACAGTAATCCTCTATACATCAGTTATCGTATAACCAGCAAATGCAAACACATGAGACAGCTTATTTAAGCTCAGCACAATGCATGCACCCACTAAGCCACACAACTGTAGGAAAAAAAGGAAGGGAAGGAAAATGTCACTTACCGTGCTTTGACATAGGTATTTTTTTTGTTATTTTCTCCTATGTGTGCTTGATTTTTTTTTGTTCTTGTTTTTGTTGTTATGACTATTTGTTTCTTTTTATATATTGAGTTTGTGATTATTTTTTTTTCTGTTTGTAGGTATTTATGAAAAAAAACTTGTTTGCTATTTTTTTTTGTTTTTTGTTTGATTAATTTGCTTAATTTAGTGAGGCGTCTGCGACGGGGACAGATACGGAGGCAAAAAAAAAAAAACGAACGGAATCACAGCACGGCGCGGACATCGACCGACCTTTTCATACACTCACTGACACTGATTAATTTTTAGTCTTTTTGCTGATATGCACAGCACTGTATAAATATACATTAATATAAATATCAACACATGTTTATTTTTAGTTGTTTACTTTTTTATTCTTCCTCTCTTATAAATTGAGATTGAAATATTTTTTATGAGAAAATACAAAAAATACAAAATATAAAATACCAAACCTTTAGCTTAGAAGAAATACGATTTAACACTTATTGTAAAAAAATTACGGACAGATAAAGGAACACTCTGATGATCATTTTATACATATTTGTAATGATACCATAGCAACAATATTTTTTTGTCTTTTAGTGGAATTAGTACCATGTTTAATTTTTTTTTTTGCATAATACTAGGTGGTCAAAAAGACGATTTTGTTATCTCTAAGATTTTATTAAAGTTAAAATCCTTTCTAATACCGTGCTAATTAAAAGATCAATAACACTAGAGTACACGCGCCCTATTTTTTTTACACCACTGCACGCGTGGTGTTAATAAAGATTTAAACGAAAAAAATATTTAAATATTATATTCATTTATTGTCTTAAGCATTTAATAACTTAAATTCATAGGCGCAAAATTTTAATTGAATTAGTACGACGCTAAAGCTGTTTTAGTATGATACTAGGTTGAAACAACGAATTTAACAATTTTAATCGAATATAGCATCATACTTTCTCTACCCTTTTATTAAAGTTAAAATCATCGAATACCTACTTTACTTTTTTTAGTATCGTGCTAGCTTCATATATGACTCTTTGACATTTGCAAGCATCAAAAAACGTTCGTGTACTTACTTTTTTACACGAAATGTCATTGTTTTAGGTGTGTTCAGAAGCAATTTATTAAGAAAATTCTTTTAGTACGATACTAGTTAGAAAATGTTTAAAATTAAGAATGAGTAGTTTACTAACTACTATAAAGTTAGCAAATTCTTAAGTAGTACCATACTAATACCTTACGACTTTACGACTTTCTTTTGCAGACACAAAAAGAAAATATAATGGTAATCGGCGACTACAACGGTAGGGTGGGAAATTCCCAACTGTTACAAATGGAACCAGAGTTTACACCAGGAGAAGTTAATCCCATTAGAGAGTCAATGGATACAAAAATTGATGGTAACGGAAGAAGATTGATTGAAATGTGCGAGACTTTGGGGCTCACATTATTGAATGGAAGAACCAAAAGTGATCCGCGAGGTCATTTTACATTCATAAGGGGTACTTTCTGTTCAACAATAGATTACTGCCTCGTAAGAGGAAAATGGTTGGAGTGCGTGGACGATTTAAAGGTGGAAGAACTAGTCTATTCAGATCACATACCGTTTTCTATCAAATGTCAATTCACCGAAAATCAATCCGTTAGTACAGAAAACATGAATCTTTTGCCGAAACTTCAGTGGAAAAATATGTACATCAACAGATATAAAGATAAGCTCAACTCGCTACTCGAGCCCGTAAGCAACAATAGTCTGAACTCGAACTGTGGCACAGATATACTAGTGGCATGCATAACGGAGGCTGCGCAACCTTTTCAATGCAGACAAAAAAAGAAATGGAAAGACCCTTGGTTCGACGCGGATTGCGAAACGGCTAGGAGAAATTCTTTCGGATTTCTGAGACTCATGAGAAACACAAATTCAAACTTGTCTAAAGTATTGGGTATTGTGAATAAAAAAAAGTTAAAGCTTTTTTTGGAGGAAGCTAAAGCCAACTAGTCATAGCTTTTACTAGCAGCTAAAGCTAGACAGTACTAGCTTAAGCTTTGTTTTATGTGAATAAAAAAATGATAACGCAAATTCTAGCTTAAGCTTCGTAATTTAAGGTGTTCGTTTTTTTATTCACATGTTTCGGCTAGTTAGCTTTAGCTAAAACTGGTACATGTATGACCGAAAGGAAAGTTTTTTTGCCTCAATTTGTTATCTGTTCTACAGGGCAAGTATTAGTTCGGCTAAAAAATGTTTTTAACATTTCATATGTAAGTTTCTGGGTCTATACGTTCACAGTCCTATTTTTTGAGATATTCCCTTATGTTTAATTAACAATTCGCACAAGTTAATACTGAAAATAAGACCTAGTCAAAGCTTTCTAGACAGGTCGAAAAAATCTTGAAATTTTTGTAGCTTTAACTATAATATTCTAGTTTAAGCTATTTTTATTCACACAAATTGAAGCTTAAGCTAGGAAAACAAGCTAAAACTAAATGAATTTAGCTTTGGCTATTTTTAAATAGCTATTACTAGAAAACATCTTTAACTAGCTAGCTTAAGCTTATTTTTATTCACTAAAAATCAAGCTTTTACTTAAAAATCCAAGTTTCAGCTTTAGCTTTTTTTTTATTCACAAGGCCCATTGTATTGGGAAGCGAACAAAGCCTATAAACAGATATGCAAAGAGAAGCAATACAACTATTCTCAAATGCTAATGCGAAAACTATCAGGGATAATGGACAGCAGGTTAATTTGGAAGCTTGCACGCTTACTAAACGGGATACCTTTTGCAAGGAACATCAAAATAAATAAAAATGTCTTAGCCGAACACTTCGAAAGCCTTTTAAAGCCACAGATAAGCTCAAACCAACTGCTATACGCTAGCCCATATATAGTAAATGAAAGTCTGGACCGTATTTTCTCAGTGCAGGAAGTTACTGAGGTGATACACAGATCCAAACTCAACAAGGCACCAGGTGAAGACAGAGTACCGTATGAATTTTTCATAAACGCCACTGAAAGGTTTTTCGAGAAACTAACGACTGCTTTCAATTATATATTTAACAACGCTGAAGTACCCGAAAGCTTTCTTAAAAACATTATCTTCCCCTTGTTCAAAAAGGGTGATGTAAATGACCCAAATAATTATCGAGGCATATCATTTATGAATACCAGAATGAAAATCTTTACCGGGGTCATTCTTGATCGACTCTCGAACTGGACACAGCAAAACAAACTACTCAGCGAGTACCAAGCAGGCTTCAGGAAAGAATACTCGACTGTGGATCATATTTTCTCTTTAACATGCATTGCCAGATCTTTTTTAGACAAGAGGAAGAAGCTGTACGCATTTTTCATTGATTTCAAAGCGGCTTTCGACTCAATCAATAGAAACGCTCTTTTTTATAAACTAAGCTGCCTCGGAATATCCTCAAAAATGCTAACTGTGCTCAAACAACTTTACGAAAACAATATGTCAGCTGTATGGGATGGTAACGAAGTGTCAAACTGGTTTCCATCATCCAATGGAGTCAAACAAGGATGCCTGCTAAGTCCGCTTCTATTCTCTCTTTTCCTGGATGACATCCCATCGGCTCTCCCCGGAGGAATAACATTTGCTGGTGTCAACATAAAAGCATTAATGTATGCGGACGATATCGTCATATTAGCTGAATCTCCACAAATGTTGCAAATGATGATAAATATTGCAGTCTTTGGAGCCTCAAAGTTAATACCAGCAAATCAAAAGTAATGATCTTTCGAAATGGAAAAAGGTAGATATGCTAGAGAAGAGAGATGGACCTGGGATAATGTCACACTTGATTTGGTAAATGAGTATAAATACCTCGGAGTTATAATTACACCCAAACTGTCCTTTAAAAAGCACCTGCAGGCAAAACTAACCGAATCGAAAAAAGCCATCAACTGTAATTGGAAGGGAGTACTAGGAAAAAAATATGTGGCTCCAAGTGCAAAATATAAACTTTTCGAAGCTGTGATGAGGTCGATATTATGCTATGCAGGCCAAGTATGGGGTTTTCTTCAATATCAAGAAGTAGGGAAACTATTGAGATATTTCATTAAAAAAATATTTTGGCTTCCTGAAAACACTCCTACCTACATGCTGCACTTGGAAACTGGAGTCTCACAACTTCATACTTTTACGCTGAAGATGCATTTCAATTATACTCTTAAAGTGATGGCTCTCCCAAATCATCGACTACCTAATGTAATTGCGAGACAACTTCTACAAGATAAGTCACAGTTCTTCGAAGAATGGTCACGTTTGGAGCTGTTACATAACGTCCAGCTACTAGAAAGAGATTGGAGGACCTGGGAAAAAAATTTCCAAATATTGTTGAAACGAGTAGAACAGAAAAGTTTAGAGAACTTTACGGAGGGCGCATCTCAGTGAATCCCGAAGTATGTACAAGATACTGCAGCACAACCTAGGCGACAAAAACTATTTCCACGATCAGTACTCTTTAAATACCATCTCAACCATTTTTAAAACCAGAGGGGAGCTTATTCGGTTAAATTACCGTCCATATGGGCCCGAAGAAAACACGGGGCCACTCTTTGCAACCACAGAGCGACGGAAAACGTACTCCACTTCGTAGCGATTTGTCCAATTTTGTCATCAATCCTGTGGAAGTTTTAAATGGATCAGACTGGAATGTCCTAAGTAGCTTTGTCCAATCCGCACAAAGATACAGAAACCAGATTTTGAATGAAGCTTTTTAAATTGTGTCTTAATCATAAAATTATAAGTTCCATGATATGATGACCTTTAACTATGTAAATTAGATAAAACAAAACTAAATTAGCTATTTATTCAGAAATGTATGTAAACGTTAAATTATGTTTAGAGAATACACTTTTTTTTCGGGCTGACGGCAAAAGCCAATGCTTTAATATTGTGAAAAATATAAAACAAAGATCACTTAAAACTGATAAATAAAAACACATTTCTATTCTATTCTACTAATACCTTAATAATAGGCTATTTAAAATTTTGTGCCATAAATATTTGTTAGGAACTTCAAATTTAAAAAAATACTTTTTCAGTACAAAAAAATAAAATAAAATAAATAAATAAAACTGTTACTGTGGTCTACTACAGTAGGCCATGCGTGTACTCCAGTGTTAAAATATGTATTTATTTTTATATAGTTTTTGTTACTACTGACAGTTTACTTACTTAACATACTAGAATCGTACCAAGGCAATTTTTTTAATAAAATGCTTCTGAACCGTTTGTTCAGTACGTTAAAAACCGAGTAAACAGACCTTTTTTGAATTGGGAAATGTCAGTCATAATGAAATAATGCTTATACTACGTTTTCACCAAAAGATAATCTGAGATTTAAGGCAAGAGATTTATGTGGTGTTTTCACCGCACTGAAAGATTAATGAGAAGATTAACTTTGACAGCATCTATCAAATTGCTAATGTTGTTTCAATTTTTTCTTATAAAGTAGATGCGAGAGAAAGAAAGTTTCATTTGTGCCAAACGATAAAAAATCATCGAGATAGCTTAGCACGGTATGAATGTTAGGTCAGTTCGAACTTCGACCGATCGATCCTACGAAGATTTAGTAGAGATTTATTTCTAATCTACTAGATTTACGAAATAAATTTGTATGGTAAATCTTCGAGATTTAAAGAAGATTTATGGTAAATCAACTTAAATTCCGGATTTAATCTTGGTAAAAACGTAGTATTAGGATGACTTAAAAGATAACATAGATCATCGGTGATTAAATAGAATGTTAAAGAAATTATGATTCTATACTCGATTAAAATTTATAAAATATCTTTTTAACCTCACATCATACTAAAATATAATCATTAATCATAAATTTAAAACATAAATGAACATTTTTATATTTTGTTTATTATGTACCTTTTTTCCAGAAATGTTTTCCCATTTACTGCATTTTTACCCATAGCAGTTGCTTTCCACGCAAAATATGCACCTGATGGATCACACTGAAACAAATATGGACGATCCGAGTCCCACCCACAAATGAGAAGTGAAACACCGAATGGACGCACTCCACTACATTGATAAATTTAAGCATATTTTATAAAAGCTTCTCAATTAATAAATATGTAATTATATGTACCCTGTTTGTGTATACTCCTGCATTAATGTTGCAACGCGTTGCACTAGCTGTGCCACTGGTATTGGCTCTTTGTAGGTTAAATAGTAGTTTTGTGCAATTTTTCGCGCTTGTTTAACAAGAAGGCGATAGTCGGGTCCCATACCAGAGTAAACCATACCTATGTGATCCGTCACCATTTCAACGCGGTTAACACTATGTTCTTCATAAAGCGATGATTTCGGCTTGTTTTCAGTGGCCAAGACAACACCGTTTGAAGCTTTATTCAATGAAAAGTGATATGAAACCAATGTTTATTTTTATAACTTTTCCAACTTACCCATAATCCCCACGGAAGGAGTGCCCGCAGACACTGCAGCCAAAGCATATTCGATTTGGACTAGTTTTCCTGATGGACTAAAAAAACACAAAATTAATCATTGTTCCAAACGCATGCAACACATTTTTCAGAAAAATGTGTACATACTTTAAAAAAATTCTTTTACCTGAAAGTCGTTAGCGAAAAGCTATATCTTTCAGAAGCCATTCTTGTTTTTAATTATTTGTCTTTAACAAAGAAAAATGGTGACAAGGCAAAACTGACTTACTTCGAATTCACTTCACTCCTTATTCCTTTCTACTTTAATTCAATATTAATGTTTCTCACCCACGAAAAGAATTGTCATTGCAAATCTTTTGAAATATAGGTTAATATATATTTTTCCAAATACATTCCAGGAAGTGTGTATATAAACTCTATTGTACTCTCATGAAGACAAACGAATGACGTGCCGCCTATATTGGCAGCTGTCAAACTATTTCTCCTAGAGTTGTGGAGAGTCAAAAAATTAGAAAATAATTATGAGGGTTAAAGCAAACAGAAGATAGAAAACCAGACGTAATAAATAAAACTATTTTGCGATTTCCTTTGATTCATTTTCTATACAAATGAGTTTGATGTGTTTTGTTGCTTTAGGACAGAGAAAAACGGCAATTTTGTTAAGAAGAAGGATTTAATATTATCTTTGTATATATAACCAATATTATTATCATCACGATCTTACAGTGGAGAGTAGGATAAGATACAAAACAAGTAGTAAAAAAGAGAACATTTTATTAAATTTAACAGAGACAAATCTAAAAGCCACTTTACATGATAACAGAAGTCATATGACCTGTCATCACATTTTCTGTATGATTTATCAAATGAGCTGTCATTTCGAGTCAAGTCATACCGTTTTGGTTTATCTATGCTTTACACGTCTATCGTCTATGACTTCCCCTTTGAATTTTAGAGTACCAAAATCCGAAATAAATATAAAATATAAACAGAAATAAATTGGTGTCATTATTCCATGATGGAGAACAAAAAGAAAGCAATGGCAGTGGTTTTATCAACAATTATAGCTGTATTAATTCAAAATTTTACAGTATATGAGTTAATGAGATCTGAAATATTTAAAAAAAAACCGCATACATAGTTACCTTTTCAGAATTTTACAATATTTTGTATTCAAATCTCAACACTCCATTCAGTGTTTCCCACGAAAAAAACAAATCTCGTAATATTTCTCAAATGGAATTAGCTACAGTCCTAATGTCAAAAAAGTCATATGCTTTTTCGTTTGAGAAGTGATATGAGTTTAATGAGTGCGTTCAACCGAATTGATATGCTTTTTTTGGCAGGTCATATGAGAAAGCATATGACTTATAATATCGTGTAAAGTGGCTTTAGGCATGGCGCGCACATTCAATTTTTAGTTTCGCAACTGTTTAGTTGCTAAAATGAAATTTATGGGCTTATATGGGACACCGCGCACCTAGAGCAACTCGATTCGAGCAACTAAAAAGTTTGTGTTTTGACACAAACTAAACGATTGCCTTCTCAACAGTTGAGCTGTTTTCTATAAGAGCAAGAGAGAAAAGAGTGTGAGCGTGAGTATAGAATTGCCAGTGTGCGGTTTTCTTTCAACTGGTGATTAAACTATTTGATTTCGATCACAGTTGCCAGTGCGCGACTATCCTTAAGAAGTACTATCGCTATGATTAAGATTTCGCCCCAATCGTTCGCCTACATGAGAGTACTATTGGCACCTGGTATGTTGCTTTCCACACCACCTGGAAGTCAGTGTGTGTACTGACAAATGGAGATAGAATTTTTTACGCTTTGTCCTTCAATGTATTTCCCATAAGAAAAAAGCAAAAAGGGGCTCGGAAGACATAAATTTTACTAATTAATTTTACACCAATGGGTATCAATATTAGGCGTGTTTTGTTGAGCTTTTTAATGTACATATTAAGAAATGTTACACATTAAGCATATTTTGCGCATGTAAATACAACAACAACAAGTTAACAGCACATTCGCTCTTCAGTAATTTTAATGTATACATTTACTTTCCAATGAATTTCTTTTCTTAATGTCGATTTCCTTTTACACTAGCACCCATATTAATAAAGATGGTTTAGTGGAGGTTTATCGTTAAGTCCTGGACTAAGTGCGAAGTTTCATTAATAAAACAAATTTTCTGTTAAGTGACGTTTACTAATTATGATTAAGTTAAACCACCGAAGTAAGTGGTTTAGCGAAGGAATAAGAAATAGAAATGTCCAGTCTGACACAAGCGATTGACAATCAATTTAGGTAGCCACAGAATATAAAAAAAGAGATTGCTTACTTTTGTAGAAGATTTTCTTAAAAGGATTTTTGGTAAACGTCATTTTACTATTCCGGGAACATTTTGTTTTTATTAATATAAATATTTAAGCCAGGACTAAACTCCTATTCTATGGTTTAGTAAGACAGTGGACTATAGAAGGAATAAGCGTTTTTTATTAATATGGGTGTAGGGATTTTAGGGATTGCGATCCCTTGTCAAATTTTGTCTTTTTAGTGTGGGTATTTCGTATACATGTAAATCCCTCTCCAAATACGGATTCGAAGGATTTCATCTCTGTTAAAAAAAAATCGATTTTTTTGGTGTGAAGGAACGTAAAATCTATGGTAAAAGTCAAAATTTGACAAGGAATCGCAATCCCTAAAATCCCTAGTGTAAAAGGAAATCGACATAATAGTGTTAAGTTGGTATCTCTGCAAGATTTCCATGAATATGTTCGATAAGTATGGCTATTTTAGATAAGATTATTAACGAAGTTGGTAAATCTGTAATATATGAATAATTTATGAAAAAAATAACGAAATAAGTAAAAAATTATAAAAACAATAACATTTACTTTAAAATTTATCCACACAATTTATCAATTTTAATATATTTAGAATGTGTAATGAATAGTTTGTGTTGCCAAATGACCTATAGTTCATGACACATCCTTTTTCAATATTTTTTTTGATGATATGACAAGTTATGTTTGTGCCTGTGGCTGATTTGATTTCAGATTTGTTTAATTTAAAAGTTGATCCAGCGATGAGTTCGGAAAAAAGAAAATACAAAACTAATAGAGGTATCTATATTTACTGCCTCACAAATCTTTTTTTCGTGTTTATTTATTTTGATTGTCTGTTTTAGCTAAAAGGAAGGGTTGCACCAAAGAGGAAACAAAATTCGTCCTCAATTTTTATAGTGCTAGAAGGCCGGAATTTCTTTGTCCAAGAAGAAAGAAATTTGCCTTTTCGTCTTCTTGGAAACAGTAATCAAGCGAGAGAAGCTGAATGACACCGAAGACTTTCAAGTTTTCAACGTCAACGACGTCAACAACAATAGTAGTGCTGATGTTCAAATCAAGCAAGAGATAATTGACTCAGCCGACCTAAATATTCTTGATGATGAGAATGTGAACCTGGCCGTTTGAGTAGCTACATAAACGCCAATCGAAATAATGCAGCAAATCAGACTCTAACCGATGGTTTAATCAAGGCGGCGCTGGCTGGCTTGCTTGATATAAGATAAAAGTTATTTATTTTGTTGAAAGGTATGTCAAGTGTGACGATATGGCAGCAGCTGCCACAGATGCAGTCAAACACGGAGAATTGAAAATTGTACCCGAACACCATACCAAGACATGGTATCACTGGATGGATGGAATCCGTGATTGGTGCGTATCACGCCAGCTTTGGAGGGGTCATCGTATTCCAGCTTACTTTGTGACGTTCAATGATTCAAGTATCAAGTATACTTTGGTAAGTTAGCAGTAGCTTTATTGATTTCTCTTTAAAAAATATATCAGGGAAGATTAAAACAACGAAGATTGCATTGTACAAATTTCTAGAGCGAAAACGAAGACTTCTGGATCGTGGCTCGAAGCAACGAAGAAGCTCTTACCAAAGCTGCTTCAAAATTCAATGTCGATGCCAGTAAAATCATTCTTAATCAAGATGAAGGTGTCTGTATTTGGGTGGCCAGAGCAATTACTTACCTCTAACTTGGATCCTAAAGAAATCGAAAGAGCAAAGCCGGTCAGAAACAAGATTTTCCCAACGGGATTCCCGAATGTGGAACGGATGCATTTTGCTCTCTGCGCATGAGCAAACTCCTAGCATATGTGTGGCTTCTTATCCAGGTATGTTTTCAATTTATGTCCAAATTAAGAGGGTATTCATTTAGTTTGTGATTTTTTTCTTTAGAAAACACATCATGGCGTAATGAAAAAGTTGAGCGTGCAGTAGACTCTGTCCAAAAAGCAGCACGTATCATTCGTTCAGCTCGTAGCGATTACAATATTCCAAATAAGACTAAAACTGAAGCCTTCATTTTCTGTACCGATTCTTAAGTATAAGTATGCAAATGATCTCACAACAGTGGCATTCTGTTCGAAAATTAATTTTGACACAGAAGTACCCCAAGGCTGTGCTATTCTAACTGTCTCGGGTCAGTGTGAAATTCATTTGCTACTTAAAGGTTTGATTGAAGCCGATAAGGAAATAACCAAGCTCGAGAAGAAAAAAAATACAACTCAAACAGACTGTCGGCAAATTTAATCAAGCCATGTCGGCTGCTGACTATAACACAAAAGTTCCAACCGATGTACAGACCGCAAATACTGACAAACTAGCTGAGTCGTCAAGTGAAATCCAAAGGATTACTGCAGCTATTGAGACTTTAAAATTGATGTAGGTTTTAAAACAGAATGCTTAAAAAGGACAGTAACTTATTTAAAATATAATGATATCAGTTTTCAAAGTATTTGAATAGTTTGTAGTTGATTTTTCCTCACGGGTACCGTCACAAAAGCGCTTTTCACAATGGAAATAAGAAAATAAATAAATGAAAAACAAATTCAATGAAAACATATTAAGTTTTTTTTGTTTAATTTGAAATAAATAGGGCAAATTAAAAACAAAAACGAGCGGTAAGTAATTCGAATTACCACGTTAAATGGGTTACATGATCTGTTTTCCGTTTGGAGGTTTTGATGTAGCTGCCATCTCTTCGAATATATCTCATTGGTTGGTACGGCACACTGTCGGACTGAAAATACATTTATGAAGTTTGAAATATTCATTAATTCGACAGACAGACAAATAGGGATGAATCGTTACTTTACCTTATAAATATATTGATTTCCGTCTTTCTGATGGTTGTGGTTGTGCTATCGATAATGTCACTGCTGAGACTGGCGGAACGGTCGGTGGGGGAGGAGATGCTAAAATTTCATCGGGTGGCTCTATTTTATTTACCTCCGGCAACTTATCTTTGATTTCTTCTTTTTTGAAGAATACCTCATCCTTCAATCCGTTTATCGTAGAGAATGTCGAACTATCAAAATTAAAATGACTGTTATATAATTTATTATTAAGCGCAGGCTTCACGCCGTCCTTGTCATCTTCCAGTGCGGGATAACCAAAATATTTCTATCGTTACTTGGTCCGTGCTGGTGCTACATGCGTTGGAATTATTGAACATATGACGGATCAATCTATAACCCAGATGGTATTGACCCCAAGAAACTGGAAGACAACAGAAACGAGACTGGGACTATTGTTGGTTTCCCAGATGCCAAGCCATACCAAGGAGAAAACCTTATTTTTCAGCCATGTGACATATTTATTCCAGCTGTCGTCGAGAAAGTCATCACCAGTGAAAACGCTCACAAAATTCAAGCAAAGATAATTGCTGAAGCTGCAAACGGATCGATAGAAATATTTTGGTTATCCCAGACTTGTACATTAATGCTGGTGGTGTAACAGTTCATGTTCAGAGTATGTTTTAGGATCAATTCTTAGACCAGCCTTTGCTCCGTCAAATAAATGCGGCTGTATTATAGTAGTGCTCATAGCTGGCGCCTAGCCGCCTCCTCTGATCAAAGGTGCTGTATTCCTGTTTCAGTTGATTCATTGGCATGACTGTGATGCCCTCAATACCCTTCTGTCGTAGCAGATCTTCATAGTGATGCTACCACGTTGTAAATCAGCAACTACCAGGAGCACATCGTCATCCTTGTCCACCAGCGAGTGCTTCAGGTGTCTAAAAAAATCAAGAAATTAACCACCGTATTCTCTAGAATACATCGACCTATACTCACAGTCTGACCATTCTCTTGGGGGAATTGGGAATCTTGAAGTTTGCTACTTGCAGGAAGTAGCGATAGTCGTCAAAGATCGACGATGTTATGTCTTCATTTAATTTTCGACTATGTTTTTGAGGGCTTCGGCGATTTTCTTGATGTTCTCGCTGTTGACAATTGCTTTGAACTGCTCCTCGTCGTAGGGAATCGGATCAAAACGTAATTTGGTTCCAGCTTTCGATTTCTTCTCTTTCTGGGGTTCGCCTTTGGTCGCCAGTTTCTGCTTTCTGAAGGCAATCTTTGCTTTTTCTTATCCTGCAACGCCTCTTTGGGCTATCTGAATTGGCACATTCATGGCCCAGCCAGCACGAAAGGTTCCAGGAAGACGAAGACAAAGTGGTGACATGTAAAACTGTATAAATACAAATTAAAATTAAATTTATTTTGTTTAATGCAAGAACGAAAAACTTAAATTACACAAAATTAATAGCTTTCGGATGTTTTTCTTTACAGGGACTTTCCGAGTTTGAACTGCTCGAACTGCTTGATTCAAAAACTGTTTAAAAAAATTCATCTTTGCTGGAACTAGCCAGTTCTCTCATTATCTATAAAATATTTCATTTAATGGATAATTAATAGATTTATTATCAAAAATTGTTCTTTGTTTTTAATCAAACTTACTTCTTCTGGGATTTCGTCCATTTTATTACAAAAAAAAAAAACCTGAAGTAAACAGACCAAGCAGATTATGCAACATTTAGAATCAAAATGTCTTAATGTAACTGGAAGGCTAAATCGTTTTTTTGGACAGTTCCTAATGTGTACATTAAGAAGCTCAACAAAACACACCTATGATTTTAACAGAATAATAATATGTGTTTATTTCTAAATCAGGTGGAAAATATATCAAAAACATAATTAATCCTAAGCAATTTATACTAAAAAAAAGTAAAGAAATTGCAAGAAAACTACAACAAATACTTAAAAAAAATGGATACACATGAATTTCTTGAATTAAATCACAAAAATAACAAAGTTTCTTACATTTTCCTGCTTTTTAATTTGTCTTTTTTATAATAGAAACTTGTTAACAAGAAAAAATAAAAATTTTCACAAAACATGAAAACACTAAACGACGTACACCGACCGAAAAAAGAAAAAGTATTACTAAACTTTATTGTGTGTTTTTTGTTACATTTGTTTTCTTATATTACATAGTAATTTAATTAAACTTGAAAAAATTGCTGACTTAGAATTGGCCAGGCCACACAGAGTATTTATGTTCATTTTATTTTTAATTAAATAGATAATTATTGATTTAAGGACTAATATTCTACCTTGAGACTAAGAAGACCATACAATTTGGTTCTTAAAAAAATTGTTTCATCTGTCATTCACATACGATATGTTTACGATTTTTGAAGACAAATTACAAAAGATTAGTTAAGTTTCTTACTATATTTTCAACCTGATTTAGAAATAAACACATATTTCTATTCTTTTAAAATCATAAAATGCATACCGGTTCATACAAATTTGATTAGTTAATCAATGTTTTTCCGACTCTTTTTTGCTTTTTTGTTATGGGAAATACATTGAACGTCAAATCGAAAAAAAAATATCTCCAATTCAAGGTTCACGCGCTGACTGCCAGGTGCCGTGACTCCATGTGTCAATAAGTTGTATATACAAAGATATTCTTTCACTATGACGTATTTTTGGGAATAGAAGAAAATTATTTTTTTGGGTATGTAAGTATGTAAATGTGCAGGTACTTGTAGATTGTTATTTTTTGATAGTTATTTTAAAAAGAAGGTTTCAGTATTTTTCATTCATTGTTACAGGAATGGAAAAAATTATTTTTTTATGTAGGAATTTTTAGGTACATACATACATATCAGAGATCTGCAAAAAGTAGCTCGTTTTATGAGCCACTCGCAACATTCACTACCCAACACACTATTCACTAACATTCACTTTCGTTTTGAAGAAATACTCAAACTGTATGCCTTTTCAGAAATGAATCTGAAACGAGCTCGCATTCGTTCGAATAAATGATTCATTTTTAACAATTCATTCACTGTATGCATTGATTGTGGTGAATGCTGCAATGTGTGTGCTGGATAGAAAATGAATGTGGGTGAATACTTAAGACAATGAATATTGAATATTTGAGTGGCACGAAATCATCTTACACTACACACATTGGGCCTTACTAATAATCAAATTTAGTGTTAAGGTTAAAAGAAAATCTCCAGATTTTAGAAAATCTCCAGATTTTAGAAAATCTCCATACCAATAACTTATTTAGTCTCCAGTTTAGTTTTTAGTTATATGTAAAAATTTAATACACGGAAATCCATGATTAAAGTCGAACACTAAATAAAAAGTATTGCCTTAGTGCTGTTTTATAGTACCTTAATTTTATTTAACACTTAAATCTACTCTCATGTTACCAGGTCGATTTTTCAGATATTTGTTTAAAGTTAAAAGGAAGTTTGTTTATTTGTTTATGTGCAACAGGAATAGATTATTTATTTTTTCATAAATATTTAGTACATCTGGATTTAACTTAAAATACGTGGTTAATTTGTTGATTCCATCTTATGTATTTACATAATTACGTATATCTAAAAAAGTAATTTTTGTGTTGAAACTTGAAAGGGAATCGATTTAACATTATTTTTGTCTGTTTTTGAATTGTTAAAATTGTGTGTATCCAAGTGTATTTATTTTGAAAACAAAAATAACATTTGAACCACATTCATTAGAGTTAGATGAACTTGAAAGTTTTATCTTACAAATTTATAGCGGGATGATCTTTCATTAGTACAAAAAAAAAAAAACATTACAACGATACAGGATATATGCGTCGAATACAATCTCAAAACCAAACAACCAAATTAAAATTGTATATGTTTATTTTTGAAAAGAAATATAATTTTGATGGTGCTAGTTAAATGGTGTTAATTAATTAACTGAAATGAACTGATTAGCTAAATCCACGATTAAAAACTAGACTTAAACTTTGAATTTTTTGTTGCGAGTTGAAATAATCTTGCATTTTAAGTGACACACGGTGAAAAAACTGGGCCTTACTGTTTATCAATAGAAAACCTACAAAAAAAAAAAACAATATTCTCGCACAATATATGTCAGTTCACTTATTTATAGTTTAAAAATATTTTAAGCTTAAGATTTTCTTACTTTGGTACCTATATGTACATTTTGCGAATGAAAATATTAAAATAATATAAAATAAATAAGGAAATATGTTTCCTTGTTAAAAACCATGGTGTTGTAAAATAAAAAACAATTGAAAATTTGCTCCGACACTTCAAATCAATTGACGTGCTGTCACGGTAAAATTTACCGCGACAAAAATCATTCTTTCTATTCCCCAAAATCCTCTTCCTTCCATACCAGTTTTTTTTCCTTCCTATACAGGTGTTTCATTCACTTTACTGAGAGAGAGTGGGGCAGCCATGGACCATCAGCCATCGGTACGCTCTCTCAGTATCTTGGAGAAACAGAATAAACGTCATCATGAGCTCAAATGTGGATGAATGTTCCACTATTTAATTATGGACAATATGGACGAGTTGTTTTCGAAAAGCACGGGCGACAGTTGGTCCCCGAATGCTAGAAGTTACTCATTTTGAGAATGGCCGAGTGCCCAACCTAAACTATATCTTTATTTTTTTATTGTAAAAAATGGAACGCTATACGCTTATCCCTAATCCCAAAATCTAACAAAAGTCCACCGAAGTAGTTTTTTTGTAAATCGCGTGTAAGAAAATAGCTGCCAATTTTTCCCTCCGAAATGTTTATAGTTGTTGGTCATTAAATAATTCGCTCCGTGAGTTTTCTCTTTACTTTTATCAAATGTTTATATGTAGAGTTTGGAGGGGACAAATGTATTCAAAAAATCGAAATTTTGAATGGTTCACGATTTGTTTTTTTGGTTTTGCTTTCTCTCGAAAAAAATAGTGGGAAAATGACTGAATGCGTTCATTGAATTTGCCGCCCCTGGCAGTAAAACCAGCGGTCGGTGAATTTAACGAAGGCAGCGCAGAGCAAGGGTTAGTGTGCGTGTAAGCAGGACCGCTGGCTTTCAAAAACGAGAGCGCATCTCAGTAAATTAGCTGAATGTGGCTTACAATGACGTGATTGAAATCCGCGGATTCCAATTGGCTGAAAGCACAGGGGTTAAAAGTTAAAGAGGTCCGAAGAGACATCGAAAAATCTGGACGGACACTTCTTAACTGGAGAGCATAGCGAAAAGAGTGGATAATTTAGAGAGAACAAAAAAAAAATAGATTGTGAAAAATTCGAAATTTTGGAAAAGTTCTGGATTTTTTTAGAGAGCAAAAGTAAGGAGGAAAACACTTAAAGAAAAAGGAAAAGACGTAAAAAGAAAAGTTCTGGAGGAAGGAAAAATTGTAGCAGAAGATAAGTAGAGTGTATAATTTATTTTGATTCATAATTGTTTTTTTTTGTGCGTTAATCAGAATTCTAGTTAATTCAAATTCATTTTTTCTTAAACGGTTGACTTTTGTTTCGCGAGATTTTTCCTGAAATTGCAGGACACGCGACCCGTTAATTAAACCTGTTGTTCGTTCGGGACAAAGTAATAGCGGTCCATTTTGTTCAGTTCAATAATAACGTTGTTCAATAATTTGTTTGAAAAGATCTTGGGTTTTAATCCTATTTAAAAGGTTTCCCAAGCAATTTAAAGTAATTAAAAATCCCTATTGTAATCGAAAACCATTTCTTTTCTTTCATACCAAAAATTGCTTTCACCGTCGCTTTCGCTCCTCAGGTTTGCAATTTCCTCATCATTCAAAAAACTTATTATCAAAAAAAAGGATTAATCTACCCAATATAATTATTTGGTTGAACCCACCCCTTACGCTGAGCTAATCATTCGAGTAGCATCCAAAGTGCTATCTCCCTGTTGCGCTTTAACTACAAGCTCGCCTTCGATCTCTCTCTTTTTTTTTTGGATTGACGTTGACAGTTCTTATCTATCCGTGTTTACAATATTCAAGTCAAGTTCAAGTCGCCCCGGTCGATATCGCGCTCGTCATCGTTTTGTTTTAATTTTAAAATCTAGTTATTTTTATTTATTTATTTCTTAATTAATTATTTGATCGGTTCGTTCGTCGAGGTAAAGTGCAACAAATTGGCGCCCAACGTGGGGCTTCTTTTTCCTTACGCCGCGATAGGAAGCAAAAAAAATATAAAGAAAGTGTTGTGTCTAATCTGTGTTTTTTTGAGTATTTTCTTGAAGTTTTTTATCCCCTTGTTGTGATTATTTTACTTTTTTGAGCGTGTTTTTTTTATATTTCAGTTTCATCACCTCTATATTTAATAAAAATAAAAAAAAAGGGAAGAAACCTACCAGTGAATTTGTTTGTGTCTGCCTGCAGTTTATCAAAGTACCTACATACGTACATATATACATCGCATTGTACCTGCATACCCATCAAATTTTTTGTTGAGTAAGTTAATTATTTTTCCTTCTCTAAATTTCTTTTTTTTACATTGATAAAACTTTCAATTAAATATTACCTACAAGCATACATATTATCATTCCTTAAATTACATATTTCTTTTTGCTGATATTTTTTTTTAAATCTTTCATTAAGGTGAATCAAGTTACGGTGATTATATACTTAATTTTAGTGTTATTCATTGACATACAGTTGTTGTTGTTTCCGATCTGTTATTGTGCATAGTTAGCTGTCTCCGATAGACAAATCAATTTATTGATTCCTGATTTTTGTTTGTGATTTTAATTCGTGTTTGAATTGATAAGTTAGTGTGACCATACCAAGTTTTTATTTTCTGTGGCACAAATATTTTGTTGTTGTCTGGAAATTGAATTTCGAGTATTGTTTTCCTAGTTGAAAGTGGGTTGTGTATGTTTTTTTTGCTGAAAAGATTAATAGTGCGTAGTTTAATAGAAAGGAAATTCTTGGTCAAAGTTGTCTGCGAATTTTGATAATCAACTGGGTGTTGATTTTGGTGTTTTAAATAGTTTTCTTGAGCGGTGATTTAATATTTTGTGTTGAATAACGATTTTTTGTGTACGGTTTCAGTGAAGTGGCTTTTTTTTGCGAATTATTAGTTTCGTGCATCTTTATTAGTTTATTAGTTTTGCTTTTGCTCTAGATTTTTTTTTTCTTTCTTTGAAAATATAATTTTGTTTGCTTTAATAAATAGTGTTGATTTTGGAGTTTTCTTTACTTATTCGTATTGTTATTGAGTGCAATATTTGTGGATTCGATTTAGTTTTTATTGTTTTGGTTATAGGTTATATATACATAATAATCAACTGTGTGTTGATTTTGATTCTACTTTTTGAAATTTCAATACGAATTATTCTTTCTTTGAAGTAAAAGTTTTTTTTAGCGTGGTTTCTATTCCAAATATTTCTTTTTTCGATTAGGATTTTTATAAATTAAAATGGACATTAACAGGTTAAGCAAGGAAGAACTCATTTACGAGTTACTTGCCCGTGGATTAAAAGAAGGAACAGTGGATAGTATGAGGATGACGCTAAGAGCATCGCGTACTCTTGAGCGCGCGGGTTCGATTTCTTCAGAAAGCTCTCACTATCCATTTTCATTTGAGGAAGATGTTAAGGCTGTTCGAGCAAAGATGTTGGAAATTAGGGATCTCTTGAAAAACCCGCCGAAGAATCCGAAGTCTTCGGAGTATTTGAAGGTGTTAACTAAAATTGAATGGTCGTTAGGTAGGATAGGTAGGGCTAAGGCAGAATCGTCAGATGAGGTCAATGAAGTGGCCGATATTAGGGGAGAGTTATTGTTGCTGATGGCAACTTTAACTGAAGAGGGTGAGGAGGCACCCCAAGATAAGGATACGGATAAAGAAAAAAACCAACACGTCGACAGCAGGCATGGATGCGTTACCAACTGCACAGTTCGGCCAACGAGCGAGCTCAGGGTTCCAACTTCAGGATGAAGCCTGTGACCGGAATTCTGAGCGAATTGAAAAATGGAACGTGAAATTCTCTGGTGAGCGGTGCGGCTCATCAGTGAATTCTTTTATTGAGAGGATTGATGAACTTAGGGAATCGCGTGGAGTATCGGAAGCTAGGGTTTTCAGGTCAGCGGTGGATCTTTTTACGGGGAAGGCGCTTCTTTGGTTTAGGGCGGTTAGGGACAATATCTCAACATGGCAAGAGTTGGTTAGGGAGTTGAAATTGGAGTTTCTGCCCTCCAATTATGATGATCTCTTATTGGATGAGATCAGGCGGCTTACCCAAGGTAGAGATGAGACAATGGGTATGTACATTGCTCTCATGCAAACGCTTTTTAAAAGATTCTCTGAGCCTCTGAGTGAGAATAGAAAACTGGCTATTCTCATGAAGAACATAGCTCCTTTCTACCAAACGCAATTGGGCTTGGCTGACATAAAATCAGTCAATGAACTGGTTGCGTTGGGTAGGAAGTTAGAGACAATTAGGTCGAACGTAGAGTCTTTTGTTCCTCCCCCTTCTGGTCGCAACAGGCAGGCTTTGGAGCCTGATGTTGCTTATGTTGCTTCAGTTCAGGAAGCAACAGTTGCAGTTGATCGTAACCCACCACCCCCCAATAGGACCATTCGTTGTTTCAACTGCAATAGGGAAGGACATTTATCAAACAACTGTTCCGCTCGTAGGAGATGTTTTGGTTGTGGTGCTGTAGGGACAACCAGTCGCGATTGTAGACGCTGTTCGGGAAACGGGCATCGGTCTCTTGGGCCAGCGGGACAAGAGCGCCGTCGTGTTTAGATAGGTTACCTGCTGGCGACCAGCTGGTGACACAAATTAATCTTGGTTTCACGTTAGAGACAAGTGAGGATGATAGGCGGCCATACTTAGGAATAAATATTTACGGGTTTAGGTTTTTAGCACTTTTAGATTCGGGTGCTTCGCGAACGATAGTTGGTAGGGATGCTTGGAGGATACTTAGGGATTTAGGTTTAGAATTAGTAAATAGTAACATTAGGCAGGTTCAGTTAGCAGATGGTGCAGGTGTAGGAGTTTTAGGGACAGTTAGTTTACCTATAGTTTTAGAAAACAAATCGGTTTTAGTTGAGTGTTTGGTAATACCCTCGCTCCCACTTACGATGATACTTGGTGCGGATTTTTGGGCACTAACGGGAATTGTCCCGGATCTTCGTTCTCGTATGTGGAGCTTTTCAAGCCAGGAGATGGTGGCTTCGATCGATAGCACATCTATTACAGAAGAGTCTGAATTAGATGATGAGCAGAGGGCAGGGCTTAATATTTTAATTGAAGATTTGTTTAAAGATATGCCAGAAGGGTTAGGTGTTACAAATAGAGTAGAACACATTATTAGGACGACGTCAGAACCCATTAAACAAAGATACTATCCGGTTTCACCAGCGATGCAGGTTCACATCGACAAATCTCTTAAGGAAATGTTAGATGAAAATGTGATTGAGAAATCAAACAGCCCTTGGGCCTCTCCGATAGTTTTAATCAAGAAAAAGGATGGTACTTTTAGGTTCTGCGTCGATTATAGGAAATTAAATCAGGTTACAGAAAGGGATGCTTATCCGCTTCCGATTATTTCTGCCATTTTGGATAAGCTTAGGAATGCTAGGTTTCTTACGTCATTGGACATTAAATCGGCTTATTGGCAAATCCCTATGTCGGAAGAATCTCGAAAGTTTACAGCTTTCACGGTTCCGGGTAGAGGTTTGTTCCAATTTAAGCGTATGCCATTTGGTTTGCACAATGCACCGGCAACCTGGCAGAGGTTCATTGACAGTGTTTTAGGGCCAGAGTTGGAGCCATTCGTTTTCGTGTATCTTGATGATATCATAATCGTCACAGATACATTTGAAAAACATTTAGAGATTTTAAGCGAAGTTCTCAAAAGACTTCGTGAAGCAGGGTTAAAAGTAGGGCGGGATAAATGCAACTTTTGCAGACCATCCCTTAAGTTTTTAGGTTATGTTGTGGATAGGAACGGATTACATGTGGATCCGGAAAAGGTAGATAGTATGGTTAGGATACCTGCACCGAAAAATGTTAAGGAGGTTAGGAGTTTTGTAGGGACTGTATCATGGTACAGACGTTTCGTACCAAATTTCTCAACAGTAGTTAGACCTTTAACTGATTTGCTGAAAAAGAGCAAAAAATTTGTTTGGACACAGGAATGTGAAGACTCCTTTAGGAAAGCTAAAGAATTTTTGATTACGGCTCCCATATTAACTTGTCCCGATTTCAGTCTTCCATTTGTGGTTCAAACCGACGCGTCTGATTACGGTATCGGTGCCGTACTTACGCAAAACTTTGCGGATGGTGAAAAGGTCATTTGTTATTTAAGTAGGTCTTTAAATAGAAGTGAAAGGAACTATTCCACTACAGAAAAGGAGTGTTTAGGAGTTTTGTGGGCAGTTGAGAAGTTGAGACCGTATATCGAAGGAGTTCGATTCACGGTCATAACAGATCATTACTCACTTGTTTGGTTGAGTAACCTCAAGGACCCACAAGGTAGATTGGCGCGCTGGGCAGTACGGCTTCAGCAGTTCGACTTTAAAATCATTCACCGTAAGGGGAAAGATCATGTCGTTCCGGACATGTTATCTCGGGGAGTTCCAGTAGTGGCTGGGATTTCGGATGAGGATTTAGACCCTTGGGTGGCTAAGATGATTTCTTCGGTCGAATTGAACCCTTTAGCGTTCCCAGCTTGGAGAGTGGAGAATGGACGTCTATATAAATTCGTCAAAGCGACACATATAGTCGTCCACGAGAATAATGAAGAGTGGAAATTAGTTGTAGGGAAAAAGAATAGGTTAGGGATTTTAAAAGAGTGTCATGATAGTCCGTTAGCTGGACACATGGGAGTTAGGAAAACGTTTGCGAGGATAGGAGCGAAATATTATTGGCCGAAAATGAGAAGGGATGTTACTATTTATGTTAGGAAGTATAGGATCTGTCAACAAGTGAAACCAGTTAATGAGAAACCAGCCGGTCTAATGACTGAAAGGATAGGAGTTTCTTCTCCGTGGGAGATGATTAGTGTGGATTTAGTAGGGCCCTTACCTAAATCGAGTAGAGGATATATGTACATCCTAACAGTTGTAGATTATCTTACAAAGTTTCCATTGTTGTTTGGGTTAAGATCTGCCACAGCAAAGGCGGTGTGCAGGGAGCTAGAGGATAATGTTTTCTTGTTGTTTGGAGTTCCAAAGTTTGTAATTTGTGACAATGGACCGCAGTTTAAGAGTAGGGAACTTAGGATTCTTTGTGATGAATATTCATCAAAAATTAGATTTACACCACACTACCATCCTCAGGCTAACCCCGCGGAGAGAATTAATCAAATTATTAAGACAACGTTGAGAGCTTTCGTTTCAGAGAATCATCGATCTTGGGATTCTCAATTAGCTAAAGTAGCTTGTGCTATACGCACCTCTCAACATGAGGTATTAGGAGTTTCACCTTATTATGCCAACTTCGGCAAGGAAATGTCTACAAGTGGTAGGAAGGAAATAGGAATCAGTGATGAGGTTATAGAGAATCATAGGGCAGAGTTAGTAGATAATGTGGGAGAAAGGTTTAGGAAACTTAGGTCCGATATTGCTGCTAAGCTTAAGACAGCATCAAAAAAATCTGCGGAAGCCTACAACCTTAGGAGAAGAGATATTCAATATCTCCCAAACGATGTTGTATGGCGCAGAAATTTCGATTTGTCGAACGCGGCAAATTATTATGCGGCAAAACTGGCACCGAAGTATGTCGGGCCGTTTAAAATTCGGAAAAAGTTATCTCCTTGGACTTATGTCCTAGAAGATGATAATGGAAAAGATCGTGGCACACTAAAGATCTTAAACCTTTTAATGTTTTCTACGAAAATCATTGAGTCTAAAGTCCCAAATGTAAAGTAAATTTTTTTTGATTTGATATTTCAGTTTTGTTTCGATTTTTTTAGACTGCCATATTTGGCCTGATGGATTCCTTTGTTGTATACTTTACCGATTTGATCCGCAGGAAATTTGTTTGCTTTTGTTTCAAAAGGTAAACACATTTCCAAGGAGGAAAGGGTGGAGTTTGTCACGGTAAAATTTACCGCGACAAAAATCATTCTTTCTATTCCCCAAAATCCTCTTCCTTCCATACCAGTTTTTTTTCCTTCCTTTACAGGTGTTTCATTCACTTTACTGAGAGAGAGTGGGGCAGCCATGGACCATCAGCCATCGGTACGCTCTCTCAGTATCTTGGAGAAACAGAATAAACGTCATCATGAGCTCAAATGTGGATGAATGTTCCACTATTTAATTATGGACAATATGGACGAGTTGTTTTCGAAAAGCACGGGCGACAGTTGGTCCCCGAATGCTAGAAGTTACTCATTTTGAGAATGGCCGAGTGCCCAACCTAAACTATATCTTTATTTTTTTATTGTAAAAAATGGAACGCTATACGCTTATCCCTAATCCCAAAATCTAACAAAAGTCCACCGAAGTAGTTTTTTTGTAAATCGCGTGTAAGAAAATAGCTGCCAATTTTTCCCTCCGAAATGTTTATAGTTGTTGGTCATTAAATAATTCGCTCCGTGAGTTTTCTCTTTACTTTTATCAAATGTTTATATGTAGAGTTTGGAGGGGACAAATGTATTCAAAAAATCGAAATTTTGAATGGTTCACGATTTGTTTTTTTGGTTTTGCTTTCTCTCGAAAAAAATAGTGGGAAAATGACTGAATGCGTTCATTGAATTTGCCGCCCCTGGCAGTAAAACCAGCGGTCGGTGAATTTAACGAAAGCAGCGCAGAGCAAGGGTTAGTGTGCGTGTAAGCAGGACCGCTGGCTTTCAAAAACGAGAGCGCATCTCAGTAAATTAGCTGAATGTGGCTTACAATGACGTGATTGAAATCCGCGGATTCCAATTGGCTGAAAGCACAAGGGTTAAAAGTTAAAGAGGTCCGAAGAGACATCGAAAAATCTGGACGGACACTTCTTAACTGGAGAGCATAGCGAAAAGAGTGGATAATTTAGAGAGAACAAAAAAAAAATAGATTGTGAAAAATTCGAAATTTTGGAAAAGTTCTGGATTTTTTTAGAGAGCAAAAGTAAGGAGGAAAACACTTAAAGAAAAAGGAAAAGACGTAAAAAGAAAAGTTCTGGAGGAAGGAAAAATTGTAGCAGAAGATAAGTAGAGTGTATAATTTATTTTGATTCATAATTGTTTTTTTTTTGTGCGTTAATCAGAATTCTAGTTAATTCAAATTCATTTTTTCTTAAACGGTTGACTTTTGTTTCGCGAGATTTTTCCTGAAATTGCAGGACACGCGACCCGTTAATTAAACCTGTTGTTCGTTCGGGACAAAGTAATAGCGGTCCACTTTGTTCAGTTCAATAATAACGTTGTTCAATAATTTGTTTGAAAAGATCTTGGGTTTTAATCCTATTTAAAAGGTTTCCCAAGCAATTTAAAGTAATTAAAAATCCCTATTGTAATCGAAAACCATTTCTTTTCTTTCATACCAAAAATTGCTTTCACCGTCGGTTTCGCTCCTCAGGTTTTCAATTTCCTCATCATTCAAAAAAATTGCTGGCGCCCTTTTTATTTCAGGTACTACGCCCCTGCGGCATTCAATTAAATTATAAACTTATTATCAAAAAAAAGGATTAATCTACCCAATATAATTATTTGGTTGAACCCACCCCTTACGTTGAGCTAATCATTCGAGTAGCATCCAAAGTGCTATCTCCCTGTTGCGCTTTAACTACAAGCTCGCCTTCGATCTCTCTCTTTTTTTTTGGATTGACGTTGACAGTTCTTATCTATCCGTGTTTACAATATTCAAGTCAAGTTCAAGTCGCCCCGGTCGATATCGCGCTCGTCATCGTTTTGTTTTAATTTTAAAATCTAGTTATTTTTATTTATTTATTTCTTAATTAATTATTTGATCGGTTCGTTCGTCGAGGTAAAGTGCAACAGTGCTATAAGTACTTCAATGCTTTCTGTTAAAAAAGAGTACGGCAATACTTAAATTTGAAGGTATAGGGCAAATTATGACAGCTCCTGAACTTTGACAGACCTTGGTGAAAATTCTGACAGTTCATTACATTTTTTTTCTCATTTGTTGTAGATTTTGTAATAGATTTAATAGAAAATCTGGAGATTAGTTAGTGAAAGGATTAAATTGTTTATTGGTAGCATTTTGTTAAGGCTCAGAATTTTGTTTTAACCTTCCAGTTAACTAATAGTCAACATTAGGCGTGTTTTGTTGAGCTTCTTAATGTACATATTAAGAAATGTTACACATTAAGCATATTTTGCGCATGTAAATACAACAACAACAAGTTAACAGCACATTCGCTCTTCAGTAATTTTAATGTATACATTTACTTTCCAATGAATTTCTTTTCTTAATAGTGTTAAGTTGGTATCTCTGCAAGATTTCTATGAATATGTTCGGTAAAAGTATGGCTATTTTAGATAAGATTATTAACGAAGTAGGTAAATCTGTAATATATGAATAATTTATGAAAAAAAATAACGAAATAAGTAAAAAATTATAAAAACAATAACATTTACTTTGAAATTTATCCACACAATTTATCAATTTCAATATAATGATTAGTTTATGATTAATGATTAGAGTAATGATTAGTTTATGTTGCCAAATGACCTATAGTTCATGAACACATCCTTTTTCAATATTTTTTTTTGATGACATAATATGGCATATGACATATGGTTTTATTTGTGCCTGTGGCTGATTTGATTTCAGATTTGTTTAATTTAAAAGTTGATCCAGCGATGAGTTCGGAAAAAAGAAAATACAAAACTAATAGAGGTATCTATATTTACTGCCTCACAAATCTTTTTTTCGTGTTTATTTATTTTGATTGTCTGTTTTAGCTAAAAGGAAGGGTTGCACCAAAGAGGAAACAAAATTCGTCCTCAATTTTTATAGTGCTAGAAGGCCGGAATTTCTTTGTCCAAGAAGAAAGAAATTTGCCTCTTCGTCTTTCTGGAAATAGTAATCAAGCGAGAGAAGCTGAATGACGCCGAAGACTTTCAAGTTTTCAACGTCAACGACGTCAACAATAAGTAGTGCTGATGTCCAAATCAAGCAAGAGATAATTGACTCAGCCGACCTAAATATTCTTGATGATGAGAATGTGAACCTGGCCGTTTGAGTAGCTACATAAACGCCAATGGAAATAATGCAGCAAATCAGACTTACAGGATTACATGAGCAATTACTTACCTCTAACTTGGATCCTAGAGAAATCGAAAGAGCCAAAGCCGGTCAGAAACAAGATTTTCCCAACGGGATTCCCGAATGTGGAACGGATGCGTTGCGTTTTGCTCTCTGCGTATACATCACTCAAGCTCGTGACATAAACTTGGATATGAACCGCGTCCAAGGCTACCGTTTCTTCTGCAACAAGCTGTGGAAGGCAACAAAGTTTTCCCTTATGTACTTTGGTGGAGATGAAAAATATACAACTAATATAACTATTACTGGAAAGGAGAACAATATGGATGTATGGATTTTATCTCGGTTAGCTGCTGCCATCGAAGCATGCAATACAGCATTTGAAAATTACGAATTTGCTACAGCAACAAGTGCATGTTATAGCTTCTGGTTATATGACCTTTGTGATGTGTACCTCGAGTGCTTGAAACCAATCTTCCAAAACGGAACTGATGACCATAGAAAGCATCAGCACGCAAAGCTCTTTACACTTGTCTCGATTTCGGCCTTCGGATAATATCACCATTTATGCCTTTTATATCGGAAGAGCTCTATCAGAGGCTACCACGCTTAGAGCAAACTCCTAGCATATGTGTGGCTTCTTATCCAGGTATGTTTTCAATTTATGTCCAAATTAAGATGGCATTCATTTAGTTTGTGAATTTTTTCTTTAGAAAACACATCATGCCGTAATGAAAAAGTTGAGCGTGAAGTAGACTTTGTCCAAAAAGCAGCACGTATCATTCATTCAGCTCGTAGCGATTACAATATTCAAAATAAGACTAAAAGTGAAGCCTTCATTGTCTGTACCGATTCTCAACCAAACGATAAACTTAAGAAGTATGCAAATGATCTCACAACTATGGCATTCTGTTCGAAAATTAATTTTGACACAGAAGTACCCCAAGGCTGTGCTATTCTAACTGTCTCGGGTCAGTCTGAAATTCATTTGCTACTTAAAGGTATGATTGAAGCCGATAAGGAAATAACCAAGCTCGAGAAGAAAAAAAATACAACTCAAACAGACTGTCGGCAAACTAAATCAAGCCATGTCGGCTGCTAATTATTACAAAAAGTTCCAACCGATGTACAGACCGCAAATTCTGACAAACTCGCTGAGTCGTCAAGTGAAATCCAAAGGATTACTGCAGCTATTGAGACTTTAAAATTGATGTAGATTTTAAAACAGAATGCTCAAAAAGGACAGTAACTTATTTAAACCATAATGATATCAGTTTTCAAAGTATTTGAATAGTTTGTAGTTGATTTTTCCTCGCGGGTACCGTCACAAAAGCGCTTTTCACAATGATGAAAATAAGAGAATAAATAAATGCAAAACAAATTCAATGAAAACTTAAGTTTTTTTTGTTTATTTTGAAATAAATAGGGCAAATTAAAAACAAAAACGAGCGGTAAGTAATTCGAATTACCACGTTAAACGCGTTACAATTATCTGTTTTCCGTTTGGAGGTTTTTATGTATAGCTGTAGCTGCCATCTCTTCGAATATATCACATTGGTTGGTACGGTACACTGTCGGACTGAAAATACATTAATCTTCATTAATTCGACAGACAGACAAATAGGGATGAATCGTTACTTTACCTTATAAATGTATTGATTTCCGTCTTTCTGATGGTTGTGGTTGTGCTATCGATAATGCCACTGCAGAGGCTGGCGGAACGGGTGGTAAATTTGGGGAAAACCCGGACTCGGAATAAAGTGCTAGGATTATAAAGAAAAAAAATTAGATAATGTGATCCCTTATATGCTTCATCATATATAATAACTTACAAATTATATACTCTACTGTTGAACGCTTCAATCTGAAGTGTGACTTGAACTCATTTTCACTGTAATTATCAATTGTACACAAAAAATTAATAACTTTCGGATGTTCTTCTTTACAGGGACTTCCGAGTTTGAACTGCTCGAACTGCTTGATTCAAAAACTGTTTAAAAAAATTCATATGTGCTGGATCTAGCCAATTCTCTCATTATCTATAAAATATATCATTTAATGGATAATTAATAGATTTATTATCAAAAATTGTTCTTTGTTTTTAATCAAACTTACTTCTTCTGGGATTTCGTCCATTTTATTAAACAAAAAAAAAAGCCTGAAGTAAACAGACCAAGCAGGCTGTGCAACATTTAGAATCAAAATGTCTTAATGTAACTGGAAGGCTAAATCGTTTTCTTGGACAGTTCCTAATGTGTACATTAAGAAGCTCAACAAAACACACCTATTAGTGTTTTTTTATTAGTAAGGTCCATTGTGTTGTCTGTGGAAAAATATCTATTTTATGCTTTGAGTATACAGTGGTGGACAAGAATTTAGCACATTAATAAAAGAAAAAATTAAACTATATTTACAAAATTTGTTTCTGTTTCAATATTTTCATTTTTATGTTATTTACATTATTTACAGATATAAGTATATTTTTCCAAAATACAATCTTATATTTTTTATATCTGAAAGAAAAAAATGAAAAAAAATAACAGAAAACATACTTTTTTGTCTGGACATGAATTTAGCACATTTCATTAAAATTGCTTAGTTATGTTATTTACCGTTACTAAAACTATATTTTCTTTTATATTTTGTTGGAAATCCTTTGTTCTTTAATACTGAATTGAGTCTTCTTGGCAAGCTCTCGTATAAGGCCTCACAGCGTTGCTTAGGTATTGAATACCAAGCATTCTGTATCTCTTGCCACAAATCTGTTAAATTTTTGTTTTTTGTTTTTCAATGTGTTGCTCAACGTCATTCCACAAATTTTCGATCGGGTTCAGATCGGGTGATTGAGCAGGCCACTTTAAAACATTCACTTTATTGACCTCTAAGGCACTTTTCACTAGTTTTGAAGTGTGCTTAGGGTCATTGTCGTGCATGAAGCGCCATAAAACCAGCAAATTATCTTCGGCATATGGAATCATATGTTTCGAGAAAATATCTTTGTACAGGTGCTGGTCCATTTTGGAGTCTATCTTCACTATTGGACCAACACCGTTCCAAGAAAAGGCAGCCCAGACCATCACTTTTCCACCACCGTGCTTCACCGTCTTAATGGTGTATTTTGGATCATGTTCCTTATTTTGTGGACGCCACACATATTTTTTTCCATCTGATTTGAATCGACAGAACTTTGATTCATCGCTCCAAAGTACATTTTTCCAGAAATTTAGTAGTTTGCCTAGATGTAATTTGGCAAACTCTAATCTAGCCTTCAGATTTTTTTCGAAACCAATGGTTTTCTTTGCGCAATGCACCCTCTCAAATTTTTTTCATTCAGGCGTCGTCTCACGGCTCTTCAGGATACATTGATATTGTAATTCTCCATTAATTCATTTCGAATGACACTAGAGGTCTTAAATGGATTCTTTGTTGATAACATGTAAATGACTTTATCTTTCCTCTTTGTTGTCTTTCGTGTGCGAGAGGCTTGTTTTACATGTTTTGTCACTTCATACTTTTCAAAATGTCTAAGAGCATTGTAGACCATCTTCCTGGAACATTCTAGCAGCTCAGAAATCTCCGTTACTATGCGACCCTTTGACTTCATCTTAATGATAATACTCCTTTTGTCCTCAGAACACCATTGCCCTTATGCCATGACTATTTAATGTTTTTTTTTTAATTTTATTTGAATATATAACATTAAGAAGATATAAAATTACCTCGAAAATAATTTTGTTCTCTTAAAAACCCACAAATTAAAAAAAAATAACCAAAATTTGTACACGTGCTAAATTGATGTCCAACCAAAAACAATGCAAATGACAAACTATCAACGATTTTTTCACTATGTAATTGGATTGCATATGAAAATATACAGTTTTGTTTTCTCTGATTTGTTGTCATATATATTAGTTCAAAATGTACCGTTGCTTGTAACAAAACAAGAGAGAAAATTAAAAATATGGTAGTACCCATCTCAGTGTGCTAAATTTGTGTCCACCACTGTATATAATATGGAGGGCTCGTTCCTATCCCTAATGCATTGTAGTACTTGAAGTTGTGATAGGGGTCGCTGTCTCACTTTCTGTAAGTTAAGGATACAGCCGTATCCTCCGATTTGTGCTTACCTTCTCCTCGCATATAGTTCTCCGTCACATGTGATATGAAGCACTCGGCAATAACTTTGTCTTACACAAATTTGAGTAGCGCCCCCTATGATAGTCACGCATTTGGAATAAAAACGAGCCCTCCATATTATATATACTCAAAGATTTTATGTTACTTTCCAATCAATTTGTTATATTATTCCAATTTTAAGTATTAAATAACGATTTTTGGAAATAATTTCAAAAACTAATCGTTCTCACATTTCCAAGATCTTGATTTAAAAAAAAATGGAGTTATTTTTTTCAAAAACTGAAAAAAAATATTTTTTCGAATATTTTTATACACAATATTATTTTAAATTCATACTCATTTTATATACAATAGAAGATGGCGAGAGCGAAGCAACGAAGTAGAAAAAAGCCCAACTTTCGTTCATTTTCACATTGTTTCGGTCTCGGTCTGAACGAAACGATTGGAAAAAAAAATATTTTAATTGAATGAACGATTGAAAACATTTCGTGTCGGTCTTTATTTCGTTCAGAACGAAACGACTGGATAAAAGATGATTTTGATTGAATGAACGATTGATTGAAAAGATCCAACCCATGAACCAATCAATCAATGATTGATTCGATCTTTCAAAATAAACGATTGGCGCAGCTCAACCTCCGACAGACTGTCAGAGCTACATCTTTATTTATTCATAAAAAAAATACTAAAACCACAAAATATTTTCCGATGGTGTGAGCGTCAAAAGTGAGTAAACACCAATATGATTTCTGGAGTTACATGGAATTCGAAAAAACAAATAAACAATGGATTCTAATAATAAAAATCAATAAAAAGAAATCAAAACACAAATAAAAATTTAAAATATGGCTTCTTAAAATGTTTCCTAATAAAAACTAAACATAATCCATATTAACGCGTAATAAGTAAGAAAACATCATAAACAGAATATAAGGAGCACAGTAAAACATGATGGTTTGGGGATTTATGGCACCATATTCGATCGGTAATCTTTTTTTCATTGAAAGTACAATGAATATTCAAGACTATCTAAACATCCTAAGCAATAACCTTCAACCGACCCTACGCAAATTAAGGATGCTTAGCAATTTGATCTCTTGCAAGACAATGATCCTAAGCATACCTCGCAGTTCCTTAAAGAATGAATACTTTATAGAACTTCAAAGCACCTCCACCACCCTCCCCAATCGCCTTACCTAAGCCCTATACAACATTTATGGGATCATTTGGACCGGAAAATTTCACAAACGGGCCATCAAGAACAAAAAAGACCTTAAAAGGTTTTAATTGAAGAACTGTCCCAAATATCCTCCGATGTTAGAAAGAACATTGTTGTTTCCATGTCACGCTGACTAGGAGATGTTATGAAGTCTAAAGGTTATTAAATGAAATACCCAGTTTTTTACTTGAGGTACTATATTTATAAATAATTTTAAGATATAACATATGTTTACTTACTTTTGACGCGTAAAATATGAAGTTTATTTAGATTTTACTGGGTAAAAATGCATTAATTCGTTTTTTGAATTTTTATTTTGGTTTTGATTTATTACTATTAAATACAAATTCTATTTTGTATTATTGGAATTCAATTTTTGTTTATTTTTTTGGTTTCAATTTCATGTAACTCAAGAAATCATTTAGGTGTTTACTCACTTTTGACGCTCAGTGTAGATAATGGCTTTGTACATAAACTCTTATAGAAGTCTCATGGAACTGAATTAAAAGTTTCTTTTTTTTGCCTTGGCGAGCGTTAGTAGGCGACATCGGGACTAAGCGCTTTACATGCAAATGCAACAACTACATAAATCTATACAGAGTTAGCTAAGACCAGATAATTTTCGAGAGTTAATCTAAGACCCATTAAAAATGGTGATGCCAAATTAGTATTATCTATATGTTATCGATAATTTACTCAGAGACTTCAAAAGTGACGTTTTTGGATGCTGGTTGATGCTAGTCGTCAATTGGTGTGTTTTTTTCGCAAGTCCATATAGAATTGTAAAAAAAAGACATCGGGATTTAGGAGCTTGACATTTGTGAGCTGTATTGTATGACGTCACTTTTGACATCGATCACTTCTAAGAAAACCATATGATTTTTCACTATATTCTTCAAAATAGTGGATAAATCATCCTGTCATTCCTAAACTACTTGCTCGATTCCAACGATTTAAACGGTCTTTAGTGTTGTTTTTAATCCTCTAAGTGATTCTGAAACCCATTTTAGAATCTAACCAGAACATCGAAAAAATGTCATGCTAGAGACGTTTCAACATTTTCATATTCATATCCAAACTGTTGAAAGGTTCCCCATATAAAAATTTTTCCAATTTTTTGTTAAAATTAAAAGTGGTTCTCAGAATCACTTAGATGAATTAAGTCAACACTTGGAACCGTTTCAATAATCCAAATGAAGCAACTAGTTCAGAAATGACATCATGGTTTATCTACCATTTCAAAAATTTCATGAACTATGTTGTCATTTGCTGCCTTTTTTTGAAATAGCTGACTTGTACGCAGCATATACTTACACCACATCCATTCATTGAAGTTTCAATTAGGATAGCTAAATTAAAATTAGATTTAAAATCAATTGATCAATAGTTCTCAATTTTATATTTTAGAAAATCGTTTCTGTTGCTTCGAACGATAGATGTCATTAACAGGCGGGACAAGCGTTTAAGTGTCTTTAAGTGCATTTATTTTTCTTAAAAGTGTGTGTGCTTTTCATAAGCACTAGTGTTCTCTTAAGGAGATCTTTTTGTATTATAAAATTCTTTATGTGATACGTGTGATATTCTACACAGATTGATAGAATGTCAAAAACTAGAGCCAACAACTGCGCCGTTTGAATGTCTTCCTTTTGTGGTCTATCACCAATGGTATTCACTAAAAGTGAGCTGTCGATAAAGACAATAATTAAGCTTCTTGTATAAACCAAATAAAAATTATTATATCAATTAAGGTTTGAATACTATGCTTGTAAAAGAAATTTAGGAAGTCCCCCCTTCTAGGTGAGCACGTTCTTTGGTTCGGAATCAGTCAACATTTGTTCACTAGCTAGCTATATTAAGTAGCATTCATCGCTGCAGAAAAACAAAAAAAGATGCATTTAAAACTATTATATTTGTATTAGTTCGCAACACTTACCCTGTCCGTCCTGCTCACTTTTTGCAATGTGTAATTGCGAATAACCAATGTCGAAAACTCGACAATTGCAGTCAAAATATCAATAGAAGCTGATTTTGTCTTCTGATCGGCCATTATCAAAGTTATTTACAGTGCCTGAAGAATTCCTAAGCACGTTAGGGTTTTGTAGAACGAAGATCGGTTCGATCCAAATAGGCCAACACTTGTAGCGCCAGTTCACGTGGCAGAAGAGAAATAAAGTCTCTCTCTCTCTCTAGCTTTCTTGACGATTTCTTCTTCGGAAATAAGGCATACTATTGGCTGTGTATGTTTGGATAAACGTGACAGGGAATGACTGGATGAGGTATTGAACGAATGCTGGATGTGGTCTCGTTAATGTCGACGGTGAGGGTGATGGTGACGATGTTGCAGTTGAATCAACTGGCTCAGTGGCTGACTTGAATTTGCATTCTCACTCTTCTCTTGCTCAGAGTGATCAAAATGCTGCTGCTGCTGTCGGTGATGACGTTATTGTAGTTGATGCTCTTTCTCCATCTGGTGGTAAAGCCGATGCTATCAAGAGCTTTGGTACACAGAAGAAGACTATGATGAAGATAAAAATAAAAATAAAAGTGTTCATGGTGCTGATAAATCTCTTGTTAAAGAAGGTAATATAAATGATGATAATGATATTAATCTCCAAGTTTATTATAAACTCAAATGGTTTCATATATCGAGCTTTAAGCCAACTACTACACTGGTGTACATAGCTACATACATCTCTAAGAAAACTAATGTATGTTCAAAGATTTTCCGTTGCTACGATTTATTGCCAAAGCAAGATCGAGAAGATGGTAGTGAACAGAAACCCAGTTTCGTTAATTTTAAAGTTGGGTGCCCATTGGAATTCGAAAATACCATCTTTTGTTCCGACTTTTGGCCAAATGGTGTAAAAATAAGACCATTCAATTTTAAACCAAAAAAACGATTATAATAATTTTTTTGCTTATAAAAAAAATAAAAAAATATATGAAAAACAATTAAAAATTTTGTTTTTTTCTTCGAAGAAAAAAGGGGATTTCAAAGAAAAAAAAAGGGAAAAAAATGGTTTTTGTGCCAAAAAAAGGGGATTTTTTGTTTGAAAACCTGGGAACACTGCTCACAAGTGTTTTTCGAAGTTCGAAAATGAGAACCACTCTCTCTGTTTCAGGCATACCCAAACTGTGAAGTCAAACTGTTTTCGAACTTGAATGACAGCTGGCAGTGAGAATCCTGCGGTCACTTTCGTATTCTGCTTGGGGAGCAGGGATTGAAAATGAAATTTTTTAATTGTACTGAAATCTGGAATAAAATTGTACTGAAATGAAGTCAATTGTATACCGAAAACGAATTTTGTATAAAAAAAAACAATAATTAAACTATTTAAACGTTTTTTAAAGTATTTCATTTAAAACATTCAAAGCAGAAATGATCAGTTTGTCTTTTTATAAAAAAATATAAATAAATATAAATAGCCCCACAGAAAAAAATACTATCTTCATTTTAAGGCCGGTATTCACCGAGCGCTCATAACTTAAGAAGCTGATAAACCTATTCACCAAGCAATATTAGTGAAGATCTACGAGCGCTCTTAAAGGTTAGGAGTGGTCCCGACCACTCCTAACTTACGAGCGCTCGTAGATCTTCACTAATATTGCTTGGTGAATAGGTTTATCAGCTTCTTAAGTTATGAGCGCTCGGTGAATACCGGCCTTAAAATGAAGATAGTATTTTTTTCTGTGGGGCTATTTATATTTATTTATATTTTTTTATAAAAAGACAAACTGATCATTTCTGCTTTGAATGTTTTAAATGAAATACTTTAAAAAACGTTTAAATAGTTTAATTATTGTTTTTTTTTATACAAAATTCGTTTTCGGTATACAATTGACTTCATTTCAGTACAATTTTATTCCAGATTTCAGTACAATTAAAAAATTTCATTTTCAATCCCTGCTCCCCAAGCAGAATACGAAAGTGACCGCAGGATTCTCACTGCCAGCTGTCATTCAAGTTCGAAAACAGTTTGACTTCACAGTTTGGGTATGCCTGAAACAGAGAGAGTGGTTCTCATTTTCGAACTTCGAAAAACACTTGTGAGCAGTGTTCCCAGGTTTTCAAACAAAAAATCCCCTTTTTTTGGCACAAAAACCATTTTTTTCCCTTTTTTTTTCTTTGAAATCCCCTTTTTTCTTCGAAGAAAAAAACAAAATTTTTAATTGTTTTTCATATATTTTTTTATTTTTTTTATAAGCAAAAAAATTATTATAATCGTTTTTTTGGTTTAAAATTGAATGGTCTTATTTTTACACCATTTGGCCAAAAGTCGGAACAAAAGATGGTATTTTCGAATTCCAATGGGCACCCAACTTTAAAATTAACGAAACTGGGTTTCTGTTCACTACCATCTTCTCGATCTTGCTTTGGCAATAAATCGTAGCAACGGAAAATCTTTGAACATACATTAGTTTTCTTAGAGATGTATGTAGCTATGTACACCAGTGTAGTAGTTGGCTTAAAGCTCGATATATGAAACCATTTGAGTTTATAATAAACTTGGAGATTAATATCATTATCATCATTTATATTACCTTCTTTAACAAGAGATTTATCAGCACCATGAACACTTTTATTTTTATTTTTATCTTCATCATAGTCTTCTTCTGTGTACCAAAGCTCTTGATAGCATCGGCTTTACCACCAGATGGAGAAAGAGCATCAACTACAATAACGTCATCACCGACAGCAGCTGCAGCATTTTGATCACTCTGAGCAAGAGAAGAGTGAGAATGCAAATTCAAGTCAGCCACTGAGCCAGTTGATTCAACTGCAACATCGTCACCATCACCCTCACCGTCGACATTAACGAGACCACATCCAGCATTCGTTCAATACCTCATCCAGTCATTCCCTGTCACGTTTATCCAAACATACACAGCCAATAGTATGCCTTATTTCCGAAGAAGAAATCGTCAAGAAAGCTAGAGAGAGAGAGAGACTTTATTTCTCTTCTGCCACGTGAACTGGCGCTACAAGTGTTGGCCTATTTGGATCGAACCGATCTTCGTTCTACAAAACCCTAACGTGCTTAGGAATTCTTCAGGCACTGTAAATAACTTTGATAATGGCCGATCAGAAGACAAAATCAGCTTCTATTGATATTTTGACTGCAATTGTCGAGTTTTCGACATTGGTTATTCGCAATTACACATTGCAAAAAGTGAGCAGGACGGACAGGGTAAGTGTTGCGAACTAATACAAATATAATAGTTTTAAATGCATCTTTTTTTGTTTTTCTGCAGCGATGAATGCTACTTAATATAGCTAGCTAGTGAACAAATGTTGACTGATTCCGAACCAAAGAACGTGCTCACCTAGAAGGGGGGACTTCCTAAATTTCTTTTACAAGCATAGTATTCAAACCTTAATTGATATAATAATTTTTATTTGGTTTATACAAGAAGCTTAATTATTGTCTTTATCGACAGCTCACTTTTAGTGAATACCATTGGTGATAGACCACAAAAGGAAGACATTCAAACGGCGCAGTTGTTGGCTCTAGTTTTTGACATTCTATCAATCTGTGTAGAATATCACACGTATCACATAAAGAATTTTATAATACAAAAAGATCTCCTTAAGAGAACACTAGTGCTTATGAAAAGCACACACACTTTTAAGAAAAATAAATGCACTTAAAGACACTTAAACGCTTGTCCCGCCTGTTAATGACATCTATCGTTCGAAGCAACAGAAACGATTTTCTAAAATATAAAATTGAGAACTATTGATCAATTGATTTTAAATCTAATTTTAATTTAGCTATCCTAATTGAAACTTCAATGAATGGATGTGGTGTAAGTATATGCTGCGTACAAGTCAGCTATTTCAAAAAAAGGCAGCAAATGACAACATAGTTCATGAAATTTTTGAAATGGTAGATAAACCATGATGTCATTTCTGAACTAGTTGCTTCATTTGGATTATTGAAACGGTTCCAAGTGTTGACTTAATTCATCTAAGTGATTCTGAGAACCACTTTTAATTTTAACAAAAAATTGGAAAAATTTTTATATGGGGAACCTTTCAACAGTTTGGATATGAATATGAAAATGTTGAAACGTCTCTAGCATGACATTTTTTCGATGTTCTGGTTAGATTCTAAAATGGGTTTCAGAATCACTTAGAGGATTAAAAACAACACTAAAGACCGTTTAAATCGTTGGAATCGAGCAAGTAGTTTAGGAATGACAGGATGATTTATCCACTATTTTGAAGAATATAGTGAAAAATCATATGGTTTTCTTAGAAGTGATCGATGTCAAAAGTGACGTCATACAATACAGCTCACAAATGTCAAGCTCCTAAATCCCGATGTCTTTTTTTTACAATTCTATATGGACTTGCGAAAAAAACACACCAATTGACGACTAGCATCAACCAGCATCCAAAAACGTCACTTTTGAAGTCTCTGAGTAAATTATCGATAACATATAGATAATACTAATTTGGCATCACCATTTTTAATGGGTCTTAGATTAACTCTCGAAAATTATCTGGTCTTAGCTAACTCTGTATAGATTTATGTAGTTGTTGCATTTGCATGTAAAGCGCTTAGTCCCGATGTCGCCTACTAACGCTCGCCAAGGCAAAAAAAAGAAACTTTTAATTCAGTTCCATGAGACTTCTATAAGAGTTTATGTACAAAGCCATTATCTACACTGAGCGTCAAAAGTGAGTAAACACCTAAATGATTTCTTGAGTTACATGAAATTGAAACCAAAAAAATAAACAAAAATTGAATTCCAATAATACAAAATAGAATTTGTATTTAATAGTAATAAATCAAAACCAAAATAAAAATTCAAAAAACGAATTAATGCATTTTTACCCAGTAAAATCTAAATAAACTTCATATTTTACGCGTCAAAAGTAAGTAAACATATGTTATATCTTAAAATTATTTATAAATATAGTACCTCAAGTAAAAAACTGGGTATTTCATTTAATAACCTTTAGACTTCATAACATCTCCTAGTCAGCGTGACATGGAAACAACAATGTTCTTTCTAACATCGGAGGATATTTGGGACAGTTCTTCAATTAAAACCTTTTAAGGTCTTTTTTGTTCTTGATGGCCCGTTTGTGAAATTTTCCGGTCCAAATGATCCCATAAATGTTGTATAGGGCTTAGGTAAGGCGATTGGGGAGGGTGGTGGAGGTGCTTTGAAGTTCTATAAAGTATTCATTCTTTAAGGAACTGCGAGGTATGCTTAGGATCATTGTCTTGCAAGAGATCAAATTGCTAAGCATCCTTAATTTGCGTAGGGTCGGTTGAAGGTTATTGCTTAGGATGTTTAGATAGTCTTGAATATTCATTGTACTTTCAATGAAAAAAAGATTACCGATCGAATATGGTGCCATAAATCCCCAAACCATCATGTTTTACTGTGCTCCTTATATTCTGTTTATGATGTTTTCTTACTTATTACGCGTTAATATGGATTATGTTTAGTTTTTATTAGGAAACATTTTAAGAAGCCATATTTTAAATTTTTATTTGTGTTTTGATTTCTTTTTATTGATTTTTATTATTAGAATCCATTGTTTATTTGTTTTTTCGAATTCCATGTAACTCCAGAAATCATATTGGTGTTTACTCACTTTTGACGCTCACACCATCGGAAAATATTTTGTGGTTTTAGTATTTTTTTTATGAATAAATAAAGATGTAGCTCTGACAGTCTGTCGGAGGTTGAGCTGCGCCAATCGTTTATTTTGAAAGATCGAATCAATCATTGATTGATTGGTTCATGGGTTGGATCTTTTCAATCAATCGTTCATTCAATCAAAATCATCTTTTATCCAGTCGTTTCGTTCTGAACGAAATAAAGACCGACACGAAATGTTTTCAATCGTTCATTCAATTAAAATATTTTTTTTTCCAATCGTTTCGTTCAGACCGAGACCGAAACAATGTGAAAATGAACGAAAGTTGGGCTTTTTTCTACTTCGTTGCTTCGCTCTCGCCATCTTCTATTGTATATAAAATGAGTATGAATTTAAAATAATATTGTGTATAAAAATATTCGAAAAAATATTTTTTTTCAGTTTTTGAAAAAAATAACTCCATTTTTTTTTAAATCAAGATCTTGGAAATGTGAGAACGATTAGTTTTTGAAATTATTTCCAAAAATCGTTATTTAATACTTAAAATTGGAATAATATAACAAATTGATTGGAAAGTAACATAAAATCTTTAAGTATATATAATATGGAGGGCTCGTTTTTATTCCAAATGCGTGACTATCATAGGGGGCGCTACTCAAATTTGTGTAAGACAAAGTTATTGCCGAGTGCTTCATATCACATGTGACGGAGAACTATATGCGAGGAGAAGGTAAGCACAAATCGGAGGATACGGCTGTATCCTTAACTTACAGAAAGTGAGACAGCGACCCCTATCACAACTTCAAGTACTACAATGCATTAGGGATAGGAACGAGCCCTCCATATTATATACAGTGGTGGACACAAATTTAGCACACTGAGATGGGTACTACCATATTTTTAATTTTCTCTCTTGTTTTGTTACAAGCAACGGTACATTTTGAACTAATATATATGACAACAAATCAGAGAAAACAAAACTGTATATTTTCATATGCAATCCAATTACATAGTGAAAAAATCGTTGATAGTTTGTCATTTGCATTGTTTTTGGTTGGACATCAATTTAGCACGTGTACAAATTTTGGTTATTTTTTTTTAATTTGTGGGTTTTTAAGAGAACAAAATTATTTTCGAGGTAATTTTATATCTTCTTAATGTTATATATTCAAATAAAATTAAAAAAAAAACATTAAATAGTCATGGCATAAGGGCAATGGTGTTCTGAGGACAAAAGGAGTATTATCATTAAGATGAAGTCAAAGGGTCGCATAGTAACGGAGATTTCTGAGCTGCTAGAATGTTCCAGGAAGATGGTCTACAATGCTCTTAGACATTTTGAAAAGTATGAAGTGACAAAACATGTAAAACAAGCCTCTCGCACACGAAAGACAACAAAGAGGAAAGATAAAGTCATTTACATGTTATCAACAAAGAATCCATTTAAGACCTCTAGTGTCATTCGAAATGAATTAATGGAGAATTACAATATCAATGTATCCTGAAGAGCCGTGAGACGACGCACAGTGGGGAAACAGCGGAAAAAACCCATATTTCGGAAGTAGGATTTATTTTATTATTGCACGTGTTTCTAACAGTAAATTAGTTGAAGAATCAGGAAATGAAAACAGTTTTTAAAAAAAAAATTTGTGGGCCTGGAGATTTGCGTTCAAAGTTGAAAAATAGTGAAAACTGATAAAAATACGTGTAGTTTTAAAATCATCCATTTACTCTAAAATTTCAAGGTTTGAAACCATTATTTTTGTAAATAGGCTTAAAATAAATAGACAAGCATTATGGTACATTAGTTTAGCGAAAAAGAATTGAATAAGATTTTTTTGACAAAAAAACATTAAATTTTAGTGACTTTTTAAGTTCACATAAGGTTTTAACTACTTCCTCTGTTTGCCTCTGTTGGCGGATAGGTTTCGTTAGATAGTGTTGAATATCAGCAATAGTTTTCAAAAAAAATCTCACCCGAAGACGTCCGTACTTGGTTTTTAAAGCAATTTTAACCTGAAAAAGTCATCCAAAAAAGCAAAAAAAAATAAGGCAAAAAAAAAAAAATGAGCAGCTCTTTTCGCAAGACAAATCTTTCTAAATGTATTTTGGTATGCTGAATCTGAGCGTGAAGTCCGTTTTGCGAAACAATCCAAAATTGTTGATTAAATTGCAAAAAAAAACAATAAAAAAAACGCACAATTTTAAAGTTTTTCGCATGTTAGTCAAACATTTTGGGGTGTTTGGGAAAAATGCATTTCACATTCAGATTCAGCATACCAAAATACATTTAGAAAGATCAGATCGATCAAAGGAACTACATATTATTTTCTCTTTGTATGTCGCTGTTGGCATCAGGACTTTGTATTTGAAACCTGCATTGCACATTTACCTATTGAAATAAAAGTTTTTTTTTTCATTAACCCACTTTTTTGACATTATTTACAACATTCGGAATGCAGTAAAACCGGTTGTTTGAAGCCTCTCTTTTCTTTAATTTCACTTGTCTCCAACAGAGATAGAATGATATGATAGAATGTCCCGCTAATTGATGGACAAGTTTGGGTTTGGTAGCTCTTATAGGGTTTTCATTTATTATAATATTATGTTCTTTTAAGTCCCAAACGCAAGTCGTTACGTATGCATTATGATTAAATGTCTTTAGCATCACTGTTTTTTATATATATATAATATTTCAAATTGAATTTATGTATATATATTTCAAAATAAAATTGAAAAGTTTTGTGGCGCACAATCATTGATTTTTATTTTTAGGTTTAATATCCAATAAAAAAAAAACAGAAACTGGTTTTCAATTTTTTTTAATGTCATTTTTTTCGGAGTGGGCGTGGCAATGGGTGGTCATTGGTGTAGATTTGTCTTGCTATTGTCTACCTTTCCTGCAAATTTCATGAAAATTGGTTCAGTAGTTTAGTTTTAATTGAGTTTTTTCCGGTCTCCCATATAAGGTGCCCCACTGTGCGACGCCTGAATGAAAAAAATTTGAGAGGGTGCATTGCGCAAAGAAAACCATTGGTTTCGAAAAAAATCTGAAGGCTAGATTAGAGTTTGCCAAATTACATCTAGGCAAACTACTAAATTTCTGGAAAAATGTACTTTGGAGCGATGAATCAAAGTTCTGTCGATTCAAATCAGATGGAAAAAAATATGTGTGGCGTCCACAAAATAAGGAACATGATCCAAAATACACCATTAAGACGGTGAAGCACGGTGGTGGAAAAGTGATGGTCTGGGCTGCCTTTTCTTGGAACGGTGTTGGTCCAATAGTGAAGATAGACTCCAAATGGACCAGCACCTGTACAAAGATATTTTCTCGAAACATATGATTCCATATGCCGAAGATAATTTGCTGGTTTTATGGCGCTTCATGCACGACAATGACCCTAAGCACACTTCAAAACTAGTGAAAAGTGCCTTAGAGGTCAATAAAGTGAATGTTTTAAAGTGGCCTGCTCAATCACCCGATCTGAACCCGATCGAAAATTTGTGGAATGACGTTGAGCAACACATTGAAAAACAAAAAACAAAAATTTAACAGATTTGTGGCAAGAGATACAGAATGCTTGGTATTCAATACCTAAGCAACGCTGTGAGGCCTTATACGAGAGCTTGCCAAGAAGACTCAATTCAGTATTAAAGAACAAAGGATTTCCAACAAAATATAAAAGAAAATATAGTTTTAGTAACGGTAAATAACATAACTAAGCAATTTTAATGAAATGTGCTAAATTCATGTCCAGACAAAAAAGTAGCAGGGATTGAAAATGAAATTTTTTAATTGTACTGAAATCTGGAATAAAATTGTACTGAAATGAAGTCAATTGTATACCGAAAACGAATTTTGTATAAAAAAAAACAATAATTAAACTATTTAAACGTTTTTTAAAGTATTTCATTTAAAACATTCAAAGCAGAAATGATCAGTTTGTCTTTTTATAAAAAAATATAAATAAATATAAATAGCCCCACAGAAAAAAATACTATCTTCATTTTAAGGCCGGTATTCACCGAGCGCTCATAACTTAAGAAGCTGATAAACCTATTCACCAAGCAATATTAGTGAAGATCTACGAGCGCTCTTAAAGGTTAGGAGTGGTCCCGACCACTCCTAACTTACGAGCGCTCTCTTCGAAAGTTTGTTCGCTTGTGCGTGTGCCACGCACGCATTTGACTCGAATCCATGTGAGAAATGCCAAGTAGAAGAGTATCCATTTGCTGCCAAGAGCAACATTTCACAACATTTCACAACATTTCACAGTTTGGGTATTCCTGAACAAGAGAGAGTGGCTCTCATTTTCGAACTTCGAAAAACACTTGCGAGTGGTTGGTGAATACCCCACAGAAATTTCAAGTTAAGAGCCTCGTAAAGTTAAGAGCCGTTTAGGAGCGCTCGGTGAATATGAGCCTAAAAGTATATGCAATTTTTAATTCTCTAAGATGATAGATAAAAATTTGTTTTTCGTTTCATTCGATACGTGGATTGAAAGGTTGCTCTCCCTAGACCACGAATATGCAATTTTTAATCCTCTTAGATGCCTAGTGTAGCGTATGTGTTAAATAAAGATACACATACTAAAAGATTTCCATGCTCTTGCAAATTCAATCGTGCAGGTCACTATCCCCATCTCGAGCGCATGCACAGGCACACACACACACACGGGGGTATAAGATCGCCGGTGGCTGGACCTCAAATCGTGTGGGTGCGTGCGTTTGCGAGCCGGTAAATATTACAAGTGGCTACGAGGATAAACTTATGTGAGTGATTGATAAATTAATAAAAAATATACAATTATAAATTAAATTAAATAAATAAGAAAAAAAATTAATTATTAATTATGCGTTCTGGTAATGTTTTGTTTAATGTGTTCGGATGGTGATGGTTTATTTGTTTTATCTCTTATATGTTGTTGGATTCAGAAGATAATTGGTATTATAAATTGGCGGGAAATTTTATACCTTCATTTAATTGGAAATGTTGAAATTTTTGAATTAATTTAAACATGTTGGCGGAAACCATAATCACCTCGCTAAAAATTTGCATGATGGTCTTGCATGATAAAATTATGGTTCTTGGGTTTTACTCATTTTCATTAAATTGAATTTTTGGTTTGAAAAAAAAGCAAGTATGCTTTTTTTTTTGGGTAAACTTCATTAAATTGAAAAGTTGGCATAATAAATTGAAGTTGGTCTATTAACCTACATTTAGTTGTAAACATGCATAATGGATTCATAAAAAGAACCTACATTTAATTGTGAACGTAAGTTTCTTAAAGGTTTTAATTTTTGGTAGATTGTATGTAATTTACAGCTACCTTCATGGAATTGATAACAAGAATTGCATATAAACGAACAAATTTAATATATAAAGTATACATAAATACTAAAATTATTTTTAGAATGAGAAATTAATAAAACCAGTATTTTGCAAAGTGGTGAGACATGTTTATTCTTTTTCAGTGTCTCCCACTATTTTCTATAAGTAAATGGCAAGCAGTTTACCCAATTTGGAATTGTTCTCTCTGGGAGGGAACTCTACATCGGTGGGGTTGAGATGGGAGAAATGGAAAAGAGCATTTGAGATATACCTTGAGGCAGCATGCATTGACTCTTCTGCAAAAAAGAGAGCAACACTTCTACACTTCGGTGAACTAGAGCTTCAGGAGGTTTTCTATAATCTTGCAGGAGCAAATGTCGACAGCTCTGATACTAATGACGTCTTTTCAATCGCCATAGAGAAACGAGACGAGTACTTCTCTCCCAAGCAAAGCAAGGTCTATGAGAGACATGTTTTTAGATTGTTGAGACAGGAGGAAGGAGAGAAGTTTGAAAAATTCTTACTAAGATTAAGAAATCAGGCGCGACTGACTGACCTTGACACCAACTTGATCGATCAAATAACTGAAAAATGCGTTTCAGATGAACTTAGGAAAAAAATATTGACCACGGGAGATAGCATTACTTTAGATAAAATTGTGATGGATGCAAACACACAAGAGGCTGCTGACCACCAGTTAGGAGGCTATGGCAACAAATTTAGAACAGAAGTAGTAAATAAGATCACAAATAAAAAAAATTATAGGTCTGTCAAAAATGAAAAATACGATTACAAACAAACGAAAAGATCTTATACAGGTTCATGTGGCAGATGCGGAAGTAGAAGGCATTCCTCTCAAAACATTAAATGCGCAGCAAGGGACAAAAAGTGCCACACTTGTGGTCATATTGGACATTTTTGGCAGTATTGCAAAACCAAGAAGCGTAGTTCGAGTGATTTCCGTAGACAAGATGATGGTCCAAGTCATAAGAGTTCAAAGGGAAAATCTGAACAGATTGATTATGTAGAAGACGAGACAAATGAAATAGACTATGTTTTCAACATTGACGATGACTCTATCATTGACTGTGTCGTAGGGGGTGTAAAAATCGGGTTGTTGGTAGATTCAGGGTGTAAGTTTAATCTGTTAACGGATAAATCATGGGAGAATTTAAAGAGGAAAAGAATTGAGGTATACAATCAAATTCAAAATCCTAACAAAACGTTCTTGGCGTACGGCAGTCAAACTCCCTTAAACGTTAAAGGATCTTTTGAGGCAGAGATAGAAGTAGATGGGAAAATGTAAAGAGCTACATTTTATGTTATTTTGGGTGGAACAAAACATCTGCTTTGGAAAATAACTGCGATTTCGTTGGGAGTTTTGAAAATAGGATTTAGAATTAATCAAATTTGCACTACGAAAGCTTTTCCAAAGTTTAAAGATGTACTTATAAACATTCCAATCGATGACTCAGTGCACCCTGTCTCACAACCATGTAGGAGAATTCCTATTCCATTAGAAGCTTTGGTACAGGAAAAGTTGCAAGAACTATTGGAATCTGATATTATCGAAGAAGTCCACGAACCTTCAAAATGGGTTTCTGCCATTGTTTCAGTCCTTAAAAAAATGGAAAACTCCGACTTTGCGCAGATATGAGAAGGGCTAATGTCGCTATCATAAGAGAAAATCACCCTCTGCCCACAATGATTCAAATATTGCCTAAGTTTCGGAAAGCTTGTGTCTTTAGCAAATTAGACATACAAAAAATGCCTTCCACCAACTGGAAATTCACCCAAAATCCAGGTATATAACAACCTTTATAACAATATAGGGGTTATTCCGTTATAAGAGATTGATGTTTGGCATAAATTGTGCCCCTGAAATTTTTCTAAATACTTTTGAAAAAATTTTACTGGGATGTGAAGGGGTAATCAGATTTAGATGACATCCTCGTATTTGGAAATAATGACGACCAACATGATATGCGACTTCAACGTGTGCTCCAAATCCTTGAAGCTAATGAAATTTTATTAAATAAAGAGAAATGCATTTTTAAATTTAAAAGCATCAAGTTTTTGGGTCATGAACTGACGTCAATCTTGCAACCTCGACCGAACCTTTAAAAGAGCTATTGAGGAAAAAGTTAGGAAAACATTCAAGTTTAGAAACATTTTGGGGCAAAGAACAAGAAACGGCATTTTCACATTTAAGTAAAATTCAGTCATTAGGATATTTTGATGTGGATGACAGAACACAAGTTATCGCAGATGCTAGCCCGGTTGGATTGGGTGCTGTTTTGACACAGATTAACTCAAAAGGTCCAAAAATAATTGCGTATGGAATTAGAACACTTTCAGCCAAACTGGAAAAGAAGCCCTTGCGTTGGTTTGGGCAGTAGAACACTTCGACATATATCTTTTCGGAAAAGAGTTTGACCTAATCACTGACCACAAGCCGCTTGAAGTTATATTTGGGCCGAAATCAAAACCGTGTGCGCGCATCGAAAGAAAAATTCAATATGTCACAGAAGCTAAAAACCTTGGAATAATTTTCAACAACAATTTATCATGGAACACGCATATCAGCTCTGTAGTCTCTAAAATTTACACCTCCCTTAGAGGCTTATCTATGGCTAAACAGTATCTACCTGTGGAGATTAAACTTAAACTTGTTAAGGCTCTTATCATACCCATCATATCTTACGGTTGCGAGTTATTTGCTGACCCTGACTACCAATCATTACAAAAGCTTAATGTCGCCTTTAACTCAATCGCACGATTTGTTTTCAATCTTCGGCGATATGATCATGTTTCATCTCATGCTCAACAACTTCTAGGCTGTAGCCTTCAAGCTTTCCTCAAGTATCGTTGCTGTTCTTTTCTTTTCAAATTAATTGTTAACCAAACTCCAAGCTATCTCTTTGATAAACTTAATTTTTGCTCTTCAAATAGATTTATTTTACTTCGTTCTTTTACGTTTAATAATTTAACATCACGCAGACAATTTTTCGTTTATGCTGTTAGACTGTGGAACCATATTCCCAGTCATCTGAAAACTGGAATCGAGAACAGAACATTTCAAAGACTTTCCTTTGAATATTTTTCTAATATGAACTGAATATGCTTACCTTCTTCTTTAATCTGTTGGTGCGTCCTTGGTTCTTTGTTTCTTTTGATTTTCTTTTGTTTTATTTATTAAATATTTAAATTAAATTTAATTTTTAAGTTAACTATGTATATTTCTAAATTAATTTTTTTTTTATTTTTTCACTTATTTCATGTACTAATTATAAGTTTATCTTAATGTACAGTTGATATTAAATAAATAAATAATAATAAATAATAATAATAATAATAATGTAATATAAAGTTGTATAATACAATTCCGTACTGGCCCTAACAGAACGGGGAAGTCGAAAGACAAAATCGAGATATCTTAAAACGACTAAGGGTACAAACAGAGTGGAGCAGAGAGCAAAGCTGCGAAATTCATCAGAGCAAAGAGCAAAGAGCTCGAGCAGCAAGCAAGGATGATGACTATCCAGAGTGAGGAGCAAGGAGCAAGAGCAAAGTAGAAGAAAACAAGCAAGAGATTATTCTTTTTCATTTAAATATTTGTATTTTTCAAATAAAAATGGGTTCTAATAATTTGAATCTGTACTTTATTGAAAATCCATTTTTAAGCATATGATATTTTCTGAAACGCGGAAACAGAAAATCATGTTAAGTTTCAAGAATATTTCCGAATGACCATGAAAATATTCGGTTATTTACTTGACAAAATTCAAAACAAGCTTACGAAGAAGTGTACAGATTTCGTAGCAAACCCGATTCTAGTCAATAAAACATCTTGCAGTAACTTTAAATACAAAAAACAGTTAAAAATTTCACCACTTCTAGTTAAAAATCGCAGCGATGAGAGCGGAGAAATCAAACATGTTTGAAATCGCCGCTTTGCTCTCTTGAGGGCTCTTTGCTCTATCTTCGAACTACGCTGCACTCTGTGTGCTACCCTTTCAATGCACGTGTTTGATTTCTCCGCTTTACTCTTTGCTCGCTGCTTTTGCTCACTCGCTTCTCCACTCTGATTGTACACTAAGAATCTGCAAGATTGAGAGAAGAGATATGAAAGACACCTTATGATGTACAACAGCATACCTCATTCCACGACTGGAAGTTCGCCATCTGAACTTTTCTTCAAGAGACAAGATAGGGATAAAATACCTTCAGTGGAGATGATACTGTAAAAAATGATAAAACCGGCCAAATTTTAAGGAAAAACGTAGTCCATTTAAAATAAATAGAAGGCCAGTGGATGGTTCAAAATAATGAATATCAGAAACATCAGGTACTGATTTTGAAGAAAATGTATCCTGATTTTGTAAATCAAATCCTTTAAACATTAGTTTCTTAGTTGTTTTCCCTAGGAAGAATATTTATTTTGTTTGTAACTTTAAGCTGTATTAATATATTGTAATATTTTTTGCTAAGTTCGTTAAATAAAACTTATTACTCTTTTTAGTATTTCTTCTTTATTCACACTTTCCAATTCAAAACAGTAAATCTCAATTTATAAACAACTCAAATACTTTTATTCAAATTTAAATCACACTTGTTTAGTAACACAATCCAATACTTTTGCACACTTTCATAATCCAAAATCAACTGTGTCTCGCTTACCGTGAACACTCCCTTATATACTCAAATTAGTTGTTCTCGAAAGTTCTCATCTTGGAATGTTCTAGATGGTTGGAATAAGGGGAAATACATTTGACATTGGAAAAGAGCTTTTTGTTTCTTCCATAAATTAGATATGCAATTTTCCAACAGATGGCGCTGTAGTAGTATAAAGCTCTGTACACAACATTGCCCCCTTCTTAAGATTGTTCATCCCGAACAATTCTATATCCAGCTTCGCCACTGTATCGGTGCAGTCGATCGCTATGCACAACTTTTAACTTTCCTCTTGACCCTCTTTGAATTCGGTAAACGACGTCATTGATTTTCGCGACGACAGTATAAGGGCCTTCCCAGTTTTGTTGAAGCTTCGGCGACAATTCCTTTTGACGATGTGGATTATACAGCCATACACGATCTCCTACTTGGAATCCTGTTGTGTTTGCTCTTGTGTCGTACCTTGTCTTCATTCGATCGCTGTAAGTGTTCATTCTAGTCCTGGTCCTTTCGTGGATGTCGATTAGCCTCTCTTTTAGGTCACTCACGTAATCCCCTGTTTCCGGAGACTCTTGTGGTGGGTGTCCAAACCTTATCTCACTAGGCAGCCGTATGCTTCTTCCGAACAGGATTCAGATGGTGTTTGTCCTGTTGAGCTATGTATTGCACTTCGGTAGGCCATCAAAAATAGTGGTATGTGCCTATCCCAGTTTCTTTGGTGGTCGCTTACAACTTTAGTGAGGTGCTCTTTTAAGGTCCTGTTGAATCTCTCGACCATTCCATTAGATTGCGGGTGAAGTGGTGTGGTTCTCGTTTTCTTAATGCCAAGGAACGCGCAGACCTCTTGGAATATGTTCGACTCAAAGTTCCTTCCTTGGTCAGAATGGAGCTCCATAGGCACACCGAACCTGCTTACCCAGTTAGACACAATCTGGTCGGCCACAGTCTTGGCTTCTTGGATCGGGATAGCGTATGCCTCAGGCCATTTGCTGAAGTAATCCATTACCACCAGAATATATTTGTTTCCAGCATTCGTCTCCGGAAATGGGCCAGCCACATCAACAGCAATCCTTTCAAACGGTGAGCCGACATTATATTGTATCATTTTTCCTTGCAGTTTTCTACCAGGTCCTTTGGTTGCAGCACAAGCGTGACAATTTCGGCACCACTTTTCAACGTCGTCTCTTGCATGCAACCAGTAGAATCATTGCCTCACCTTTTCTAAAGTCTTATTGACTCCCAAATGGCCTCCTGAAGGTCCATCATGCATCTCTCGAAGAACCTCTTTGATTTTCGATTGAGGTAACACACGCTGCATCACATAGGATTTACCATCAGCGGACTCCCATTTTCGCTGAAGAACACCTTCTTGCACATGAAGTGAGTCCCATTGTGCCCAATAGGCCTTTAAAACTGGACTCCTATCGGAAATGTCATTCCATGCGGGTTTTTCTTCATGTTCCTTCCATGCGAGAAGAGGTTCAATGTCGGGGTCTTCTTGTTGAGCAGATCTTATTTCTTCATTGCTCCATCCACAAATGGGGTCAGCCCTTATTCGCAGAATGTTGATGGATTCCTTTTCTTCTTGTCGCCTGCAATGCTTGCAATCTATTTTACAAGGTCTTCGGGATAGTGCGTCGGCATTTGAGTGCAGCTTTCCCCTTCGGTGTTGAATTTCGTAATCGTAAGTCTGCAGTCTTTGTAACGAAGCGTTCCATGCTTCTACCAATATTGAACACACTGGGTAATTTAATTCACCATGACTAAGCAGCCGCCGCCGCAGCACCGACCGACGACACCATACGACGCCGCAGCTACCAGCGACACCAGTTACCTCGCCACGATAAAGGGATTTTATACCTTGTCTTAATATAATATGCAGTCACTATAAGATCATGACGTCACAGTTTGTTGAACACATTGAGTGATTTACATTCGACCAGTATATAATTCACACTCAGTTTTTACGATAAATATAACAAGTGGACCTCCTTTTGGGAAGGAAAGTCACTTGTTTGCTACGGTCGAAGCTGACGAGCTAGATTATAGTTTACGAGTCGTCTGAAATTGTCCGGCAATTTCGTTCCATCAGTTTGGTTCGAAGAATAAAACGTCCTTGTGCCTACCAGGGCCTTAAACTGCTGATCTTGTGCCTACCAGGGCCTTAAACTGCTGATCTTGTGCCTACCAGGGCCTTAAACTGCTGATCTTGTGCCTACCAGGGCCTTAAACTGCTGATCTTGTGCCTACCAGGGCCTTAAACTGCTGATCTTGTGCCTACCAGGGTCTTAAACTGCTGATCTTGTGCCTACCAGGGCGTAGACCGTAGCCCGTATTTATAAAAGAGTGACCCGATACTGAACGCCAGTTAACGAAGGAACCAGATGCCAGAATAAAGCTTTCTAGAGGAAACCAGCAGGACCCCGATACAAGGAGAATAACCGATGTTTACCAGATACACCAGGCAGGGTGTAATTAATTGATGTCAAGAATATTTAAGTTGTTATATGAATTTAAGATTTGTTTTCAATAAAGATTTTGTATAAGGTTCTAAAGACCTTCCTACTGAAGTTTCGTGTTTTCTTCAGAACGACCCTGGAAATCCGGCGAGCAAAACCTCGGCTGGAAAGCAAAAAGCACATCACAAATTGGCGCCCAAGCAGGGACTTATAAGGTCCATCCCCGTAAAATACAAAATCGAAAAACAATTCATATAACAAACAGACCGCAACGAAGATCCAGCTCACCATGTCCGAAAGCGAAGAGGAGTTCGATGTCTTCGCCAGTTTAGGAGCAATCTACTAGTGATGGGTAGGACACGAATTTGAAATGAGTTTGTATGAGGTACTCATTTTTTGAAATGAGGTGGTACTTTGTCCCACCTCAAATGTCCCATGGTACATTCCTATTTAAATGGATATTTTGAAATTTTAATTAAACAATGCGTATTTTTTTTAATAGTATATATTTTTTCAAAAACAGTTTTTATAACAAATATTTTAACACGTTCAAAATAAATTGAATCTAATGAGTTTAAAAAAATACATCATTACATGTTTGCATTTAAAAATAATATTTGCCCTACTTTCTTCCCACTCAATCTGTTTCTTCTTTCTGTTAAGACCTGTTTTGATCACTTTTTTTACAAACAAATTTGATTACAGGACACTGGACTAATTAAAACACTAATGAATTTTCACGTACGCAAACTCAGGACAATTGTTTGATTGATTTTTTTCAATTCTCATATATGATCTTGATCTCTAAACCCTAATCTCTATTTTCTAACACTAAAAACAAAACAAATACAAATAAAAGGAATGCACTTGCATTTGCATATCAAAAAAAAAATCCTAATCCTTCAAAAATTAACAAAACCTCCTACTCCAAACAGTAAAACACCTGCTTAATTTTTTAACCCTTTGACTGTATAATTTTCGATAATGCTATATACCTATCTTCATTGTTTGTTACATTGTAGTCAGTGCAACATTCAATCATTCATAAGTCCCACTCATTATCTCTCCTCATTTTGTCTCCTCAAACAAATACAAAAGAACCTCAATCCTCAAATGACAAATGTCCTAGTCTGGTACAAAGTCCCAGCCTGGTACAAAGTCCTAGCCTGGTACAAAGTCCCAGTCTGATACAAGAATCCAGCCTGCGACAATATCACGAATTTTGTTTGAATGGGACGTTTGAGTAAAAAGTACTCAACAACTCAACTCACAACACATTCATTCATTTCATTTGAAATCCTCATCTTCCACATACCTCATTCTATTTTCATTGGATTGGCCTTTGGTGGTGAGAGAGTTTGAGGCAAATTTCCTCCTTTCATACAATCAACTACGAGTACAATACAACTTCATTCTGCATCAGTCTCAGACTCTCAGTCTAGTATCAGGCCGATGAGTGAGATGCACGATACGAATAGTGTTTTTTTCCATGAAAGTGTGAAGAGAAATATTTTTCGTTGCTTTTGTGGTGAGGTGTGAGGTAATACATTTTTTCGTTTTGAGGTGATGGGACATTTCAGATTGGTGTATGGGACATTTTGTATTGCCTCATGTATGAGGTACACATCACTACAATCTACCTTCTGCGAAAGCAGGAGCTAGTGGATCGAATGGGTCAATTAGGACTCGATACCGAAGGCTCTATAGCCGTTTTAAGAGCGCGACTCAGCGCTTACGTAAAGTCGCAAAGACAGAGAAAGTCCACACAGAATTTATGCGCAGAAATCGAGAAGGCAACAATTGAAAGGGAATATAAAGAGGAAGAAGTGGTTACCGCACCAGGGAATACTAGAAGTGGTGAAAAATATACGGAAATATTTTTCCAAGTACCGCCGATTACACGTTCTGTTCCCAACATGCAAGGCGCAGGTAAATTTATATCTAAGCCGCCCGAGTCACACCCTGTATTTACTTCCGAGCCAGGAGCCAGTAACCTCCAAACGCATCATGAAGCCCAGCTTACAAACAGGTCAGCTGGAAGGCTTGTACTCAGCTATGAAGCAGAGGTTATGAATACGGTTAGAAAATGGGGATTGAAGTTTGACTCATCAGGCAATGCATTGGAATTTATAGAACGACTCGAGGAGTTAACACGTTGCTACGATATCCGACCCACCGATGTGCTGAGAGCACTCCCAGAGATTTTTAGAGGAACAGCTCTTGAGTGGTTCCGCATAAACCGCGATAGGTTAAAGGCATGGGAAGATTTTCACAGGATTTTCCTTCAACATTTCCTGCCCGCCCGTTTTATTCACAAGTTGGAGGATGAAATCATGAGAAGACGACAGGGTGCAAGAGAAAAGGCCAAAGATTTCATTCAGGCCACTCAATACCTAATACATAAACACCCCCGTATGAGTTTAGAGGAAAGCGTAGATCGAATCTACGACAGTTTACGTCCAGAGTATCATATGTATATCAAAAGACGGGATTTCGAAACTCTTGACGAGCTTATGAAGCTTGCAGAAGAGTATGAATATATACAGAGTGAAGACCGAAACTGTCAGCAGATTATTCCACGACCTACTTTCGGGCCTAACAGAATGCCACCTAACAGAATGCAACCAGCGGCGCCACAAGTATCTTGTGAACGCAACAATTGGAACCGGCCAACTACGTCCTCTGCTCAATATGATAGAGCAACGCATTGTTGGAATTGTAAACAACGAGGACATAATAAGAATCAATGTCGTCGCCCCTACCGTATGTTTTGTTCATACTGCGGAGAAGATGGTCGACGAACCGAAGACTGTTCATGCCATCCACACCGTGTCACAATGCTCTGCGACAGGCGCAGTATTATAGAGACGAGCCGAGTTAAACAAACAATAGTAGACTTGGAGAGCGTCGAAGAGGTGTCCAAAGGAATAAAAGGAGTAATAACCGACAAAAACGTAACGCACCCGGTGAAACCTCGCAATTCAGAGGAGAAGACTGAACCGTGGGTGTCTGTTCGAAAGGAAGTCGTGAAACAAGAAGATAGTCATCCACAGCCTGTTATACAGAGCGACTTAGTCACTATGACCACTAGTCAAGAGGATTGGACTGAAAAACGCGCCAGACAAGTGCTGCAAAAACCAGAATGTTACCCGGAATATCGAGTGAATAAGGACGGTCTATTCCGGAGATTTGCAGTACACCCATTATCGAATCACGAGAACGATTGGAAGCTATGCGTTCCTACTGCTGAGAGAAGCAGAATTATTTTTGAAAACCACGACGTGGCCACCGCCGGTCATTTGGGCATAGCCAAGACGGCGTCCAGAGTTATGAAGTTGTATTATTGGCCAGGAATATATCGAGATATATCAAAATATGTGAGCAAGTGCCAGATATGCAGGGAATTTAAGGCATCTCAGCGAAAGCCGAGTGGGCTCATGCACACTAAAATAGCCGAAGGGCACTACAACTTACGGAAAGGAGCATGGAAGCCAGGCATAGGTAAGCATGTAATTAAGAAGGTGAGAACACCCCCTGCAGCCGGAAGACATTTTAATGAGAATTTCGCAATCAGTCCTTCAGTAGCAGCCACGCAAGTAACAACGATGTCACAGACACAAAGTAAAGACAAGGATTTTATAACAATCAGTGACGCTGAAAGTGCACAGCCATGGAAACGCCAGCCAACCAGACCAGCGAGGATGAAGCCGTTAATTCGATCTATGATATATCTGCCAGATTTGCCTAATACAAGCCAAGCAGCACACCAAAACCAGGGAAAGGCGAAACTAGCTAGCGCTGTGACGCGTTCGCGTACAGCAAAAGCCAGGGTAGACGAAAAAACGAGGATCCCGACTAAGATAGCTGGAGAAAACTCAGGCACCTCACAATCAAGGAAACGACTCCTACCGCCAATTCCTGATAGAGGAATCAAGGCGATTGCCGACGAATTAAGAAGGCCAGCGTCCGCGACGCCTGCTGGTAATCAGCAAGCAACCTCACACAAACCGCCCACTGTAACGTCGGCTGTAGCAGCCCCAACTTTTCTTGTCACCAACATCCACCAGAGAAAGTGGAAGACTAAACCAGTGCACGTCACTACACACTCGATCAACGCAAAAGTGCGCGCAACCGAACCCGCCAGTAGCACCAGCCAGCAAAAAAGAAGAGTCCATAAGCCAAAGCCCGTAGATCCTTTCATTGGCATCAAAATAGTAGAGCATCGACTGTACAACCCGAAATACCGACGCCAACATTTTTACATGCAACAGACGTGCGGTAAGATTGACGTCCGCATAATAAAACCAGGCGTAGCCATTTTAAGTTATGGCGAGCAGCGAAAGAGGGTGCCGTTCCCCTACAAGAAGTAAGGCCAAAATCGAGACGAAAGAAGTCGAGTATTTGTTTTTAAAGTTTTTTAAAAAAAATGAGTTTATGTTAAGTATATTAAGATTTAAATAAGAGAGTTACCTAGTTATTAATTAAGGTCGTTTTGGAAAACAAAAAAAAAAGGAAAATTAAGTTAAATAAGAAAGTAAGAATAATTCGAAAACAAAGATAATAAGAAGAAAATAAGGAAACGAAAACGAATAAAAAAAAGAATTTCAAAAAAAAAGAAAAAAAACAAACAGGAAAAAATATAATATACCGAAAGAAAAATAAAGAAAGCAAGAAAAGAAAAGAAATAATAAAAGAAATGAAATATGGAAAATATGTTTAGAAAAAAGGAGAAATTCCATCGAAGACAAGAAGAAAATGAATTTAGATAGAAGGAGAAATTGTATTAAAGACGAGAAGGTTCTCGTCTCCGAAGGGGGAGTAGTATGTAACGAAGCGTTCCATGCTTCTACCAATATTGAACACACTGGGTAATTTAATTCACCATGACTAAGCAGCCGCCGCCGCAGCACTGACCGACGACACCATACGACGCCGCAGCTACCAGCGACACCAGTTACCTCGCCACGATAAAGGGATTTTATACCTTGTCTTAATATAATATGCAGTCACTATAAGATCATGACGTCACAGTTTGTTGAACACATTGAGTGATTTACATTCGACCAGTATATAATTCACACTCAGTTTTTACGATAAATATAACAAGTGGACCTCCTTTTGGGAAGGAAAGTCACTTGTTTGCTACGGTCGAAGCTGACGAGCTAGATTATAGTTTACGAGTCGTCTGAAATTGTCCGGCAATTTCGTTCCATCAGTTTGGTTCGAAGAATAAAACGTCCTTGTGCCTACCAGGGCCTTAAACTTCTGATCTTGTGCCTACCAGGGCCTTAAACTGCTGATCTTGTGCCTACCAGGGCCTTAAACTGCTGATCTTGTGCCTACCAGGGCCTTAAACTGCTGATCTTGTGCCTACCAGGGCCTTAAACTGCTGATCTTGTGCCTACCAGGGCCCTAAACTGCTGATCTTGTGCCTACCAGGGCCTTAAACTGCTGATCTTGTGCCTACCAGGGCCTTAAACTGCTGATCTTGTGCCTACCAGGGCCTTAAACTGCTGATCTTGTGCCTACCAGGGCGTAGACCGTAGCCCGTATTTATAAAAGAGTGACCCGATACCGAACGCCAGTTAACGAAGGAACCAGATGCCAGAATAAAGCTTTCTAGAGGAAACCAGCAGGACCCCGATACAAGGAGAATAACCGATGTTTACCAGATACACCAGGCAGGGTGTAATTAATTGATGTCAAGAATATTTAAGTTGTTATATGAATTTAAGATTTGTTTTCAATAAAGATTTTGTATAAGGTTCTAAAGACCTTCCTACTGAAGTTTCGTGTTTTCTTCAGAACGACCCTGGAAATCCGGCGAGCAAAACCTCGGCTGGAAAGCAAAAAGCACATCACATCTTTCTATCCACCTTGCGACTTGTCCTTCTGGGTTCTTAAAGTTCAACAACCAGTTAAGAGCACCATGATCGGTTCGTAGAAGAAACTTCTGTCCATAGATGTATTTGTGGAAGTGTTTCGTTGCCAAGATGAGTGCCAATAGTTCTCTTCTGGTCACACAGTAGTTCCTTTCGGTCTTCGACAGTACTTTGCTGAAATAGGCGACAACCTTTTCCTCGCCATTGTGAACTTGTGACAGAACAGCGCTGACTCCCACGCTGCTTGCATCAGCATCGATGATAAAAGACTTGCCTGGAGTCGGATAGATCAGCACCGGAGCATTGCATAGACGGTATTTCAGTTCTTGGAAGGCTTTTTCACACTCACCTGACCATCTAAACTGCTTGTTCTTTTCCGTAAGCTGATGCAAATTCTTCGCAATTCCGGCAAAATTCTTAACAAAACGTCTGTAATAAGTAGCAAGACCAAGAAAACTTCGTAGTTGATGTTTGTCCTGTGGTGTTGGCCAATTTTTGACGGTGTCAACTTTTTCAGGATCAGTCTTGACTCCTTGGGACGAGATGATATGTCCCAAATACTTCACTTCAGTCTTGAACAGTGCACATTTTTCTGGGTTCAGTTTTAGGTTAGCCTCTCGAAGTCTCTGAAACACACCCCTTAGGTTCTTACAGTGTTGGTCGTATGTCTTTCCTTAAACGATATCATCATCCAAGTAGACAAGACAAGTTTTCCACGTCAGACCTTGAAGGACGCACTCCATAAAACGCTCAAATGTTACCGGAGCGTTGCAAAGACCAAATCATTGTGCTCCTTCCATTGCATCTAAGGTGTCGCTAATTCTTGGAAGGGGATAGCTATCTTTCTTGGTCACGTCGTTCAACCTTCGGTAGTCTACACAAAATCGTGTACTTCCGTCCTTCTTTTTGACTAGGACCACTGGTGACGCCCAAGGACTCTTGGAGTTCTCAATCAAACCATCCTTCTTCATGGTGGTAATCATTTCCTCAGCTTCACCTTGTTTGGCCAGTGGAAGACGTCTTGTGGGCTGACGAATGGGTCTTGCATCTCCTGTATTTATTCGATGCTGCACCATTTGTGTCCTTCCATATTTCCCGTTTGGTGAAGCGAAAATGTCGGCATGCTCATTCAGAAGGCTTTCTGCCATTTTAACCTGATGTTGGTCTAGGTTACTTGAATTGAGTATCTTTGCCTTGATGCTATTGAGCTCCTCAGGGTCTAATGTCTTTCTCGGTGTTTCAACGTCAATTCGTGTTATGGCTGTGACAGATTCGCACTTACCGATAACTTCTCCTTTCACTAACTTTACATCGTACGGTTTGGTGTTGAGTATCCGTACGGGGACCATATTGTTCTTCGGAGCTACAAGTGTCTTCCCAATGATGACGTTTTGGGAAGAACAATCTGGGCCTGGTTCCACCATTAGGTATCGATGGCGTCCACACTCACCTTCTAATTTTGTCCAAACGAATACCTCAGAAGAAGTAGGAATAATCACGTCTTCTTTGATGACAGTCCTTAGAGTTTTGTTGTTCCTTCGTGCCCATAGATCATTGGAATCTCTGTATTCTGGTATTTGAGTACCTGGTTGCCAATATCCAAAATTACTCGATGTTCTTTCATGAAGTCCATGCCTATGATGCATTCGTCACATATATCTGCCACCAAAAATTTGTGTGAGAATTCTAGATCTGCAATTCGAATTCTAAGTCGGACTTCACCATAAACCCTAGCTGCTTCTCCTGTTGCAGTTCTCAGACGGTAGCTATTGGTGTTGTGTAGCCAATTCAGGTGCACTAGGTCTTGACGCACAATGGAGGCGGTGGCACCGGTGTCGATGGTGACCACACGTTTGTTGCCATTTAAAGTTGCCTCGACAGTCAGACTTTTATTGTCTCGTTTAGTTTGGGAGACCTGGATGGTGTTTCTGGGGCCATTGTTACCAGAAACCAGCTTCTGCCCCTCGAAGTTGGTTCTTACTCGTTTCTCTGTTGGGAAACTGTTCGAGAAGTAACACTGATGTTATTGTTACGTTGTTCTGGGTTTGAAACTCCGTGTCCACAATGTTGACAAGGTCTTGTTGGTGGTAATCGACATTGACGCTGTAAATGTCCGGTCTTGTTGCAATTCCAGCACTTTGCAAGTCCGTTTCGTTGGTTCCTTTGGACATCAGTTCTTTGGCATGAGCATTCTTCGACGATGGCTTCTCTAAGTCGATGTACTCCGTGAGAAGCTTGCTCAGCTGCTTCCATTGTCAAAGCAAATGCTAATGTTTCGGAAAGCGTTCGTTTTCCAGCAGTTCGCACGGCCCTTTGAAGATGTATGTCGGAAATAGCGCGAACAAATGCCTCAACTGCGAATTGGTTACAAATTTCCTCTCCAACATCTGGATATGCAAGATGAACAAGCCTTTCAATCTCCGCTTGCAGTTGTTGTAGAGTTTCGCCCCTCTTCTGAACTCTGGAATTGAGTTGCACTTTGAAGACTTCTTCCATGTGGCTGTTACCAAAGCGTTTGTCTATAGCCAAAACGCAGAAATTGCAGTCACCACTCTTATCTGTTGGTATGGTTTGCAACAACTCAGCAGCTGCTCCTGTAAGAGCAAGAGTTAAGGCTATGTACTTGTCAGCCTCATCCCAGCCATTTGTTGTGGAAGCAGCCTCGAATTGCTTCTTGTATATAGACCAAGAAGTTTGTCCATCAAAGGTTGGAGGTTGCATCTCCTTTTTCCTCGAGGTTTCTCCAGAACTTTCCCGAATATTTATATTTCGAACACGGTCTAACTCTTTTTAAAACGTTTCCATTTTGCTGTCGACTTGATTCCCTAGCAATGAAACACGTTCATCTAACTCTTTTGAAAACGTCTCCATTTTGTTGTCGACTTTATTCTCCAGCAATGAAACACGTCCATCAAGGGCAGATACATTATTCTCGATGTTAACAAGCTTGCCTTCTAGCATGTTTCTCTGCTCTTCGAGAAGGTCTTTTTGTTCGCTATGCTGTTTCTCAAGGCGTTCGAGAATATTCTTTTGTTCATTTTTCTGCTCATTGAAACGTTCATTTTGTTCATTTCATTGCTCTTCGATACGTTCGAGAACATTCTTTTGTTGCTCTTCGAAACGTTCGAGAGCATTTTTCTGTTCTTTCTTTTGTTCATTTCGTTGTTCTTCGAGACGTTCCAGAACATTCTTTTGTTGTTGGAGCAGAAGACTAATCATATTTGAAACATCTACATTTTTACTTATGTCTGCTTCCTCAGCGTCAGCTTCAAAGACGAAAATGTCCGGGTCTTCATTTTGTTGTTTCAAATATTCGGCCAAACGCAGAACAAGCTCATTTTTCGATCCTGCTCTAGAAAGTTCTCGCTTGCCTAATTCACTTTTCAGCTCATTACAGTTGAGCTCTTTCAATAACTTGCTCATTTTTTTATTTTACTTTTTTTTCCACACTTCACTGCACAATAAGTTTTATTCCACTTTTCTGACACCAATGCACAGTGGTTTCGCCCATACGACAAAAATAAAAAATGAAAGCAATTGTTTTTTGTTTCAAGTGTATTTTTTTAATAGATTACAGTTCAATATTTACCGTTGCAAGTATTTTGACATTACATGTCACGTGTTATCTGTTTTATTTTCGCTTTCAAAGTGAGCCAAATATTTAATTTTTTGTGAAAATAAATTTAAATAATTGTGAGTAGTTTGAAGTGAATTTTTTTAAATAAAAGTTAAATTATTGCAATTTTTTCGTAATGGAATTAAAAAAGTAAGGTATTTAGAGTATTTTACTAATTCGTTGTCAATATTTGAATGTTTGGTTTATAATTAATGTTAGTAAAACCGTATACCATTTTAGTGTTTTTTGTAATTTTGTTCAATGTTTAAATAAAGTTTTAATATAGTAATTAGCCACACATAGCGGTAACAGTCATTGTGTTATAGAGAGTGAATAGTCAGCTTTTAGAAAAACCTTATCTTGGCACCCACAATCACCCACAACCAGCTCAATAAATGCTTTAGTTTCACGGTTTTGAGCAAAAACGATTTCTTTTTTCTGTACAAATTTTCTTTAGGGACGAAGTATTTTTGCTTGGTATCAAGAAAGAATATCTGCGAAATTTTATCAACGAAAAACGGCGAGTTGGGTGAAAAAAAAACGCAGGTTTTCAATACCGTTATGGATAATATAAGTTAGGGATGGGAAAAACCGGACGGTTAAAACCGAAACCGGTTATTTGGTTTCAATTTACCCGGTTTTCACCGGAGATTTTTTTATATCGGTTAAAACCGGTGTTTTTTCTAAAATCCAATAACCGGGAAACCGGTTATTTACTTTGGTACCACAGAAATAAAAAAGTGTAGAAAACGTCTTTGAAACAAAATCTCCTTGTATCATAAGAACTGCACTTGTGTGCAACATGCGGCGTTATTCACCACTTCCATCTTTTCTTTTATAGAGTAATTAAGTGTAGTGGTAGGAAAGTGAAATCGTTTTAAACTAAACACTATCGCAAAATTGCGTTTTATTGTTTTGTATATTATTGTGTAAATGCAATAGTGTGGAAAAAATACTGTGTCCGCTTAAGGAAATTCTACATTTACATTCTACATTCTACAAATGTAACCAAGTAAGTAGGCGTGTCAGTGGGCTGAAATTTTCTTAAGTGATTTCTTACGATGTGTTATATCATATCTGAAAGTTTCTTTACAATCGGACATGTGGTTCGAAAGTTATTGAATTATGACGTCGTCTCCATACAACCCAAACCACTGTGCAATGTAATATTTTTTGCTAGGTTCGTTAAATAAAACTTATTACTCTTTTTAGTATTTCTTCTTTATTCACACTTTCCAATTCAAAACAGTAAATCTCAATTTATAAACAACTCAAATACTTTTATTCAAATTTAAATCACACTTGTTTAGTAACACAATCCAATACTTTTGCACACTTTCATAATCCAAAATCAACTGTGTCCCGCTCACCGTGAACACTCCCTTATATACTCAAATTAGTTGTTCTCGAAAGTTCTTGTCTTGGAATGTTCTAGATGGTTGGAATAAGGGGAAATACATTTGACATCGGAAAAGAGCTTTTTGTTTCTTCCATAAATTAGATATGCAATTTTCCAACAGATGGCGCTGTAGTAGTATAAAGCTCTGTTCACAACAATATGTACATATATTTATTACAACCATAACAATTACTTTGAAAAAAAAAGAAGAAAATTATGAATAAAGTAATAATATGAAGAATGTACAGAGTATTATTTCCGATACTTAAAATACTACATATATTCATGAGTATATTAATTTTATAAAACAAAGAAGGGATGTAGTTGTGTTAAATAAAGATACACATACTAAAAGATTTCCATGCTCTTGCAAATTCAATCGTGCAGGTACAAGATCACTATCACCATCTCGAGCGCATGCACACACACACACAAACGGGTTTAAGATCAGAGAGGCAGTCGGCGGCTGGAGCTCAAATCGTGCGGGTGCGGGGGTTGGCGAGCCGGTAAATATTACACCTAGTTTAGCCAGAAATCACATAAGAAGATGTCAACTTTGAGGGGTCTACGAAGCTCCGTTTAGCCGCAAATCGCGTTTAAAGATAAAAAATTGTTTTTCGTTTCATGCGGTACGTGGATCGAAAGGTGGCTCTCCCTAGACCAAGAATATGCAATTTTTAAACCTTTGAGATGAATATTTTAGCCAGAAATCACATAAGAAGATGTCAAATTTGAGGGTCTACGAAGCTTCGTTTAGCCGCAAATCGCGTTTAAAGATACAAATTTCTTTTTCGTTTCACGCGATACGTGGATTGAAAGGTGGCTCTCCCTAGACCACGAATATGCAATTTTTAATCCTCTAAGATGCCTATGTTAGCCAGAAATTAGAAGATGTCAACTTTGGGGGGTGTACGAAGCTCCGTTTAGCCGCAAATCGCCTGTAGCGACAGTTTTCTTGGGCGACAGTACCTTGCAAGCACAAATCGAATGATATCTGTTGCAGAGGCCAAGCACCATTATGTATTTTTGTGTACAATATACAGATACCTTTGCAGTTTCATCATCTTTATTTCTTCCACGGGCTATTGTCGCTCTTCATCAGGAATCGGTTCTTCTTCTGCAATAAAAAAAATAATACAAATTAAATTCACAAATCGAATTCCGACAGTGACAATATTTAAAAAAAAGTCAGTTTGTTTCGAATGTTTTCGAAAAAGTTTTCGGAGAGAGCACTCGTAACTTATGAGTGATCAGGAGCACTCATAACTTTTACGAGCGCTTATAAATATTCAATATTATTGCTTGGTGAATGGATTTGTGAGCCTCTTAAGTTATGAGCGTTCCCGCCCTTAGAATTGGCCTGGCCCCACAGCGGTTTTATGTTTGTTTTATTTTTAATTAAATAGATAATTATTGATTTAAGGACAAATATTCTACCTTGAGACTAAAATATGGCTAGTCAAAGAAGACAATACAAGTTGCTTCTTAAAAAAATTGTTTCATCTGTCATTCACATACGATATGTTTACGATTTTTGAAGACAAATTACAAAAGAGTAATTAAGCCTCTTGCTATATTTTCAACCTGATTTAGAAATAAACATATATCTTTTCTTTTAAAATCATAAAATGCGTACCGGTTTACATAAATTTGATTAGTTAAATCAATTTTTTTCCGACTCTTTTTTGCTTTTTTGTTATGGGAAATACATTGAACGTCAAATCAAAAAAAATCAATCTACAATTGAAGGTTCACGCGCTGACTGCCAGGTGCCGTGACTCCATGTGTCAATAACATTGCTGTCAGTAAGATCCGTATCGTTTTATTTTCAAGGGATGATCCAGATCTTGATCCAGATAGATTTGTGGATAATAAAACGCACCTAATATTATCACCCCTTCCTGATTATCGACTGTACTTACTCTCCACAACTCTACGTGAAAAGTTGGGGAATACATTCTTCCAGGCAGCGTGTCGTTCGTTCCTCTTCATGAGAGTACTATAGATTTTATATACAAGGTACGAATAAAGTCACGATTGTATAGAAATCAATAGAGAAAATCAAAAGTGGGACGATGAAGAAAAACTAACCCATTCGACGCCCAATCTTCGTCCAAAGAAGAACACAATAACACCAACAGGATTATTAAGGACCACATTTCAATAAAAAAAAAACTCGAAGAAAGTGGGTCTACCACGATTCTCTTGAAAGCATCAAGAGGAGATTCCAAAAAGGTATCAACGATTTTGGTAAGACAACCCGTTCCAGAGATACTCTACAAAACACATTAAATTAGATTTTATCTTTCCAAATTCAATTTTTTGCGTGAGATTTGGAAACGTTTTGTAGAGATTAATATTGTAGAGTTAAAATTTGTTTCTACGTACTAGAGGCTATGATCTCGAAACACAAAAATCTCGAATGCAAAAATCTAGAATTAATATATTAATTATAGGTTATTAATAACTGTTTAACAAAACCACGACTGAGACTGACTAGTAAATTACCCATGCAACTGTAAAACCGGTAGCTCAATTTAGTGTTTTTTCCGATCGTGTGTTATCGCAACGTGAGTGCTAATAAAAACAATTAATTAAAATAAAAGTTATAAAATAATTACAAACAAAGGAATGGGCTAATGAGTCAGTTCAAATTAGTTGTCTGGTTGAAAAAAATCAGATGTGCCAGGAAACTAAGGTAAGACGGAAGTATTTAAAAAAAGAAAAACAAATTTTAAAAGTACTAGACGAAAAAGAAGAGAGAAGTTATGTGGGGTAATGTTAAAAATAAATATTTAAAATTTACAAATATAAAAAGTGCAGTCACGTTTGTTTTTCTCTTTGTCATGTCAAAATATTTTTGTTTGTGAAAGAAGACGTCAAATTATGAAGCTGCCCACCATCTGTATTCTTCAATTGGCTATCCTAAATCTAAAGTCTCCAAAGTCAATTTAGATCTACTACAGCGCCACCAGTAAAGCTGATTTCACAACATTTTTTTCTGTTCCATGAGAGTACTATGGATTTTATATATAAGGGTGTACTATCGATTTTTTATACAAGGATGTCAACCATTTGAACAATGTATATCTGGCTTTTAACTGTCAAAATTTAAAACAATAACAAGCTACGTTATTCAATAAAGTGGTCAAGTATTTTTCACCCTAGTATTGTAATTAATTATTCGTTGTGTTGTAGACATACTATTTAAATTAAACAAATATATGAAATTAAAATGGCAAACCAAGAAGGTGCCCAAGTTTTGTCGCTTCCATTGCCGCCAACTCAATATATAAGTCTGTTTTCCGAAGAAAATATACGTAGAAACCGTGCTCCCAGGCATCCACCAAGTATTCAAGATACGTATTCAATGTTTGGAGCACAATACAGCAATGAGGAAATGATACGATCGCTTGAGAGTCAAGGTATCAAAAGACTAATCCCTCAGCATTTTGACCGCAGAAAAGAGTTGAAGAAACTTAACCATTCCCTCTTTGTTAATTTCCTGGATTTGATTGATTTATTGATACAGTTCCCTGACAGTCCCAGAAGAACAGAAAAGGTGAATAACATTTTTTGTATTATTTCCAAAACAATTTAGGCAGATGGTTTTAATTAAAGTTTTATTTAAATCATTTGATTCGTCTCCGAAGAATTTTAGAAAAATTACCAATATTGAGAATCATACTAGTAAATCAAGAAACTGAATTAAAAAGATAGAACAAAATTATGTATTCCGTTTCCTAAAAGTCGCGTTTTGAAATATTGAAATTGGAATACCTATAAATTGCTGCTTTAAGATTAAAATATGTTGAAATCTTTATTTTTAATTCTTGATGTAATATATGTAGGTTTTTTGTTGGCCTTTAGTCCGCAAAAACTGGCGTTTCATTTCACTTGGACTAATCAATTGACTAGTATGGGCCTTATTAATTCGCAATTTGTGAAAAATTTATTTCAGCGAACATTATTTTTTTAACAAAAATCCAATTTGAACTATTTCAATGCCTATTTCTATATTCTACTTAAATAATTTAACCTAGATGTCTTAGCACTATTTAATTGGACTTGTTGAAAGAGCTTATGGCCTTTAGTCTATACAAATTTCTAAGTTTTCTACTTGGCTGATTTATTTCAGTAACATAGAGTTTGTTTCTCTACCTACCTAATGATTAAGAATTTTAGGCCCTAATTATGAATAGCGAATCGAATGTTCGATAAGTTGCGAATAATTAAGCGAACTTCGATTATCACATTATTATTAATACCGAGCTTCAACGTTCGCTTAAAAATAAATGCTGCCAATAAATCATCACACTGAAATGACATGACTCAAATGTCAGATAAATATTTTATTGAAATAGATTTGATATTCTTTCTTGTTTGTGATTGTGTAAAATATATAAAATGTTAAGTCAAATCGATTTGTTTTTTGTAAAATATTGTAATGTGAGAGATAGATAAGAGAATAATAGAATGATAAGGTTGAGAAGAGAAATTATGGACAGTTTTCTAACATTTTGGAGATCACAGATCATCTGTAAGTTATATATGAAGGGTTATTGTTTTCAAAAGTTTCATATTTTCTCTTCAAAGATTTGTTCTTTATTTTCGACTCAACAAGGATGCATTTATATACGTATGTACTCGAAGAAATAAACGATTCATTTAAATCAACATCTAAACGTGCGATCTCAGGTATACAACTTAGTTTATCCAAAGAGAATAGAAGAAATCATTGTCCCTCAGAATATACCAGATGAACCTAATGAATCTCGCAATACAAGCCTTGAAGCAGAGCGATTATGGAATGAATTATTAGCTCCTTATAATTTATTTTAATTGTCTCTAGCTTCGAAGATCGAACTGATAATTTATTTCTGTATGTTAAATTAATCTTGAATAAATATTTAGATCCAAACAAAAATTGCATGACAAGAATTCATTTAGGAATAAAAACCAAATAGAAATTCATTTAAAAGGAGCACATATTACATGACAAAAAACTAAATTGAAGCATACATATACATTCAATAGGAACAAAAGTTATATATACAATGAAGTTCAAAGCACCTTCCTCATCTCAACTTCAATTTTCTTTAATTTAACTTCTATGTTTTCAAAAATACAACAAACCAGCATAACAAACCACGACAAGAATTAACTCGCTACCGTTATCACAAAATATTTTGAGTCGATAATATATGGGCTATACGTGAAAATTTTAACTTTTGCCATGCGTCGAAATATATAGACATTATTATTAAATATTCAGGTTTTGAATTTATAATATTATATATATCATTGAGTTTTAACTATTCAATATATAAAATGAACCATCGAGATAGTGCGAAAGTGTTTCAAATCGAAAAAATCATCGTAAATCTTTAATTGTCACAAATTTTCTTGTAAATTTTTTTCAACATTTTTTGTATGGTTTGCATCATTATTTAAGCTATCTAGAGTAAATAAAACTTTGGTTTCAATGCGTGCTGCATTATGTACAAATTTTATGAAGTTAGCAAAACGAACGTAAAAAACGTAACTGTTTCAAAAAGGCAAATTTTTTACTAGCACACCAAAGCATTCTTTGATTATACCTTTACAATGAGCGTAATTTAAACTGTAGAAACTATAAAAAAATGGTAAAAGTGTTGAACATATAAGTTTGAAAAAAGAGGATGTGAAGATTAAAAATAAAACCAAATCAATTAACTCGTTTTTTTAAATAAATTATTTTGAATTCATTTTTCTATACTTTATACTTTTCAACAAGCAATACATATAAGTTATTTTGAAGTTTTTTATTTATTCGTGATCTATAATTGAAGAAAAACTCAAATTTACAGTCGTGCTTTAATTTTTTTTTCAAACTCAAGAAGTTAAAGTTTATAGGGATAAGCCGATATGACAGTATGAACGATTAAATTAGCGAATATTTGCTATTCGTAATTGAGCGATAATCGAAAAGTCGAAATTTCGATAAGGTTTTGGCATTTGAAGGGAAATTAATTTAAGCGAATAGCTATTCATAATACTAATTTATCGAATTCGCAAGGTTTTTAGTTCGATTCGCTGTTCATAATGAGGGCCTTAATGTTGGTTGTCAAAAGATGAAATGAATTAAACAAAATTTGCGTATTGACAAGGATCTCACTAGTCAACTTATGACTCGAAGTGAGATCCCCAGGAATTCTTTAATATTGTCACTGTCACTGCCTATACGAATTTTCATCATAATACTTTTCTTATATACATTTACTATAATTTTACTTAAATTTATTTGTTTGTTATTTATAAGTAACTTTGCTATTATTTTATTTTAGATTTAATTATTTGTTCTTCCACTACTTCGCTTATGAATTAAATACAAATCAAATCAATGTACTTATGAATTAATTAATTAATTTATTTATTTCAATACGTTAATGCTAACGTTAAACTTACAATATTTCTTAAAATCTAAAATTTATCTATAAACAAAGTTTGTTCGATTTTGAGCATAGAAATTATTTTTAAAGAGTTCTGATTTGAGATTGACATTTGTAGATTCAATAAGAAAAGAGAATTTATTAAAAATATTTATTAGCTGGTTAAGAGGACTATAAGCGCCATAGTTTGATCTGCTAAAAATAGTACAAATTGGTAAATTTCTTCTTAAACTAGAACGACTTATATTGAAATTTAATCGACAAAGAACCGATGAAGATAAAATAGATCCATTCATTACTCCAGTTAGGAAACAGAACTGCAAATATTCTCTGTGAACAGAAAGAGATAGAAGGCTTATTAACTGAAGTCTATGAGCGTATGGGGGTAATATAACTCTATCTGACCAATGGAAAAAACGCAGGGCTAATCTTAAAAATCTTCTTTGAATATTTTCTATTTTATTTATGTGTACAGAGTAGTATGGTGCCCATACTACACACCCATACTCAAGAATTGGCCTAATAAAAGAAACATAAAGAATTTTTATAACATATGGATCACGGAACTCACGGGAAAATCTTTTTACAAAACCAAGTATTTTGTTTGCTTTCTTTACAATATAGTTATAATGATCAGTGAATGATAATTTTGAGTCTAATAAGATTCCGAGATCGGAGAAACTACTCGTATACACTCTTCATAAATGTGACGAATTCAACAGGTAGTCAAAAATAAATAAATTACGTTTGCGTGTAAAACACATAGTCTTACACTTGTCAATATTTAAAAACAAACAGTTATTATTGCACCATTCATAAAATCTCCAAAGATCGTCTTGTAGTTGTTCACAATCCGCAATGGAGTTAATTGTTCGAAAAATTTTCACGTCGTCAGCATAGATTAAAGCCATAGAATGTTTTAATATAGAGGGAAGATCGTTTATAAATAAAACAAATAGCAAAGGGCCAAGATGACTCCCTTGAGGTACACCAGAATTAACTTTAACTCTTCAATTCCCAGTGTCACCTATGGGTGACATATACAGTGGCGACAAAATAAATAGCACATGTAGTCTTAAATTTCTGTGATGCAAGTTTTTCCCACTTTCTTAAACTTTAAAGAGCTGTTTGACTTATGAGGAAGTAAGACCAAATATACATATCTCTGATTTAAAATTAAAATAAGGTATATTGAACTCATAAAAAAAAACTACAACAAAATGAATTATACAATTTAAGTATACTAGGACAAAATAAATAGCACATTTCGTAAATAACAAATAAAAAACATATTAAATAACAAAATTTTAACATTATTTGAAGAAAATATCCGGTATTTGGTCGAGTAACCCTTATTTTTAATCACAGCGGAATACCGGCGTTTTATAGACCAAGGAAGACTCCGGAATCGTTCAACAAATACTGAGTACCAGGCTTGCTGGACTTTCCGTCAAAGTTTGTCGAAATTTGAAGTATCAATTCAATTTATCGCTTCGTCCACAACATTCCACAAGTACTAAATAGAATTACGATCTAGGGACTAAGCTGGCTTATTCCTTAACAGCGGTTTTTTTGATGAATAGCCATTGCTTCACAGACTTAGCCATATGGTTAGGATCGTTATCCTGTTGAAATTTACACGTCAAGGGCATTTCCTCCTCAGAATACGGTAAAATTGTATCCCGTAGGATTTCCTTTTTTATTTTAAATGGTCCTTAATACCCTCTATCTGATGAAGTGGTCCCATACCATGCCAATAAAAACATGCCTAAACAAGAATGCTACCCCTACCATGCTTAACAGACTTTATTGTGTATATGCTGGTCATATTCCTGGTGGATTCCTCGTCGAAAGTAGTTTTCTCCATTTGACCGAAAGAATTAAATTTATACTCATCGCCCCATAAGATATTTCTCCACCAAATTTGAACTTTTGAAATATGCTCCCTTGCAAACTGCATCCGACGTGAGAGATTGCCCTTAAAGACGTCTGCTTTCTTTCTGGAAAATCGTCCAACAGCTTTTTTCCACTGAGACAGTTTTTAATCGTACTTACAGACACATTAACACCAAGATCTTGTTCATTTGCATGTTCAATTTTTGGGACTAAGCTCAGACAGGCGATGTCAAAATCAGTTGAAGGGGTGGTTTTTCTGGTCTTACTTAAACGAATTTTGTTTTGAGCACTTCCTTCTTCTTCGCAATGATGAAGAGCATTTATAACATTCTTATTCTTCCTTGAAAATTTTTATTTCCCCTCTAGTTCAGGTTTCGTGTGACCTTTTTTCATAAAATCAAAAACCCCTAGGGTAAACGTCAGCGCTGATTGTTTTCCACTTCTCATACTAAATTTTAGCAATTAAAATTGAAGCAACTTAACTAAGAACCTTATTAAAACTCATAACTTTTTCACTAAGCTTTTAAAAGTTAAGAATATTTGTTAAAAATGTATTAAATTTGCAACGGAAACAATATGTGCTATTTAAAGTGTCCTCACCTGAGTGCAACTTGTGTACCATTTGACTTACATTTGACTTTTTTATAAAATAATTTCTGGAGAAGTCTTATCCCGTTATTTGATATTCAAAGTCCAGATACTCAACATTCAAAATCTACAACAAAAATGGTCTTACAGTACCGGATTTCAAAATGCACTTATGTTTTAGGGCCAAGAAAGAATTTTTAACAGAAGTGTGCTATTTATTTTGTCGCCACTGTACATATATTTTTTTCCAACCATACCGCAATGGTTTTTTTTATTCTTCCTTCACTTATGCAAGGCCAATAGGTCCTAGTAGGCCATTATATTTTTTCAAAATACTATAAATGGATTTCAGGACAAAAATAAAAAAAAGTGAATATTACAAAGGTAAAAATGTTAAGTGTCACCTGTAGGTGACACTGGGCATTGTATGTATTAGTAGTAGTAGTATTAGAAGAATTACTGAATCATTGATGACGATGGGATTTTAGAGCTATTGTACGTCTTACAGATTGACTTTAGATGAGATTGTTGAGGATTTGCACGCTGGAGAGGATCCAGGTGATATTGTCTTATTTTCACCGAAAATTTCCACTTAAAAATAAATATTTTATAAATATTCTTGTAAGAAACGTGATGTTTTATTTCTGCAAGCAAAAAGAGGAAAACAATACACGCAGTGCCTAGTATCACCTGTAGGTGACGCCCCCTTAAAAAAGGGGGAGGAAGGTGTTTTGTTTTTATAATTTTTTTTCGTCTATTTTAAATCCATTTATGCTTTTAAGAAGAAGAAATCGTTTTTTTGTTCATAAACATAAGCATGGGAATTGAAGAGTTAAATTGACACGAACGGTTATTTCTGAATATTACACTATAAAATCTATCTTTAAGGTATGAAGATATCCACAAAACAAAACAATTGTTAAATGCAATAATCCTTAATTTATCTAATAGTATTTTGTGACTTAATTTGTCAAAGGCTTTACTAAAGTCAGTAAAGATGCAATCTACTTGAGTGTGTTTTTCAAACGCATCTAGACAAAAGGTAGAGAATTGTAATAAATTTGTGACCGTGGATTTTTTCTTTACAAAACCATGTTGATTTTCACATATAACGGATAAACAATTAAAAGCAAGTATGTCACAGACCAGAGATTCGAAAAGTTTGGGGATAGCTGATAGTTTCGCAATAGGACGATAGTTTGTTGTTAAATTCTTTAGGCCTTTCTTATGTATTGGCGTTAAATATGAATTTTTCCAAAGAGCAGGAAATTTCGAACTTCTAATCGACTCGTTAAAAAGAACATATAACGGATAAGATAGGTAAGACACATTTTTTTAATATAAATGATGGAACACCATCCTGGCCAGGACTAAAACATTCATCAAGTTTCAAAATATTGTCGTGTATAGAAGCTTCTGTAATCGAAAAATTTATAAAATTAAGATGAGTGTATTGTTGAGTATAAGAAGGAATGGAAGAAGAAGTATTCGAAGAAAAGTCTTCAAAGGCACTCTTAAAATAATCAGCAAACATATTAGATATCGTTTCTGGATCATGACTTGAAGAATTTTGATAGTTTATACTCACTGGGTAACCATCAGATTTCCTTTTATTATTGACATACTTCCAAAATTTCTGTGAATCATCTTTAAGCTCACATTCAGTGTTTGAAATAAAATCAGAGTAAAGTAGATTTGAATAGTTTATAAAGTCGATTTGCAGTTCTTGATATTCTCAAAATGTCTCTTCAGTCTTCGATAGATTAAATTTCAACCAGGCTTTATTTATTTTATTTTTCAATTTTTTTATATGCGAATCAAACCATGGCAGGTTATTTATTAAATATTTTGCTTTGCGAAATGGGATGGTATCTAAAAAATAATCAAACAAAATTTCATAAAATCGCAAAATCATTTCATCTAAGCTCAAGTTTGAAAATAAATCATCCCAATTTGTCTCCATTAATAAGATAAAGAGTTGATTAAAATCACATTTTTTAAAATTGAACTCAAGTTGATTTTTACAAGCATTTAGAATTTTACATACACATAAAATCAATGAAATAGTTAAGGCTGGATGATGGCGATCTTCTTCAACAATCTTTGAATCGCATGAGATAACGGCAGCATCAGTATTCAATACATCAGAGAAGTAAACAAGATCTAATATTCTTCCATTTTGGTTTTTGACTCCATTCAGCTGATTTAAGCCAAAGGAAGCCATTCCATCCAATACACAAAATTCGTTTATATTCGATGCGTTTATTGGAAAATAGATATCATTGTTAGTAGATCTACACCATTTCAAGTTGGTAAGATTAAAATCCCCAATTACAATGACTTCGTCAGTTGGATCAATTTTCTCATAAATGGATTCAATGGAATTGTTAAAATTTTCATAAATATCGGTGTTAGAGCTGGGTGGAATATAAGTAGCAACCACATAAACGTAACCAGATGACACTTTTATTTTTACACAAAGCAATTCAATTGATGACTGAAGAAAATCATCAACAAGTTAGCAAATAAGAGAGGTTCTTACTCCTATTAATAAACCCCCTCCAACAGTAGCTGAGTCATTAAGAAGGTGTCGATCACGTCGAAATACTTGATAGGTATTGTCAAAAAGCTCATTGTCAGCAAAAGATGAATTCAACCATGTTTCAGTTAGCACAATAATGTCATGTGGGATATTATTTATATTTTTGTAAACCTTGCTGGTTTTTGTCCTTAATCCATTAACATTTTGGTAATATATTAGTACTTGTTGTAGCTGCTTCGCCGGGATTTTCGCATTGTCTGATGTCGTAGAAAATTTGTCTTTTCTTTGTTTGATGATCGGTTTTCGAATTCGTGCATAATAATACCATTGGACCAAAAGGACGTTGAATTTAAAAGGAAAAATAGTGAATCAGGTTCTTTGATTTTGAAAGATGAATATTTGGAGTAATTACGCTGAATCATTTTTTCTACACATAAGTATCGAGTTGTGCCAATCTTATTTTGTATATAGTTTTTAATATCTAGAGCATTAGTCTTTGGGTCAAGTTTAGAAATGAAGACGGTCTTTTGCCCTTCGAATATTTTGAGCCCAGAATTAATAGGAGACACATGGTCAATATTCTGTTCAGGTAGAATATCCTGTTCAGTATTTGCGGATGTTAAAGAAGGAGTAGAACGTTCGCTCGCTGAAGATACGTTAAGAGGGGATGGTGATTTTGGTGCAGATAATATTGAAATCGATGACATAACAGGAAACATACATAAACCAATACGGTTCAATTTTTGGAGCTTAATATTTTAATTTGGAATTCAAATTAATTTTCTCGTATTCCCCAAAAATATAGATCTGATGAAACATTCCCGTTTGTAGGTTTATTTTAGAGTCTTTTGATAGAAATATATCTTACAATTACGATTGGAACAGTTTCGTGAACATAACAATATTTATTAGTAAGTAAGTACGAGTAAGTAAGTAAGTTTTAAATTAACCATTTCTAATGTATGTTAACTGTATTACTCAAAATGGATGTTTGATCTTCTAAAATTGTAATCCTTTCTTTTTGTCTGTATTCGATATGGCCACAAATATAAAATCAGATTTTTTTGATCCATTGTTAAAAATACTATTTTTACATTATATTAAAATATGTAATATGTATGTAATATCGTATTGCATCTTTGATTTTTCTTTTGACTTATATTATAATGTTCTATCTAGCTTTTTATTACGACTTGCTAATTTTATTTTTTATTTCATTATTATACGAGTATTCATCAAAATGCAATTCAATTCCTGTGAGATTAGAATTGGGTAATTCGGGTTTATAACCAAAAACTAATTCTTAAAAAGTAAAGTTTGTACATTGTTATTATAAGAAAGTGTTGCATTCATTCAAAAGATCGTTTGCTTGAAGTTGTGGTGAACATTTGATTTTATGTGGGTTTTTTCTTTATTTTATTAGTCTGGAATTTGATGCAAAATTTAACACATTTTTCTATATCTTTATTTACATTTTTCTATTTAACTTCGCTTCCAAAGATTTTATTATTATTAGTATAACTGTATGACAACCTATTATAGAATTTCGTGCTTCTTTTAAAATTTGGTGTTCTTGATGTTTTGGAATTATAACTTAATTTTCTTCTATTTATATATTTTACTTCAATGTTGTTTTCGGAAAATTTAGAAAAAATAAGATATAATATTTTCTTTTCGGGAGTATCATAAATCGAAGGGCACGGTAGTGCCCAGCCAAGTTCTGGCACTACACCCTTTTTACAGGAACAAACTCAGGAGACTTTTGACCCCTCCCTATCTTCAGTACCAATGAAGTCAGAAACTTGAAATTCCGAATATTTGCTAAGCTAGTCAGGCACAAGCGCCTCACCAAATTTCAATTTTCTAGCATAAGCGGTTCCGGAGATATAAAATGATGAAATTTGGTAGAACGGTAGGGCTCAAATTACATATAAAAGACCAAAAATAAAAATTGGGGTTTTCCATTCAGGGGGCGTGGTATCTGCCCACTTTCTCCAAATTGGTGTTGGTTGAATGGAGCACTTCCGACCGCTGTAAAACGATGAAATTTGGGAAAGTGGTAGGACTTAAATTACATACAAAGAAAAAAATATAAAATTTGAAGTTTTCCATTCAGGGGCGTGGTATCCACCCACTTCTTCAGAACTGATATAAATTATATGGCACACTTCCGATTGTAGTAGAACAATGAAATTTGGTAGAACGATAGAGCCCAAATTGCATATAAAGGACCATCAATAAAAATTGAGGTTTTCCATTCAGGGGGCGTGGTATCCGCCCACTTTCTGAGAATTGGTGTTGGTTGAATGGAGCACTTCCGACTGCTGTAAAACGATAAATTTGGTAAAGTGGTAGGACTGAAATTGCATACAAAGAAAAAAATATAAAATTTGAAGTTTTCCATTCAGGGGCGTGGTATCCGCCCACTTCCTCAGAACTGATGTAAATTATATGGCACACTTCCGATTGTAGTAGAACCATGAAATTTGGTAGAACGGTAGGGCTCAAATTGCATATAAAGGTCCAAAAATAAAAATTGGGGTTTTCCATTCAGGGGGCGTGGTATCCACGCACTTTCTGAGAAAATGTTTATATGGAGCACTTCTGATTGCTGTAATTAAGGTAGGTATGTTAGTGTAAGGTATCTTGCCAGAACAAGAAGAAACAATTGAAGAGCAAATCAAAACAACCAATAACAAAAAGAAAATATACCAACAGAAATAGGAAGCTATAAGCTAAGTTGATTTTAGTAGGTAGAGTCCACCCTTATATCTTTCCTTATCTTTCGAGATCTTGACATGGCAAAATATTAAAATCTTTGCAAAAAGGAGTGAGATCAGACCAAAAACATAAATGTTAAAAAAAGAACCAAGTTCTTCTATACAAAAACCTTTGTGTAACAAGTCAGCCGTGAAAAGTACTGAGATCGAAAAGTACACCAAGTTGATACTTCATGAAGGTTTAATATCGGATATTTAAAGTAGAATAATATTGAAACAGCTACAATGTAATAGAGAAATTTTATTATTTAATGATTATTGGCTAAAATTTGATGGGCTTACTTGGCAAGTTTTTTTTTTATGCCCAATTCGAAAGGTTTTAAAAACTTGACAAGTGAACCCATCAAATTTTAGTCAGTAAGCAATAAATAATAAAATTTCTCTATTACATTGTAGCTGTTTCAATATTATTCTACTTTAAATATCTGGTATTGAACCTTCATGAAGTATCAACTTGGCGTACTTTGAGATCTCAGTACTTTTCACGGCTGACTTGTTACACAAAGGTTTTTGTATAGAAGAACTTGGCTCTTTTTTTAACATTTATGTTTTTGGTCTGATTTTTGTTATGTAAAGCTTTTTGTCATACTTCTTCTAGAAGTTCATTGTATAATTTATGCCACCATTCTCCCATTGGAAGGAGCCACATGCTCCTACGCGCCTGGTGGATGGATGATTTCTCAAGTGGGGATAAAGGAAAGGACCTCTCCTTAGCCAAGTGATTATGTGACGACATTTCTTCAATGATTTAGAAGTATCCTACGATTTCAGGCTATAGCTTGCTGTTACCCATCAACACCCTTAACTGGCTTGATCGTCATAGAATTATCATAGGTTCTAATAGAAAGGGTCACAACCGCTAGGTCATCACAACAGATCTACATTGATCTAAGTGTAAGATCAACTGTCAGGCATTAACCTAACCTATACTAACATTCTCCCATTCGTTTTATTTGATTTATTAAGTGAATAGTTTTATTATTGCATATTTAGAACTTAATAATTTAACCTAACTCCCTGGATAGAAAATCATTTTCGTTTAAGTTCATGAGTTTATTTGAATATGTTGGGCTCTCGAAGAAACTATCTGTAAAGTTTAGGACGATAAGATCTGCAAATATTTGCAGACAATGGATTTCGAGTCTTAGAATTGGCAGCATCGAAAAACATGGTCGTTGCGAGTACCAGGCTCCCTCGTAAAGATATCTGCAAAGCCACCTGGGTATCACCTGATGGAGTCACTCGTAACCAATAGACCACGTGTTGATAGACCGTCGCCACTACTCGAACTTGATGACGGTACGAACGTACCGAGGTGCCAATATCGACTCGGATCACTAAATTGTTGGTATGGTTTTCCGAGGGCGGATTGCCTTGCGAAGACGCATTGCATCGACCGATCAGGTTCGAATCAACACGGCTGCCCTGCGCAATGAAAACACCAGTAACACCTTTGGTAATGCGTTAGGACACGCCCTAGAATCACTTGATTTAGGGAGAGTAAGTCCTGGAGCCAGAATGCTGGGCGTAAATGAGAAGTGGACACGTCTTAAAAATACTGTCATTAGTACTGCCAACTCCATCTTAGGCAGTAGTCGTAAAAATCGGAACGACTGGTTTGATGATGAATGCAAGCTAGCGATTGAACGTAAGAATGTTGCGTACCGAGCAATGCAACAATCTCATAGAACGCGGGCACACGAAGAGGAATATAAAGAGCTCAGAAGAATAGAAAAATGGCTTACAGACAAAAAAAATTAGCCTGGGAGAAGAACCTAATCTGTGAAATAGAAAATAGCCGAGAGCGAGGTCTGCACCAGGCGCGGAAGTTCTACCAATCCGTACGAAACATGACGCAGTACACACCACGCTGCACATACTGCAAGGACGGAGATCGAAATCTGATCACCGATCCTGAAAGCATACTGGAGCGATGGGAAGTGTACTTTAATGAATTGCTAAATGGTCAACTCACTCCAGAAGTGGACGCTCCACTACTTCAAGAAGAATACCCTATGTTGCCGCCACCAAGCATAGGAGAGGTTGAGAAGGCTATAGGCCGGCTTAAGCAGAAAAAAGCCCCGGGAGCCGATGGCATATCAGCCGAATTATTCCATCATGGCGAGCCAGCCTTACGTCAAGAAATTCATGATATTATAGTACACGTATGGGAGCAGGGAGAAATGTTTAATATGCCCCATACATAAGCAGGGAGATGTCACAACGTGCAGCAATTATAGAGGTATCACGTTGTTGAGTACCGCCTATAAGATACTCTCCTCTATCCTACAAGATCTGATAACCCCATACGCTAAATTCATCATCGGACAATATCAGTGTGGTTTCAATCCAGGCAAATCAACAACTGATCAGATCTTTACCCTTAGGCAGGCGATGGAAAAATGTCTAGAATTTAACATCCCAACATACCATCGGCTTATAGACTTTAAGGCCGCCTATGATAGCATAGCCAGGGTAGAACTTTACAAAGCCATGAGAGAATTCGGCATCCCAAATAAATTGACACGACTATGTATGTTGACCATGACCAACGTAACAAGCCAAGTAAAAATAGGCGGATTGCTATCCAGACCAATCAACATCTTTAATGGACTCCGACAAGGGGTCGGTTTGGCCTGCCTCCTCTTCAACCTGGTGTTGGAGAAAGCAATCCGTGACTGGCACGGCAACAAGAGGGACCATCGTCAACAGGTCCAGCCAGTTACTGGCTTACGCAGACGACATCGACATCATCGGAAGAACCGAACAAGCTGTACATGTACACGATTCCTTCATCCAGATCGAGCAGGCGGTACAAAATCTGGGGCTGCACATTAGTGAAGGTAAAACAAAGTACATGATGGCGTCGAATGCGAGAGGAACAGTTGGTCAAACAATCAAGGTAGCGGAGCACGAATTTGAAGTGGTGCAATCCTTTAAATACCTTGGGTCAATAGTAGCAGCCGATAACAATATAGAAGAAAAAATACACGGGCGGCTTCTCAAATCCAACAGAGGCTACTATAGTCTGTCAAAGCTCTTCAAATCCAGAAATCTCACCATAACTTCAAAACTGCTGCTGTACAGGACCATGGTTCTGCCAGTACTCACATATGGATCCGAGACTTGGGTGCTTAGCTAGAAGCAGATATCGTGACAAAAATTAAGCTCGGTAGACTCCGGTGGGCAGGGCACCTGCTCGGAAAATTCTTTGTGGTACATTCTATGGTAGACGACAGCGTGGTAGACCGTGCTTGCGCTGGAGAGATGGCGTAGACCAGGACGCCCGAAGCCTTGGGCTGCGCAACTGGACGGCGACGGCTAAAGACCGGGATAGGTGGAGAGACTTGTTGAAAGAGGCCAGGACCGGAACCCGGTTGTCGAGCCGATGATGATGATGATGATGCATATGCTTTCAGGAACTTCATAGCTCTAGTTGGAGTTTTGGTCACAACCTGCACCACTTTTGCTATATCAATATTTCTCGGCGCTCATTGACTCATCTGTGCCGCGTATGTCAGTCATCAACGGACACACTCCTTCGAAGGTCACTTGATTCCCCGAATCCTTTGCTTGGGCGAACTTTGGATGGATACTTAAACTAATCGATATGAATAAATTAAGTTGAATATTCAAATAAAATTTTGCTTAAAATACTACACATACTGTATTGACGATATACATATCAAATTTTTTCACGACAATCACTTAAGATTTAAAAAAAGCACGCGGAAAATACACTTTTTTTTTTTAAATCGCTAACAAACTCGTGCTTACTCAACTGGTGCTTTTTGCAACTGATGGTGTCGCGAACGAGGGTTACCAATTTATAAATCGACTTCACTAAAGAGTAGCCTGGGTATCTACCTGTTATGATATTCAAGCTTAATCCTGGGAGGGAAAGTTGGTAAAATTGATTTTTGGCCACGTTTCAGGTCAAAATACCGCACTGTGTGTGTGCAATAACCATTTGTTGGCAGAATGTGTTTGTCGTAGGCAGTTGGAACACAAAGATTTTTCCCTAGCAAAACTTCGACTAGTATCTACATCTAAAGCAATGAATTTCTTCAATTTGGCAGGCTGCGGTTTCCCTTACATTCTGAGCAACCTTGTAGAAATTCAACAGCATGCGATCGTATAGTACCTTGAGTTTTGTTCTTAGATTTTGAGTCTCAAGAAGTACATCTGTTGTAGCACCTTTCTTTGACCCAAGATGTTCCGCCCAAGCCTGCCTCGTATTTGGGTCAAGCTTTTGAACTAATGAATAGATTAACCAAGGATCACGACTATTAGTATCTAAAGCATTCAAACCCCTAATCACCTCTTCGGCACCATCTGTAATTTTTCTCGGCAAAGCATTGTTGAAAGAATTAATCGACGTCAAAGAAAGCAATGAATTAATATACGATTAGTTGCGACCTATCAAGCCGTTTTTCCAAGCTTTTTCCAAGCTTCGACATAATTCTTATCGGTAAGCTTTATGCGACTTACTAAGTCAGCCGATGTACTACTCAAACACGTTTTGAGATAGTAAAACTTCTGGGAATGTGTGAGCAAGGTATTTTGGTCAACGAACTAAGGAAAATGTTCTTGAAAGAAGGTCAATCTTCATATTCGCCCGAAAAAGTTGACACTGCAATCTTAGGAAGAATTAGCTGGAGTGGAGTTTAACTTCTCCAAAAACGCAGCTTGCTGGCTCGCTAGCTTTTCCACAACCGATGTATCTGCAGGTTCCGACATCTGCTTAACTTTTATAAACTTTTATGTACCGACTATGCTACAAAATATATCGCTTCATATTCCTAAAACTCTAGTTCCGGATCTACAAAATCATCCTCTTTGATATACGAATTCATCTCATCTTGAAGCGTAATGAAATCAGCAAAAGACCGTAATCAAAAGCAAAAGAAATCTGAACTGAACGCATTTGAGAATAATAATTTTTTTTACTTACGCAATGCGATGTTTTCAGGTTGCTGGTTAATACAAGAAGAAAGAACCTTACAAAATTGACAATGATGATAACGCATAAAACAGAATTGCAAAATTTTAAGAGAAATAATTTACAGCTAGAGAGTAATTTTCCAATAAAATATAGAAAAACCAAAATATAACTGGAATTTAATAAGGTAAATATATTTTAGTTTGGTAAGGTGTGGAAGTTAAGTTATTTAATAAGTTAAATAAGAGAATGAGTTTAATGATTAAATGATCAAAATTATATATTAAATCCAAAAACAAAGTATACTAAATAATTAACAAAGCGTAAGTTGAGAAGAAAATACTTCATTTACAGTAAAGATATCAAAGAAAATATATACATGTAAAGGGTTTATAAGCACACACTACGTTAAGTGTTAAAAATGTCGACAAAATATCGTCAAATCACACGACTGACAAGTTATCATAATATCTTCTATTTTCTTAATTTATGACAAATTTCCAAAATCGACTGATAAGTCATATTTAGAAATGAATAATATTAATCTTTGGCTAAAGATGAGTACCCGTTAACAGATTGGCCTTAAATCAAGTCACTGTATTTGTAATTGGCTTTTCAGGCAACTGGATTGCAGACATTTATATTGTAAAAAAACTTCATAATGACGATGAAAACAATTTTTTATCTAAAAATAACGGTCTTAAAAATTGTATATCTAAAAACTAATTTTAAAAATTTTAAATTGTTACACTTGCATAGATTCATTTTACTTATTGCACTCTGTTTTTAGTACCAACTGCTAAAAGTTCATGCGATCCATTCGCGCGTTTTATTTTGTGTTCTAATTGTAACGAAAATCGGCGATCTCGAATCAAAATCTTAGTGGTAAAAAGGAAAACGACAAAAAGCAAGCGCACTTGCTTTTTGTAACGAATGATGTCGTCTGTGCGATAAAACGGAGGTACGCTCAGAGAATTTACCAGTAAAAGTCCCGAACAAAATATATGGGGGGATAGAATTTATGTTTCAACATTTGCCATGTCTCTGAGGTAATCTCTTGGTTTTGCCGATCAATGCTAAGGTTTCGAACACCAATCATATACCCATACATTAGGGTAGACCGAAAAAACACAATTTTGTTTTTGTTTGTTTTAAATTTATCATTTTTCCATTGTTTATTTTGTAATCAAATTTCACAAATTGATCCTCTCTTAGGTAAAACTATATTATATTTAGCTACACTTTTGATTTCTTATTACGTCAGCTCATCGCCAGCTTGATAGATTTGCAAATAAATAAACTGAATCCTGCCCTAAAATATTTTGTTTTGTAATTTAGGTTTGAAGGTAAATTAAACCTAAAATATGAATACTCAAGTTTACTAAAAAAAATAAATATATATTTATTATCTGATTAATTTTTGTATCGCAACAGCATTTTCATCCCCTGAGTTATGCCCCGTAAAGCGAAATTGACTCAGATACTGCCGGAAAACTCGAATACAACACAAAGGATACTCAAAGAAATTTATATATTATATTCGTTCACTTTTTTAATGCTATATAACCATTGTAGAATCACTTTTAATTTCTACATTTTCCTTTGCTTCTTTTAAATACTTATTAGAATTTTTGATTTTTCATTGATCGTGAATTGAATCATCCGCGAATAGCAGGGTCTTAGCATACCGCATAGGTGTTACATTCATTACGGTAATGACAGTGATACTCATTATTTTATAAATTTATTAAATTAACTTTAACTCAAAATACATCAAATTTGTCGTCGCGTTAAGATTACATTACTATTATGCCTTCGTAGTAAGGCCACTTAAAACACTATTATGACAACTTTGTAACGAAAAAAAAAAAAAAACATTTCGTGAATTTTATTTCTTTGGTGAAACACTAAGGGATCGGCTTACTTAGGGGTCAGAGAATTGTTTTCATCAAAACGTAAGAAAGTTGAGTACTATATCAATAAAACACCAAGGTTTTCAATCCAATCAGCGGTGCATTTGGGATTCGTTTTAGCGAAAAGGTGATTGATTGGTATTTGGCAATACATATGTATTTAGCTCCAAGCAATTTTTCAGGCTCTAAACAGAAAATTGCGAGATCCAGTAGAGTAGAAGTAGAACCATATATCGAAGAAATTGTGTATAAAAACTTGGTATCGTCGGCGTAGAGAGAAATATGGGAATATTTGTTACCATTTCAATATCGTTAATAGTAAAAATAAAAAGGAGAGGACCTAAGTGGCTGGGTTGTGGGTATCGGAAGGTAGCTAAGAAATCCTTGGATAAGGTAGATCTGAAACGAACTTTGTAGTAACCGTTTTTCAGATAATAGTACCAATCTGCACCTCATAGTGATCGGTTTGGTTGAGGAACAGAAAAAAAATCCACTCGCGCCGTAGAAAAAACGCTCAAAGTTTTAGTAAGAGTGCAGTTAACAAGATAAAAAAAAGTACACACATGAAAAGGTAAATAAGTTGACTAACACAGTGAGCGGTTAATTTCCTTTTTTCTCCCATCACCCACCCTTTGGCTTTGTCGTTGCATACGTTGTGTTTAACTGATTGAACAAAAGAATATCAGGTAAATTGCTGGTATTTTTTTTGGGAATCCAGGAGTGGAAATACATTTGCTATTAAGGCATAGCACTAATATCAAAATAGTTTATTGTCTTTATTTGGGGACTTTTGGGGAATTTTGTGTGTTGTATATGTACATACTACGAAAAACACATAGTTACTCGGCTTCTAACGAATTCGATGCGATGCCATCCCCCATAAATCGTTGTTATGGGATGGGCTGTACTGGTCAGACAACAATTCAATTCAATTTTGTTTTATTGAACATACTATTTACAATTTGGCTTACAACTAATAAGATACTACATATGCATGAAAATTTACATTTGTTGGCCCATAGGGGGCCTAACTATATACAGTGACTTGAGTTTAATTATTTTTATATAAAATTTACATGACAAAAAAAAATTAAATTTAAAATGTTGGTTGACTGTATTGTCCTCAGGGTGTTCATTCCTGGTTGTCACTGGTGATTTTTGTGGGTTGTGGGCTACTGGTCAGACAACACCCGAAAGAAGGTGTACTTTTCCTGATTTTTTTTCTAAGTTACAAAAGTTGACTAAGCTCTTTCACGAGCCTACTGGAATTCCTGACGTTGCATGAAAATCCGCCAATCTGACCCTGATAAATACACGATAAGTGTATTATCACCACATCAGACAATTATATTTTTTTTTTTTTTTTTTTATAATCTACCCGCGCTCAAGGGATTAGATTACCCTTTAAATGTTTCAACACAGCGCGGGCGTGAAGTTAAGAAGAGAAAGAAGGATAGGAAAGATGTGTGACACGATGTTCTGAGACTGAAGGTTGTTGTCTCAGATATTTTTATCTCCAGCGATGGCGGCTGAACTAAAGCGGAGAATGCCGTGTCTTATTTCTATGTCGCTTATAATTCACATTATTTTATTCGTGTTCATCCTTGTTGGGCATACTAGTTTAACTCAATTACATGTTGTTAGTGTTATGCCTGAACAACATGTAATGAGTAAACCAGCAACCCATTGATGACAATTTTAGAAGGTTTTTAATGGAATTAAAACGACATAGACGACGGCAGGGATCGAACCTGTGATCATGAGGTTGACAGGCGAGCACACATCCATCGCGCCACGGCCACCCCCATATATACGAAAAATTCCTAAAAGAACCTCTCAACAATTTCTTCAGGAACTTACTGGGTACTATGCTTGTTTCATAGTGATGTGCACTCCAGTGCAGTTATGATTTCAAATTTAATTCTTTTCCGCTTGTGAAATTTTATCCCGAATAGGACGAGAATCCTTTTATACGGAAGTTTCTTTAAATTTTAAAAAACATTGCAAAAACATTTTTTGAATTTTTGAAAAAAAATTCAATATTTTTTTAACTTTAATTTTTATCTGCACAATAATAACAACTCAAAATTAACGTTACAAAATTTGTCTTTGAAATTTGTATGTGTATATAAAAACTTATTTTAACTATTTATTCTTGTATAAATTCATATTTGCTTATGGCATTCTGTTTTTACTACCAACTATTAAAAGAAATTTTTTAGCGTTGTAAAAAATATTTTTGTGCTTCTGAACATTCTTAAACATAAAAGCAAATTCGTGCAATTCACTCCTCTTTTTATTTTTGTTGCTTTTCAACAGACTATGTCTTCTTTAATTCCATTAAACCTTCTAAAATTGTCATCAATGGGTTGCTGGTTTACTCACTACATGTTGTTTAGGCATAACACTAACAACATGTGATTGAGTTAAACTAGTATGCCCAGCAAGGATGAACACGAATAAAATAATGTGAATTATAAGCGACATAGAAATAAGACACGGCAATTCTCCGCTTTAGCTCAGCCGCCATCCCTGGAGATAAAAAAATCTGAGACAACCACCTTCAGTCTCAACATCGTGCCACATATCTTTGCTATCCTTCTTTCTCTTCCGTAACTTCAAGCCCGCGCTGTGTTGAAACATTTAAAGGGTAATCATAACCCCTTGAGCGCGAGTAAATTATAAAAAAAAAAAAAAAAAAAAAAAGACTGTTCGCTATAAACGACCATCAGGAAAAAGTATCCAATTTTTTGCAGTTTCAACTTTTCCTGATGTTTTTTCCCGTTCGTTATATTTGACACCTTATTCGGAGAGATTCTGTAATTATTTTCGTACAATTTGGTAAAAGTTTCGATTGAAAAACACTGTATTTCGTTTACATGTTTTGTGTAAGCATAACGTTAGTAATGCATATCAGCCCGTAACTTGAAAAGAAATACATATATTGAAAACGGTTTCAATTTTGTCCGTAAACGACGAAAAATGGTTTCTTTCAACAACGACTTTTCGCGAAGGAACACAAATTTAGGAACAAAAATTAAAGGGAAACATTAACTCTTTCAAATTCCGTAACGGATATATTTTTAAATTATTTTGCTATGTGCCATACTCTCAAATGTAAAGAAAACGATTTCGACATGAAAAACTTGAAAAAGGGGTATGTTTGTGGTTAAATAATTTTTTTTTTAAACATTTTACTCTGCGGCGGTTCAGCCGTGTCTGTGATGTTGGAAAACGCAAAAAAAAAATATTTCTGGCCTACATACATGAGTACACAATCTGTTTTGTTTTTTTAACATAGTTCACTCAGACCAGCTTTATTTTAATTTCTCGCGGTAATTTCTGTTTCATACTTGTAAACTGTGTTTAATTTTTGGTGCCTTTCAACTTAGTCATAATTTTAAAAGAAACGTAGGTCGACATAAGTAAAAAGGCATGCAAATGCTAAAACAGCATTAAGTATTAAAATGTGGAAGAACGTACTCCGAGAATTAAGATAGAACTGGTCGGGGTCGACGATACATATTTTTTAGTGTGTTATTATAATGTTTTTTTTTATTTTTTTTAGATCGATGACCTGAGCTTACTATTTGTGCACATGCATCATTTACTAAACGAATTTCGACCACATCAGGCAAGAGAAACTCTGCGAGTAATGATGGAAATGCAAAAGAGACAGCGCATAGAAACATGCACAAGGTTTCAAAAGCACTTAGAAAAAGTAAGAGATATCGTGAAAAATGCTTTCGCGGCTTTGCCGGATTTCGAAGATGAAAAACATTCGCTCGCGGACTTTATTAAAATGGAAGATGATGGTCAAAAAAATGCAATGGGTTCAACTATGGATCAATGCCATCCATGTGATAGAATAATGTGTAAGATTGTCGATAGTTTGAACTGATCCAATTGAGCACATAATGTTTGGATTAATGGTAATATTCTAAGTAAATATGTACGTACAATATATATTATTAAATAAACAAATAAGGAAACAAGACTTGTGTATCAATATTACATGATTCCTGCTGAAAATGGCGATTTCTGTAATAAACAATTAAATTAATATATTGAAAACATGATTCTATTCACAGATTAAAACTTTGTAGTTACTTCTTAATAATTACAAGTTGACTCTGAATTCCAAATTAGAACTGATTTGTATTTATTTACTAGCTGCCCCGGCAGACGATTTTTTTTGTTTGATTACCTGGCGCGTAAATAAATAAAGCTGTCGATTTTCTGACGCGAGAGCAGGCAACATTCAACTGTCCATGAGAGAAGCATGAGTTTTCCAGATTGACGCCGTAAACACTCAACTACTGACCTTGTGATTTATTGCAGTCGTTTAAATTTAAACGGTACGTCAGTTGGTACCATTGAGATGCGTGGTATCAACACATCCTCTCTCTTATATTTTCCCTTTAGAATGGTTGCTTCGATCACATTGTTCAGTAATTTTTTCACTGCTAGCCATGTGCCGTTATAAAGTCGCGGTTGGTTGATATTTCGTAACATTATGACCACCGATCCTACTTTTAATTGAAGATTATGGGGAGGTAATCCTGGCAAATCCAGTGAGTTCAAAAATTCTGGAGGCCTACTACAGTATTCGATTCTACTTTAGATTCTATTCGAAAGTTATTTCCGATTCTACTTTGAAATGGAACTATCTATTAAAATAGAATCGGATGTCGGTAATGCCAATATTCTTTCAAACAATTTTCGACTTTCTAACGAGCCTCGAGCTGTTTGACAAGACTCATTCTTAAAAAAAAAAACTTAAAGTTCACAGAAAAAACAAAAATAGTAAAAAGAATAATTACAAAAATGGACAGCGTTGCAATTTGGTTTGGTTTACAAGCAAATCAGGAACGAAATGAGCAAATTCAACGGAGAAGAATTAGAGACAGATCTAACGTAATGGAGCTTAGCGATAAAAGGTTTTTATATAATAAAATATATGAACGTGTTCTTAATAAAATATAATATTTTGATTACAGTTTTGTTAAAAACTATCGTCTTTCTAAAGAAAGTTTCATGTTTTTACTTAAGAATATATCATCGGATATGAGTATTCGCAGAAGACGACATTCTTTTCCAAATATGATTAAGCTATCAGCAACATTGAAGTTTTTGGCAACAGGAGGATACCAAAACCAAATCGGTGGTGACAAGCATGCTGAAATAGAAAGAATAATTAGTCCGATGCTTATAAATTTTGAAATGGAAGACGAAGAAAAAAGAAAGTCAAAACGCTATTTTTGGCAAAAATCTCGAATTCCTGGTATAATTGGGGTTGTAGATGGAATGCATATTCAACTGATTTGCCCGGCTACTAACGAGCATCTTTTCTTCAACACAAAGCTCAAACATAGCATTAATGTCATGGTGGTAAGTGAAAATAGTCCATATAATATACATACATATATGTAACATACATAGTACAAAAAAACAATCTTTATTCTAAAATTCTGTTTTGTAGATATGTGACTACAATATGGTTATAAGATCGGTTAATGCACGATATGGAGACGCATCTCATGATTCCCACATATGGGCTCTTAGTGCTGAAAGATCTTACCTTAAACGGGGTTTCGAAAATGGGGAAACGACGACATGGATCTTAGGTAAGTTAGCTAATACATAGTTTTAAATTAAAATATTTAATATTATTTAAAACTTTTCATAGGAGATTACGGATATCCCTTAGAGCCTTGGATAATGACACCATACAGAACGGCAGCTGAAGGATCTATTGAATCTAAATTCAACGAAAAACATGAGCGCGTTTTTGGTGTCCTGAAGGCAAGGTTCCGATGTCTCTTGGCGGCAAGGGAGCTTCCTTATTCGACCGAGAAGGTAGCACAAATTGTAAACGTTTGTTGTGCACTCCACAATCTATGTTTAAAGTTTAGAGTTGCATTACCTGAACCAACCCAAGAGGTTTTTTTGGAAGAAGATGAAAATCCTATAAACTTTGAACAACATTCATTGAACAATGAGCAATATTCGAATTTAGCTAAAAGAATTAGAGATAATATGAATGAATGAATGAATAATTGGGGTATAAAAACACTGCGACCTAAAGATCTATTGTGTCCCCCATCAAGAACTGGATGAGGTTGGCTCAATATTACAGTTCTTCCTCCAAATCTGCCCCTCTGAGGAATCGAAGTATTTGGAGTATTTTAAGGGATGATAATTCACTCTCTTTTATGTGGTGCTTGCCCAGATACCTGTGCCTTTGATGGACGAGTGCATCACATTTCCCCAGTATGTGGTCAGGTGTCTCTTCGTGAGTGTTGCAGAATCTGCAAGTCGCGCTGTTTACCAGGCCAAGGATGTTGAGGTGTCTTCTCAACCTACAGTGGCCTGTGAGAAGCCCTGTAATTTTCCTTAGGTTGTTCCTACTTAAGCTAATGCAGGTTAGGAAACGCTCTCGGTTGTAGTCCCCGAGTAGGAGTTTTGCCTGTCTTAGCTTAGGGAGTTCTTTCCAGATCTTTGATCTTTTTGTCTCCTCTTCTGTTTTGATTTTGTTTTTGATCACGTTTTCTCCTATTCCGCAGTAGGGCTCTGGCCCTGTAAGGGGTGTCGATGCACCTATTTTTGCTAAGGAGTCTGCAGTCTGCCACTTCGTTGTCCTGGACACCAACGTGGCCTGGTACCCAATGGAGCGTGACAGTGTTATTCTTGCCCAGTTTATTAAGCTTAGCCACGCTTTCCCAAACAAGTTTGGAGCTGATGGCGTAGGAGCTTAGTGCTTTTAGTGCAGCCTGACTGTCTGACATGATGGCAATGTTTTGGTTTTTGTATTTCCTATCGAGGTTTCTTCCAGCACATATGCCTATGGCATTTACTTCTGCCTGGAATATGCTAGTGGACTGTCCCATCGGTAAGGAGAGTTTAGTTCTAGGCCCAAAAACTCCAGCACCAGTCCCTTCAGCCGTCCTCGATCCATCAGTGTACCATTTGATGGTATTTTCTTTAAGACTATAGTTTATTGTTTCGCCTAGCCAGTCTTTTTTGCAACTTAACTCCGTTTTGAAATGTTTCTCGAAGTTATATCTTTTGATCATACAATCTCTTGGGATGTCAATGAGGTTTGTTACTGAGGACCGGATTATCGAATCTTTTTCCCTGTTACCAATAATTTTACCCGTCCCAGTACCCTCCTTGGCAAATCTCATTATGGCTCCCTTAGCAGCATTTTCAATGACCACGTGTAGTGGCGTCAGATGAAGGATGGTTTCCATCGCTGCTGTAGGGCAAGTTCTCATTGCTCCTGTTATGCATATACATGCAAGCCTTTGCAATTTGTCTAGTGATTTCCTAGTTGTGTTTAGTTCGGTTCTTTTATACCATGCAATCGCCCCATAGGTAATGATGGGTCTTACCATCATGGTGTACATCCATCTTATGATGTTTGGTTTGCAGCCCCATGATTTACCTGCAAGTCTCTTGCATATCATAAGGGCCTTTGTGGCTTTCCCGACAGTTATTTCGACATGCTTGTTCCAGAGGAGTTTGCTATCTAGTGTAACTCCTAAATATTTGACCTCCCTCTGGATGTCGATTACATCTCCCGCCAACCGAATGGGTTTCATGCGAGGTAAAAGTCTTTTACTAGTAAATGGTACTATCGTTGTTTTGGTAGGGTTGATGTTAAGTCCAACAGATATACACCATTTCCTAGTTATAGACAGCCCTCTCTGGACTATATCACAAAGAGTTTCTTCGTACTTCCCCAGTGCCGTTATAACGATGTCATCAGCAAAGCCAATACATCGAATTCCTTGGGAGGTTAGACTTTCTAGTAATTCATCAACTACAAGACTCCACAGCAAGGGTGATAATACCCCTCCCTGCGGACAGCCTCTTGTTGTAATGACTTTCTGGACGTTAAGTCCTGCGTATGCTTCCGCCGTTCTTGTACTAAGCATTTTACTTATCCATCTGACTATAGTGATAGGAACTCTCTTCCTTTCTAGAGCCGAATGAACTGCTTCGTGAGAGGTGTTGTCGAAGGCCCCCTCAATATCAAGGAAGGCGCATAATGCCGTTTCTTTAGTATCTAAAGCTCTCTGTATTATTTTAGTTAGTTCGTACAGAGCGGTTTCTGTGGATCTACCCGCTCTGTAAGCATGCTGACGGTGATTTAGGGGCATGTTTACTAATACTTCCGATCTAATGAAGTTATCAATTACCTTTTCCAAAGTTTTCAGTAAGAAGGATGTTAGGCTTATTGGCCTGAATGACTTAGGATGTGTGGTATCTTTTTTCCCCACTTTGGGGATGAAAATTACCTTTGCTCTTCTCCATAGACTTGGTATGTACCCAAGTGCAATACTACTTCGAAGCAGTCTAATAAGATAGGGCATCAGTTCCTCTTTACCTTTCTGCAAGAGCGCAGGAAAGATGCCATCTACGCCCGGTGATTTGAAAGGTTGAAAGGTACTTAACGCCCATTCAATCCTATTGCCTGAACAGATAGTCGAAGCTATCTTCCAGTCTTCCCGGTTAGGCCTTAGAGGTATTCTCTCTATCATATTTCCTACCATTGGAAAGCTGCCTGGAAAATGAGTATTTAGCAGTAGGGTTGACCTTTGCTCCTCGTTTTCAGTGAAGCTACCATCGGCGCAATGTGGTCCAAAATGACTTTTTTCGTTGCAAAAATCATAACTTTTGAACACGTGAAGCTATCGCAATAATTTTTTTTTCCCTTAAAGGTAATTTCCAAGGCTATACAAATTGTGAATTTTAAGAAAAGTACTTTACAGGGTGTTTCAGAATAATTGGTTGATGTAAGATTTTCTTAGAAAAAGGAGTTAACAGAATAAAGTCTGAAAGTAAACCTTTTAAAAACAGTCCTAAATTTTTAAAACTTTGAATATTGAATATTCTTTATTGAGTCTTTATAAAAATTTTACAATGAGGTATTTACTTATCGATAACTTAAGTATAACTGCGGCTATAGTGTATTGCCTGCTTTGACTATTAAAATAGAACGCCTCGTGGCTTTATTTGAACATAGTTTGACTGCTCTTGCTCAGGAGAGAGTATACGTTTACTTTTTCTTTGACGACATGTCACATAAATATACATATATACATAATACTAATACTACTTAAAACTAAATAACAAATGGTTGAACTGTTTATTATGTGATAGAGCGATATCGCTCTATAAGATTTTCTTTTCATTTGAATTCACAGCGATTTTAAGTTAGGTATTGAAAAAATGAAATGTAAATAGAAGTTAAGAGTTATAATATTGTCTCTTTTTCTCTTATAATGAGATACATATTTGAAATTGAATCTGTGAAATTTCAATCTTGCAGGTACATTGTACATATGAACACATATAAAACATGGATACATAAATATACATCGAAATGGTTGAGCAATTTAAAATTGTTTTTATCTTTTTTTTTTTTTTTTTTTAATTTTTTTTAAATTACAATCAGTCTTGTTGTTTTACATATTTGAAATTGGAACTATGAAAATTCAATTTTGCAGGTACTTTGTACATATGAACACACATAGAACATGGATACATAAATATACATCGAATTGGTTGAGCAATTTGAAATTGTTTTTTATCTTTCTTTTTAGTTTTTTAAGTTACAATCAGTCTTATTGTTTTCAAAAGGAATATAAACTAGTTCTATACATTATTTAAAATAATTAAAATTATCAGGTAAGTCCTGTCCACCAACACAGGAAAGATAATGACTTTATTTACAGAAAATTAGATTTCAGCGGTCGGCACTGCCCCCGTGAAAAATAGTGAACAGGATATGTGTGCAGTTAAAAGCATCTTTGAATAGATTAGATTAGGAGCATTCAGCCACGGTTTTGGCCCGGCGTGGCCGTGGAGTAAAACAAGGGAGTGGATGTCAGAGAGGGATCCAGGTCGAAAGATGTAATTCCGAGGGGAGATAAGTAACTGGAGTTGTCCCAAGTGGACCCCATTTGCGATTGAATGACGTGACTGATAAGGTCATTTTCTGAGAGTTCTAGATTGGTTATTGTTTTTTTCATGAGAGTTAGGTTATATCTCATCAGCGGAATGATTTTAGTGATATTATAAATGTAGTTGTTGGAGAAGCGTTTGGTGGGGGACTTAAAGTTTTTCCCAGCGCATAGTCTTAGGATTTTTCTTTCCAAAATTTCCATGGAATTTGCCACTGTGGGCGAGATGGAAAACCAAATGGGGAATGCGTAGTTCAGAACCGGTCTGACCATCGTTTTGTAGAAAAGCAACTTAGTTTTGTGATTTAAAGCTCTATGTTTAAAAAATGGCATAAACATGTTGGAGACTTTTCTCGCCTTTTCAGTTGTAATTTTGGCATGTGAGTTGAATTTCAATAGATTATTGAAATTCACTCCAAGATATTTCAAATTGTTTTTAGGCCGAATAATGCAGCCGTTCAGTCTAAGAAAGAGGTTTTTGCTTTCTTTCACAACGCCAGGAGGTCCCTTCCCACTAGCATTCCTAATAACAATGACTTCAGATTTTGGAACATTCAGTTTAATTCCCCAATTTTGATAATAGGTGTTAATTCTACTTAGGTGATTTTCCAAAACACCAAGGGCGTGTGATGGAGATACGTGACTCGCATAAGCGATGGTGTCGTCCGCATATAATAGCCCAGTTGAAACGATGTTATTTTCCGTAAACTGATGAGGAAAATCATGTATGAAGATGTTGTAAAGGTGTGGGCCCAAGATGGAACCTTGAGGTACCCCTCGATTGTGCTCGCACATATTGCCCTTAGAGTTTTGGATTTGGATGAAGAAGAATCTATCAGTCAGGAAGCTTTTAATTAAGTTTAGCGCATGAGCTGGGAAACTAAGAGAGGACATCTTTGCGAGGAGTCCATCTCTCCACACGCTATCGAATGCCTTCTCCACATCTAAGGAACAAGCGACAGTGCATTGCCCATCGCGTAGATTTAAGATTACATCGTTTTGGAATTTGATTAAAGCGTGTAGGGTAGAGTGCCCCCTACGAAAACCAAATTGGAAGTCCGGAATCGGATCAATGGGGTTTTCGAGAGACGAGTTGAGGAACAGTAGTGCTATTCTCTCAAGGATTTTTCCGGTGTTTGAAACTAGAGATATTGGCCTAAAATTATTAATGTCATGGCTGTTTTGTTTTTTCAAGATTGGCAGAATTTTGGCTATTTTCCAGCAGGTTGGGAAATAAGCATTGTTAATGCACTGGTTGTAAATAATTGTTAGAAATTGTATCCCTGATTCTGAGAGTTTTTTCAAGGCAAAGTTGGAAATGTCATCTGGTCCAGTGGACTTTTTGGGTTTTAACTGTTTAATCAGGCTTCTGACTGTATCAGTGTCAGTGAACATGTGATTGGCCATTGGGCGAAGTGCACTGTTTACGGAGTCGAATATGAAAATATGCTCCGGAGTGTTGTGAGCTATTGAGCTAGAAGCTGCAATTGATTCCTGGGTGGTGTGGGAATTAGGCATAGGAACCGTATCCTTGTAAATTTCCTTGAAATGATTTTCAAAAGCTGTAATAACACTAGTTGCATTGGTAAACGTTTGCTCGTTCACTGACACCTTATTACAGGAGAATCTTTTGTTGCGTCCAACAATTCTAAATGCTTCTTTAAAAGCCAGGGGCCCAGGATTGATTTTCGCCAGTCTGTCACTGAGTGTTTTGTTCAACCAGATGTTCACTTTCTCTTTTATAATTCTGTTAAGAAGTGTGATTTGTGAGGCGAGTTCTCTGTATTGTGCGTTAACTCTGTTAAGTGAATTGTGAAATATATTTTTCAAGCGCCTTTGCCACTGATGTTTTATTTTGTATAAATTGTTAATTTCAATAGGCAGGTTTTTATATTTTTTGGTTGAGAGAGAAACGCTTGAGGAGTTTTCATCTAAGGTGGAAAGAAGTGAATTATTGAAGTGTAAAATATGAGCGTCGATAACTTCGTTAGATATACAATTATCTGGAGGAGGGAACAATTCATTTAGGCGTTGATCAAGTTGTCTTTTAAATGAATTCCAGTTGGTGTTTCTAAATGATCTATATGACGGGTGATCATAGATACATAAATTAGCTTCCTTGAGGGAAATTCTCAAAAGGAGCGGGCAATGGTCAGAAAAAGTTGGAAGCGTGGTGAGTGAGAAATTTGGATCTAAACTGTTGATCAAGTGGCTCGAGATCAAGAAGTGATCAAGAAAGGACGGTCCTCTTGGAAAAGTGGGAGTGTCCGAGGAGAGCAAAGTTAACGACGGAGTAAAATTTTGAAGCCAGGCTTCAATGGTCTTGCCATTAATGTTGTAAGAATGATCTCTCCAGTTTGGACTTCTGGCATTCAAGTCTCCCCCGATAATTGCACCGTCAAAGCTGGATGCTAAGTTTTCTAGTTTATTAAGCTCATTTGTGAGTTGAGGGACAGCACAAGACGAGGGAAAGTATAACGATCCTAGAAGATAATTCTTCGAGATGTTGTCCTCGATGCATCTAATACTTATGAAAACAGACGGGAAAATGTTAGAATTAAAGTTAACGAGCTCATATTTAATGTTATTTTTCAGAATTAACGCAGCACCTTGAAGGTTGTCATTACGGATAATACAGTGGTTATCTAGGAAGACTTTATGTCTACTAGATAAATGAGTTTCTTGAACGAAAGCAAAGTGACATTTATTTTCTTGGAGAATTTTTAGAAGTTCAATTCTCCTAGAATGTGCAATTAACGACGAAATGTTATATTGTAATATATTTAGCAACATCATTTGGAACAGAAAAGAAGTTCATTGACCAGATCCAAGTAGGCCATTCTTTTTTCAGTTAAGGAATTAAAGTTTTCTAGGTTTGACATAAATTTTTCAATTTTGTTCAACAAGGATCTCATATCGTAACCGAAGAGGTCGTTGGAGAGTGCCATGAATTGATTTAGGATGTTTCCTGTTGTCTGCTTCTGATGTAGACCAAGAGGGCCAGAAGCAACTTGAGAGTTATTGGGAAGAGTCTTGAAGTGACTCGCGTAGTCAACCCCAGGAATGATCGAGGCCCCATTAGAAATGGCGAGCGATAAGTTTCTAGCTTTTTCTTTTTTGTTCGTTGCCTCTTGCAGAAGCTGCTTTCTCCTGGATTCGTACAATTTAAATAATTTGCATCCTCGAAAATTAGCCGGGTGGTTTTCTCCACAGTTCACGCACACCGCTTTGCTACTCTCATCCCTCACTACAGTGCAGGCGCCGGGTTCGTGTCGATTCACACACTTCACACATTTGTACGCAAAGGCGCAATTCTTGGCCAAGTGCCCGAATTGTTGGCATCTCCTGCACTGTAGGGGGCCTCGATTTCCCCTGGGTTTCTCCCAATAGACCCTGGTATGGAATAAGTATTTAATTTTTGAAAGTTCCGACGCATCGGTACCAGAAAGCAGACGAACAAGAAACAGATTATATTTTATTTTCTCCTGCTTTGACCTTAATGTCTCGAAGAGTGAGATGTTAGAAATGTTGGGGATTCGGTTTTTTAATTCGTTAAGAATTTCCTCCGGAGGATAATCGGATGTAAGTCCACGAAGGACAACATTTGTTGTTTTATCTTCCCTCAAAGTGAAGGAGTATGCTTGTGCATCACCTGTGTCCCTCAGCATACGCATCATCTCCCTATGAGCATCGCTATCATCGATATATAATTTGCAAATACTACCCCTGTTCATTATTTTGTACTTAAACTCAACCGAGTTCTCTTTGAATTCGGAAATTAATTTTCTAACATCTACATTTTTCAGTATTATAGGTGGACAGAACTTACCTGAATACATATTGTCTTCTACATTTGATTTATATTGCTTATCGCTGGATGTTGCTGGGGGGGCTCCTTCGCTGTTCTTTTCTTCATCATCGTTGATGGTTCTTTGTTGCAGTTGTTTAGGCACTGAATTGTTGAGCTTGCTGTTTAACACTGTTTGTATTTTCACGTTGCCAAGTGCAGCAAATTTATTTGTTCCAGACTCAAAGTCCATTTTTTGTGTTGTAGAATTCACTTTGGGCGCAGCTGCGGTGTGTTTTTTTGGTGGAGTTTCCCAGTCACTTGAGTCAATTTCAACATCCTCCGGAAGAGGCAATAAATGTTTATTCGTTGCAGACATATATTTGTTTGCGGTGTCGATTGATGTTGGTTGCGTCTCCGCTTGAGGAGAAATTGCCTTGTCGGGGCTTAGTTGCGTGCTGGTGCTTGATGTTTGACTAAGGGCGATGAGTTGTTGGGCAGCTTCCATAGTTTTGTTGTATGGTGCAGTTTTTTTTGCTTTAAAAAAATCGGAGTGTTGCTTCATAGTAGTAAAAGACACTTAATCCGTGCGTGGAAAAGCAAGGCAGGTTCCACAGACAGAAGTGTGAGCAGCCGACAAACGTGTGGCTGAAATCCACCAGCATCCGTGTTGAGAAAACACCATCCACCGTAATTAGTTGAAAAAACACTTTACTGAATTATATTCTTTGTTTATAATGTTTTATTTTAATGTTATCGGCACTATAAAAGTATTTAAGAGTTGAATTAAATTAAGTTCTCGAATTTTTCAGTCCTTGACAAAATCAAAATCCACGTGCTATCTCCTCGAATGTTCGATCTTTTTTCTTTAAAACTTTGTAAAAAAAAAGTTTTTGACTATTCAAGTGAATTCATAACAACAGTGGATGCTTAAAGTTAACGCACCAATTTCAGAAATATTTTTTAAGGAGTATTATAAAACAGTATTTTTTCATGTTGTGGGGCATCAGTTTATTCTATAAACTGTTTGACTGATATATTTTATATGAAACAGTGTAGGAAAAAAGTAAACGGACGAAAAAAAAAATTAAAAAAAAATCAAATGGAATATAAAATTTATATTAACAAAATAAAATAGAATACATTATAAATATTTGTTTACAATTAACTACTATAGATCTAATTTTCAGAAAAAAATTCATCGGCATCTTTATCATTTTCAACAATTAATAGACCTATTAGTTCTGGGCAGTAACTCTTTTTCAGCTCTTTTTTTGATCTAACGTGTCTTAAAGATGAAACAAGTGGATCTGATGATATAGCTAGCACATTAAATAAATCTTCATTTTGTCGTTTCCGTGAGACTTTGCATGTATTTGAGTATCGATATCGCTTGTAGTCTTTATTCCTTGATTCATGTGCTTCTTCTGAAAGCTCCCCGATTGGCAAAATTTGATGTCTTATAAGTTCCCCTCCATGGTCCAAAATTTTGTGCAGATTTGGTGTCAGGAGTTTGTAGCTGTATTTGGCTTTTAAAAGATCCGAAGTGGTTTTGGTATACTCGTTGAATTTATCTACATTAAAAGATTCTTTAGATGACAGCGCATTTAAAATAACTTGCAGTTTCTTTTTAAGATCCTTGTCTACTCGGGTTATAGCTGACGTAACTTCTGGATTTTCAAAAAATCTATATATATCCATTGTCATAGTTTATATATATCTCCATAATGTATATGCACAAGGATTATTTTACCTGTGAAATTTAAGCTTAACAATATGGGGTGTCGGAAGAAAATTATTATTCCTACCTGTTTTATTAGATCATAAAATAATAATCCAAAATTAAATAATTCTTTCAACTTTGTATATCGAGTAGGCAATGAAGCTATTAATCCTTTTCTTTTGGCAAGTTAATCTATGTTTAGGTACTATTAGAATAAGATTAATAAATATTTACAATAATTTAAGTTAAGGGGAATTTATTCAAAGAGGGTCGTCAAAGTGGGCGGATTAAAGAAATTTAATGTTCAATAAAGTAATCAATAGTTTGTGTACAATATTTTATATTTTTTTTTAATAATAATTGGCATTTGTATAAAAAGGGGCGTAGAAGTGGGCGGTTTTTTTTGTCAGAATCAAGATAGTAATAAAACGATTTTTAATTAAAAAGAAAATTTCACGTTCTCGACTATTTTAATAATTAAAATAATTGAAATTTTCCATACGGGAATTTGCTTTTAAGACCAAAAGGTCAGCACTGGGAACACGACTTTTTTTAAACAAATTACAATTTCTCTGAAGGTTGCAAATAGTTGCAGCTACAATTATGCATATGGTTTAAGAAATAGTTAGGGTAAACTATTATGGTCAATTTTCCGCGCGAACTCGCGAGTATTTTTTTGTAGCTCTATTCAAACCGAAAAAATCTGCTAAAAAAGGGTGTTTTTTGTTTAATTTATTAAAAATATTAAATATTTTTTTATTTTTTCTTTAATTAAAATTTTGATTTACGCACAAATAATACAACTAACGGGTGATTTTTTTGAGGTTAGGATTTTCATGCATTAGTATTTGACAGATCACGCGGGATTTCAGACATGGTGTCAAAGAGAAAGATGCTCAGTATGCTTTGACATTTCATCATGAATAGACTTACTAACGAGCAACGCTTGCAAATCATTGAATTTTATTACCAAAATCAGTGTTCGGTTCTAAATGTGTTTCGCGCTTTACGTCCGATTTATGGTCTACATAATCGACCAAGTGAGCAAACAATTAATGCGATTGTGACCAAGTTTCGCACTCAGTTTACTTTATTGGACATTAAACCAACCACACGAATGCGTACAGTGCGTACAGAAGAGAATATTGCGTCTGTTTCTGAGAGTGTTGCTGAAGACCGTGAAATGTCGATTCGTCGCCGTTCGCAGCAATTGGGTTTGTGTTATTCGACCACATGGAAGATTTTACGCAAAGATCTTGGTGTAAAACCGTATAAAATACAGCTCGTGCAAGAACTGAAGCCGAACGATCTGCCACAACGTCGAATTTTCAGTGAATGGGCCCTAGAAAAGTTGGCAGAAAATCCGCTTTTTTATCGACAATGGTTGAATGGCTACGTAAATAAGCAAAATTGCCGCATTTGGAGTGAAGAGCAACCAGAAGCCGTTCAAGAACTGCCCATGCATCCCGAAAAATGCACTGTTTGGTGTGGTTTGTACGCTGGTGGAATCATTGGACCGTATTTTTTCAAAGATGCTGTTGGACGCAACGTTACGGTGAATGGCGATCGCTATCGTTCAATGCTAACAAACTTTTTGTTGCCAAAAATGGAAGAACTGAACTTGGTTGACATGTGGTTTCAACAAGATGGCGCTACATGCCACACAGCTCGCGATTCTATGGCCATTTTGAGGGAAAACTTCGGAGAACAATTCATCTCAAGGAATGGACCGGTAAGTTGGCCACCAAGATCATGCGATTTGACGCCTTTAGACTATTTTTTGTGGGGCTACGTCAAGTCTAAAGTCTACACAAATAAGCCAGCAACTATTCCAGCTTTGGAAGACAACATTTCCGAAGAAATTCGGGCTATTCCGGCCGAAATGCTCGAAAAAGTTACCCAAAATTGGACTTTCCGAATGGACCACCTAAGACGCAGCCGCGGTCAACATTTAAATGAAATTATCTTCAAAAAGTAAATGTCATGAACCAATCTAACGTTTCAAATAAAGAATCGATGAGATTTTGCAAATTTTATGCGTTTTTTTTTTAAAAAAAGTTCTCAAGCTCTTAAAAAATCACCCGTTAGAATAAACTATAGAAAATTAATATTTTACATTTAATATGCCAAAATTTCAAATACGAAAACAAAGAAGTTAGTTTTTTCTGCTTTTTTTTAACTCTAGAACGAAATTGACCAACTTTGAAAAGCTCTATAAGTCAAACTAGTTAGCGGAAATTTTTTTTGTTTGCTGTTTTTGAAGCTCCGTTTATATTTCTATTAGAAATAAAAAACAAAACTTTAAAAATAAAACATCGAAAATAGTATTTTTGCCACGAAATTTTCCTTTTCGGACCACAGTGCGGCGTAACGAAGTGCCAAAGAGGTTAATGTGTTATCTTTGGCTAGAACCTTGTGTAATCTTGCTGCTGCAGGTGTCGACGAAATGCCCTCACAGAAATTAGCAAAACTATTTCTCTTAGCTCTCCTTATTTCTCCGTTATATTTGGTCAGCTCTGCAGAGTAGTTATGCCACTCTCCAGTACTCTTTGCTTTATTGAAGAGCTTTCTTACCTTGGATCTTAGTTTTGACAGATTATTGTTCCACCATGGAGCATCCTTCTGCCTTTTAATGGGTTTAAGGGGACAACTGAGTTCGTAAGCCTCATTTATAGCCCCGCTAAATTCATTAACTAAGTGTTCTAACTCAAGGTTACTGTTTGTCGTTTCTTGTGGACCTATACGTTCAAGACTAGTCTTTAGGACAGTTTTGTACAGGTTCCAGTTTGTTTTCTTAGGGTTCCTGCCAGAGGTGTTCTCTGTCAACAGGTTTTCTAAAGTAAACATTATAATTCTATGATCAGACATAGAAGGTTCGTTGGAGACTCTCCAGTCTCTAACTAATCGACTTAAGTTCGGGGTTCCAAACGTTAAGTCTAGAACTTCCTTCCTTACTCTAGTTACAAATGTAGGTGTGTTCCCTACGTTAAATATATCTAGAATTTTCTCGATAATAAAGTCTAAAAGGTACTCACCCCTTTGATTAGTATCGGTACTACCCCACGTTGTATGGTGGGCGTTTGCGTCACATCCAACCATCAGTGGTAGTCCTTTGCTGTTGCAGTAGTCCACTAGCTTCTTCACTTCGACTGGTGGTATGTTGGCGTCGTCACCGGCGAAGTAGGCTGATGCTACAACCATCGTGCGGAGGTTGCCCTCGATGTCGATTTGGGCTTGTATTGGTACCAAGTCCCGCGTCATAAATTCTGAAAGACATATAAAATTTATGTTATTTCTTATCTTTATGCATGCTCTGGGCGAGTCAATCCTCGTATCCCATATTAACTTAGAGTCCTTACATGTTAGGCCCCTAACTTGGCCCCCGTAAATCCAGGGTTCTTGGATCAGAACTAGCCCTAGGTTATCCGCTGTGAATTTTCTTGCTATGACAGCTGATGCTGCCTTAGCGTGGTGGATATTCGCCTGAGCTAGCCTGGTTCTGATCCCGCGTCCAGACATTTTAATTTTATTGGGTAGGGGCAAATGCCCCTTCATCTGCAAGCAGATCATCCTCCTCGTCCATTGGAAGCGACTCGTTCAAATCGAATGGGCTAGGAGAGAGGTCAATGCCCTCCATCTCTTCGCTCATCCGACTTGCTTCGTTTGTTGCCAGTGTTCCTACCTGGCTTTGGATGACTGCTATGGTGTGGGTGTGGTTGTGGGTTTGTTCAGGGGTCTGGGTGGGTTTTGGAGTATAGGAAGGTAAAAGGATTTGTGAAGGTTGGGAGGATTGTACGGGTTGGGAGGTTTGGAAGGGTTGGGAGGTTTGGGAGGGTAGGGTTGTGGTTGTGGTTGTGGTGGACGCTAATAAGGTGGGAAGGGGGGTGTTGGTGGGCAAACTGGATTGGGGCTGGGTTGTGGTTGTGGGTGTGGTGGGAGCTAACGAGGGGGGGAGTGGGGTGTTGGTAGGCAAACTGGATTGGGGTTGGGTTGTGGTTGTTGATGTGGTGGGAGCTATTGAGGGGGGGAGGGGGGTGTTGGCAGGCAAACTGGATTCGGCTGTGGTAGGGATGGTGTTGGCTCCTCTACCTGCTCCTTCAATACAGCTCATCTTACTGTTCTTTCGTAGGCCAGTAACGGGGATCTTCCCGAATTTGTAATGCAGTTGATGCCCTGCCTTACTTATGGCCTCCGCTGACTGACCGTCAATGCTGATTACCAGGAGCTGTCCTTTGCCCTCGACTTTGCTCGACAGGATCTTCCATGCATTTACAATCATTCCCTCATTCTGGGCCTGGATGAGCGCGAGCGATTTTTTGTCGTCTTGCCCGGTGCTTCTTGGCAGAAACAGCGTGATGTTGTGCATTTTGGGGATGTCATCGCCCATACATGCCATCAATTCGCTGCCCTTCCAAGTACTCAGCTTGGAGGCTTTTTCCTTGAGCCAATCTGCCGTCTCTTGCCCAGCGCAGTCGACTAACAACAGTCCCGCCCTGAAGTGCACGCCATTAAATTTCAGTTTATGCGTCCAACCAAGGGAGACTTCCTCAATAATGGCATCCTCCAATACTGACAATTCGTCAGCACTGAGGGAGACCTGAGGGTACTCCCTTGGCAGAACCGCAATCCTCAATGTACTGGCCGCGCTCGCGTACGAGAGCTTTTTTGACGTCTTGCCTTAGGGGAGGAGTTATAAGGTGGCTCTTCCTCTTACCCTGTTCTAGGCGTTGTGCAGGTTCTTTATTTGCATCCGCCTTTCTCTCGTCTACTTTCTTCCGGGCGTCCTGCGGGGACATGCCCTCGGCGAGGAACCGGAGGTACCATCTTGCACCTGCACCGCTGAGTCCCTTCCTATTTGGGTCATCCCGGCCACCTGGCTCGCCCATTTTCGGAAGTGGGCCGTTCTTTTTTCTGCTTTGGCCACTTTCTTTTTCCCGGTGCATCATTCTGGTAGACTCAGAGACAGCTTTTGATGGTGTCATTTTCCCATCAGTGATTGCTTTGACAGCATCCTTCACCGGCTTGGGAGGTAATCTCCTCATGCTAGCTTCAGATGTGCCAGGAGTATCATCTGTAACTCGCCTGGGTGGCATTTTCCCCTGACTCGTTGTAGACGATTCTCCTTGAGCTGCCCGGTTTTGCACTTGCCCATGAGGCTTTCTCTTGAAGAAGTGACTGATGTTCGGTCTCGACTCGTCTCCACGGAGGTTAGACTCCATGCGATCCGCATACTCATTCGCGGTGACATCCCGCGGAATGTTAAATTTAATGTGGTTGGTGTTATTTTTTTGTTTTTTGTTTTTTGGCATTTTAGATTTTGTTCCCACGAGTAGCTAGAGAAGGGTAGGTCCGCCATATCAGAGCTCCGCATGATATGGTAAGGTCATGGTTACTCTTCGATTCGACCTGGTGTCGAAGAGGTTCCGTTAGAATACAGCCGGTATACCCCCTGGCTGCAAACCATCCAATAGGCACGGTTCACGTAACACCCTGGATTAGGGGGGGCAGTTCTTAGTTCGTAACTCCTCAAAATCACTACCGGATTGGGACTTTCCAAACCTGTAGGTCAGATGAATCTTTGAAACTTAAGCCTCCGCACCGCGGCAAGGTGACTGCCACGCGAAGGTAGAGATAATATAAAAAACGATTTGTTGAATGCATAAATCAAGTTATTTATTCGGGAACATAAAGTAATAATAATAAAAAAAAAAGAATAAAACATAACAATTCAGTCTTTATATAATGAAAATAAATATGTACCTAACTCTATACTAAAAACTACTTATTTAATCAAGATCACAATTGTATCTACATATTCAGCCCTATCATGAATTCCATCGTAATCGGAAACTTGTTACGAATCCCGAAAAAATCTATCACAAAATCCATCGTAGTGGAAAATCTCATACAAATTGTCATTACGAACGGATTTGGTGATAGCTTTTTTCGGGATTCGTAGAAGTTTCCGATTACGATGGAATTCGTGATAGGGCTGATTAACACCAATATTCTTAGAATATACCTTTAATTTCTTGGTGCATTTTTAGAATCTCCCTCTTAAGTTCCAATTTTGCTACTCGAGTTTTAGTGTTTTCCAAATGACTTTTCTTTTTAAATTCAAATTTTTGTGTTTTTAATTCGAGTTTTTCTTTTTTAAGTCTGTACACTTTCTCACTTGTTTCATTTTGTCTCTTTGTATACTTTAAATTCCCTTTAAATTTTCATTTATGTTTGACATGATTTCTTCTGAATTCTTTTGGTGGTCTATTTGGTGTTCTACCTGTCTTTCTAGTAAAGTTGTTTGTTGTTTTCTTGTAAGATTTTTTTGCTGAGGGATACTTGCACTGAAAACATAATTTTCACTTTGCATTTGGTTCTCAATATCAGCGACTACAAATTCGTGTAACATGTCTGTCATCTCCGGAATCAAGAACTTCACTATTTTGCACATTAATAGGTTCCGTGCTGTTATTGGCCACCCCATAGCTAGTAATTCCCGGCAATCCCTCGACAGCTTGTACAAGGTCAAGCAATTCAGCTATTTTCGTCTCTAATGGACTAAGAGGTTTTTGCTTGGACGGACCGCCACCGGTTCCCGATAAATTGGCCTTATTTGACCTCAGCTTTCCCTTGGTGGTGTTTTTAAAATCCGACCACACCTGAAAAATCATGAAATTAATAATGAGCTACTGGTTAACTTAAATAGTTTTACTTTCTTCCATCCTTTAATGTCACGCTGCGGAGGACCCTCGGCGTTAAGGTTTTGGGATAGATTTGTCCACATTTGATGAGATTTTTGTCTCGCCGTTGGGCTTTTTAGATACCCCTTCGATAAGTCCCGGTGATTTGTCATGTAATTGACCAGCATTTCAAATTGCGATGGCTTGGTATTTAATATTTTCGATGATTGCCTATTCATAAAAATTAAAGTTAATGATTGAGTAACGAATTTAATTGCTATCAGTTAATTTATATTTATATTAACTTACATTTTTGATCCATGAAAATTTTCTTAGTTCACCTCGCAAACACATTTGATATCGAATGAATTAGACATTAGAGCAAATTCGAACGATGCTGACACTAATTTTCGAAAAAGGTAGTTCCCCGAATATTAAAGAAATACAATTAAAAGTTTGGCACCACTCGATCTGTTCGATTTTTCTTTGTTCGAATATTCTTCAAACTTTAATAGTTCCGATTTTCCGAATTCGAACGATTTAACTTAAGAATCGAAATACAGAGTAAGGCCCCTGGTGGATAATTGACGACATCATCTTGGTTAGTTGCGCAATCAACTGATTTGTATGTCCTTAATTCCCCGGCAATTTCATTTTGGATTTTGAAATTTATTTCACTTACATCCGTGTTTTTAGCAGCTAATATCGCTTGTTCACTCAACCAATAATGACCTCTGTAATTTTGAGCGACGTTTGGGAACACCTTTTATTTATTTAATCCGTTAATGGTCTAACGTTAAAAAGCTTATAGCTAATTACATATATTTTAATTTAAAAAATAATTTATCTACAAAATAAATAAATACATAACATATACAACTACAATATTCGAATGTTAAAAAAGTTTTCTTTAAATTTTTTACTTTGACTTTTGTCGTTTATAGAAGAAATTAAAAAATAATATTTATTGAAAACTGAAATCAATTGATTTAGAGGGCTATTCACACCATAGTTTGTTCTGCTGAAAATCGGACATAAGGCAACTGTCTTCTTATGCTAGTTTGACTATAGCTAAAATTTAGACGACCATAGCTTAATTTTACAATAAAACAAATCTGGAGATACTGTCTATGTTGTGAAAGTGATGGGAGGTTTATAAGCAAGAGTCTGTAAGAATACGGAGGTAGTGTGGATCTTTGTGACCATGGAAAAACGAAGACAAAAACGCAAAAACCTTTTTTGGATACTTTCAAGTCTTCTTATATGAAAAGAATAGTAAGGTGCCCATATTACGCAGCCGTATTTGGGGGTGGCCGTGGCACGATGGTTGTGTGTTCGCCTGTCAACCTCATGATCACAGGTTCGATCCCTGCCGTCGTCTATGTCGTTTTAATTCCATTAAAACCTTCTAAAAATTGTCATCAATGGGTTGCTTGTTTACTCATTACATGTTGTTTAGGCATAACACTAACAACATGTGATTGAGTTAAACTAGTATGCCCAACAAGGATGAACACAAATAAAATAATGTGAATTATAAACGACATAGAAATAAGACACGGCATTTCTCCGCTTTAGCTCAGCCACCATCCCTGGAGATAAAAATATCTGAGACAACCACCAACAGTCTCAGAACATCGTGCCAGACATCTTTCCTATCCTTCTTTCTCTTCATTAACTTCACGCCCGCGCTGTGTTGAAACATTTAAAGGGTAATCATAATCCCTTGAGCGCGGGTAGATTATAAAAAAAAAAAAAAAAAAAAAAAAAATCGCGAGAATCGTTTAATAAAACCGAGAATTTTATTAGCTTTTTTAACTATAAAGTTATAATGGTTAGTGAACATTAATTTACTGTCAAGAATAACACCTAAATCAGAGAAAACAGATAGCTTACAAAGAGAAGAAGAATCTAATATGTAATTATAATCTATAATTGTTTTTTGCCTGTAAAACACATTGTTTTACATTTGTCAATATTCAAGAAAAGTCGGTTTGTATTGCACCATTCCCTAAATCTATGTAAATCTTCTTGAAGCTGTGAGCAGTCATTAATTGAACATATAGTTTTGAAAATTTTAATGTCATCAGCATATATCAGAACAGAAGAGTTTTTTATCACGGAAGTTATATCATTTATATATAAGATAAATAATAGGGGTCCTAAATGGCTACCTTGTGGAACACCAGAGTTAACGTAAAATTCATCAGAGAGCTCATTTCTAAAAGTAACACTATCATGTCTATTACAGAATTCGCAGAATTTTACTCCCGGTGAGTTGACTAGATTCGCATCCGCTGTAAAACTCAATTATGAAATTCGTCGGATGAACTACATTGTCGATTCCTAAAATTACCTTATCATTTATGAACTTTCGCACCGACACTGTCAGCTACAAACAATTATTCAACTGGCCTAGGCTGTGATAATAGTATCGCTTTCGATCAACGAAATCAAGCATCGTTTAGAGTGGTTAGTACGAAGATGGGGAACGGTTCAAAACCAACCGTGTGCTCTTTTTTTTTTTTTTTTTTTTTTAGATTTCTTGCTCTCTGGTTGCGTTGCTATTTGTGCGTTTTCTATTAAAATTTGTTAAACAAACACTTTGGCATTCAGTATGATAAGCTTTTGACTTACATTTTTTTTGTACTCTCCATTGTTTATTTTCGTTTAATCAAAAATTCACTTCATATTCGTCTCGAAATTGGTGCGAATGTAAAATGATAGAAATTGTATGGTGTGCGAATGGATTTCGAATTCTGTAATACCATATAAGTTGAACAAAATGTCAGTGGTGCAGGGATTGTTACCGACATTCGTTCAACTTTCATTCGTCGGATTCAGTAATAGCAAAAGTTTGGAAATGAATTGAAACTGTCACTTTAGCTCATTCGCCGAATTCTGTAATAGGGGTGTATAACTTCTATTCACTAAATATGACGAGATCCACATTAAGAATTTGTCATTAAATCCTAAGGTCTTAAGTTTATGAACTAAAGTTTTATGACACAATTTATCGAAGGCTTTACTAAAATCTGTGAATACACAATCTACTTGTTTTCGATTTTCAAAGGAATCAAGACAAAAGGAAGTAAAATGAAGTAGGTTTGTAATATTTGACTTATTTTGGACGAAACCGTGTTGATTGTCACAAATGATTGACTTACAGTTAAATGATAACATATTACATACAATGGAATCGAACAGTTTGGGAATAAAAGAAAGTTTGGCGATAGGTCGGTAATTCGTGATTTCATTCTTAGACCCTTTTTTATGAATTGGAATTATAAAAGCACTTTTTCATAATAACGGAAAGATTAAGCACCTAAGGGATTCATTGAATAATACAAAAAGAGGATAGGATAAATAGGACACACATTTTTTAACACACAAGATGGTACACCATCAGGACCAGGGCTGAAACAGTCGTGAAGTTCTGAGGCGCTGTGAACAATTGAATCTTCACTTATGGTAAAGTTGTAGTGCATATACAATTCCAACATTATATTCTGTTTTTATTACTGGTCATTGACTCCAGATTCAGGGTGCACTTCACAATGACCAGTCTACATCAACCTCATGCGCTGCACAAACTACCGAACAGGGTTGCAAAAGCTTAAGTCACTTGTTAGCTTAAGCTTGGCTTTAATTCACAAGCTAGTGAGTGACTTATGAATTAAAAAAAAATATAATTCAGCAGCTAGGTACTGACTTATGAATTGAAAAAATTTAATTCACAAGTCAGTTGGTGACTTGTGAATTAAAAAAAATTAAATCATAAGCTTCTTAGTGACTTATGAATTAAAAAAAAAATAATTCAGAACCTACTAAGTGACTTATGAATTAAAAAAATTTAAGTCATGGACAAGTAAGTGACTTATGAATTAAAAAATTTTAATTCCCAACCTACTAAGTGACTAAGGAATTAAAAAAATTCAACTCATGAGCAAGTAAGTGACTTTTGAATTAAAAAAATTCAAATCATCAGCAAGTAAGTGACTTATGAATTAAAAAAACTTAATTCGCAACGTACTAAGTGACTTATGAATTAAAAAAATTTAAGTCATGAGCAAGTAAGTGACTTATGAATTAAAAAAATTCAAATCATCAGGAAGTAAGTGACTTATGAATTAAAAAAATTAATTCAAAACCAACTTAGTGACTAATGAATTAAAAAAAATTTAATTCATAAGTTAATGGATAAATGCTGATTAGAAAAATTATGAAATGGATAATTTATAAGCTAGCGTGATAATCTTATGATTTAAAAACTAGATTTGAAAGCTTAAAAGATATTCAAAATTAAAAATTTATTAAAAAAAAAAATAAAAATTAAAATTAAATGTTAGGTATACTTACTGAGTAGGTACCAAAAGTTTCGAAGTGCTTAATTAAGAAAACGGAATGTTTTTTTTAAATTTTATTGAAAATACATATTGAATTAGTTTCAGGTACTTAAAACAATTTTATTTATTACGCATTCACGAAATGTATATAATGATAACCCATCATTTGCTCAACACAAAGATTTTATCAATATTGCTTTTTATTTAATTGGATTATAGGGACTGCATAAACGGCAACCCCCGAAAAATTCTCCAAAATCTTTCGTTAATAATTAAATAATTATGTAGTCAAAACAAGCTTAAAAATTTCCAATCTACCAACTAACTTATGAATTAAATTTTTTTTAATTCACAAGTCACCAACTGACTTGTGAATTAAATTTTTTTTAATTCATAAGTCACTTACTCCCTGATGACTTGATTTTTTTTAATTCACAAGTCACTTAGTAGGTGGTGAATTAAATTTTTTTTAATTCATAAGTCACTTTGTTGCTCAGGATTTGAATTTTTTTAATTCATAAGTCACTTACTCCATAATGACTTAATTTTTTTTTATTCATAAGTCACTTGGTAGGTGGTGAATTAAATTTGTTTAAATTCATAAGTCACTAAGTATCTTAGGATTTAAATTTTTTTTAATTCATAAGTCACTTTGGGGTTGTGATTTAATTTTTAAATTCATAAGTCACCAAATATCTTATGAATTAAATTTTTTTAATTCACAAGTCATCTATAGACTTACGACTTAAGGATTTTTTAATTCAAAAATTCGCAACCCTGCTTTTACTCTGGACAAAATGTATCTTCCTACTTACTAGGTTCAATGCACTGCATAGTGTTTATGACTGAATGTATTTGGATACATTTGTGCATTGTGAAAGGGGCATGCATATTGGCTATTAATTTGATGACATAGCAAGTATGCTGCCCGATATTTGGAATATAGAATAAATATTGTATGTATGTTTAAGTGAGAATATGTGTAGGCTTAAGTTCTTAGTATGTAAGTAAAAATGTTTTGTATACATAGCCTAAGTTTTTTTAAATAAAGTCACTTTCAATTCGAGAGTAAAAAGATAAACATCGGCTCTTTAGCCTTCTTTTCATTTTCAGTTTGGAATAATCAGATCGGCTCTTTAGCCAACATACATTTCAGCTTGGGGAAGCCTATATAATATCCCCCATAGCTTAGTAGGTGAGGTAGGTTATTCCCCTAACCGGAATCGTTACATGGCGATCTTGCCAACCCGAACTTTACTTTATGTTTTTATTATGTGTTATAATAAAAAGGCAATGCAAACCCAAAAACTTACCTTCCTGGGCAAGTACACAAAAAATTAAAATAGTACCTACCACAACATCGTTTTTTGGAAGAGATTTTAACTACAGACACTTAACCGAAATGTTCCACAAACAAAAGGACTATGATTTTTACATCGTCAAGGAAAGCCTGAAAGTGCTAAGAATAAAATATTTCAATTCAATTTATTTCAAAAAGAAAATTAAATTTACAAAGATACATTAAGATAAAATCTTTTAGAGTATAAACTATTTAAGTAACGAAAATATGAAAAAATAGTAATAATTCCTAAAGCGAAAGAAGATAATTATGAAAACTAAAAATACAAGAATGTATAAAAAAAATATATATATATGGAAGGCAGACCTATAATAAACTTAAGTTTGATTTGAATAGTGCAGAAATATGTTGACAATAATTAAAATTTTAATAAAGCAGAGTCTATACTGCTAAATACATAACCTGATATACTAAACTTGGAAGAAGATTTTAAAATAAAATACGACAAATATATTAAATATACGAATCAGCAGGCATTGAAAAGATTACAGATAATTAATTAATAAGGTTGAAAGAAAAATTAGACAGTAAAACAAGATGGTTAGAAGAAACGGAAATTAAAGAAGATTTTAAAGAGATTAATGTAGGCCTTGAGATATTAAGCTGCAAAATGGCAAAATTTGACATCATTTCAAGTATAAAAATTATTCCAGAACTTGGAGGAGAAGTAGAAAAGTTGACTAACTTTTTAAATTTAGTAGAATACGTTGACTTAAGTCTTGATGAACTAAATGAAAAAGAAAAACTTGTAAAGTTTGTTCTAGGAACAAAATTAAATGAAAAAGTCAGAAAAAGATTAATAACAGTAAAACAGCCCAAAACATTTAAAGAATTTAAGGAAACCTTTCGTCAGCTTTTTAGAAGCAAAAAGAATACGCTCCAAATTTTTTCAGAACTATCTACAACACAACAGAACTCAAGTAGGTACAACAGCAGATTTTGCGACCAAAATTGAATCACCAATTGGAAGAAGGGAATAAAGGCCAAAATTTCCAAAAATGACATTTTGATGCAAATGTCATCTATATACCTAGACCCATCGGTTAGGCCGATGAAAGAAACAAAAACCCGTTTTTCTAATAGAAATATAGGTGTTTTTAAAAAAAGCATCTTAGAACAGTCACATAAAGAAATTATTCAGTTTTTTGCGTTTTCCCAACAATTAGATCAGATGGATTTATTCCCTTCTTCCAATTGGTGATTCAATTGAAAACTTGGTATCCGAGCTCAATTCCCTACAGTTATTAGAACATTGAGATGAGAGTAGGGAAACAATTTGCAAAATAAATGATCAATTAGGTTTAAATGCCTTTAAGAATAGTTTACAGCAACCAACAAAATCGACAGTCTTCTCAGCAAGACCGAAAACACTCAATGAAGCTATATAATTAGCTGCAGAGGTAGAATCATCGAATGAGTTTTCACAGGTTAACCATTTCAGGATAAATAGCTTCAGGGAAAACTACCAACATTTTAATAATAATAGACTAAATAGTGCAGGATATAAAAACAACAACACTAGATTTAATACAAGAAACTATAACAATTGAAGTAACAATAACAGTTACAATAACAATAATAACAGTAGCAACAATATTAGATATAAAAATAACAGATATAACTGTGATTGTAATAACAGATTCAATAATAAAAGATATAACACAAACTACAATACGAAAAATCAAAGAACAATTAACTATGTAAAAGTAAAGGCAATTCTGAACGTGAATCTCCAATTAACAAATTATATTGTAGCTCAATCTAACATTACTTTTAAAGACCAAAAACTTTTAATAGATACAGGAGAAGATATCTCAATATTAAAAAGATGTAGTTTAAATTCAGAAAGACAAATAGATACAACAGATAAAATTACAATTAGAGGGGTTACAGATGCAGAAATATATTCCATAGGTTCTGTTAAAGGACAGATAAGAATTGAAAATAAAGACATCGAGCAAAAATTTCAAATAGTAGATGACAATTTCCCAATCAATACAAATGGTATTCTGGGTTGGGTTGGATTTTTTGATAAAAAACAATTGTAAAATAGATTATGAAAACTTTACTTTATCTATTTTGATCGGAAATGATGAATTCATTCTCCCAATGTTAACACACAAGCCACAAAATAAAAATATTATTTTACCTGCAAGAACGCAAACATTTCATCCAACGAATATAAAAATGGAAGAGGACAGCATTGTTCTTAATCAAGAAATACAAAAAGAAGCATTCATCGCGAATTCAATTATTCCGGCAAAAGAAATGATTCCAACTTCAAAAATAAATATAATGACACGATCAAAATCGGCTAAAATAGCAATTGAAAATCGAAATAAAATCAAGAATACAGAATTAAGGATTAATGATTCACCTATATACAGGGTGTCCCACAGTCACCGCCCCAAACGAAAACCATGGATTCCTGAAGTCATTTTAAGTCGAAAAACTTATGAGGTAATTTTCTCGTGTTCGTCCCGTTTTCGAGTTATAACGGTTTTTATGATTTTTGCACTCTTTTTCGTTAACTGGCTTTATCTTTGCCAAACTACGTCCGATTCGTAAGATTTTTTCTATATCCAATCAAGAATTTATTACAGTTTTAGTGTGTCTCAGAACTTTTTTTTCTGCGGGCAACCGTTTCTCCGCAATTTTGCATCAAACCCAATTTTTTTCGTTTTTTAAGTTGTCTTAAGGAGAATTGTTGGCCCCATATGTGAGGAAGGACGATTCCGGAGACGGTACAATCATGAACTGTACGGAATCTACCTAGAAGCAGATATCGTGACAAAAATTAAGCTCGTTAGACTTCGGTCGGCAGGGCCCCTAGCTCGCATGAGCAAAGAGGAACCTGCTCGGAAAGTTCTTTGTGGTACATTCTATGGTAGACGACAGCGCGGTAGACCATGCTTGCGCTGGAGAGATGGCGTAGACCAGGACGCCCGAAGTCTTGGGGTGCGCAACTGGATGACGTCGACCGGGATAGGTGGAGAGACTTGTTGAAAGAGGCCAGGACCATAACCCGGTTGTGGAGCCGATGATGATGATGATGAAATTCTAACAAAAGGTGTGTGAAGGTTCGGCTGAGCCGACGATGAAGAGAGAGAAATGAAATAAGATACATAAATAGTGACCTATTACGGATTCGACTTGACCCATGGACAATACTTACGAAACCGTTTCCAAACATACTTACTTACTACATACTATTTTACTTACTCACTTAAATAACTGACTAGAAGTACGTTTTTGACAACTATAAATACATGACGTTACCTAGACCTACTTACCATATTTACGTACACTACCCATACTTACCTACTTACCTTATTTACGTACGCTACATATGACGTTACCTACTTACCTTATTTACATACGCTACGTATACTTTCCCTACTTATATACTTTACTTATACTTACCTTACTTACTGTTTTATAAATAAAAAAATACGTACGTACTTTACTCTACACTATAAAGATGAAAAGAATTTTGTAAACAGATTTTACTAGGAAGATAATGACCTAGGTTACGACTAGAGGTTCAAATCGGGGGCTATTTCCAATAGATATTTGGCCAAGGATCTAGTAATGGTTATATCTTCGATACAAGGGAGGGCAGGCCAGACCTTTGCCATCAACACCAGGCAATGTCTTTGTGGTCTCAGCAAACTGCTGTGTTGGTGAGACAGTGTTGAATTTTGGCGACTTTTTTTTTGTGAACAGAAATACAAAGAAAAAGTTTTTTTTTAGTTATAGATTAGATAGGTTTAGATTTAAGATTATATCCTTTCGATATAAATTTTTATTTTAGGGCTTAGTTATAGTTTAGCGTTAGGTTATTTTTACTTAAACTTTCCTTTTTTTTTGTTTAGCCGAGAAGTCAGCTTGAAGTCTCACCCTTTCACCAATGCAGTAGCATAGGTAACTAGATTTGGCAAGCATGCCACCGCACTTTTTCGACTCATGAAGAATTGATACAAAAGTACATAAATCATTGTGATACATGTAACGAATTCCAGAATATAAATGTTAAAGACTTTTTAAGACAAGAAAATATTGAAGTTCATTTTACTAAACCAAATAGCCACACCGGAAATTCCGATATAGAGAGATTGCATAACACCATTAGTGAGAAAATGCGAGTCCTCACTACAGAAAAATTAGAACTAACAATAAAGGAGGAAATATATAAATGTGTAGAATGGTATAATAATTCAGTACATATAGCAATTAAATTCAAACCAATAGATGTTTTAGAAGGAAGAGTAGATAAAGAAAAAGTAAGATTAAATATGATAAATATGAAAGACAAGGCTATCGATAAACTTAATAGGGATAGAGAAGAATATAACCAAGAAAGAGAAGAAGGGTTTGTTAAAAATTACAAAGCCCTCAGACATAAACAAGAAAACTTAAACTTGAAAATTTACATCCTTAAAATATAAAAAGACCGAATAAATTTTCAGATAAAATGGATACTACTAATATTCCTATTGATGACAACTGAACTGACGCAACGTTGACAATAGAAAAAATTGATACGCAAAGTGGATTTACGGAAATTATTGTAGGTAATGTTAACATAGTTAATAGATATGATGTTATTTTACACATCATAGACCCAACAGAAATTCTTAAAATTATTTCATGTTTAGAAGAAAATATTTCGGATATACAAGTCGAAGATGGAAAGGAAGTTTTAATAAATGAATTAGATTCACTAAAATATAAAATATACACTATTATTCCACATAATGATTTATAATTTTGACCAAGTTTATGTTTATGTTTGATTTGAGAACAATTGAAGTGTTGATTCTCATCGGCTTTGTTGGTCTTTTTGGTGATTAAATGAAAACAGTTTTCATCTGATTTTTCCCAACGTTTCGACGGTGATTGCCGTCTTCTTCAGGGGATGTCTTTATTCACAAAAATGATAAAAATGTTTATTTAATACATACGAATATTATATAAAGCGTACAAGTATGACTTACATTGATTTGAATATTACAAAAACATAAAAAAAAAACAATTAAAACAAATAAAACAAATAAAGCGCTTCCGATTTGAAGACTTGTGACTTGTCAACTGTTAAATGTAAACTGTTGAATTGTTTTTGTCTGAAAATAAGGAACAGTAAACGGCGGATATGTTTTGAGTGTCTTGTTTGCGGTTCATATTATTTTTGTTGTTTATTATGTGAAGTGTTTCTAATGTATAGCGTTTGGATGTATGTTTCTCCGTTGCAAGAATTTGGACTCCTTCAAAATCTGGTTGATGTCCTGTTTCGATGGTGTGGCATGCTAGTGCTGTCTTTTCCGGGTTTTTTTTGGCGAATGTCTGATTTATGGTTAGCCATTCTTTGTCGAAGGAGCTGTTTAGTTGTGCCAATGTAACAGAGATTGCATGGTTCGTCCGGTTTTCCTTTGCAGTTTATTTTGTAAACTACGTCTGAGCGGCGATCCTTGTCGGTTTTCGTCTTTAGGCATGTAAATAGAGATGCAACTGTCTGGTTTGACTTATATGCTAAGTTCACGTCAGGGTTGTTTTTGGCGACAACTTCTTTGAAATTTTCCGAGAGTTTGGGAACATACACAACACTTTTATAAACACCTTTCTTCTCTTCCAACTTATTTCCGGAAGAAACTTGATGTTTTTGACGAAGTATCAAGTTTCTTATGATTTCTGTCGGAAAGCTATTGTCAATGAGTATTTGTGTGACTTTTTTCTCATTGGCGGAGTGGTATTTTGGGTCACTCAACGCAAAGACTTTATTTATGAGATTGGATGCTGTGTTCATACGTATGTGTTTGGCTTGATTAGATCGGAAATTGACAAGTCTTCCAGATGCCGTATCCTTCTGATACCAGTCGAAAGATAGACGGTCGTTTTCCCGATAGATTTTAACGTCTAAGAATGCTATTGACTCACTTTCTTCCTTCTCTACGGTAAACTGGATCTTTTCGTTGAATTGGTTGAGGCATCGTAGCACATTATCAATTTCTTCTCTTTTAACAATCGCGAAAATATCATCAACGTATTTTGCTATAAACTTAGGTCTGTAGTTTAGTTTAAAACATTCTTCAAGCAAATAGTCTAAAAGCAAGTCAGCAATCGTCGGGGAAAGAGGATTTCCCATTGGCATACCATGTATTTGTTTGTACAAATTGTCTTTAAACTGTAAGTAGTTATTGTCCTTTATGCAAAAATTAAACAATTCGAGAAATTTGCTTTGGCTCAACCTTGTGTTTTCGCTTATAATTTCCCATTTCTTTTTAATAATGTTGACTGCAAGTTGAACAGGAACAAAGCCGATGAGAATCAACACTTCAATTGTTCTCAAATCAAATATTATTCCACATAGACACAAAAGAGGGCTTATTAATGCAATAGGGACAAAGTTTAAATGGTTATACGGTACTATGGATGACGATGACAGCAAAAACATTGAGAAACATTTAAAAGTCATCGATGAAAATAATCATAATTTAATAGCCCAAAGTAACAAACAAATGTTCATTAATGATAGTTTTAACCAAACCTTTTTTTTTTAAATATTATATCAGTTTAATAATATAAAAAGAGAAACAGTTAAATTCAACAATAAAATAATGTACTTAGAATCATTGTTAAAAATAGGAATTATAAAAGACAATGTTGAACATATCCAAAATAACATACTCGTAGCTTCTAGTAGAACAGGTATAATGGGAAATAATATTTTAAGTAAAGAAGAAATAATTAAATATGATATCACTCTTGAAAAGCTTAAGAATATAAAAATGGGAACTGCTTTATATGAAGAAGAATAAATAGTTTTTGTAATTAAAATTCCAAACGAAATAATAGAAACAAGAAAATATCTAGTAACATCCCTAACAAATATGCATTATGAAGAACTAATAATAAATGATGAAGAAATTGTAAAAATTAATGGAACTATTTACATATATGAAAGAAATGTCGATTTTAAAAATCTAAAGAACTCTAATTTATGTATATACAATAATATTTGTACCAAAACAAAGAAATCCCAAATGAAAATTGTTGAAATAGAAAATGATTTGCTATTGCTAAAGAATGTAAAAAATATAACTCTAACCAGTACTTGTGATGAAAGAATTACAAATCTAAATAGAAACTTTTTATTGAATTTTAAAAATTGTAAATTAAATATTCAAAATACAATATTCAGTAACAGAAAAGATATATTTGAACAGAGATTTATTATTCCTTACGAGGTAAATCTAAATCATACAACAGAATCACTTAACTTTGATGATATAGTAATGAAACAAATAGAAAATATCGAAAATATAAATGAATTGAAATTTAATCATAAGAATCACATCTTGTTAATTGTAATATTAATATTGTAATATTGTCAATCATAGCTATATTCCTTTATGTTTATATTAAAGTTCAAAAAATGAAAAATGAAAAAAAATGAAAAAAATGAAATTAAAGGAGGGAGAAGTTATGTCAAGCTCAGCAACACAAACGGAAGTTCCCACAACCGTCGTTAGCAATAAAGCAAAAAATATGATGACAACTCATAATCGAGTTCATTTGCCAATCGTCTGGCCTTAATTCCGAAAACCAATATTTTGCTGACTTTAACAAATGAATTCAAGTGTAGATTGCTTGACATAGCTTCGCCTTCACAAAATATAACAATGTAATTTCAGTTGGATACTAAACACTATTTAATAAAGTTTATTAATATTTTTTAAAAACGTTTTTGATTTGATAACGATCTTAAGTCGCGTGCTCCTACAACAACGCCCGTTAATCCCCAAATCTCCTACGCCCAAATGGCGGCAGCAAGGGTTAATACGGTATTACGCAATTTTTAGGTTAAGCGCGTGCTGCCGGAGAGGCCCTGAAGGATCCTTGCTGTGAATGTAAATTCACTGATTAGGACCGAACGTAGAGCAAACCTATTCCAATTGTTGAAAGATCAAAGTCCAGATGTGTTTATGGCTAGTGAAACTAAGCTAAGTCAGAAACATAAATTGACACATAATAATTACAATATCGTACGAAGAGATCGGGAGGCGTCGCAATCTTTGTACGAAAAGGCATCAAATATAAAGCCAACTGACTTTTTGACAGAGCTCGAAAAAAAACTTTTACAAGTACTACAACTGAACTCGGAAGAGAATTACTATCTCATGGCCGGTGATTTAAATGCCAAACATATAAATTGGGGAAATCAAGTACAAAATCCGAGAGGCAACTATCTATTCAATTGGATGGGTCAATACAGTATTGAATATATGGTCGATCTTCTACATAGCTACTGATAGACCATCATTTCCAAGGAGCGGTGCCTACCTGGATCTATTACTAAAGGACTCTAGACTGACAATTACTAACACTGTGGGTCAACGGACAGAAAACTGTCTACAAACGATAGAATATGACAGCGACCACTGTGGTCTCGCCGCAGTAATACAGTTGCCGAACGAGCTTGTAGAGTTGGAAGAGTTTGTACCTGCACATTCTTACAATTACAGTAAGTTACGCTGGCCACGCTTCACCAACGCCTTAGCAAGCGAAATTCGTGCCAGTAATATATCCCCACCAAAATAACAGAAATTTAACAAACAACGAGATTGGCCAATACTTAGAACAAATGGACGAAACAATCATACGAACTATGAACGGAACTATACCAAAATACGGAGAACGTAACGCAACCGACATGTATCCTAACGCGACTATTGATGCTCTACACAGACAAAAAAGTGGACTACTGACAAGACTAAAACGGTTGTACCGACGGTTTAATGACTCACACAATCTAAAGATTAGGACACTGAAGTCGTCAATTAAAAACATCAACCAATTTATCAAAGAAAATTATAGGTTGTCTATTAATTTGTACTTGAACAATAAAATTTGGGCCGTTAACTCTAGCGACCCGAGTATGTTTCCACAAATTAACAAGATATTTAGACGGAATGATCAAACCGAACTTCTATGTCTTAAGCTCCAGAAAACGACAGAAAAAAGAGACGTACTTCTGACAACAGGTATAGATCCAGATGACGCGGTCTTGGACGATGACCTCTTTATTGGCGAGGATCCGCTGGAAAAAGTGGAGGCTGTGGGGGCTGATTTTCAGCAAGTGTACAAGGTGAATGCAAGCATCAACCCCAACCACGACCTGGAAAACAGAGCTTTACTCCATCACTTCTATCTTCGTAACGAAATGACGCAATGGCGATCAGTGAACGTAGGTTTTACCGGGTTTAATTAAGGAAACTTGGTGAATGCCATCATCGCCGAGCAAAATGGGAGCAGTTCCCTGTTAGTTACGATAATGGAGCTCCAGCTCATCTTCGATTCATTAAAGAGGAAAAAGTCAGCAGGAGTCGATGGTATATCCAATATTATATTACGACATCTACCTCAGGAAGCAGTTGAAATTTATGCCACACTGTTTAACAACGCACTGAATAATGCATATTATCCAGGCGGTCGGTGGAAGGAGCCTTTGCCCTGACGAAACGGTTGTTTTACTGCTTCCGGCTTGACAGCAGAGTGAAGGTGATTTGCTACATGGCCCTCATCCGGCCGACGTTGCCCCATCTCAAATGGAAAAGATTCGGGTGTTTGAGAGGCAGTGTCTTAGACGTTGCCTTGGATTACACAGAACACCAGAGTCGGAGTACAAACATTACTATTCCAACAGGACTCTACAACGCAGGCAACATTAACAAAATAGATAATTTTTTGATAAAGCTGATTCGGAGTCACATTGCGAGAGCGCTGACCTCAGCTAATAACTTATTCTTTGGGGCTTACTACCCCAACAATGAATACTTCGAGAGTGTGCGCTTAAGTAGCCATATTGCACCTAATGTATTCCTCTATTTAGATAGTCGAGGGCTGATCCAAGATAGAGGCGGTTCCGCTAATCTACCACGTCGGCCGTAGTACTGTGGATAGGTGGCTCCTTTATAGTCGAGACGTTCTCGCACAAGACGGAGCAGAGTGCCTTCGGTTTAGTAGGACTGTGTCGATCGGGACCGGAGGGACAGGGTGAGACAGGAGAACCAGTTCTGGTGGTTGTTTAATGATAGCGACAGTTGACAAGTTGTCTTGGCCGACTTAGATAGTTTTAAGTGTAATTTTTAGATAGGAGACAGTCAGGGTGGAAAAAAAAAGTAGTACATGTTTCAATGTGCATACAAAAAATCACTGCTCCTGTGGCTGTTGTAGTTTTTAAGTAGTTTTAGTTAATTTTAAGTCTTAGGTAGTTTTAATTAGTTTTACTTTAGTTTGTAGGTTTTATATAAAAAATTTAAAAAAGTTACAGAATCCGAGTTTTTTTTTTAATTTTCTCGAGAAAAAAAAAAATAGATATAGTGTGAATTAAAAATAGTTTTTTAGGCCGCATATGGCCAGTAAGTTAGTTTTAAGTTATTGGATAACTAGGCTAGTTTTTATGATTTTTTGTCTAGATTTAAGATAGATAGATTAATGAAAATAAAAATGAATTAAAAAAAAAAAAAAACATCGCTTCCCATCGATCATTGAAATCAAGCATCATTGTGCGCGGTTAGTACTTGGATAGTGGACCGTTCAAATACCAACCGTGTGCTGTTGACATGTGTTTCTTCTGTTGTTCTTTCTCGCCCCCGACGGGTTTCACCTTGTCGTGGTGGGGGGCTTACGTCTATTCTCTCGCTGCTCGTTCAGCTAAGAAATTTATACAACTAGGAAAACCCAAGGGAGTAGTAGGGTCAAGACGGGTGTGTGTTGGTAAAATCTCCGGCTACTTACGTTGCTGGAGACTTTTAAGGTATTCTCCAGGTTTTGAAGGGTCTACTAGGGAGGTCTAGGGTGAAATTGTGAAGTCTTTGGTTGCTCGTGTTCGGCCTCTGGAGGGATTGACTGTTGGAAGTGTATTGCTACTGAACCACACATTGGACCATGGCAGCAAGCGTAAGTCCAAGATTATGATTGTGGTGGCATACCTGTCCGAGTGCAGCTTGCGTAATTCCCACAATCATAATGGGTGGCGGGGAGCATAAGGCCAAGGTTGCTCGGTGGTGGTGCAAGTGGTTAATGCATGGATGATGGTCTTGACTTTCGGGGCTCGTTCACTTGTGGCTGGAGACTTTTTGATGGATCTTGGTTGGTAGGGGGAGTGGGATTGGTGAAGTCTTCGGCTGGGCAAGTAGCTGGAGATTTTTAAGGTCTTACTCGTGGTAGCAGTGAAATTAGTAACTGCTTATGTGGTTGGAGATTTTGAAAGTCTTACGAAGCGAGCAGTGAAGTTAGTAACGGTAAACCGGCTACTTTTGTGGCTGGGGATTTCGAAAGTTTCACTGGAAAGGTTGATTAAGGTTGGATAAGGTTGATCTTGTTTGGTAGGGGTAAGATTAGTAAAGTCTCCGGCTACTTAGGTGGTTGGAGATTTTTAAAGTCTTACTTAAGGTTCAATAAGGGTTTCTTATTTGTTCCTATTAATAGTAGCAAATAATAGGGGGATCGTCGTCCTCGTTCTTTAGAACAAAGACTAGGAGTGTCGTTCTTAGCTTGCCGTAAGGTGAGCAAAAAATAGGAGCGTTTTTCCTTGTTGACCGTAAGGTAAACTAAAGACAGGAGCGTCTTTCCTTGTTTACCGTAAGGTAAACTAAAGATAGGAGGGTCTTTCCTTGTTTACCGTAAGGTAAACTAAAGACAGGAGCGTCTTTCCTTGTTTACCGTAAAGTAAACTAAAGACAGGAGCGTCTTTCCTTGATTATCGTAAGGTAAACCAAAGACAGGAGCGTCTTTCCTTGTTTGCCGTAAGGTAAGCAAAAGACTAGGATGCACATTGAGTCGTTAGTTTCTACCCCGGCCGACTTTTTGGTGTGTATCCTAAGGGTTGACAGGCCCAGGGTTTTGCAGGAGCCCATCTGGAAGTGACGGGTTCAGATCTGGAAATTCCGAAGCTGAGTAAGAACTTGGACTATGTCCGGGTTCCGTTCGCCTAGGAAGCTCCATGAAATGACGAAGTTGTGAAGCTCCACCGGAAGCTATATTCTGGTACCATGCGAGATAGTGCCCATTTGAGTCGGAGGTTGAGTTTTACCCTCGGCTCGAACCCTATGTATGAGGTAGGCCTCCTAGTGGGAGCATCATGGTGGCTTGGTTTACTCCAAATGCGGAAACACACGGTTTTCAAGATTCTTTTCTTGAATTCAAGAGGTGTTAGATAGACCTCGCCTCCAAAGCAAGAGGTGTGCATATGCTGCGACATATCACAACTTTGCGACCGAGATAGCTTGCTATGTCGGGGTTAATGGTCAGGACTAAATCTGACTCTGATGGTGGTAGGCCACCCGTGGGGTAGAGCCATAACAGGCAGGTAACCACGTAAAACCCAAAGACGATCTTGTTGTTCTTTCTTTCTGTGTGTCTCTCTCTGTTGTATTGTCTTAAGCCGATGGCCACAGGTTCCAGTGCTTTTCAGTGTCTCTACTTCGTAGATTTATCTACGGAGTAGTGTAAGATGTAATGTAATGTAATATATTCCAAACTTCGGTAAAGCGAATTTTGGTGCAATGAATGATTATTTTTTCTCCTTTAATTGGGATTCTATGACAAATCTATTTATTGATGGCTTTTCTCTATTCATAACTGTGCTGGAATACTGTAGTACAGTTTGGAATTGTTTTTATAAAAACTAATCTAATAGAACTGAAAAAGTTCCAAAGAATCTTACTAGATATTTGATCTTCAAATGGCGTTTGTACATGCCAACTTACGACACTTAAAACTTTGCAAAATCGGCGCAATTGCTTTTCTGTAATGTTCATTAGAGACTTTTTCATCGTATCACATAAAATGTCTTCAGTTACTAAATTTTGTAAACTTACGCTTTCCTTAAAGAGATTTTCGCGAATAAAATTTATCTCTAGAATAATTTCATCGTACAAATTATGGCCTAAACGAACGAACCTAAACGAACGTTGAGATTATACTTTTCGCATATAATAAAATTTATCACTAGAATAATTTCATCGTACAAATTATGGCCTAAACGAACCAATTTCACGTTGAGATTATACTTTTCGCATACAAGCCAATATGTCTAGTTACTTCCCTGCCTAATAACACACAAAAAACAACAATTCAACAAATTACATGTACTCTGCTACTACTATTTGCTTGATTCCACACCGGATACATACTCATTGCTTACCAACCCATATTTACAATAGTCCTCAAATACTATCAACCACCGTCACCTTGGTTGTGCTCTTTTCCATTTCCTTGTGGCAAATTGGTGAACTAAAAACGGTTAGTAAAATATGGTAACGACTTTTGTACAAAAAGACTTACATAAAATGTGTTATTTTGCAATAATAAGTTACTTTTTGATTAATTTTCGCTCTGGTGAAGGCATAGTTGATATGAATAGTTTAGGTGGATTTTATTGGTGCATGTAATGGCTGAATTTCATGCAGATGAATTGGCTTAAGGCGATATTTTTTATAATATAATTTTTTTTCTGCCACAGTCAAGAATTTGAGCACAATTGGAGCTGTGTTAGCCTTACTCTTTGTTGGGATGCGTTAGACATCAATGTAGACTACAGGAGTGTACTCTATTAATGAGAATTAGTGCTTCTTGGGACACATATTTTAATTAGACATGAGTTCTGGCCTTGCTTTTTCGCACCGCACATAGGAGTTTTTACATAAAAAACCTGGCCAAAATTATTTTTCATAACATTTGTCACTATTTCTGTTTAAAATTAGTATTTATTCAATAAAACACAGTTTCTAATTGTTTTTAATTAATTTTAGTATATATTTTTGAAAAAAAAAAGAAAATTAAAACGATACCTATAATCTGAAAGTTTTAAATATGAATATATTTGTTTAATGTATTTTTATTTTTATTGTCTGAAAAACGCTCACCTTAAGTGTTTGTTCCTGGCTTGCGCTGCTTCTTCCGATAGCTGACCAATTGGAAGAAGGGCATTTTCTATGATAATAGACCCGTGCATTAAAATTTTGTGCATGGTCGGAGTCATAGGATGCCATTATTAGAACACGGATTTAGTCTGGCCTTATCAATTGCTTAAAAAAAATCTAATTTGCCACTTTCTTACTGGAAGTTTGTAAGCTACATTCAACAGACTCTCAAAAAGTCTGATTTTTGCATGTAGTATTGATAAACCAAATTTAATGGAGTTTTCATTAATTTCGCTTATCGATGTATTTAATTTGTTAAAGTCTTTTGATGTTGACCCGCAAAAATAGAATTTCTGTGTTGATTTAGTTTCAGTGATTGCATTGCATATTTTTACATCGAATAAGTTAAAAAGCAATGTATGCTTCACTTATGTGGTCAAACTTATTGCAGTCTTATTAAGTTAATCTATTTTGACTGGGTGTAGCTGATTTCGTTTGCTGGCCGGCAAAATCGTGAAGAAGATGGAGTTGGGTTTTGCCAGATGATTTTTGAAACACTAACCAACCGCAACGGAACAAGTGAACTTTGAAATATAAACGCATCTGACTGAGAGCTGTTTTCAAATGTTTGTTTGTATTGCGTTTGCTGGGATCCGTCACAACCCCATTTGGTAACAAGTTCAAGAGATTGATATTCCTTTTCATTAAGACTACTTACAACTTCCTGCATTAACTTGAGTAGTCTAATTGCAGTGTGATCCAACAAATCCTGCAGATTTATTTCAGCTGATGTTTCTATTTATAGTAACCGATTCTTCTATTGGATATAAATCCTTTTTAGCTTTTTGAATTATACTGTAAAAGGAAAAAAAAAAAACTTATTCGTTGCGGCTACAATTTCATATTTTTTTCGGGATAGTCCGGCTTCAATGAACATAGAAAGAGCTTTTAGTATGGACAATTTTTTTTCTTTATCTGTGAGGCTGTTAAAATATGCTTCTTTGTACTTTTGCGCTCTTTCCGGAGATTTAAGGATTTCTGTGAAGACTTTTGAAGTAACAGTCTTCCCAGTTTCTCTTAACTTCATTTAAGTTGCAAAAGTTAGTTCCTCAGTTTTAAGTTCTTCGCGGATATTTTCTGTTTTCTTCTTTTGGTCCTTTCACTCAATTCTTTAAATGACGTTTAAGGTCGCCCTGCTGATCTGACAATCATAATTGGAAGTGTAAAAGTTCCTTCAAGCCAACCTTTATTGCTCTATAAAAACCAATTTTTTCTTCTACTAGAGGCTAACCATCTTTGTTTCTTTAAATAGTTTAATTTTTGGTTTATAGCAACCTCTCCACTTTCTTCCATTTTCTTAAAGATATAGTTTTTAGTCATAACTCTCGAACCAGATGATCTAAAAAATGCTATCTGTTAAAAAATCAACTAAAATGCTTACTTTTACACACACAAAATAATCACGACATGAACACGATAAAAATTTGTAACTTGACTTTTTGCCTTGCTTTTCGCTTCCAATTCAGTAACATTGAAACATAGTAACATTGCAATAACTAATCATTAAAACCGTTGTATGGCGTATGAGTGTTTTTTTTTCACACGATATCGAAAAACTAAAATCTTCATACAATTTCGGATAGCAGTTAGTAGCAGCCAAATCTTTTTGTATTACAAAGACAAATATTTCATCTAACTTACATATTAAGTGGAAACCATTACAGAATAACACGGTTTACTATATTAAAAAGATTAAAACTTAAAAAAATTCAAAGAAATACGACATCTATTTGCTGTAATGCGTTTGAACCCGAATTCAAACAAAATCAACAGCACAAGATTCCCAAAAATGTATTTTAATTGTGTATAAATGTATATTTAGGTTCCGCTATAGCAAACTTTTACTTCTTGATTTTACTTTTTAGAAAATTGAATTTTAGGCAGCTTTTAGGTGCAAATACTCCTATGTGCACTGTTAGCGCTTCGAGTGATCACATTATTTTCAAAGTCTGCTATTTGCCGGAGTATCCGATCGATCATCGAATTTTTTTTTCAGTACTATAAAGATTCTTAAATGAAGAAGAAACAGTTTCTTGAAAGTCTTTCATGGTTTTCGATGGATGATTAAGCCCTGTAGTACTACGTGTCTATTAACAGGCAGATATTTTATGAATGAAGCATTTCATTTTTAACAATGCAATAAGTTATCGCCTGATTTAAGGAACATGGGCCGGGCCGTAGCTAGAGTTGAATTTAAGGTAGGGCATCGGTGATAACATGTAGGGCGGAAGTAAAAGCTTTACTTGATAAGAAATATGATCTGATCTGTTAACTGTCGGGAGGGGAGGCTAGATAAGTGCTAAACATTCATTTATATAGTGGTTTATATTATTATTTCTCTTTACATATTATATTTAGTTATTTATTTATTTGAATCAAGCTAATTAATATCTAGCGTACAAAAATATTACTTAGAATTAAGAGTTTATAAATTATACAATATTATAGAATATTTTTTTAAAACCATTATTTGATACATCACAAAAATTTATTAATAAATTATGATTGACGTTATACAAATTAAACATGTTATTCAATGGTGAATTCTGCTCATAGTTGGTACGATAGTGTTTTATGTAAATTGGGTCACGAAAACCTCTTAGTTTTCTATTTGGAACATTAAAATTAACACGACACAAAAGGTTTAAAGCATCGATATTACCATCAATAAGATTAACAATAAAAACAAAACATAAATAAAAACGTCTGCGCTCCAGACTGGGTAAATCTATGAGTTTTAAACGGCTGCTATATGAAGGAAGATTCAATGGATTCTGTCAGCCTAAGCCTCTAAGAGCAAATTTTAGGAATCTTTTTTGAATTTGTTCAATTCTTATTTTGTGACAACTGTAGTAGGGGGTACATACCTGGCAAGCATACTCTATAATGGGTCTGACAAATGTGGTAAATAGTTGTTTGATAACATAAGGATCAGAAAACTGACGTGATTCCCTTTTAATCCAACCTAATATTGAATTGGCTTTATTACATGCCATATTGATATGCTGTGTGAATTCGAGTTTCTTATCGAACAATACACCAAGGATAGATACATCATTTACATTTAATAGATTTACGCTATTGAAACTATAGTCAAAAGATAAAACGGACAATTTTCTTGTAAAATTTATAATCTTACACTTATCGATATTTAACAACAAATAATTACGTGCACACCAATTATAGAAAGCTTTTAGATCAATTTGAAGCTTCTCACAGTCAAGATTGCTAGAAATAGTTTTAAATATGTTAACATCGTCTGCATACATAAGACAATTAGAGTACTTTAAAACTGAAGGAAGAACATTTACGAACAATATAAAAAGAACTGGACCCAAATGGCTACCCTGGGGAACACCAGAATTTACGACAAAACTATTTGAATGGTAGCCGTTAAAATTGACTGAATAGGATCTGTCAAGTAAATAAGATTTTAGCCAAGCAATGAATTTTACGCTGAACCCCAGCCTACTCATTTTATTAAGCAAAATTCTATGCGACAGTTTGTCAAATGCCTTACTAAAATCTGTAAGAACACAATCCGACTGTTTTTTGTTTTTAAAGGAATCGACACAAAACTCCGTTAACTCCATGAGTAGGGTGACAGTCGAGCGGCCCTTTGAGAAACCATGTTGGTTATGAACAATAAATGATTTTGTGTAAAAGCTTACAGGCGAATCTATAAACAAATCTTAAAGGTTACTTAGCTTTAAAATACCTCTAAACAGCTCTTAAGTATGAAATCGGTATCTATAATCAATTTTCACATTTAAGTAACGTTACTTAAAGGCCTCTTAACTTAAACGCCATCAACCGCGTTTAAGGATCACTTAGAGGCATTTTAAAATGTATTTTGACATATCAATTGTCATCTTTGAATTGTATTGTTTGTTGTGATATTTTAGAATTAGAAAATGCAAATAATTAAGAAACCGAAAATTTGTATTGATTCAAGAACGTGTACGCGCAAAGAAATTTAATTTCGTCAACGCTTTCCGCTTAGCCTTTGAAGTGTTTGTATCGACACTAACTTTATTCCTCGTTGTTGGAAGAGAATCTGTGCATAAAATAATTTGTTTTGAAGTGTTGTGTATTATTGCGAATTCTAAAATAAAAAAGTTTTCTTGTCGGAAGCATTCCAATTTTCAGATCTTTTTCTTTTGTTTGTGGCGGTGGGTGTGGGTTTGTGTTCCATGGCCTATTTTTTTCTTTCTATTTCACAAATAAAAAAATGTGTTCCCAATATTTACTGATTGAAGGTGGCACAAAACAGCTGTGTTGTATAAAATGAAGCAGAATTTGTTTTTTTTTGTACTAGATTTTCACATTCTTTTACGTTACGTGACATAACCATCGTTTAGTTAAGTACCAATGAAAAATCGATTATAGATACGAATTGAAATTTCGTCATTTAAAGCCAAATTAAATATTTAAGTATGCTTAACTAAATAACCTCTAAGATGCAGTTTAAGAAAATCTTATAGATACGGCTGTTAATGTTTTGCAAACAATTGCTTCAAAAAGTTTGGGAATAGCCGACAGTTTAGCTATTGGACGGTAATTAATAATTTGATCCTTTTTACCTTTTTTATGTAGAGGAATTATAAAAGATTGTTTCCATACATGAGGAAACTTACAAGTAGACAATGAACAGTTAAAAAGAACAGAAAGTGGCATCGACAAGTTATTGACACATTTTTTCAGAACTGAAGCTGGTACCCCATCAGGACCAGATGCGTCATTATCTTCTAAATTAGCTATAAATTTCATAATATCGTCAATAGTTATATGAAAATTTATATTAGTCAAGTGAGAATATGATTTCAAATGACCAAATAATTGATCATTTTCGTCAAGATTATCACAGTTCGAAAAGTTATCACAGTTAGAAGAATCACAGATGTATGCACTTTGAAAAAAGTCTGAGAATAGTTGTGTTATGATACGTGGGTCGTGGTCTGAGATATTGTTATGCATAAGAACGGATGGATATGTACTAGATTTTCGTTTGCTGTTAATAAAGTTCCAAAAGGATTTAGGATCCATTTTTAAATTACTTTGAACCTTTTGTATGTAAAAAAGATACTTAATACTTGATTCTCTGTTGAAAATATTTCTGGCCTCACAATAAATATTAAAATCGGTAACTAGTCCAGTTTGTTTGTATTTAAACCATAGTTTATTTCTACGGTTTTTTAATTTTCGCAGTTCACTATCATACCAGCTAGGAGCAAGCGATTTTGATTTAATAGATATTAGAGGAACAGATGCTAAAAAACAATCAAATATTTTGTCATAAAATTTTAAAACCATTGAATTAATATCTGAACAAGAGCAAAGGCATGACCAGTCAATTAAAGATAGCAAGTTATTTAATTTAGTATAATCAGTTTTTTTTAAGTTAAATTTAAAAACATTGTCAGGATCTTGATTATTCATTTCAAAGTTTTGAATAAATATGGTAAGTGCTGGGTGATGAGAGTCTTCGTTCACTAGAGGATCAGTTGATCTGTCAAGTGAAATACCGGCATCAATTGTTGTGTAAATTAAGTCGAGGATCTTGGCGTTCGAGTTTTTGATGTCGTTTATTTGGTGAAGACCAAGTGACGTTAGACTGTCAAGAGTTATATCTACATAGATAACAATACAAAGTGTTTTTTATTAAAATAACTGAATTCTTTCTTTCGCCATATATTAAAAATATGAAGGACTTCATACAGATCAATTGACTTGGTTCTTTTCTTTTCAAAGGCCAGAAATGCCTGCCTTTCTTTCATGCCTCATTGATAGCCTCTGAGGCTTATTGACTGCAGTCAAAGTCGAAATCGTAGATTCATCCAGCAGTGCTACATCCTATGGACGCAATAGATGCAAAAAGTTTATATGTATCTTTGACATTTCTCGCTGGTACAAAACATCAATTGGAGGGCTCACAGCTGTACCGAACCAAGTCATTTTAAAGAAATCCAAAACTAACCCCAGGATTTCCGCAAAATTGACCTCTATTTAGAGCTGTAATGAACTACATAGTTCATTTAGAGCTACATAGTTCTATTTAGAGCTGTAATGAACTATACATAGTTCATTACAGCTCTAAATAGAGGTCAATTTTGCGAAAATTTTGACGTTGGTTTTGGATTTTTTTAAAATGACTTGGTTCGGTACAGTTGTGAGCCCTCCAATTGTGTTCTCCTTTTTATTCTTGAGGTGACTTAAAAATCTCTTTCCTTGATGGAATTGTAAGACCAAATTTAACGCATTGCATTTTTGCAACAAAAATGACTTAGACCCGTTTGCTTAATCGAAAATTAAAGTTTTATAAGTTTAATCTTCATTAAAAACTTTTTTGAGACAAGCGTTGAAGTTGAAAATAAATACTTATGCTTCTGTTCAGCAAATGGGTCTTACGATTTATGTTATGACAAATTAAAAAGTATGTATTTATTTATTGTCATATAAAGAGGAGCAATAAAAAAGGTTTGATTTTCTTGCAGTAACTTATGGCCAGTTGCACTAAATTGCAATCAAAGTACCTTGGTGAAACTGTACATTTTACAAATAGTTTTGTTTTCTCACACTTACTTAAGCTTTTCATCGGTACCATTTTGTCTACATCCAACTCATCTATACTCGCTACTGAATTTAGTAGATCGTCGTTGTCCGAAAATCTCGTTTGTAATTAAGCAATTAGTGTGTCCAACGTTCGAAATACTCAGACTTAAATGGTTCTATATTTTGTTTCGCATAGGAACAGGAAGGCCATATACCAAGTAGCCATCCATCCGATTTGGTTTGTCTATTTTGGGTATGAGTCGTAGTTTTAGAATCGCCGATTGTCATAGACTTTGCTTCTTCCAAAATGTGATGATACATTTCTGATATAAGTTTCCTTATTTTATTTTGGGTGAGCTTAGCGGTTGTTATCGCGTCTTTCAATCCTTCGCTTCGTGATTGTAAAGCTGCGTCTGCAGGCTGGAGCATGGATAATATTTTTTTGGCCACAATCAAGGCCATTTGGAATTCAAAATTAAGCATCACTTTTTTAATGTCCACACTCTTGGTGACGCCATCACCCTTAAATCTGTTATTTCTAATTTCATCCAAAGTCGTCAAAATCAATGAATAATTATCATGTACAAGTTTTGTTACGGCCAAGTGTCCTGACCAACTCTGTTCTAGGAGCCGGTAAATCCTTTTTCCACTATACAAGGCGGCTATTTTTCCATGCTGAAAAAATTCATGTAACATGATGCATGAATCAAAAAATAAACGAATGAAAGACATTTCCGAGATAACCCTAATGATTACCAAATGCAAGCGATGGTTAAAGCAGTGGACGTAAGGGATTTTTCGGCCCAACTCCCAAAACTTTCCTACTCATTACACTTGCGCCAACATAGCATTGGCTTAGCATACAAGAGTGGTCAACGTTATTTAATGTTAATTCCGTAAAATTGGCTGCATCAAGATTTTCAGTAGTAGTAACTGTCAGCAACGACTCATTGACAATTTCATCTTTAACGTAGCGTATTGCTATTGCAATATTTTCGCCATTATTTTTCTTCCATTATAGTAAACCAGTTTAGGTCGGATTTATTAATATTTTCAAAAATGGAACTTCGTACTGGTATAATCATATATTTTTTTTATTTGAATACAATAGCTTACAGTTGACAAAAAGTATAATAAAAATTATAATATCTCTTTTCAACCTATAACAACTACAAAATTACGAAATACTTTAATAATTATTTAAGAAAACGAAATTAAATTTTAAAAATTAATATTCATTTAAATATTTTATAAAATTCATTATGAAAACAATAGAAAAATTCGAAAAGGGAACAAAACCAAAGCCATTTAAGAAGGGTATATAATAATATGTTATTGATTAAAATTATGTCAATTCAAAATTGAGAGGAAAGAAAAACCACATTCAAGAACAATTCTTAATATAATCTTCTTTGGATTAATGCGTTGAAAACACAAAACGTCGAATGATTTAAACATCTTATTGTGAAGTCTTTAAATTCTGACAATCGGTGATTTTAAATTTAGGAGCGTTTGACAAAATGGAATTTGGAAGGTTGCTTGAATTATTTTATTTTGAATTCAGGTTAATGGTATGCTGCATTTTGTGTATATGAGTAAGAGACTCTTTCAAATTTGGATCTTTCATGCAGGTGTATTCAAACAAATTTTGAAATAATACTTGTTCTTTTTCCTCCTTCAAAATATAATTTCCACGCAAAGCTAATTCGTTGACAAATTGTATAACCTTAATAATAGATTTAACGTAGTACCTATGACTCTCTAAAGCTTTTGGATGTATCAACGTTTCAACGCTGCTAGTTGTAGAGACTCTATTTAATTTGTCCTGCCACCTCGCCATAGCTCGGATATGTGAAATGGATTTTTCTTGTTTTCGAAAACCAGTTTTTGAATTAGTGGCATTACGATACGATAGTTGATTTTTTAAGGTAGGGCATTAGAGGTTTTAAGGTAGGTCATTGCCCTTTAATGCCCTCCCCTAGCTACGACCATGAACATGGGTCCAGGGATCCGTTTTAAAAACGAATCTTTTGCTCCTTTTTATGGTTGATCTCTTGTATGAAACTTCTAATCAGTTTCACTATTTTACCGATGACTCTACTGTCAGATTTTCTTAGTCGTTAATCTCTTTTGGAAGTGTTAAATCAGTTATACAAAGTTGTATGGAGTTTAATGATTCGGAAACTTAATGTAGCTTACTGTCGTTGAAGCATAATGTACCTTACTTACCCATTATGCCATTTTCCTTGAATGGCACTTGCATCAAACAGTCTAAAAAAGCTCTCAGTACTATTTCTGTTTGTCAACGACGATCTTCGTTGAAATGGAAACTTTCTCCAGAGCACCAAAAACGCTGGCTACAATTTATGAGACTTTTATACGCCCAAAGCTCAAGTACAACTCATATCTTTATGCAAGTGTAGACCAAACTTCTTATCATTTATTGGATAGAATCCAGAATAGGGCGTTAAGACTGGTAGGAAACAGAACTGTCAGGGAATCATTCCCATACCTGAAGAACTTCGGCATGTTTCATGTCTTTCCTTGTTTTATTCCAACCAATAACCAATAACCAAATAGAAATGAAAATATTTTTGAACAAAAGGAGATATAATTTATTCCAAATATTCAACAGACAAACAGTTATGGCATGTATACAAGAAAAATAGGTAAGGCCTCGATATTATTCAATTGATATATTATATTATTTTGTTGGCCCAGACGAAATACCCTCAGAGTTTTGGAAAAAGATGGGAGACATCGGGTTTAGATGGCTCATGATTCTTGTCTCCAAACTTATACGAGGTGATCGCATGCCTAATCAATGGAGGGAAAGTTACCTTCTTCCAATTTATAAAGGAAAGGGTGATACTCGAAGCTGTGATAATTACCGTTCGATTAAGCTGATGTCACATACCATGAAGATCGTTGAGCGAGTCTTGGGTAGCCGACTGCGAAAAATAATTAGGCTATCTGATGACCAGTGCGGGTTTGTCGGGGGTAAGTCAACCACGGATGCAATCCAGAGTATAAGAATAATTATGGAAAAACATCGGGATTCTTTGGAGGATTTGCATGTCGTATTGGTTGATTTTGAAAAATCATTCGATCGGCAACCACGAGATCTAATATGGGTGGCCCTCAGGCAACGAGGAGTTCCAGAAACCTATGTGCGGATAATTATGGACATGTATGATGGAGCAGTTACTAAAGTAAGATGCGCAGCTGGAGTCACCGAAGAATTCGAAATCACAGTAGGTGTACACCAGGGAAGTGTCTTGAGTCCCCTGCTCTTTATTACAGTTCTTGATTACCTGCTTGAAGGCAAAGTGACGGATCCAAAAGTGCATCAGTTATTCTTTGCTGACGATGGAGCCATCATAAGTGAAGACCCGATATCCCTACAACGAGCACTTGACGTATGGGTGGATGTTCTAGAAGGAAGTGGGTACCGCATAAGCGCGAAAAAGACAGAATACCTATGCTGCCCATTTTCTGATCCACACAGGCCTATTCCAGACATTTATTTGAATGGAGTAGTGCTTCCCAAGTGTGAAAAGTTTAAATATCTGGGGTCTATGATAAATAACGAAGCTACTTGTGATGACGATATCAATCATCGCGTAAGCGTAGGGTGGATGAAGTGGCGGGAAAATTCTGCTATCTTCTGTGACCGAAAAATGCCCCCTAAGCTGAAAGGAAAGCTCTACACTTCAGTTGTGCGTCCAGCACTCACATACGGTTCACAATGTTGGACAATGTACAAAAAGTATGAGAGTAAGCTAACGGCAGCTGAGATGAAGATGCTTCGTATGACAGCAGGAGTTACAAAGCTTGATCGAATTAGAAGTACGAAGATCCGAGGAAGCCTTCATGTTAAGAATACCATTTCCCAAAAAATTGAACACGACCGACTCAGTTGGTATTGCCATGTTCAAAGGAGAGATCCTGAGAACCCCGTCAAAAAGGCAATATCATACAACGTTCCAATTCGGAATAAAAAGAAAGGTAGGCCTAAACACTCCTGGTACAAACAAATGCAAAAACACCAGCATTCAGTTGGCCTCAGAAATGGAACAATACAAAACCGGGAGGCTTGCCGCCGATTTCTGAGGTCAACCCGGCGAACCCCACAGGCGGATCACTAGTGTGAAGCAGATACGTGGGAGAGTTATGATCCCCTCGACATCGAGATCATAACAGCGCCGAAGAAAAGGAAGAAGAAGAAGATATATTATATTATTTTATTGATGGTGATAGAAAACATGAACTGATGAAATCATGAAATTTGTTCACTAAGAATGAAGTTAAGTTTCCTACTGGATCATTTATTATACTCAACTATACCTACTCTATCATGGCCTTGTATCCCTACACAAGGTAAAGAGATACTCTTTTAAGATATTTGATGGTTGGTTTTGTTGATAACTAAATATAAAAGGAAACATTCACTGTCTTTGATTTAACATTTTTTATTCTTAACTTATTTGTTCAATGGCGTTTTTAAAGTAAATGTATTGCAATATAAAATAACTTATACTTTAAAATAAACATACTCTTCATATTTATACACTATTAAGTCCAGTCAGCAGAGGTTTTTTGGAAAAATATATTGATCAAATTATATGATGGGAATTGGTAGCTGGGTTTTTCCCGAGTAGGTATTTCAATAAAATAGTGAAATTGTAGGTAGTGTACTTCACCTGGAATTTTGAAAAACGCGTTTACACAATATCTTTTAAAAAGCCTATCGTACAAACAATTTTGAAATTTTTTTTATAGAAAATTTAAATTTATTTTTGTTTTTATATACATATGTATATTCAATTTTTTCTTCTAGATATCATGAAAAGTAAGAAAGGTGAAAAGTATTCCTTTTCAAGTTTTTAACCTGAAATCTCTAACCTAAGTCGAGGTACTGAGATGGGTAAATGTATAAGAACTAGAGAAAGAGACTCTATGTGAAATTCTTCAGTATCAGGTTTACCAGGCATTCCAAGAGCTGGCATGATTAAAAATTATAGTTTTGAGAAAAAGTAGAAAGAGTGGGTAGGCGAAATAGTGAACTCTCTCTGAATGAAAATGCTATAAAATGATATACTGATGGATCGAGAATCTCAAGTGACAGGTGCAAGAACTTTTGCGCCCAGAACCAAACTTTTTGATGGGCAATTCACAAGCATTTTTTATTGGAAATAAAGAAGCAGAATCTTTGGAGTATAAGCAGGGCCATATATTAGGTAGATGTCGTGCTATCGTGCATCAGAGACAAAAGTATCTGACGAGATATATCACGAGATAGAAGGGAGTGAAATACAATCTCTGAAAATACATCATATACTTAAGTTCCTCAAAAAGGAAGTCTAGAGGATAAGCTTCATATGAGCAATCTTATTAGCTGTAGACAGGGGCACAATAGATCTAAAGGTTGCATTGCACCCCAAATTATTGATCCACTCATAACCTAAGTCAGTAACAACCACTAAAAAAAATATGAGCGCACCCACTCATAAAGTGTAAATCATCCAAAACAGTTACATAAATAACATAAATTTTAATTTTCATATTCAAGAGATTATCAAAAATTTCTGGTACGATAAATCGTTTTCGGGATTTTGTTTAAAACGCGTTCCTCAAAATGACGACTGAATCAAAGCACTTTCAGTCGCGTCATAATTTTTGAATATTCAGCGATAACACACCTACCATTTCCAGTCATAAAATTTGTTGAGCATATTTTTGCATTATGAAAAATAATTTTCGACTTCATTGTCTGGTCTTATCGAAATATGATTTTTATATGATACAGTCTACATAAATAATATATTATTTGCATTTAGAAATAAATATGCATGATACAAATGTTTCTATTATTATACTGGAATGAAAGTACAATAAAAATGTAAGCGATAAAAAGAAAATAAAAAATCATAATTGAGAATAATACTTGCTCACCAATGGCGCAACAAAACATAAGTATTTTGCCATTAATACTTTCCTTTCAGGTGTTTTGAAATTAATATATGTTACTATAGTTACAAATCGCATTTATATAGGAAATTAACGTTTGCAAATGTTGTTGGAAAAATAACAAAATAAAGATGTATCCAATAATGCTAATATAGTTCCAACTATACGTCTAGGATCAGCCCTGACCGAGCTGAAATTGCACATCGTCCACAATATCCTCCACAAAATGCTCTCCGATTAGTTGTCGAAAGATGAAACTAAAATAAAAATAAAAGCTGACATGAAATTTTGTTTAATATATGTATGTACATACATATGTATGTATTTTATAGAAATAATTAAAATTTAATTTGAATGACATTTCTAATTTTAATCCTAGTATGCATTTGAATATAAATAAAAAACGCACATACTAGAAGTGTATAGTTTCAATTTGATAAAGTTCACACATAAAAGGTTTCATTCGGTTAGGATTGGATTCGATTTTACATACAGTTACTCACAAAATTATTGGGCCAAATTTCTTTCCTGACTTAAGCCTAGTACTCACCTAGCGTGAAATGAAAAATAAATACGTTCCAAATTACACGCGAAGAATACAAATGAAAATAGAATAAAGTTTTCCACGTGAATTTTTGATACTCACTTTGAATGAAAAAAAAAATGACAATTATTTTTAAACTGATTCGTTATTTCTGTTTATAAATTTTCAATTTTTTGTTTTGAAACAAAATATTCAAATCAACTGACAAATGTCACAGTTTTCCACGTTGCCTTAAACTTTTTCCTGATGGCTGTACATTGAGAAATGAAAATCATAGCGTGAAAAAAGTTGTGGAACATATTTGTTTTTCCAATCCACATTTTAGTACTCACCTCTCGTTGCAGATTTCATGCCAGTGAACCAGCAGTCACTTTTATATGAAATTTTCATTTTCACTTGAACTGAGTACTAGGCTTTAAATGTTAAATCAAAAAGAAACAATGTAAAAAATGTGTTTTTAAAAAATAATAGCTTATTTTAAAGCTTGTAAGTAACAATTAAAATGAAAAAAAAATCTATTCTTTGGATGTAAAAAAAAGAAAAAATAAGAAAAATGCATTTTAAGTGTAGTTTTTAACATCACAAAATTATTGGGTCAAAATACTTAAATATTATTTGGACACTATAATTTAGATATAATTTTAATGTTCAGTACTCTATTGGATTTCCCTTCCTCTAAATAACACTTTTAAGCCTTCTTTGCATATATTCAACCAAGTTTTGTGTTGTTAAAGACTTAATTTTATTGCATTCTTCAAAAGAAACTTTTTTAGGACCCGTTTTGTTCGAAATGGTATATTTTTTGACTCCGCGATCTAGAATTTCCCATAATTTCTCTACAGAGTTGAAGTCTGGGCTTTGAGGTGGTGTTTGGATTACTTTCGGGCAAAAATAAAGCAACCATTCTTGTACAATTTGATTCATGCTTGGGGTCATTATCTTGTTTGAATTGAAATGTGCTTAGAATACCCATTGATTCAGCACTTTGCCGTAAATTTTGTTTTAAATGTTTTAATAGACCATTCGGTCCATGATTCCGTCTATGAAAACCAAATAACCAACCCCCACCTGTGACATACAGCCCCAAACCATGACCCTACTACCACCATGTTTTACGGTTGGTAAAAGGTTTTCATTGCTTAGCTCTGTAATGACCTTGCGCCATGCCTTACCTTGACCATCTGATCCAAATAGATTAAATTTACTTTCGTCCGCAAAAAATAACTGTTTTTCATTAGTTTAGTTCCTTATCTTTTACATTTTTAGCAAACTATAGTCTCTTTTTTCGATTTTGCTTATTTATGAATGGTTTTTTTCTGGCCACTCTGCCTTTACAGCCATTTTTTCAGAAAACGCAGCGTATGGTTTCTGGATCAACAGTTCTTCCACAATAACTTTGTAACTCTGTGGCCATTTTTGGGACGTTTATGTGCCTATTTTTTCAATAGTTTTGAAAATACACCTTTGATCATGGTTGTTTAAGATACTCGAGCGTCGAGAGTTAGTCTTGATTTATATTTTAACTTTTTGACCTCCGAATTGTATTTTCAACTGAACTCCTTGGATTATTTAACAAATCTGCAATCTGCAATTTCCCTTTGGTATAATGGAAAATTACAAGTTGCATCTTGTCAAAAGATGTGTTTTTACCTTTTCGAATGGAGAATGGAGTAAAATTAGTTCTTCAACAACACAAAACTTGGTTGAATCTGTGCAAAGAAGGCTTAGAAGTGTTTTTTAGAGGAAGGGAAATCCAACTGAGTACTGAACATTAAAATTATATCTAAATTATAGTGTCCAAATAATATTTAAGTATTTTGACCCAATAATTTTGTGATGTTAAAAACTACACTTAAAATGCATTTTTCTTATTTTTTCTTTTTTTTACATCCAAAGAATAGATTTTTTTTCATTTTAATTGTTACTTACAAGTTTTAAAATAAACCATTATTTTTTAAAAACACATTTTGTGCGTTGTTTCTTTTTGATTTAACATTTAAGTCAGGAAAGAAATTTGGCCCAATAATTTTGTGAGTAACTGTAGATCAGGTTCCATGTCGTATTCAGGGATCCGGAATCAGTCGTTAATACCTAATACTCACTAATAATAATAATAATTAAATTTAAATCAAAATAATAAAAAAAAAAACAAACTTCAGAATAAAGCTACTACGTTAACTCTGTGTGTCCTAGAACCAAATACGTGCCTTTCTTCAATGAATGAAATCCATTCGCGTCGAAAGATCGTTTGGTTCTATGCGGCGTTAGTCTTAGAGCTAGCAACATTTTTGAGCAATCGTTTGGATATAACAGAGTTTTTGATATAATATAAACTTCACTCTCGATCTGCATAGGAAAAGTATGACTGGTGTTTTCCCGTCAGCGGGTATAATAGTTTTTTAGTTTCATTTTCGCAAGGTTGATTATTATATTATTAATTTGTTCTTTTCAGTTTCATGTAGATAGGACAAATAAAAATCACACAATAAGGTTGTAAATGTCAAAGTTTCATTATTTAACAGTTTTCTTGGTCGGCTATATGAAAACTATGTTCCAATAGTTACTAGGGAATTAAAAATAAATAGATGTCAATGGTTCAATAATAGTTTTAAGTATCTGATTCGGGAAAGGGAGCGTTTCTTCCGTAGATTTAAGAATAATCCTACTGAATTTATTAAAAGACGGTTCATATTTTTCCGAAACAAAGTCAATTCTAGCATTCTTACCTCGAAGTGCGCATTCTTATGTACTTCACACATTAAACATTTGTATATAGATACAGTTATGAGTTCCCAGAAGCGGGGAAAATATCTAGCATTATAACGGTTCCCAAAAAAACCAAACCCTTCCATTCTTTCCGAATATAGGCCAATCAGTATTTTGTCTTTCTCATGCAAGTTATTTGAAAAAATAATACATGATCAAATCCAAATTTATTTAAATGAACACACTCTACTCTCTAAATAGCAATATGGCTTCAGCAATAATCACAGTTATGAATCTGCGGTAGTAAAAGTGACTTCGGATATCCGGTTCGCTCTTGACTCTGATAAGTTTAGTGTCGTCGTACTTTTAGATTTTACTAAGGCCTTCGATTGCATTGATAATTCTATTCTACTTTTTAAACTTTCTCTTGCACGTCACTTAAACTTATTTTCAACTACATAAAAGATAGAGTTCAGCGAATGAACTGATCCTTTGATCAGCATTATAGAAATACCTCAGGGATCCGTGTTGGGTTCACTCTTATTTTCGTTATTTATAAATTACCTCCCGTATGTAGTTTCTAATTGCCGAGTTCATTTGTATGCTGATGTAGTAATTTACATTTTTCGTAAAATTGGCTTGATGGAAGAATGCATAGTTATGTTAAATGAGGATCTAAGCCATATCCTAATTTGGTCTAATAATAACCTTATGAAGCTTAATCCAATCCTGCTTAGACTGTTGCTATGTTTTGCTCCAGAGATGTGCTCAATCCTTCATATTTTCCCTCTGTTGTCCTTAATAATGAAGTACCTAATTATGTATGTGAAGGAAGTAAAATATTTGGGTTTTATAATAAATGGAAGTGTGAGTTCCTGTAGAGCAATGATTTCAGATACCATTAGAAATGTTTACTATGGATTACGAGCTCCGAGAACTTTGTCAGACTTATGTTTACCCAATTTATTTATGTATTTAATAAAATCAATAGTTTTGCCATAATTTTAGTTTTAACTATTCAGTTTACCCAATTTTGGACTGTGAGTGTAAGCGCAAACTTAATGTTGCTCTAAATGATTGTATTCGTTTTGTTTACTCTATTTCGAAGCATTCTAATGTATCTCATTTACGTAACAATCTCTTTGGAATGAGTCTTGATGAGTACTTAAAATTCAGGCTTGTATATAGGACTAAAACTAATTATGCCTCGTTTTTCATGCAATATTGCAGAACGTTCATTAAAATTGCAAGAAACTACCACACCTACAGCTTTTAAGAGGAAACTATTTTTGCACTATTCAAATCAAACTTAAGTTTATTATAGATCTAGCCTCCTATTTTGTTTATATACAATATACATTCTTTTTCATATATGTATATCTACTTATATTTATTTTTTTCTTTTAATTATTAGGCGGATTTTATTGGTAATCTATACATAGTGCAGCAATGGAAGTCCGAATAAAATATTTTTTTGACTGCATGCATATACACTTTTACTATATATTTTAAAGTTGGTATGCTTTGCATTTATACCCGTGTCAAAATCAGCTGATTTGAAAAAAAAGTAAAATAAATATGTAATTTCTTACAAAAATAATACAAATTGAAATGAATAAAGATCCAACACAGAAAAGGGCTGTACATAATTTCTGTGTTTCTTTTAACAAATCATCTTAATTTAGTAGATATTTCAGACTCATTAAGTGAACAAAGTAAAAGGAAACAAAAACTAAAAATGAAATATATACCTACGAATAAACAATCCACTTTTGAATAAGCTAAGGGATGCGTTGGAAAAGTATACGTTTTTATATGAATAAAACGTAAAGATGTGGTTTATGCTGAATTAACATCACTGACAAATTTGTTGTCAAACAAGTCGCAAAATTATTAATAAAATCAAATCTTAATGGCATGTATGTACACAAAGTCAAATAAAGGCTCGGTGTCAGAAAAAAATCATTTTCATGTCCTTTTTAATCGTTTGGCATCGCAGCCATCCTTCGTTGAATTTCATACTCTCACGTGACAGATAGGGAACATGCACACGCATTAGGAGGCAAAATTTTGACCATTGACTATTAACGTTTACCGTCTAATCGTAAATTAATATTTCAAACCACATATTTTTGTCTCTTGTGTAAATTTACCATAAAATGAACAAACATCACCGAACACATTCGCGAATAATCAAAACCTGCCAACCTCACGAAAAATAAAACTTTTGCAACCAATTTGAGTGTCACTGTAATTCAGATGCTCCAAAACCTTATCAGCACTATTATGTGCACTCTTATTACTGCCTAATTTATACGCACTATTCCTTTGTTGTTGTTTACTGTGTAAAAGTTTACTGTGTAAAAGTTTACTGCGCTGCCTATACATTTACCAATAACAAATGACTATTGTATCTTAAATTTGCATATTTATCTTTTTTCGCTTTAAGAATTATTATTATTTTTCATATTTTTGATATTAAGAAATTTTTCGTTACTTAACTTATTGAAACTCTAAAAGATTTTATCTTAATGTGTATTTGTAAATTTATTTTTGTTTTTGAAATAAATTGAAATTAAATAAATTTAAATATCGGAATTACTAAACTATTATTTTCAGTCATTTTAAGATCGTTAATTTATATTAGATTGAATTTTATATACATTTAATAATATTCATTAGAATTGCTAGACATTTTATAGCTAGCTGAAAAAAAGGCATAATTTTGGTATGAATTATAATGTATATAAATTTAAGATTTATTTTAAAACTAAAAAACTACCTATTTTTCTTTATTATGCAACATAATTTAATAAAACTGTTGGCACACGTACACGTACTAAGCAGTTTTTTTTACCAACATTATTGATTTTTTTAAAGTTTATTATTTTTCAAACAGATTTTGACACTAAAATAATTGATTGATTTGATTTTGATTACCTTAATCTGGGTCTGACATTTTGATTATTCACATTTCTCGATATCGATCATGGAGCATTTGAATTCTTCATTAAAAACTCTGGATTCACATTGCCGTAGGGAGGTACATGAATATCACAGATAATTTATACAAATGCCTCAGCTCCATATCCATATACCTAAAATTCTGTCATCGAAAATTTGTTGAAGCAGACAGCAGCTTTCTTAAGATATGAGCAATATGTGACCCGGTCTATGAAAAGGTGGCTTATGACTCAAAAACAAAATTTTTATAAATCAGCTGTTAAAGATAAACAATGCATTTCGTCAGTTTCTCGGTTTCAACAAGGATGGCGACGAAGGAAACTACTTAATATTGCTTAATATATATTTTTTGTGCAAAATAGCTTTTTTTTTGGTAAAATCATTTTTATAGCGTTCAATCCTTTTTTTTTCATTTTCAATTCCATGTATTATCTTGATTCTGGATTTTCAATAAAATTCTGTTTTTCTTTCATTTGTGCTCTTTTTTCTCTTCATTTTTAGTACACTTCTAAGAAAGTTAGGACTTTCTGGTTTTCACCATGTAAAAGAGCGTCTCAAAAACTACCCTAACAAAAAAAAAGTGAAAAATAATTTTTTGAGCCATGAGCCACCTTTTTTATAGGCCGGGTCACATTATAATAATATCTTTTCTGTTTGATGACCGTTCTTAAAGCGCAAAAAAGATAATACAGGCAGACAATGCAGCTATCTTTATTCATGTGGATTTTCTGAAATTGTTTCTTCCTGCAAGAGCAAATTTATTTTGAATGATTTTGCATTCAGATTGATTCGAAGTGATTATAAATACATCATTGACAAAATTATCTGCACAACGTAAAATTTACACATCTCTTCATTGAATCTTTATAACTTTTAAAATGAAAAAGATTTTGTTTATATTTATTTTTATTAATAATGAATACATATTCTCAATACGGTAAATAAAATAAGAAAATCGAACTTCCAACGGTTCGTTTTAAAAACATAAAAACAAAAGTGGCAAAATTATTTGCACATCTTATTAAGCCGGCAAAATTATTTGCACATGTTTGAATTACTGCATTTAACACCACTGGAAGCCAAAAAGTAATTTTTTTTAAATAAAACGAAACGTTGTTATAAAAATAGCATTACATAGTAAGTTGTGCTTCCTCCTTTTGCCGCAATAACAGCAGCGAGGCGCCTTGGATTTGAGTCTATCAAATTTTGAATCTGTTCGGACGGAACTGTACTCCAAGCTGTTATAAACTCTTCCCAGGATTCATTTGAAGATCTTCCAATGTCTTGAGGAATTTTTGATTTAACAAGATGCCAAACATTCTCAATGACATTTAGGTCAGGGTTCTGCGGGGGCCATTTTAAAACTTCTTGCTCTACCTCAGATAAAAAAGGTTTTATTGTCCGGGCCGTATGTATGGGAGTATTATCTTGTTGAAGGATAAAATTATTCCCGATGAATAATGACCATGCCATTAGTGCAAGATCATTAAGTATTTCCAAATAATGCGACTTTGTCATAAGATTGGAGCACCTAACAATTGGTTCCACGCCACAATATTATTATGTATACCCATATCATTATCTTACCTTCTTTGGAATGCCTTGTGGGTTGTGTAACGGGTCGTTTGTTTTTGGATTTGCGATCGGAGCCATAGTTACCATCCAACGAACAATAGCCGCGCGCATTTCTGTCCGACGACAACATCACAACAAACTAAAAAAAATATCTAATTGCACCGTTTACTATTGATTAGTCGGATAAATAAACTAAAGTTAAACAGTCTTGTCTTAGCAGTTCATTGCACTTGTGCAAAAAGTTTTGCCGATTTAATATGATGTGCAGATAATTTTGCCACTTTTGTGTTTATGTTTTTTAAGATGAACCGTTAGAAGTTAGATTTTGTTATTTTATGTACCGTTTTGAAAATATGTATTCATTATTTATAAAAATGAATATTAACAATATCTGTTTTATTTTAAGAGTTATAAAGCTTCAATGAAGAGATGTTTTGTAAATTTAACGTTGTGCAAATAATTTTGCCAACGACTGTACATATTCATATATATTGCGAAAGTGAATTTATCTAGAATAAAAGCAGTTGTAAATTTTTTTTGTAAAAAAGGTAAAAGGTAAGACATTAGGCTAATAGAACATTTTCTATTAATATGTATCTCTATCATTTTTATTATATTAATTTATAATCATTGTTTTTTTTTTTTTGAAATACTTAACACAAGTTAGTCTTTGTTTGTGTGTGCATCAGTGCATCCTTGGAGTATCCGCATGTACACTTCGCTTCAACTGAATAAGCACACACATTTTCTATGGTATGTTGTCCGTTTTTTCATAACTTTGAGCGATAATGTATCATTTGATGATGCTTACCGTTTGCTTTTGATTTTGAAAAAACAAATCAGAAAAACTAATTCAAAAAGTACCGCTATTTTTTGTCTCGCTCTCTTGCAAAGCGTTCCGTATGGAAAAATGCAGATTTTTTTTTTCGTGTGGAAATAAAAGCTAACGGAATGAAATGAAACAAGTTTTTTTTTAAATATTTTTTTAATTGGTTATTTCTAGTAGTGGGTACTGCCACATTTATTGGTCATTACTTCATAAATTCGGTTCGGCATGGAATCGTACAATCTCTTTAAGTAGACCAGCAAAATTTCCCTCCAGGCTAATTTAATGGCTACAATTAGGGATTCTCTGTCCTCAAACTGATGGCCAGACTCATAAACTTTTCCCATATATTTTATATAAGGTTCAGGTCGGGTGAGTACGGCGGATATTGAAGAAATTCCACATTCTGGTCCTATATCCAATTTTTGACAATGCGCGCGGTGCGGATGGGGGCGTTGTCCTGCTGAAAAGCAAAAATATGCGCAAATTTAGGAAAATTTCTTTCCAAGATTCCTTTGTAGGTAATTGCAGTCATTTTTGACGTTTGAAACTCAAGCTCAACAGTCCCATAGTAGCTTACTGCTCCTCATACCATAACTCCACCTTCTCGACTATGATGCCGCGCTAAAAACCGTTCTTCTTTCCTCACATCGTGGAAATAATAATTAAAACCATCAGGGCCATCAAAATTAAACTTCATCTTATTCGAAAAAACGACGTGGCGCCATTCATTTTTTCAACTCATATCGAGTCTAGAAAATTCTAAACGCATACCTTTTCGTTGCTCGTTTAGTGGTGGTTTCTTTTGAAGTTTCAATCTGCGGACTGTTGAAACGCTTGCAGTTACACCGGCTTTTTGTTTAATTTTTGCCGCAGAGTCACACGAATTGGAAGCACATCTTAAAATTGCTCTTCGATCAACTGCAGTTGTTGCCGTTATTTTACCTCCTTTCATGTCTTTATCGTATAAACTTTTATTTCTTAGGTAGGAATATATAACACTAAGACTTCGTTAAATTTTGGTAGCTATATCACGCCCGGTTAGTTCTTGTTCTTTTAACAAATCGATGTTAGCTCTTTCGACACTATTTAAAGCTTTTGATCTACCCATTTTTTTTTTAAATTTCAATTAAATGGCTAAATTTCACTTAAAACACTTCAACTTTTGATTAAATGTGTCAATCACTTAAAACTCTCATTATCAATGAAGATAATGACCGTGTGTCTATTCATTGACGCAAAAAAAAAACTGCATTTTTCTATATGGTACGCCTTGCAAGAGAGCGAGAGAAAAAATAACGGTTTTTGAATTATTCTTTCTGATTTGTTTTCTCAACATCATAAGCAAACAGTAAGCATTATCAAATGATACATTAACGCTCAAAGTTTGAAAAAAATGAACGAAATACCTTAAAAAAATTGTGTGCTTATTCAGTTGAGGCGAAGTGTATGTAGGTCGGTATTCTATGAAATGAAGAATTGCATACCCACACCGCGTACAGTGAATCAATTCCAATTTGCTTACAAAACATTTTTATAGAATTTCCTAAAGGGTAATTCCACCGTCACGAGTGGGACATTTTGAAAAAAGGCAGGTTTTTTTGTCTGTTACCTATAAAGTTTTTTCCAGAAACTGCAAGTTATTTCACATTTTCATTTAGATACTTTGGTTTTTTACACAAAACGTTCTTAGCTTCTATAACAAGAGCAAACACAAAAAAATGTCAATACCACGGGTGGGACACAAGCGAATTTCTTCGCAAGAAAAGTGTGTTCCAATTTTTGTTATTATATTGTTTTGTTATTATAAAGTTTTTATAATACCCACACTTTTAATTAACGAGGCTAAAATCCAATTAATCATATTTAAACAGAAAAATCGCACCATTTATTTAACTCACAAGATTCGTTTTTATGTAGCCCAGAGCACACAAGAGAGAGAGAGAGAAACTGTACATTGGAAGAAATGTGCTAAATGTCAATACAGAAATAATTCTCAAATAAAAATGTTCATGTAATATACACAGACGATGAAAGTGAAGATGACTATGAAATAAATGAGTTAACAGAAAGCAACAAAACGACAAGAACTGGTACGAAGTCATAAAGATAAATAACTCCAAAATCTAAATGAAGCTCGACACTGGAGCTCAATGCATTCTTCAATGCCATAAAGTCGGGATGTTCAATACAATATAGAACTAAAAGAAAATTCACACTTGAAAATACATCCAGCTAGAAGAATACCATATATACTGCGAAATAAAATTAAATCAGAACTGAAACAAAAATAGGCGTGTTTTGTTGAGCTTCTTAATGTACACATTAAGAAATGTTACATTAAAATTACTGAAGAGTCAATGTTCTGTTAACTTGTTGTTGTTGTATTTACATGTGCAAAGTAAGCTTAATGTGTAACATTTCTCAATGTGTACATTAAGAAGCTCAACAAAACACGCCTAATGTAAAATTGGCATCTGCATTGATGCCACAGACCCCAACAAAAATATTATACGTCAATATTTCCCGTTAAACACCCTAGATGAAATATCAACACACATTAAAGACTCCAAATATTTTACATAGCTCGACCAAGAAAAAAGATTTTGGCAAATACAGGTGCCAAAACTAACAACAAAGTACTTAACTTTTTGCGTATTCGAATGATTTGGGTGAAGAATCAAGATATCTCGAAATGTTGTCTGAATCGATTATATTATTATTATATACCTATATATAATTCGAATGCGCCTACCACTACTGCAAACCTAAGTTTGACTGTTACTAAGAGTACTTGTATGTATCAGTTCGTGATGTTAAAGAATATCAACGAAAATAATAAAGAAAGGACAAACACACAAAAAGTTCAGTTAATTTAATAGAAATAAAAAAGATGCTTTCTATTTCATGCAAAAATCTTTTTCTTCATTTTATCAAATCGTCCAATTACAGATAAATAATGTACATATAGGTAGGTCGAAAAAAATAAATAGGTATGTACGAGTATAAGATAGTACAAAATGTTATGTAATAACTCTGAAAACTTTGAAGCTCAATGTCAAAATCACCCATTTTTCGTTTTATGATATATATACATATGTATGTATGTAGGTATATTTTTCCTTGCTCAAATGTTCCATCGATTTTGCGATGAATGAACAAAAATGCAGCCTAATACTCCGCACAACGCAAACGTAGAACCTACACTTAGCCCCCTAATACACATTTCCACTAGAGATGCCGCGAATATTCGGCCACTATTCGGCATTCGGCCTATTTTTTTGATATTCGGTATTCGGCCGAATAGTTAACAACATTCGGCCGAATACTGAATATTAAATGGAGAATAAAAAAAGATTTGATATCTTACAAAAAATGCCTTATTTTTATTAAATTTTTTTATTTTAGTATTTAAAATCTACTAAGGGCAAGTTGTGGTGAATAAAAACTGCTTTTTCAGCATTCGTTGGTAGCAAATGATTATGTATGTACATACGTCTAACTTCGTAAACAATTCCAGCTTCTGAAAATAGTCTCTCACTATATATACTAGTACCGGGAGATGAAAGGTAGATTTTACAAATAATGTTGTCAAATAGGGATACTGTTTTGTATCTGCCGTCCGATCTTGGAGAACAGTTCTTAAATAAAATTCTATTTCGTTTTCAATGGCAGTTTTTTCAATGGGCCTTATCAACAATCAAATTAAGAGACGACTTTAATATTTGAGTGTAATGAACCATTATGTAAAGAGCTCTATAAAGTTAGCCATACATGTTATGAACTTAATATTTTTGTGAACTCTAAATTATGAACCAACTATTATAAGGTACCTTAAAAAATAAAATGTAGCATATATGGTCAGTTATATAGTCCATTAAATAATGCTTCATTTTGATCAAATATTGAAGTCGTCTCTTAATTTCATTTTCATCATTTTCAATACTGTCTGTAGCAAAACATATCCAGAAACTTTTTTGCCTTGTCAAAAGTCACATAGGAGATAGATACATAATATATCGTTGGCCGAATGTTCGGCTGCCGAATATTCGGTATTCGGCCGACGAGCGTGGCCGAATATTCGGTATTCGGTATTCGTCCGAGTCACTATTCGCGGCATCTCTAATTTCCACTACCCTTTCTATCAAACTATGAATACATCACAGAGCAGAGGATACAAAAAAAAATACAAGAAAATGAAAGAATGTTGTGTGTGTTGTGTACTCTGTCTCTCTGTGTCACAGTACACGAATCAATTTTTTTATTTCTATTTCTCTCCAACCCAAACGCAACTTTCGAAGTTCAAACATTTTGAATGAGCAAATGCGGAGTGATTATTTTGATTCGAAGCGTCACATTTGTCAATCGACTCAACGTAGATCGTAAAAACAGCCTTGCTTCTGAGCACACCTAAAACAAAGACAGTTCCTGCAAAAAAACTAAGTTAACAGACAACAACAAATGCACGACTGGATCGTACGAACCAGCTCTTATATAAAAGTACTTTGGAATTTAAAATACGTTTTATAAATATAAAACATGGATTTAATGTGATAAACATGTTCAAATGCATGGAATTGCCGTCTGATTTCCGGAAAAGTTTGAATTTATGCAAACAAAGTTTAAAAAAAATCGTTTTATTATTAAAGTATTTTTGTATATTAACAAATTTCTTTAACATTTTTCGAGAACAAAATTTGGGATGCCAATTTTAAGTATTTAGTAGTATAGATTTTAGGAACTAATTTCACAATAATATAACACCTAATTTTTTTGAATCAAAATCTTTAGAGCCGTTTTCGAGATAAATAAGATTTTGCATTACGGGTGTATGCGGGTACCGTTAGTTTTGGAGCCAAACAAAAATTTCAATTTGCCGTCTAGGGCTCTAGGGAATCACCGAAGACTCTTAGCTACCGAGATTGAAGAAAATAGGTCGAGCGGTTTAGGCTGTAGGGAGAGGTACAGGTATACAGACACATTGAAAAATGTTTTTTGTGTACTAAATTTACCTTAAAATTAAAAAAAAAATGATATGCAGATGCTCTTGTGCCGATCTGCAACCGATATCGACCGCACGCCTACGTAGAGAGCTCTTCTTAATGTCCCTTAATTTATATAAAAGCAAAATAACTAATATAAATTAAAAATAATATATATTCACTACCAAGTGCTTAAAAAAAATAATAAATCCATCCACCCAATGAATCAATAACAAAAAATGAGCGCCAAATTCAAATGCATATATGTACATACCTACATTACAAAAAAAAAATGTTACCAAAACATAATAGCCAAATTGTGCATTAAGTGACGAACGGTTGTTTCACTGCCCTTTTCCTTCCCTTTCTCTGCACTGTTGCATTTTGCATAGGTCTAGTCGTCGATCGTAACCGCAGAGTGCATTAATTTCATCTTTTTTTCACACTGCGAGAACTGTCGCAGTCTTATTTATTATTTTTCACTAAAACTGGGTTCAATCTCGGAATAGTTAAACCGAGCCGAAGCACTTACTTCGGGTTTACGCCACGTCAAACAAATCCTTATTTATTATATAATTTCTTAGCCGTTTTAGCTACGCCTTCCTTAGGTATGTCAAAAAAAGTCACCAATCTAAAACTCTGGTTATTATACACGTAAAGCAAACCCCAGCTGATTTCCATTATTATTCATTTTATTATCATTGTATGCATATTGGAAAATGGATACATTTAAAATTGGATTATATAAAGCTCAAATCCAATAAATGAATGTACCAACCACATTGCGTTCCCAATACCGTACAACTGTTAGAGCGTTTGGAAAATATAAATAGTTTATTAATGCAAAATATCTTTCCTTTTTAAGAAATGAAAAAAAAAAATGCTTACACTCCTTTTTGTAAATTTCACAAGATGTCATCTCAAAATGACATTTAGATACTAAAACGGCCTTAAACCTCCTATGAACCAGTTTTAGCTTATTCCACCGCTATTCTTCGTTCATTTTCATTATAAATAAGGTTTTCAGGATTAGAGCCGTTGTAAAGTGGAAGTAACTTTACTCCGTTGTCGCACACAGGTAAATTTTCCCAAAAACATGGCCAAAACTATAAAAAAAATATCTGATTTGTTGTTTTTTTTTAATGCAAAGTTGTTTACAAATAGTGTGCTCTTCAAACCTCATTGATCATTATGCAGATTATAACGGTTTAATCAGATGATGCTTTTAAAGTGCAAACTTTTTTTCTTGGTCGGTTGCTAAAATAATTAAACATGGATTCTGTTGCTAGTGGTATGTAAAATTGAGAATTATTGTTTTTTATTGAATATATTAAGTGTATAGATAATTTTGAAGCCAGAAAATGCAATGTATTTGATCAGTTCCAAAAAAAAACAAAAAAAAATATCTTTAATAATGTAAAAGTTAATTCAATTTGAGTGTCAGAGTAATAAATATAGTCTTAAGATTTTGGTTTCTTTTTCCCCAATGAGAAACAGTCAAAATGTATTGCGACTTTTTTAAATATTGACTCTTAAACTTGATAAGAAAGGACTTTTTTTATAATTTGAACTTTTTACTCATTACACAAGATCGCGATCAAGTTTAATTTTATTGTCAAGAAATTAGCTCTCTGCACGTCTCGTGATATAACAGAAAAAATAATTTGTTTTGGAAGAAAAAGTGCCTCCAGAAATTACAATAACTTTTTTAAGGCAAAATGCAAAATTGCTGCAAAGTGAAATTTAATTTTTTTTCCTCCATTGTTTTTTCCTTCAAAGCTAACTGTTTTTAATGTTTTCATGCAATAATAAATTGAAAATACACAAAAAATAATTTTGGCCATGTTTTTGGGAAAATTTACCTGTGTGCGTCGCTAAAACGAGTCAGTAAATAAGGCTGTCGATGACTAGATTCGTGTAGCATTTGGCGTATAGCTTAGTGATGGGTGCTTACTTGCTTGATTCGTTCATGCAAAGTAACGAATAGGCATAACACTTTTGTTAGTTTGTATGTGCTGGTCAACTATAGTTTAACATTTATTGCTAAGCTTAGAAACCCATTATCGTTAAAATTGTGTTTTTGGTGTTTGTTTTTCATCGTGATGGGTAAATTTCGTGTGGATTTAAGTAATATTCGTGGTTTAAGGAGTAATTTTCAGTCTGCTTACGCCCATACTGTAAAGTACAGGCCTGCTATTTTGGCATTAAGCGAAACCCAAGTAGGTGAAAATACTGATTCTTCAGAATTTAACTTACAGGGCTACAACTTGGTGCCACTTTTCTTTCTCCATCATGGTCTCGCCGTATGCTGTCGCTTACCAGATTCAGCCTCAGTACGGCTACTGTTCTAATACGAACTTCAACTTTTTGTGGATCAAGTGTACTGTCTGTAAGCACATAATTTATTATTTTTTTGTTTACAGAAGCCCTAATCTTGACAGCAATTCAACCTATAACGAAGTTGATGCGCTGTCGAACTTTATACTTAGAATTATTACCCATTTTCCTCGCACTGAAATCGTTATTACGGGCGATTTCAATGTACATAATTCTTCTTGGCTTCGACATTCTGGTCAGACAATACCCGAAGGAAGGTATCTTGAGATCTTTGCTGTTTTAAATCATTTAATGCAGCTTGCGAATGAGCCAACTCGGTTTCCCGACATTGACGGGCAATCCGCGAACACGCTTGATTTGTTCCTTACCTCTGATCCTGATAAATACACTATTATTGTTCTAGCACCTCTAGGTAAGTCGGACCACTGTGTCATATCAGCTATTTTCTCATGTTCATGTGAGAAAGCCAACTGGGACGGTCTCAACAATTTCTTTCGAAACTTTAACTGGTCACTATATTTCCTCGATAGTGATGAATGTCCCAAAGGTAGTAAAAATTGTTGGTCATTTGTGAAAAATATTAGAAATTCCCGCTGTCGGTTCCAACACTCGTTTATAATAACACTCCTGTGACTAGCTCACAAGGAAAGGCAAATTTGCTTACAACCTTGTTTTCTGCAAATTCGACGCTGCCGCATAGTGTTTTCACTCCTCCTGTTTTTGAGAGCGTAAATGGTTTTATGGGCCGAATCTTCTTTTGCACTCGTGCTGTGGCAAGTCTTAAAAGATCTTGAAATACACAAATCCGCTGGTCCAGATGGTAGGTATATCCCCTATTGATCTGAAGAGATGTTCTTCTACGCTTGAAAAACCATTGCGTAAGCTTTTCTATCTATCCTATTCCTCTGGACTCTGTCCGAGTGGATGGAAAATAGCATTTGTCCAGCCTGTCCCTAAAAAAGGCGAATCCTTCTCACCCACAAATTACCGACCGATTGCACTAACGTCCCTTCTTTCCAAGGTCATGGAATCGCTGATTAATAATAATCAGCTTAAGAAATATCTTGAAGAACGGAAGCTTCTTAAGGACCGGCAGTACGGCTTTCGTAGCAACATGTCTACTGGTGATCTGATGGCATATCTCACCGAAAAGTGGAACGATTCCTTACACCATTTTGTTTTAGGCCGGTCAATTCGTGTTGTTTTGGATGGTTTTAAGTCTGATATTCACAAAATAAATGCTGGTGTATCCCAAGGCTCTGTTTTGTCTCCGACTCTCTTCCCCATCTTCATCAATGATCTTTTGTCTATATCTTCTAACCCACTACATTGTTTTGCTGACGACAGTACCCTCAGCTTTTCATATTCGTTTCCAGATCCACATACTTTATCTTCAGAAGTGGCTCTGCAACGGCAGCATATGATAAGTTCGTTAAATTCTGACCTAGCCACCTATACCCCTAACACACACCACGAACTACTACATCGAAGCATATTGTTGATAAGGTTTTTGGGTCGTGTGAAATGAATCAGACCAAAAACATAAATGTTAAAAAAAGAGCCAAGTTCTTCTATACAAAAACCTTTGTGTAACAAGGCAGCCGTGAAAAGTACTGAGATCTAAAAGTACGCCAAGTTCTTACTTCATGAAGGTTTAATACCGAATATTTAAAGTAGAATAATATTAAAACAGCTACAATGTAATAGAGAAATTTTATTATTTGATGATTATTGACTAAAATTTGATGGGTTCACTTGTCAAGTTTTTAAAACCTTTCGAATTTGGGCATAAAAAAAACTTGCCAAGTAAGCCCATCAAATTTTAGTCAATAATCATCAAATAATAAAATTTCTCTATTACATTGTAGCTGTTTTAATATTATTCTACTTTAAATATTCGGTATTAAACCTTCATGAAGTAAGAACTTGGCGTACTTTTAGATCTCAGTACTTTTCACGGCTGCCTTGTTACACAAAGGTTTTTGTATAGAAGAACTTGGCTCTTTTTTTAACATTTATGTTTTTGGTCTGATCTCACTCCTTTTTGCAAAGATTTTTATATTTTGCCATGTCAAAATCTCGAAAGATACGGAAAGATAGAAGGATGTACTTAACTTAGTTTAAAGCTTCCTATTTCTTTTGGTATATTTTCTTTTTGTTATTGGTTGTTTTGATTTGCGCTTCAATTATTTCTTCTTGTCCTGGCAAGATACCTAACACTAACACACCTACCTTAATTACGGCAATCAGAAGTGCTCCATATGAATTAAACATTTTCTCAGAAAGTGGGTGCATACCACGCCCCCCGAATAGAAAACCCCAATTTTTATTTTTGGTCCTTTATATGCAATTTAAGCCCTACCGTTCTACCAAATTTCATTGTTCTACTGCAATCGGAAGTGCGCCATGTATAATTTACATCAGTTCTGAGGAAGTGGGCGGATACCACGCCCCTGAATGGAAAATTTCATATTTTATATTTTTTTCTTTGTATGCAATTTAATTCCTACCACTTTACCAAATTTCATCGTTTTACAGCACTTGGAAGTGCTCCATTCAACCAACACCAATTTGGAGAAAGTGGGCGGTTACCACGCCCCCTGAATGGAAAACCTCGATTTTTATTCTTGGTCCTTTATATGCAATTTGAGCCCTACGGTTCCACCAAATTTCATTGCTCTACTGCAATCGGAAGTGCGCCATATATAATTTACATCAGTTCTGAGGAAGTGGGCGGATACCACGCCCATGAATGGAAAACCTCAAACTTTATATTTTTTTCTTTGTATGCAATTTAGGCCCTACCGTTTTACCAAATTTCATCGTTTTACAGCAATCGGAAGTGCTCGATTCAACCAACACCAATTCGGAGAAAGTGGGCGGTTACCACGCCCCTTGAATGGAAAACCTCAATTTTTATTTTTGTTCCTTAGTATGCAATATAAGCCCTACCGTTCCACCAAACTTCATTGCTCTACTGCAATCGGAAGTGTGCCATATATAATCTCCATCAGTTCTGAGGAAGTGGGCGGATACCACGCCCATGAATGGAAAACCTCAAACTTTATATTTTTTTCTTTGTATGCAATTTAAGCCCTACCGTTTTACCAAATTTCATTGTTTTAAAGCAATCGGAAGTGCTCCAATCAACCAACACCAATTCGGAGAAAGTAGGCGGATACCACGCCTCCCTAAAGGAAAACCTTGGTGTTTATTTTTGGTTCCTTATATGCATTATAAGCCCTACCGGTTCACCAAATTTCATTGTTTTACAGCAGTAGGAAGTGCTCCAATCAACCAACACCAATTCGGAGACAATTCGGAGAAAGTGGGCGGATACCACACCCCCTGAATGGAAAATTTCAAATTTTCGATTTTTTCCTCTGCTTGCATGACAAGACCTACCGTTGTGCAAAATTACAAGATTCTACGATGTCGGGAAGTGCTCCATAATTTTGATGATCTGTCAGTCAGTCAGTCAGTCAGTCAGTCAGTCAGTCAGTTACGGTTTTTGTGATTTTTGAGGCCTTATATCTCAGGAACCGCTTGTGCTATAAAATTGAAATTTGGTGAGGCGTCTGTGCCTGACTAGCTTAGCAAATATTCGGAATTTGAAGTTTCTGACTTTAGTGGTACTGAAGATAGGGAGGGGTCAAAAATCGCCTGAGTTTGTTCCTGTTAAAAAGGGTGTAGTGCCAGAACTTGGCTGGGCACTACCGTGCCCTTTGATATGTGTCGACATAGCAGTGCGAACTCTGGGAATCGAAGTAGTATGCCGACATGGCGTGTAAAAAGGGCCGAACTAGTTCGTCGACACAGTTTTTTATGCTGTTTTTCGGTTTTAATTGTTAAAATTTACAAATCGCCTGAAAAAGCAAGAATACAATTCAATCTCCTTAAGCAATAATTCAATAAAGCTCTGATCAACACAAAAAAGTGGTTGTGGAGCATTAAAATTCAAATATTTTTCGGTCATTTTCACTTTTCATTTAAAATTTCACAACTCTACCATTTAACAGCTGATTTTGGCATGTACTTCTACGTCGACCTATTTGCGGGTTAATACGCGCGCACCACAGCGGTGAGCACAGGTATGTCAGTTGTCCAGCCTTTTCCTGCTTACAAAAAAGACGAAAATTGGAAGACCTACTTGAAGCAGCTGGAGCAACATTTTGAGGCATGTGGAGTTTCAGAGGATAAACAGAAGCGTGCATTTTTCCTTTCTTGGATTGGAACTGATAACTTTGAAACTCTTCAGAAGCCCTATGGTGGAGAAGACGTATCCACAAAGACTTTCAAAGAGTTGACGGAGAAACTTAGTGAACACCTGGTGTCTAAAATCTATGTTCTAGCAGTCAAGTATCAATTCTACAAAACTTCGCAAATGTAAATTTGCTTGTCCAAAGGAAACGTGCTCAGAATCGTACGCTGATAACATGATTCGGGACATCATTGTTCTCTACACTCCGCATGACACTGTTCGAACACAAGCCCTGCAAAAGATTGATCCAGCGTTAAAAGATGTGTTGGCTATAGCCACTGCATATGAGACAACGTAAAAAACATTTTGTGCAATCAAAGAGAACAGCCACGAGATTGAGGTAAATTTATTATCTACTTCTAAGGGTTTTTCTCAGTCGCGCACACAATGGGGGCTGCGAGAAAATCTTGTCCCAGCGTTTGTCATAAATGCAAAAAAATTGGGCACATAGCGGCTGTTTGCATGATGAGTGCAAGTGATGGGAATATCAGTACGGCAAATTCAAAGCAAAACAAAAAATATAGGTCAAATAGAAGAGAAAAAATAAGTCAACCGGTAAATATACAGCTAATTTAATAGAACAAATTCATTTTAGTGAAGTGGTTCAGTCACATGAATGTGCGGTTGTGAAAGCGGAAGCAAGGCCGTGGATTATTTTGGATGTCATTGTTAACGGGTGCCTGATGAAATTCCAGGTCGATACGGGGGCATCTTGTTCACTGGTTGGTACAGAAGGATTCCAGCAATTGGGACAACCAAAGTGTTTTTCCACAACCAAGTCTCTTCAAGCATACGGTGGAACCCCAATCAAGTTGAAAGGGGAACTGGCCGTCCAGGTAACTAATCAAAACTCCAGACATCAGGTGAATTTGCTCGTGGCTGATGGCACTGGTGCTAACATCCTAGGACTAGATTGGTTCAAAGCTTTCAGCTTAAATGTTCAACACTCTATTTTACAAATTAAATCTAATGATTTTCTTCTCAACAGTATTGAGACATTATGCGGGAATTATTCCAAACTTTTCTCATCGGGGCTGGGCAAGTGCACATCCTTTCCAGCTCACTTGGAATTGAAGGAGCAAGGAGGGTGCAGTGCCAAAGTTTGTATGTCATCGACAAATTCCCTATGCTCTACTTGATGAAACGAAGAAAGAATTAGATCGCTTGGTGGCCGAGGGAATTCTATCCTGGGTTCAGCGCACTAAATGGGCCGCACCGGTGGTAATCGTCGAGAATGCTAATGGTGGAATTCGGATTTGTGAAGATTTTAAAACAACGGTGAATCCACAAATCGTATGCAATCGTCATCCGCTTCCTCGACCTGGGGATTTATTTCACAAGCTTCCTGGAGGTAAAGTGTTCAGTTAAATCGACCTATCGGAAGCTTACCTTCAGATTGAGCTGGACGAATCATCCAAAGATTATGTGGTGATTAACACACCTTTTGGTCTCTTACGGTTCAATCGGTTACCGTACGGTGTAAGCAGCGCACCAGGTGAGTTTCAAGGTGTAATGGAACAAATCTTTGCGGAATTGCCTGTTGGTATTTATATCGACGATATAGTCATCGCTGGCACATCGGAAGAGGAGCATCTGCAAATTTTGGAAGAAGTTCTTAACAGATTGGAAGCAAACGGATTCCGATGCAACAAACGTAAGTGTACGTTGCAGCAGTAGAACTCGAATACTTGGGGCATACGCTGAATTCTAATGGTATAAGTCCCTCCGAAAAACACTTGAAAGCTCTTCGTTACTTACCTCGACCGAAGAATGTGAAAGAATTGGAAGCAGTTATTGGTAAATAAAATTTTTATAACCAATTTATTTCGAACTTTTCCCAGGTGGCTGGGCCGTTAAATTCACTTTGGGCTAAAGGGGTCAAATTTGTGTGGTCTAAGCAACATCAAACAGCGTTTGAGAGTTTGAAGGACAGCATCCCAAAAGCAACTCGTCTAGCGCATTTTGATGATTATCTCCCAATTATTTTGGCAACAGATGCCTCGAGCTTTGGCATTGGCGCAGTCGTCTCCCATCGGTATCCAGATGGTTCGGAGCGACCGATTGCATTTGCCTCCAAGACAAATAGAGAAGGAGGCGTTGTCGATCATCTTCGGCGTAAAGAAATTTCATTACTACCTGTATGGTCGCGTTTTCGAACTGCAGGCTGATCACAAGCCTCCCGAAATGACCATGCGACGTCTTCGAAACTGGGCCTTAACTTTGATGGCATACACATACCAACAAAAAAATCGACCTACAGCGATGCATGCCAACGCAGATGCTTTGTCACGACTTCCAGTTGGCTCAGATGTGTCGTTCGACAATTTAAATGACAATTTACATAAAGTCAGCACATCAAGTCTGGAACATTTAGACACTACTCCGATAAACGCAGCAGTTATTGGAAATCTCACCGATAATGACAGATTATTGAAAAGAGTTTCGTCATACATCAAGAAAGGATGGCCGGTTAAACTGCCCAACAACAAAAAGGAACGTAAGTTAGCCCTATCTGTATTCAATAATGTCATTATCTTGACTTCAGATTATGATCGTGTCATTATTCCGGAAGCTCTGCAGTCCAGAGCGTTGAAATATATTCATGAAGGTCATTGGGGTGGTTTACGGATGAAACAATTAGCAAGACGGTATATTTGGTTTCCAGATATGGACAAGCAGATCGAAAAATGAGTAGCTAACTGTGTCATATGCCAGGCATCAGCTTCGAATCCTAATCCGACAATAAAAGCTTTGCAGATGATTTTTTCCCTCGAAGCACTGCCAAAGACGATTGTGACGGACAATGGTACTCAATTTACCGCTCAGGTTTCTGAAGAATTTTGCCGATACCATTCAATACAGCATTTGAGAACGGCACCGTTTCATCCAGGCTCCAACGGTCAGGCTGAAAGGTTTGTGCGAACTTTTAAAGAAGCTTTTAAGAAGATTTTCGAAGAGCAGAAGAATATAGATGTTGCAATCAACGTGTTTCTATCAACATATAGATCGACGCCTAAAACCCAAGTTCACAAAACTCTCCTGCGGAGCTGTTGCATGGACGACAACATAGAAACCTGCTTCTTGTTTTCTACCGAACCAACATATAATGTCCTTTTCAAGACAAAAACCCAAATACCAACCAAATCAAAAAGTTCTAGTGCGACAATTCAAAAAGTCCAAGAAGTGGAGTAAAGGAGTTATTACTCGCGTTTTGGGTAGTAACATGTACGGTATCCAAACTGATGAAGGATACATAAGGCGTCATCAGAACCAATTACGTTTACTGAATCATCAACCAGAAGCAGACTCTACTTTCTTTGGAAGTTCAGAAACTGCACTAAGTCCCAAACAAGAGTCAATGGAAGGTAAGGGTAATTTAAATAACCAGAAATTTTCTTCATCTTTTGGACTAAACAATGATAAGAATTTCTCTGATAATATTGAAATTGAACCGAAGCAGGAACCACTGCAGTAAGTCTCAGAACCAACTTCAGAAGTTCGCCAGCACGTTTCCAACATTGCTGAAACAGATTCACCAGCTGGTCAACTCGAAATAAGACGATCCAACCGACGCAAGATACCACCTGTACGGTTCCCTTAAGGATGCTAAGTGCTTACATCTTTTGTAATGAAAGCGGAGGAGATGTTGTAATCTCAAACTTAAACCAATTATTGTTTAGTACTGCACTTGTCAATTACTGCAACCTATTTAAATATGTATAACTACTTTTGAAATTAAACACTCATTCTGAACTACGAAGCCTTGGTGTTCACCTGTATACTATTACTACGTTTATATGAGGTATTGAAGCGAGCTTGAAGCTCGCTTTGACCCTTTGTAAACGGGTATTGAGTTGAAATGAGCTTCGTTCGACTCAATTTCACTCGCTCAGCGGTGTCGAGTCGAAATATGAGACGAAAAACCTGGGTCGAGGAGTTGGCTTAACAAAATGTTTCAGAATCGCTCAACACCATTTCAACTCAACTCCAAATCGAGCTCTCAACTCAAATGACGAAAAACCTGGGTCGAAAATCCGACCCTAATCCAACTCGATCTTTCGATACTGCATATAAACGTAGTATATATCAGTATGTCTATCACAGACCATCTTTTGTGGCATGATCACATATTCGATGTTGTGAAAAGTGCGGCGAAATGCTTAGGTTTCCTCAAAAGATGTAAGCAGTTTTTTTTCCCTTCTGATCTGGCTAAAATTTATATTTTTTTTATTTATTTATTTATTTATTTATCAATGGATTATTACATCTGCTGATTACATTAATATTCTTAAGAAATACATATATACAAAATTGAACTACATCAAATTAATTTACTTTTTATAATATACATATACAAATTATTTTACCCTAATAACTGTAAAATATTTTTTTTAAATTGATCTCTATTATTTATAATGTCGATTTCATTGCACACCGAGTTAAACAATGATAATGAACGCGAAATGGGCTCATTAAGTCCATAATTAGTTCTGTGGGTTGAAACATAAAAAAGTACACTTCTGTCTCGTAATATTCTTTCTGGGACATAGAATTTTATAAGATTCAGTAGTTCTATACAATTAATTCGGTATGATATTATATCTCTTACGAAAATTATGCATTGAGCATTTCTTCTGGCTTCGAGCGTTTTCATATCAATCAGGGCGCATCTTGAACGATAATTTGGCATACCGTCTAACCAATTCAATTTCCGGAGTGCAAATCGCGTGAATCTCTTTTGAATTTGCTCGATTCTTAGTATTCCATTCGCATAGAATGGGCACCAAATTAAAGAACAATATTCAAGATAGGGAAGTATTAATGAGTTATATAATGTTTTAAGTGTATAGACATCTTTAAATTCTGATGAGTTACGTTTTAAAAATCCAAGCAATGAATTTCCTTTGGAGACTATGAAATCGATATGAGCATGAAAGTTCAATTTAGAATCAACGAGGACACCGAGATCTTTTACCAACTCGACTCTTAAAAGTTCATCGTTGTCAAATTTATAAATAAATTTTATGACGTTATGTGATCTAGTAGCACTGAATATCTTACATTTCGAAAAATTTAATTCAAGGTGATTGTATTTGCACCATTCAAGAAATAAGTCTATATCCATTTCAAGTCGAGAACAGTCGAAAATCGATTTAATAGTATAGAAGATTTTAACGTCATCGGCAAACATTAGACAATGGGCGTTTTTGAAAACTAATGGCAAATCATTTATAAATAAAAGGAAGAGCAATGGGCCCAAGTGACTACCTTGAGGCAGACCTGAGTCCACAACAATAGGACTTGAATAATGTCCATTTATCACAACAATTTGCTTTCTGTTACAAAGATACGATTTTAACCAACTGATAAAAGAACTAGTAAAACCCATCTTAAATAACTTTTGTGCAAGCAAACCATGATGAACTCGGTCGAAGGCTTTTACAAAGTCTGTGTAGAGAACATCGACTTGGTAACCTTTTTCCATTTGGTTCAAGCAATAATTTGTAAAAAGGCAGAGATTTGTAGCTGTTGAGCGACCCTTAACAAATCCATGTTGACTTGGCGATATTGACTCTCTTACAGAAAAATACAAATTTTTTGTTATAATCTTTTCAAAAAGCTTTGGTATAGCCGATAGCTTTGAAATGGGCCTATAGTTTTTAATTAAATTCTTGGAACCACTTTTATAAATTGGATTAATGTATGATGTTTTCCATTCCTCAACAAACTGACCGGATGAGATAGATTTATTAAAAAGGAGAGTTAGGGCATGGCAAATTGTGGAAGAGCATTTTGATAAAAGAAGAGGGGGAATTTTGTCATAGCCTTCTTTTTTGGAAATGTCAATTTCACATAAGGCAACAAAAACTTCCTCCACGATATTCGAATACATATTACTAACATCATGAATAAAATCGATATTATAAGATAATTTAAAAAATTTTGCAAAAAGTTCACAAGATGACTGGATGTCATTAGAATGTTCATTATCATATTCCATTGACTGAGGAAAAGAGGAGGTACTGTTACGCTTCGAATTAATAAAAATCCAGAATGATTTACTATTTTTTTTTATGTTTAACTCCGTTGTATGAATATATTGATTGTATAAGAAACGATTTAGAAAATAAAACTCTCGTCTGAATTGAAGAAACCGATTACGATCTTCATTACACCCTGTTAATTTAAAGCGCTTGAAAGCTTTATTTTTAACATTTTTTAAGTTTTTTAATCTTTTATTTTGCCATGGAAGTTTGTGTGGTTTTTTCTTTCGAAAAATCGGTACAAAAAGTTCTATGCCTTCAAAAAGAATATTTTTGAAACACGTATACATTTCAGAAAGGGATTTGTTACGAAATATTTTTTCCCATTCAAATGTCATATAAAAATTATTCAAAGCAATGAAATCCGCATTCACAAAATTAAAGTTACTTTACTTACTAAGGCATACATTCGGCCTAACCTAGAGTATAACTCACATATCTGGTGCTCCTAAAACTCACCCACATCTCTTAGACAGAATCCAAAATAAAGCCCTTAGACTAATTGGAGACGGTATATTACGGAAAATTTTGTTTCTCTCGAACACCGTCGTAATGTCTCTTGTCTTACTTTGTTGTATCGCTTCTTCTATAAACAGTGCTCTAATGAAATAGGCAGTTGCATTCCTCCCTTGAAACAATTTCGCCGTAACACTTGTCTTGCTAAGAATGCCCATTAGTTTACCCTTGAGCCTTATTTCGGGCGTACTGTAAAATACAGAGATTTATTCTTTAGCCGTACTACTATAATGTGGAATACTATACCCCACTTGATTTCCCCCCTCATTGTGAATGTACAAGCATTTATAACCAATGTGCATCGGCATCTCCTTTTAAATCCCCTCCTCATTTCATAACTACTCGCGCTGTGTTATTTATAACATTAATATGGTATTCATAACCCCTTAAGTGTGTGCTAATTATAAAAAAAAAAAATGTTAGTATTTAATAAAATACTGAATTTGAAGAAAATAGCTCCAGTGGCTTAGGCTGTAGATCGAGATACAGACATACAGATGGAATTGTCGGACCCACTTTATTCGTCTTCGCTGTCATCGTAATGTGAACTTTGATCAAAATCTCGAGTTCGATTTTTTTCCAAATGCAGAACTTGCATGCCCTATAGTACCTACGAGTATATCGCAAGTAAAAAAGAGTGTCTCTACCGACGTACGCGCGCTAGATGTAAATTTTCCCTCAAGCCTCTGTAAGATTATAACATATAAATGTACATTTTGTACAAACCAACATAACAACTAACTGTTAACTAAGATTATAATGAACTTACAAATTGGTTATACAGGGTGATTTGCATAAGGTGTGACAAAAACCTAGGGCGTGAAGGTTGGACTTAGACAAGAAAAAAATCGTATGGGAGGGGGGGTCTATTTCCCCCCGTTTAGGCAGGAGGGGCAATTATAGAAAAAAACCACCTAAAACAGAAACAAAATTATTAAAAAATAACGGTGATACCTACAGAGTAATGCTATAGCGTTTTGAAAAGCCAGAAATACATTTTTTAATTTTGTTTTTAAATAAAGTTGTTCGAGTGAATAGTTTTTGAAAAATTAATTTTCAAAATCAAAAAAAAAAAAAATGAAAATTTTGTTTTTAAACAATTTTTTTTTCAAAATTTAGTAATATTTTTTTATTCAATATTCAATGCTCTTATTAATTTTTGATCAAACACAAAAAAATGTCAAAATGTTTTGTAGTTTTTGAGAAAGTCAAAAATAACAAAAACTACTTTTGTTACTCAGTAATGTAAATTGTGGAAATTTGTTACTCCATCTCTGGTAAAATGAGCTTCATCCGTCCAGAATATCCTTCCAAAGTAATTATGTTCAGTTTCATCTCTTAGCAATAATGTTCGACAAAATGCAGCTCTCAGTAACTTGTCGTTTGCGGTTAGCTCCTGAACTGGTGTAGTGTGGTATGGGTGTAAATGATCGGTATGAAGCACTGCCCATACTCTAGTTTGGGACAACTGAAGCATAGTAGCTATTCTCCTTGTGCTAAGGGAGGGATTACGTCGGACCATATCCAAAATTCTTTCCTGTATGTGTACTGATGCAGAAGATGAACTTTCTCTCCCTTGGTGCTCCAGTACTCCGTGTTCTCGAAGACGTTGATGGATTCTTGAAAATATCGTATGACTGGGACACCTCCTATTGGGATACATTTCAGCGTAGAGTCTTTGCGCATCACGACTTCGACCATGAGCCATACCGTAGCAGTAATGCATATCCGTTAATTCGGCGCGAGAGTAATTTGACATCGTGATATGTTGACGACTTAACATTCAAATTAGAAATAATTTGTACAACAAAACAGGTCGCGTCGCCAAGCCGACCCCACCGTAATAAAAAAGTGGCAGGTCAATTTTAAACCAATGCTCTCACGCAGGTGTTCTCAATGAAAAAATGTGTGAAATATGGTTAATCCAGTACTTTGTCACATTATTGTATGCTTATAACATGATAATTAAAAAAATAGTAAAAAGAAAGTTAATCCTTTCAATCGTAAATTCACCTAAGAATCCCAAAACGTAAACACTAAAATAAAAGGCTTTTCTTAGAACAAAAGTAGTTTTTGTTATTTTTGATTTTCTCAAAAACTACAAAACATCCGGTTTTTTGTGTTTGATCAAAAATTAATAAGAGCATTGAATAATGAATAAAAAAATAATACTTAATTACGTAAAATTTTGAAAAAAAAAATTGTTTAAAAACAAAATTTTCATTTTTTTTTTCAAAATTTTGATTTTTAAAATTAAGTTTTCAAAAACTATTCACTCGAACAACTTTATTTAGAAACAAAATTAAAGAATGTATTACTGGCTTTTCAAAACGCTATAGCATTACTCTGTAGGTATCACCATTATTTTTTAAAATTTTTTTTTCTGTTTTAAGTGATTTTTTTCTTAAATTGCCCCTCCCGCCTAAACGGGGGGAAATAGACACCCCCGTCCTCCCATACGATTTTTTTCTTGTCTAAGTCCAACCTACACGCCCTAGCTTTTTGTCATACCTTATGCAAATCACCCTGTATAACCGTTTAGTTTTCGAATCGTTAAAAAATTAAACAACTCATTCCTCACTTATCGTCTCTAGAAAAATGAGTTTTGTGACATAGATGTAAAGTACTGTTTGGGTGTGTATCCCTTTTGATGAACCAACGGAAATCTACTTTTCGTTGGTTTTTGACATTACCTTTCAGTGCTTTTCGAAAACATACAAAAATTCAATTTAAAAGTAATTTTAGTGTAGTCTTGCAAATTGAAAGATGTCAAAATCACTTCCAAATACATTTTTTGAAATATATCTTTGAATTGAAAATGATTTGCAAAATAAGTTAGCAAGCTTAAATTGGAACTCAAAACTGTTTCAATTATACAAATGATGCAATTAGTTTTGGAATGACAGCTTGGTCTATCTGCCACTTTCTTAAATTTATTGAGAAAAACAAAGAAAGTCATGTATAACTTGATTGCTACCAAGGTTGAGCAAAATGGATGGCGCTCTATGACGCGCAGATGGCGCTTACTAAGCTGGGTGCACATTATAAATCGTGAAAGGACACTGACGTCTAAGATATCAAAATTTCTATACTAGCCGTTTTTTAGTGCATTCTTATCTCCGCTTAATTTTGTCAGATGGTGACGATAAAATTCAATTGAAAACGACAAACAAAAGTTTTTATAACCATGCCCGATTCATAATGCGATGAGAACACGAGACGAGAGCGAGACATGATTCACTTTCACCTTTTCGTTGTCATAAAAACGTTCCGCAATTCCTTAGGCCTGGAGCGTAAATTCAATTTTTATTTTCGCAACTATTTGGTTGGTAAAATGAAACATAAAGTAAAATGAAACAGAAGCCCATATGTTTTATTTCAGCAACCAAACAGATGTGAAACTAAAAATTAAATGTGCGCCACTGTTCTTACTTCATTTATTAATTTCATTTAACGACTAGAAATGCTATATTACGTATATCCTCATCTGTTTCCATAGTTTGAGACTGATGTTACAACAACGACGATGTTAATTTATTGTTCTCTTAATTTATATAATACCACCTACAACAACTCGAGATCAAAATACACATCAAAGTACGCACTGCACTTTTTGATTTAGTCGTGATGCTGAAGATGGAATGAATTATTCGGAAATGCATTCAAGGTACTCCTTTTTAAAACCCTTTTAATTTGTGTTCGTTACGTAAATTGTGTGTTTTTTAAAGTAAAAAAGAAATTTGTGAAATCATTTAAAGTGTACGACTTATTTTTATTATTTATTAATCCGATTTTACGTCGTTCAAGAACAATAGTTTTTATTTAGCTAGTTTATATTTGACAACAGAAAGCAGAAAGTTTATTTACAAGTGTTTTTTTTTATTTTGCATTAATTATTTTAAAAATTTTAGTGCTTAGTTTTCACTTAAGCGGGTTTTTCACTTAAGCGAACCCCGCTTAAGTGAAAAATAGTTTCACGGAGTTCGGATAAGTGAAAAAAATTTCACTTAAGCGGATTTAAAAATTCCATAAAGCGGAGATCTAATACTAGAAAAAATATTGTTTTTATCTTTGGACTTCCCTTGAAAGAAGTTAAATAAAACAACGATTAAGTAGCACAAAAATAATTTATTGAAAAACGAAACCTAGCAAATTTTTGTTCTGTTCGATTCAATTTTTTTTTTTCACTTAACCCATTAGCTGCCATTGTACTCAATTGGGTACAGTAATTTGTTAAATTTCAACTGTATTTTTTTTTTAAAGTGGGCTTTGATTTTCATTTCTTTCGATTGGAAAGCAATTATTGACATGTGCTTTAATACTGCCAGTGAATTTGTCGAGATTGAAAACCAATTTCAACTTTTTTCATGAACTTTTGTGTCGAGCATCTCTTGTTTGAAGCAATTTGGTGACTTTGCAAAAGTAAAATGTTAGTAAAAATTTAAACTTTTGAATAATGGATTCTATTCTTTAGATTTTGTATCTAGAAAAAACATTGCGTATAAATTACAAACAAACATTTTTTTCTTCTGCGTGGTAAGACGTGAATAAAAGTGGTGTACTCAATTGAGTACAGTGGCCAAAACCATGCTAAATTTTTTTCTCACTGGATTTGCAGAGAAATGTCTTTTTCAACTATAAACTGCGGTAACTTTTATGGCAGGCGCTTTCCCAACCTCTACATGGCTGTTGAAGATATTCCAGATGATGGAAATGAAATAGATATAGTGGTTATTCCACCAGTTTGTTGATATCCAAACAGACGAGGTCATGACCAGTCATGACCTTATGGCCACTTTACGCAGAAAAGAATTTCGTGCAACAGGTACGATTCGGGGCAATAGAACGAAAAAATGTCCACTTAAATCCTTGAAAACGGTAGATAATGAAAAAAAATTTTAGTTACTTTCATGTTTCATCACAAATTTGACAAAAACAATAATATCTTGTTCGCTCGTTGGAAAGATAATGCTGTTGTAACCGTTGCAACAAACTACGACAACTTGAAACAAATGGAAGAGTCAAGAGATGGTCATCTACAGAAAGAGAAAAAGTTGTCATTCCTCAGCCAAAGCCTCTAGTTGCATACAACAAAGGCATGGGTGGTGTCGACCTTCATAACCAATTTGTGAACAACTACCTAAAGGGTAAAAAATGGTGGTGGCCATTATTCACACACCTGCTTAACTCAATGGTGGTGAATGCTTGGGAACTCCGTTGTCTGAAAAACAAAGAAAACCGGAATCTCCTTTCATTTGTTAGGACCATAGCCAGAACTTACTTACGCTCAGAGTCGTTAAAAAAACTCCAAATAAGCCAAATGTACTAGAAAGTGTTATTCGCAGCTTTCCCCAAAAAAATAAAAAATCAACTACGGTACCACATTTGTCACAGCAGAGTTCGATGGATTTGTGAACCGTGTCAAACCACTCCTTGCACCGAAAAAGAATGCTTTAAAAATTTTCATAATTATTAAGAGAATGTACCCATATCTGGCCAGTGTACTCAATTGAGTACACCCCTCTAATTACCAAACTTGAAAAAATTTTTTTTAAAAAATTGTATTTTTGTGCAAATATAAACCTAAATAAACAGCATTTAAAAAATTTTTTATTTATCTCTATTTTTAAGGGCCTTGGCCATTAATGGGTTAAGAGAGTTTTTTTTTTCAATGAAAAATATTTAAAATTAACTGAAAATATGTTTCAGTTATCCGGGTTTTTCGCTTAAGCGAGTGTCACTTAAGCGGAGTGTTTTAAGGGAAATTGGTCGGAAAATAGTTGGGGATGAAAAAAGTGTTTCAGGTAAGCGGGTTTTTCTCTTAAGCGGGTTTTACTGTAGTTGTTAGTAACTAAAAAACGAACAAATATGATAAACAAAGAAATAATAAATATTAATCTACTATCTGTAGCTTCAAAAATAACTACAAGTCAAATACTACTTGCTTTAAAAACAATAAATTATTAGGAATTAAACAACTTTTTTTTTTACAAAAACTTGTAATGCGTGAGTTTCGAATACTTAATGAGAACGTTTTCTATAGGACAAAGTGTTTAATGTTTTAAATAAATAAAACCATAAAAAAGATGTATTTGTTTGTGTTTTTTTTTTAAAAGGAAGTGGTTCTCGATTGGGAAATTGTTCGGCCACATCATTCATTAAAAAAGAGCTTTTATTGTGTATGTTTTTTTAATGAAATTATGTTTTTAATTGTTTTATTGGTTAGTTGTTGTGGTTTTTTCATTATAAGAACATTTTTTTCGGCGATAAAAGGTGTTTTTAAAGTGTTTTAAATAACCTCGAACAAAGTTCGAACAATGATTGTAAAAACCATGTCGCTGTCTTTGGCGGATAACGTGTCGTTTTGACATGTCACTGACAACTCCATAGAAAATGTTTTGCCCCCAACGCCGGAAAAGAAGTTTTACTTCAATAAAATAGGTATTCGATGAGTTTAACTTTAATAAAAGGGTACAGAAGATATGATGCTATATTCGATTAAAAATTGCAAAATTGTTGTTTTAACCTAGCTTCATACTAAGATAGCTTTAACATCGTACTAATTCAACTAAAATTTTGCGCCATTAAGAATAATAATATTTCTCTAATACATCCAAATTCATTGACATACCTACATAATGTTCCCAGTTTTCTTCAAATATGTAGGTGTCCTTATGTCGTTTTTATTTGGCAATCCGGAAGCCCTCTCGACTCTTCTGAAAGTGTTCACTTGAGAAAAAATGACAGTTCTGATTCTGAAAAGAAGAGAAATTTGCTTCTGGATTTAAAATCAGAATCGAAACTAGATGCACTCACACATTTCATATACTTAAACGTCAAACTCGACAGTTGTCATTTTTTGCATCTTAATTGTATGAAGTGATTTTCTTTCAAAAAATATTATTTTTGAATTTGAAAGGATAACATTAAAAACATACTGATATTATAAGTAATCCTATTTTCTTGCCAAATTTGTTGAAATCCTCTTGCTTGTCTTCGCAGTCATCAAGAGTGATGATGATATATTTGCAGTTGACTTTTAACTAAAGAAGTATGCCAAGGGGCAGAACTTTGTGGAGGATGTAGTAGACAAATATTCAGAGGAAAATATAAATATTTATGTCTTCAAGCTTTTAAAGTTTAAAAATATTTTATTAGTTTTGTATTCTTAATAGTTTCACACCCAATAATACAGAGATACGAAACTTCAGTTATTTTCAAAAAGAAAAGAAAATGTGGCTATTCACATATTAAATCACACCAGACTTCTGAATCGTCAGAATAAAAAAGAAGTGTTCAGTTGGGATCCCGGATCAGAGAGAGATTCCAGACTGCAAAATAAAAACGATATTAGTTTCCCAGTAAACACACATAAAAATGCAAGCAAACGAATAACGCACATGATCACATATCTTAAAATAATAAATTGAAAAAAAGCCTTTCAAAAGCTGTTCCAAAGGAAGATTTCCATTTTCATATGTCAGTTATTTCTATGGGCTTGCGTCATCTATGTATAGAGAATTATCTGTATCCTGGGTAGTTCTATAGCCAAGGCTTTACAGGGTATATCAAGTGATAACAGGGTACATCTGCTTTTTTCCTTCTCGAAGACACTGAGGTTTATAAAATGACTTTTCGAAACCTTGTTACTGACAAGGAGGAATTACTCAAAGCTACATTTGTCACATAAGAAAAATTCACTCGCGATATGTGTGTCAGTCACATTAGCAACATTTCATTTCTAAAATTTCTATGGAAATCTGCATTAAAGGTTCCCTTCAGAATCAAACGCAGAGTTCATGTAAAGCTTGAACTAAATCACTTGGCTAACGATCAGTTGCGCTGAGAGAAGGTTCAAGAGAACAAAAATGAGTGAAGGTTGTTTCTTAAATCGTATTGCCCAGCTCAACTTTGTTTTTCTTTAAAATTGGGATAGACCTGATCATTTGGCTTCGGTAGCGTGATGCGTAGGGCATTGGCTTCTGGAGACGCTAGGTCTGGGTTCGAATCTCAGTCAAGGCCAACAAGTTTTTCGATTAAACTTGAAAGTATAAAGGCTGAGCACCACTAATAACCGAGTCTGATGATCGGATTGGCACCCGTGAGATATCAATAACTCCAGCAAAATAAAAACCCACTTGGTGGTAGTTCATTCAAGTTTTTGTAATATTCAAAAACCATAAATATATGAAAAAGCCTTGCAGGCACAACTGGACGTATGTAATTATACAAAAACCCCTTCAAGTTTGCGATTATTTGAGATTTTTTTTTAGTTAAATCCATTTCTTCTTTGAATCCTGTTCAGAGATGTAATATTTATTTATTTATTTATTTAATCAAATAATTTACAAATTAATTTACAAATTATTTTATTAAAGGCGTCTGGGCAGCAAGGCCATAAATGACACCGTCTTTTAGAACAAAGGCTTAAGAGAAAATTTTTGAAATTACTGTTTTAATTTTAACATAGTACTTTTATCAAAATTTTAGTTAATTTATATTGAAAAAAAAAAGTGAATAGTAAAAACTATATTTTATTATATTTATCATGTGCTTCTGTTGCATTTTTTAATCGTTGTATAGACTTATAATCAGCTGGGTTAAGTATTCTCGATAATTGGTTAGATGTGCTTACTGATGATACATCGATTTGACGAGACAAGGGGCATTCAACAAAGATATGCCATATAGAGAGAACTGTTTGACAATGTTCACACGCATCCGGAGTTTCGTTGTTATAATAATGCCTAGTAGTAAAGATTGTTTTTCCAACTCTGATTCGTAGTAATCTGATACAATCTTCTCTTGTAAATAGACTGTTGTACGGGATTCGGTAGTAATGAGGGTTATGAGTGCGAAGGAATGTTTGACAACTTTTCCAAGTATCTGCAATCTCTTTCCTCTGCTGGTGTAGGAATAATTTTCGGGTCAATTGGTAAAAGTTTGGCGTCTCAAAAATAAGTGGATATTTAATAGCATCCTTAGCTGCAAGGTCTGCAGCTTCGTTGCCTCTGATTCCGGAGTGCCCTGGTATCCATGCTAATACAATTTGCTCCGTTAAATTGCTTCTCAGTAATTCCAGTGTTGGACATCTATTCATTTCATTTTTTAGGCCTTTTAGGATTCCCAAGTTGTCTGTTAGAATTATACTCCGCCCTTTGTGAATTTTTGCAAAGGATATAGCTTTACTGATTGCTGCCAATTCAGCGATGTAGCTCCCTGCTTCTTTCGGGAGCAGCCCTTGCCAAACTGTGGATATTTGTGAGTTTTGGTCCAACTTGACCACTGCATATGACGAGTTGTTATCTTTATAAGATCCATCTGTGTAAAATATGTTATTGGCGTGGATATTGCCGATCATTTCATTGTGAAGCATTTGGAATACTTCGTCCGGAGTATTTTCCTTTTTGTATTCAGCCATTTCTGTATGAATATGCAATAAACCTCTTTTCCAGGGGGGGTGGACTCTCTGCTATTGAAGTTGGATTCGTATAAAAATAAATTTGTGTGGATACTAGATTTAGTATTTTGGTTAATCCAGGTATTGAGTTTTTACGTGTCTTTTTTTGTGAGGAAATAACATCTCTGGCTGCGTTGTGGAGGGGATGCTTTGGATCGGCTAAAGCCTTGCTTGCCAAGTTCGCGGCTCTCCCTTTACCAAAATTCAGAAAAGATTGATATCCAGTTTCTAGTCGTAAAGCTTCGATTCTTGTTGCTTTCAATGCACCTGAAGCTGTACGGAAACAATTATTTATGCACGCATCAATATCATAGACATTTTTAACTGTAGTCCACATATATGTGGTTACTCCATGTTGCAAGGTGCCTTCTACAAGAGTTTTTGCTATTTTCAATGCCGTTTCTAAATGAGGTCCCTTTTTCTTGGAGCAAATTATTTTAAGAACGTTGTTCCGTCGTTTTAGTCGATTAACCACATTTTTTACCTGGATATTCCATTTCAAATTTCCACTGAATGTAACACCCAGTATTTTTCGTTCTTTCAAAGGTGTGATTGTTGAACCTCGGATATTCAAAGGAAGCGGATGACAGTTTCTTTTTCTGCAGAGATGAAGCAAATCTACTTTCGCGGGAGGAATTACTGCACCTGTGTCCTGGGACCATGTATAAATTGCTGTGTCTGCCGTTTCTAAAACAGATTTCACCCTTGCCGGGTCCCCAGAGGCTACCATATAAATATTGTCGGCGTAGACTCCAACGAAATCAAGATAAAATT